>JAOPSE010000026.1:44245072-44845072 GCA_029449295.1 Zea luxurians
CGGGCGCCGTTCCCGACCCGGCTCCGAATCCCGACTACCATCACCAAGTACTCGGGGGAGACAAGGCCGGAACTGTGGCTCACGGACTACCGGCTGGCCTGCAGCTGGGTGAAACGAACGATGACAACCTTATCATCCGCAACCTCCCCCTGTTCCTCTCCGACGCCGCCCGAGCCTGGCTGGAGCATCTGCCTCCTGCGTAGATCTCCAACTGGGACGACCTAGTCAAAGCCTTCGCCGGCAACTTCCAGGGCACATACATGCGCCCTGGGAACTCCTGGGATCTCCGAAGCTGCCGCCAGCGCCGAGAGAGTCCCTGCGGGACTACATCCGGCGATTCTCGAAGCAGTGCACCGAGCTGCCCAACATCACCGACTCAGATGTCATCGGCGCATTCCTCGCCGGCACCACTTGCCGCGACCTAGTGAGCAAGCTGGGTCACAAGACTCCCACCAGGGCGAGCGAGCTAATGGACATCGCCACCAAGTTCGCCTCTGGCCAGGAGGCGGTCGAGGCCATCTTCCGGAAGGACAAGCAGCCTCAGGGGCGCCAGCCGGACGATGTCCCCAAGGCGTCCGCTCAGCGCGGCGCGAAGAAGAAGGGCAAGAAGAATCGCAAGAGAAACATGATGCCGCCGACACAGACCTTGTCGCCGCCGCCGAGCACAAGAACCCTCGGAAGCCTCCCAGAGGCGCCACTTGTTCGACAAGATGCTCAAGGAGTCATGCCCCTATCATCAAGGTCCCGTCAAGCACACCCTTGAGGAGTGCGTCATGCTTCGACGCTACTTCCACAAGGCTGGGCCACCGACGGAAGGTGGCAAGGCCCCTGACAACGACAAGAAGGAGGTCCACAAGGCAGAGGAGTTCCCCGAGGTCCATGACTGCTTCATGATCTACGGTGGGCGAGTGGCGAACGCCTCGGCTCGTTACTGCAACAAGAGCGCCAGGAGGTCTGCTCGGTAAAGGTGGCGGCGCCAGTCTACCTAGACTGGTCCGACAAGCCCATCACCTTTAACCAAGGCGACCACCCCGACCACGTGCTGAGCCCGGGGAAGTACCGCTCGTTGTTGATCCCGTCATCGGCAACGTCAGGCTTACCAAGGTCCTTATGGACGGAGGCAGCAGCCTCAACATCATCAACGCTGACACCCTCGGGCTCCTGCATATCGATCTGTCCTCGATCCGGGCCGGTGCGGCGCCCTTTCATGGGATCATTCCTGGAAAGCGCGTCCAGCCCCTTGGACAACTCGATCTGCCCGTCTGCTTCAGGACTCCCTCCAACTTCCGAAAGGAAACCCTCACGTTCGAGGTGGTCGGGTTCCGAGGAACTTACCACGCAGTGCTGGGGAGACCATGCTACACCAAGTTCATGGCCGTCCCCAACTACACCTACTCAAGCTCAAGATGTCGGACCCCAACGGGGTCATCACTTTCGGATCCACATACCGACACGCGTACGAATGTGACGTGGAGGTGTGGAGTACGCTGAGGCCCTCGCCGAGTCCGAGGCCCTCATCGCCGACCTAGAGAGCCTCTCCAAGGAGGCGCCAGATGCGAAGCGCCATGCCGGCAACTTCGAACCAGCAGAGGCGGTTAAGTCTGTCCCTCTCGACCCCAGCAACGACACCTCCAAGCAGATCCGGATCGGCTCCGAGCTCGACCCCAAATAGGAAGCAGCGCTCGTCGACTTTCTCCGCGCAAACACCGAGGTTTTTGCGTGGAGTCCCCGGACATGCTAGGCATACCGAGGGATGTCGTCGAGCACTCACTGGATATCCGAGCTGGAGCCCGACCCGTGAAGCAGCCTCTGCGCCGATTCGACGAAGAAAAGCGCAGAGCCATAGGCGAGGAGATCCACAAGCTGATGGCTGCCGGGTTCATCAAAGAAGTATTCCATCCCGAATGGCTAGCCAACCCTGTGCTTGTGAAAAAGAAAGGTGGGAAATGGCGGATGTGTGTATACTACACTGGTCTAAACAAAGCATGTCCGAAGGTTCCCTACCCTCTGCCTTCGCATCGATCAAATCATGGATTCCACTGCTGGGTGCGAAACCCTGTCGATCCTCGATGCCTACTCATGGTATCACCAAATCAGGATGAAAGAGTCCGACCAGCTCGCGACTTCTTTCATCACACCTTTTGGCATGTACTGCTACATTACTATGCCATTCGGTTTGAGGAATGCGGGTGCGACATACCAAAGGTGCATGAACCACGTGTTCGGGGAGCACATTGGTCGAACGGTCGAGGCTTATGTCGATGACATCGTAGTCAAGACGAGGAAAGCCTCCGACCTCCTCTCCGATCTCGAAACGACATTCAAGTGTCTCAAGGCGAAAGGCGTAAAACTCAATCCCGAGAAGTGTGTCTTCGGAGTCCCCCGAGGCATGCTCCTGGGGTTCATCGTCTCCGAGCGGGGCATCGAGGCCAACCTGGAGAAAATCGCGGCCATCACCAACATGGGGCCTATCAAGGACTTGAAAGGAGTACAGAGGGTCATGGGATGCCTTGTGGCTCTGAGCCGCTTCATCTCGCTCCTCGGCGAAAGAGGCCTGCCCATGTATCGCCTCTTAAGGAAGACCAAGCGCTTCACTTGGACCCCCGAGGCCGAGGAAGCCCTCGAGAACTTGAAGGTGCTCCTTACAAGCGCGCCCATCCTGGTGCCCCCTGCTGCCGGAGAAGCCCTCTTGGTCTACGTCGCCGCTACCACTTAGGTGGTCAGCGCCGCGATTGTGGTCGAGAGACGAGAAGAAGGGCACGAATTGCCCATCCAGAGGCTGGTCTACTTCATCAGTGAGGTACTGTCCGAACCAAAATCCGCTACCCGCAGATTCAGAAGCTACTGTACGCGGTAATTCTAACACGGCAAAAGTTGCGACACTACTTCGAGTCTCATCCGGTTACTGTGGTGTCATCCTTCCCCCTGGGGAGATCATCCAATGCCGAGAGGCCTCGGGTAGGATTGCAAAGTCGACGGTGGAGATCATGGGCGAGACAATCTCGTTCGCCCCTCGGAAGACCATCAAGTCCCAAGTCTTGGCGGACTTTGTGGCTGAATGGGTCGACACCCAGCTTCCAGCAGCTCCGATCCAACCGGAACTCTGGACCATGTATTTCGATGGGTCGCTGATGAAAACAGGAGCTGGGCGCGGGCCTGCTCTTCATCTCACCCCTCGGGAAGCACCTCCGCTACGTGTTGCCGCCTCCATTTCCTAGTGTCCAACAACGTGGCCGAGTATGAGGCTCTGGTTAACGGGTTGCGCATCGCCATCGAGCTAGGGGTCCGGCGCCTCGACGCTCGTGGCGACTCGCAGCTTGTCATCAACCAAGTCATGAAGAACTCCCATTGCCGCAATCCGAAGATGGAAGCCTACTGCGACGAGGTTCGGCGCCTGGAGGACAAATTCTATGGGCTCGAGCTCAACCACGTCACTCGACGATACAACGAGACCACCAGACGAGCTGGCTAAGATAGCCTCGGGGCGGACAACGGTTCCTCCGGACGTCTTCTCCCGAGACCTACATCAACCCTCCATCAAGACCGACGACACGCCCGAGCCCGAGAAGGCCTCGGCTCTACCCGAGGTGCCCTCGGCCCAGCCCGAGGCGCCATCAGCTCAGCCCGAGGCAGCCTCGGCCCCCGAGGGTGAGGCACTGCGCGTCGAGGAAGAGCAGAATGGGGTCACGCCTAATCGAAACTGACAGACCCCATACCTGCAATATCTCCACCGAGGAGAGCTACCCCTCGACAGAGCCGAAGGTCGGCGGACTGGCGCGGCGCGCCAAATTGTTCGTCTTGCTGGGTGACGGAAAGGAGCTCTACCACCGCAGCCCCTCATGCATCCTTCAGTGATGCATATCCATCGCCGAAGGTCAGGAGTAATTGCAAGAAATACACTCAGGGGCTTGTGGTCACCACGCAGCACCTCGAGCCCTCGTGGGAAACGCCTTCCGACAGGGTTTCTACTGTCCAACCGCGGTGGCCGACACCACTAGGATTGTACGCACATGCCAAGGGTGTCAATTCTATGCAAGGCAGACGCACCTGCCCGCTCAGGCCTTGCAAACAATACCCATCACCTGGTCATTTGCTGTGTGGGGTCTGGACCTCGTCGATCCCTTGCAGAAGGCACCTGGGGGCTTCACGCACTTGCTGGTCGCCATCGACAAATTCTCCAAGTGGATCGAGGTCCGACCCCTAAACAGCATCAGGTCCGAACAGGCGGTGGCGTTCTTCACCAACATCATCCATCGCTTCGGGGTCCCGAACTCCATCATCACTGACAACGGCACCCAGTTCACCGGTAGGAGGTTCCTGGACTTCTGCGAGGACCACCACATCCGGGTGGACTGGGCCGCCATAGCTCACCCCATGACGAATGGGCAGGTAGAGCGTGCCAACGGTATGATTCTGCAAGGACTCAAGCTGAGGATCTACAACGACCTCAACAAGTTTGGCAGGCGGTGGATGAAGGAACTCCCCTCGGTGGTCTGGAGTCTGAGGATGACGCCAAGCCGAGCCACGGGCTTCACGCCGTTTTTTCTAGTCTATGGGGCCGAGGCTATCTTGCCCACAGACTTAGAATACGGCTCCCCGAGGACGAGGGCATACGACGCCCGAAGCAACCAGACAAACCGAGAAGACTCACTGGACCAGCTGGAAGAGGCTCGGGACATGGCCTTACTACACTCGGCGCGGTATCAGCAGTCCCTGCGACGCTACCACGCCCGAGGGGTTCGGTCCCGAGACCTCCAGGTGGGCGACTTGGTGCTTCGGCTACGACAAGACGCCCGAGGGCGCCATAAGATCACGCCTCCCTGGGAAGGGCCGTTCATCATCGCCAACATTCTGAAGCCCGGAACATACAAGCTGGCCAACAGTCAAGGCGAGGTCTACAACAATGCTTGGAACATCCGACAGCTATGTCGCTTCTACCCTTAAGATGTTTTCAAGTCGTCCATATACCTCGTTCACTATACCCAAGCAAAGTCTAACCATCAAGGAAGGATCAGCCTTGCCTCGGCAAATCCCGACCCTCCCTCGGGGGCTAGAAGGGGGGAACCCCCTCTACGTCAAAATTTCCTTCGGAAAAAGTCTTTCTGCCAGAACATCTTTCGTGCTTTTCGACTACTTCAATAGTGGAATCCTGAAAACGACGGAGTACACGTAAGCAGGCAAGGTCGACCGAGCCGAGGGACTCCTACGCCTCCGGGATACGGATACCTCACTCATCACCTTCTGCGATAAGTAACTCACGCTTGGATAAGCGATTCCGCTGTCCGAACAAGTCTTAGCGCTTGAAAAATTTTCGGCCGAAAGGATTTTTCGTGCCATCTCGACTATATCGATAACAGAATCCTATGGACGAGTAAGAGTACACGTAAGCGGCAAGGCCGACCGAGCCGAGGGACTCCTACGCCTCCGGGATACGGATACATCACTCATCACCTTCTATGATAAGTAACTCTCGCTCGGATAAACGATTCTGTTACCGACGAACAAGTCCTGATACTCGAAACAAGGGGAAAAGAAACGCAGCTTTACAACACGATGACAGTATGTTTTGGCCTCGGCGGCCGCAAAAAACATACGCACACTACAGACAAATTGTTCCTACAGGTTCAGACGTCAATAGGGGTAGCAGCAGCACCCTCGGCATCGACTCCACCTTCGGCGGAATCTGACCCGGCCTCGGACGGCAACATGGTCGAAGGATCTCCACCTCGAAGGAAGATGTCAGCACCGCACCTGGGCCATCGTCGCCAGGGCCTCCTCCAGGAACCCAGCCCAAGCAGACGGCCGGACCGGCCGCTCCATAGCCTCAGCCAGCTATCCCCCGAGGACACCAGCCCAGCTCATGGCCTTGGCAGCCCGACTCCAGGGTTGGTCCCGCCAGTGGACGACCTGGCCAGGTCCCAGCCGCCACTGCTACACCTCCTCGGCCTGGGAAGTCCCCTACTCCTCGGCCTGGGAAGTCCCCTACTCTGCCTCTGTCCATGCTGACACCGCTGCCTCCGGCTTCGGCTCATCGCAGAGCAGCCGAGGGTTCCTTCACTAAGCAAGAGAAGCCTTGAGCGGCAAGGCCGACCGAGCCGAGGGACTCCTACGCCTCCGGGATACGGATACCTCACTCGTCACCTTCCGCACAGGGCAACTCACACTTGGTTAAGCAGTCCAGCTAGCCGATAGGCGAGTCCTGGTGCTCGAAATGGGGAAGAAACACGGCTTTACGCCCAAATACACAGATGTTCAGGCCCCGACAGCCACAATGAACATACGCCAGCACTCAAGATGCATTACAAATGGGACTCCGGTTCCGTTCCCGTGGGTATGAACAACCTCCATACCAAGAGGCCCATGGGACGACGAACTCCAAGCGGCTCACCGCCGCCCCCTCCTGTAGCAGCGACAACGACCTCCGCTCCGGGCGGCCAAATAGCGGCAGCAATGACCTCAGGGCAGACGCTGCTGCGACAAGGCCCTCGCCCATGTCTCCACTCGAGGGGCGAGGACAAGCTATCAAAGCCAAAGAGCCGGAGGCCCAGAGCGCAGATGGCAGCGGCGATCTTGTCGACGACGAGGACTTCTCCGGCCACCTGTCCGCTGGCAGATCCCCACTCGAGTCCTCCCGGACGGGCGAGCACTGACCCCTGCACGAAGGCGTCGTGCCGGAGCAAGGGTAGGACAGCCCAAGAACACGAACGCCGCCCTAGCAGCGCGCGACGTCATGGGCGGCCCCCGGTGCGTGCAGTGCAACAGCCGCCCGTACGGCGGGCAGATAGCTGTACTCTGCCCAGCGGTGGGAGGTGGCACCGGAAGCCGTGCCAGAGCCAGCTGAGCCAGCGAACTAGGCATGCTGGAGCTAACGACGCTTGCGGCCGCTCGGCCACACGTTGTCAAAGTCCGCCCCTTCCGCTAAGCCGGTGAGCGCCCTCTCCCATGAACGCTGAAGGAGAAGGTGGCCACCGACCCGTGCGGGAGGTAGAGCTCCGGCTCAGCTCGCCCTCCGCCCCAGCAAGGATGACGAAAATCCTTGAAGCTGAGGGCGGGGCGGAGGCCGCAGCCCGGCTCGCTTCTCTCCACCAAACTGCCCATTGGTGGGGGAACGCAGCTGGGCTGCACGACGGAAATCCTTGAAGCCGAGCGATGGCTAAAAGGTACCAACCTCCACGAGGTTGCGCTCCTTCACAACAAGACGAAGACAACAAGGGCGCTCCTCATCCGGGGGCTCAGAAGGCGGAAGGACGCGACGCATGAGGAAAGTGTGAAGGCATGGCTACCGCCCAGGAGGTCAATCCCTTTTTAAAGACGACTCTCCCCACTTGCGTCCTCAGCCGTCACGGACTAAGTCTTCACCGGCACGCTCTAAGGTCCTCCCCCTACGACACGGGGGCTAGGCCCCACACGACATGCAAGCTGGCCCAGGACAGAAGAATCCAAACCGCCGCGCGCGGAGCGTGTAACCGCCCAGCGGTTACAAGCATTCCTCCGTCGTCGCCTAAACCAGCAGGTGAAAGGGCGGACCGCCATGCAGGCGGCATACAACAACACCAAGGAGGCGCACCCTTTCGACTTCGACGCATCCAGCATGGAGGCCCAGGTCCACACGTCATGTAACCGGCGTGCCGGTTACTACGTGCGAGAAACTGCACCACCACTCGCGCCAGCGCCGCGCCTTCTCGACTGCGGAACCGGTGCCGCGATTCGAGGTGACCAACAGTGCCATCCAGGCACGCCGGTCATGGGTCAGTCAGCCGCGGGAGAAGGCGCGACGGTCGATATGGCCAGAAGTGGGCCGGCAGTAATGGCGGCAGCAGGCAAGCGGAAGCAGCAGCCGAATCGTCTGCAGGCTCACGTCCCCTCCTGAAGCAGCAGGAGAGCCCTCTCCCACGGCGTGAAGACAACGCGCCTGTGTTCCGTTCCTCGAACGGCTCGTGCATGCACAACGGCTGCCCCGCGAACCACTCGTCCCGTCGCATTAACTCTGCGGCAGGGCAGGCGACACCTTTGGCAGGCGAAGCGGGCGACGCTTCACCTCCGCCATAATGACCGCGTCAAAAAAGGTGTGCCACGTCGTTCAATTTCATATCCTTTTCTTCTTCCCCTTTCTCTCTCTTGCTACAGGGACCGGGAAAGGGGGATAATCCGAAAGGTATCCTTCTCCGCGAAGGAAGCGGGCCCCGAGCCCCCCTACTGATCAGAGGTTCGAAGGCTGGCCCCTCAGAAGGGTTCGACAGCCGCCTCAGACCACTCGGGCTCCGCGCCCACTACTGGTCAGAGGTTCGAAGGTTGGCCCCCTCGGAAGGGTTCGACAGCCGCCTCAGGCCACTCGGGCTCCGCGCCCACTACTGATCAGGGGTTCGTAGGCTGGCCTCTCGAAGGGTTCGACAGCCGCCCCAGAACACTCAGAGTGAGGGATGACTCTGGGTACGTTCGATACATAACCAAGGCTCGGGCTACGCTCCCAAAGTACCCTAGGACATTTCTGAGACCAGTAGGAGCGATTCTGTAACGGAATCCCATCAGAGGGAGGCATCGAGCCCTTGGACCCTATCGAACGGGATCGGGTCCAGCAAATCACCTGCAGGTACTTTTGGAGCGTGCCTCTGGGCCACTAGCCGACCTTTATCGAACGGGGCATGGGCGTCCACTCGGATCACCCGTTAGCAACTCACCGGAGACACCATGTTCGGCGCCCTCCGAGGGCAACATGGCGCACTCCCCCCTCCTCCTTGCGAAAAGGCGACGAAGGGGCGTATGAAAAAAGCCGAGTCAGTCCTTGACCGTCCTCTCGCCCTGTGCAGAGGCTCGGGGGCTGCTCTCGCAAACCTGGCTCCGGCCAACCCGTTGACAGCATCAACATACCAGCCCGAGAACTCGGAACCTGACTATGCACCCGGGCAACGACCAGTTCGCATGAGGGAACGACCAGACCGGCCGAGGCATCACGAAAGGCATTAAGACCTCGAAGGAGTCAAACCACTCCTCCGAGGCCTCGGGGGCTACACCCGGCGGGTGCGCTCGCGCGCACCCATCGGAACAAAATGCAACCGAGAAAGGCCGGCCCCCTTGCAAAAAAGTGCAACAAAGCCTCCAAGCGAGTACCCACACTCCCTTTGAGGCTCGGGGGCTACTGTTGGGGACCGTAATTAGGGGTACCCCCAAGGCTCCTAATCTCAGCTGGTAACCCCCATCAGCACAAAGCTGCAAAGGCCTAATGGGCGCAATTCCGGTCAAGGCTCCGTCCACTCAAGGGACATGATCTCGCCTCACCCGAGCCCAGCCTCGGGCAGGAGCGGTAGACCAAGGCAGATTCATGCCTCGCCCAAGGGTCTCCTCAAGCAACGGGCACACCTTCGACTCGCCCGAGGCCTAGCTCGGAAAGGCTTCACGGAGCATTCAATGCAAGGATCACCTGACACCTTATCCTGATGCACGCTCTCCAGTCGACAAGGCTGAAGTGACCGCAGTCACTTCGCCCCTCCACTGACTGACCTGACAGGAAAACAGCGCCGCCTGCGCTGCTCCGACTGCTGTGCCACCTGCCAGGGTGAGGCTGACAGCAGCCAAGTCTAGCCTCGGGCGCCATAAGAATCTCCGCCTCGCTCGACCCCAGGGCTCGGACTCGACCTCGCCTCCGGAAGACAGTCTCCGCCTCGCCTGACCCTAGGACTCAGACTCGACCTCGCCTCCGAAAGACAGTCTCCGCCTCGCCCGACCCCAGGGCTCGGACTCGACCTCGACTCAGAAGACGGTCTCCGCCTCGCCCGACCCCAGGGCTCGGACACAACCCCGACCTCGGACAACGGTCTCCGCCTCGCCCGACCCCCGGGCTCGGACTCAACCCCGACCTCGGACAACGGTCTCCGCCTCACCCGACCCCCGGGCTCGGACTTAGCCTCGACCTCGGAGGAGCCACCGCCTCGCCCGACCTCGGGCTCGGACCGACCACGTCGTAGGGGGGTACATCATTACCCTACCCCTAGCTAGCTCAGGCTACGGGGAACTAGACCGGCGTCCCATCTGGCTCGCCCTAGTAAAACAAGTAATGATGGCACCCCGCGTGCTCCATGACGACGGTGGTTCTCAGCCCCCTACGGAAGCAAGGATACGTCAGCAAGGATCTGACAGCCTCGACAGCTGTGCTTCTATAGGGCTCAAGCGCTCCTCCGACGGCCACGACGCCACATGAACAGGGCTCCAACACCTCTCCGACAGCCACGTCGGCATGTACATGGGGCACTGGCTCCCCTCTGCTAGACACGTTAGCACACTGCTACACCCCCGTTGTACACCTGGACCCTCTCCTTACGTCTATAAAAGGAAGGTCCAGGGCCCTCGTACGAAAGAGGGTGGCCGCGCGGGAGAATGGGCTGACGCACAGGCTCACTCTCTCTTTCTCCCTCGCGAACGCTTGTAACCCCCTACTGCAAGCGCATCCGCCCTGGGCGCAGGACAACACGAGGCTGCGGTTCCCCTTACTATTTTCCCCCCTTGTGTTCTGTCTCGCGCCGACCCATCTGGGCTGGGACACGCATCGACAATTTACTCATCGGTCCAGGGACCCCCCAGGGTCGAAACACCGACACTATAGTCTTTGGAACTCCGTGCAAACTGAGAATACGAGCAATATACGGTTGGGCATAAACAGCAACTGGGTGCACTGTCTTGACGGGTAGAAAATGAGCAATTTTCGTAAGTCGATCAACAATAACCCAGATAGAGTCATACCCCTTTGCGGTCCTGGGCAATCCCACAATGAAGTCCATACTTATATCTTCCCATTTCCATGTTGGTATTAGTAGAGACTGTAATGGACCGACAGCTTTTGGGTGTATGGCCTTGACACGTCTGCAGGTGTCACATCTAGCCACATAGCGTGCAATCTCGATCTTCATTTTCGTCCACCAATAATGTTGTTTCAGATCTTGATACATCTTAGTGCTTCTGGGATGAATAGAATAGCGACTAAGATGTGCTTCATCAAGAATTTGCTGGCGGACTTCTTCATTCTTCGGCACAACTATGCGGTTTTTGAACCATACAACCCCTTGATCATCTTTTCGAAAGCAATTGGCTTTTCCAGCCTTTATCTTTTCACGTATGTGTTTCATACCCTCATCATTTTTCTGTGCGTCAATTATCCTTTGTAAGATGACTGACACAAGCTTCAAGTGATTTGAAGTCCCATGCTGAATCATACCCAGGTTCAAATTCTCCATCTCTTGGCATAACGTAATGTCAGAAGTCCCCATAGTTAGACAATGGCAGGAGACCTTGCGACTGAGTGCATCTGCCACTACATTAGCCTTGCCTGTGTGATAATGGATCTCCAGTTCATAATATTTAATAAGCTCAAGCCATCTCATTTGTCTCATGTTGAGTTCAGACTGGGTAAAGATATATTTCAAACTTTTGTGGTCTGTATAAATATGACAGACATTTCCCAGTAGATAATGACGCCAGATCTTCAGAGCATGAACCACTGCAGCTAGCTCCAGATCATGAGTAGGATAATGCTCCTCATGTCGACATAACTGCCTTGAAGCATACACAATTACTCGGCCTTCTTGCATTAATACGCAGCCGAGACCACTGCCAGATGCATCACAATACACATCAAATGGCTTGCTAATATCCGGTTGAGCCAATACTAGAGCAGTGGTTAATAATATCTTCAATCTTTCAAAAGCTTCGTTACAGTTTGAAGACCAATTGAATTTAGTATCATTTTTCAATAAACTCGTGATTGGTTTCACAAGCTTAGAAAAATCTGGTATAAATCGGCGGTAATAACCAGCTAGTCCAAGGAAACTTCGGACTTGGTGAACAGTGGTTGGGGGTTTCCACTCCAAAATGTCCTTGACTTTGCTGGGATCCACCGCAATCCCCCTGGCAGACAGTACATGTCCCAGAAATTGAATTTCTTCCAGCCAAAACGCGCATTTACTGAACTTGGCATATAATTGATGTTCTCTCAAGCGCGTTAATACGACCCGTAAATGTTGAGCATGCTCCTCTTCATTCTTTGAATATATCAAAATATCATCAATGAAGACCACCACAAATTTGTCCAACTCGGGCATGAATACCGAGTTCATCAGATAAGTGAAGTGGGCAGGAGCATTTGTCAGTCCGAAAGACATTACCAGGTATTCAAATAATCCGTACCGCGTAGTGAATGCGGTCTTTGGTATATCCTCGGGCCGAATACGGATCTGATGATAGCCCGATCTGAGATCAATCTTGGAGAATACCCTCGCTCCAGTCAGTTGATCAAATAGAATGTCAATTCATGGAAGAGGGTACTTGTTCTTGATAGTGACCTCATTCAGGGGTCGATAATCCACACACATCCGTAAAGTTTGATCCTTCTTCTTGACGAATATGGTTGGACAACCCCATGTTGATGAGCTTGGCCGGATGAATCCTTTCGATAGTAGATCTTGAAACTGAATTTTCAGTTTTGCCAGCCCATTTGGAGGCATGCGGTACGATCTTCCAGAAATGGAAGCCGTACCGAGCTTCAATTCAACCACAAACTCTACATCTCTCTCGGGTGGTAATCCAGGCAAATCCTCTGGAAAGACATCTGGGAACTCGTATACTACCGGAATATCTTTGACCTCCGGTATAATGGCTTCATAAACTCTGCCAGTAATTTTGGTTGAAATGGGGATAGACAAGAGAATTTCTTCTTGATTATGACTCAACCTGATGGTTCTCTGCTCAGTGTTGAGGGTTGCTTTATGTTTGGCCAACCAATTCATGCCTAAAATCACATCTATGTCTTGGCCTTTCAGAACTATCATATTAGTAGGAAAGGCGCGTCCGGCCAATGTTACGGGCACTTGATAGGCCACTTCTCTAGTAAATATTTGTCCCCCAGGTGACTGAATTTTAAACCCCTCTTTTGATTCATGGTATGAAATGCAATGTTGCTCCACAAATTTCTTGCTGATGAATGTATGGGAAGCACCAGAATCAAAGAGAATAACTGCGGGATGATTGGCCACAAGGAACGTACCCATCATGACCGGTTCACCATCTGGTGTGGTGGCCACTTGCGTATAGTATATGTGTCCCATCTTCTTTGTATTTTTGCCCATAGTATTTCCCTTGGATTGAGATGAATTCCCAGATCCTTGTGGATTGTTTGACTTGTTTTGCTTCGGATAAGGGCAATCCTTGATAAAATGCCCAGATTTTCCATAATTGAAATATCCTGACGATGAACTGGGAAGAGCAGGGAATCGAGTGCCAGGGGCACCCGGCTGACTTGTTGTTGTAGGGGCAGTGTTGGGACGGATGAATACTGGTTGCTTAAATGGGAAGGAGGGTGGACGTGGTGAAGAACGACCCTGATTAATAGGCCGGATAACAAATCGTTGCCTTTTCTCAGGGCCCTGAGTAGGCCTGTTTCCTCCACTCCCCTTGATCTTTCCAGAACTTGCATATTTAGATTCGACTGCCAACGCTGTGCTGACAGCCCTTCCGTAGGTAAGGTCAATGCAAGTAGCCATTTTTCTTTGCATCCTATCATTCAGTCCTCGCATGAAACAATTCTTCTTCTTCAGATCGGTGTTAACTTGGTCGATTGCATACTATGACAAATGATTGAATTTATTGAGATACTGATTAACAGTATCCCCTCCTTGCTTCAGCTTCATAAAATCTTCTTGTTTCATGTGAAGTACACCTTCTGGTATGTAATGTTCACGGAAGGCCAACTTAAGTTCTTCCCATGTTATCTGATGATTGGCCGGTTGAACGGCCACAAAATTTCCCCACCAAGTGCTGGCAGGGCCACGCAGTTGCTGGGCTACGAACAAGGGCTTCTGGGTTTCAGAACATCGCAGAAGTCCAAACTTCTGCTCGATGACACGAATCCATTCGTCTGCCTCTAAAGGGTCTTCGGCTTTGACAAACAGCGGTGGACGTGTTTCGGAGAAGTCTAAATAAGATGTCTCACGGGGCCCTTGCGGATAGCCCCGCCCGCCTTGTTGTTGAAATTGCTGACCCGCCATTTCCCGTAGGAAACGGGTATTATCCGCTGTCGCATTTACCAAGGCGGCGATAGCCTCGGCAAGTGTGGGAGGGACTGGAGGTGGATTCGGGGTGGACTCCCTCCCACTAGAGGTTCCGGCTGCATCCTGTGATCGGGTCTTGGACGGCATCTGTGGCAACAAACATTTGGAAACAAATATAATATGTCAAAGAAAAACATCCACTTTACATTACTAAAAAGAGTAATGTTACAGACTCGAATTTTTACAACAGGAGTACAGTACCCATTATACAATAACACTACTAATTTTACAACTATACTATTCCTACTTCCTATCACTCTTAGTAGCCTCACTGTTGGGCGTAGGAGACCATTCGTCGACCAACTTCATGGAGGGAGGGGGCCTGAAAAGGTCCAGTTCACCACCAAAAGCTTCTCCTGCTTCATGAGAAGGTCCGGCTTCTGTCCCGACAGGATTTGCAGGTACGCTGGGGTGCAATTGCGAATACAGTACATGAACTTCTTCATGTAGGGTATTGCAATATGCCTGCAGATTATCAATAGCTGAGCTAAGTTCTTCGACTCGGGCTCGCGCCTTTGCCTCCTTAGCCCAGGCAAGTGAATGAGACTGAACCGCCCAGTCGAGCGCTAAATCTCGATCAGCGAGCTGATCCTGCAGGCGGCGGATGTGGCTTCTTAATTCATTTATTCTGTCGCCATCCGCGACCTATATGTTAGTCCTGTGTTGAAGTTCCGCTTGAAGCTGATTCACTTGGGCTTCAAGATCCCCGATCGGATCATTACTCCCACTACTACTATCCTCATGTCTGGGAGCGAGTTGATGACGGGGTACACCAATTGGGCCAGTTGACTTGCGTGCAGTTTTCCTGGTGCGCGGCGGCATTTTTCTAAGGGGAAATTTTATTAGTATAGTACTTAACATGATGCATGTATAATTACAGAACCAACCTCAGTTGATTCATACCTTCTATACATTGCACTCCTCCTATCTGGTCTTTCATATAGATTCTTCAGATATAAGGGGTAAGAATGGAAGAAATTTTTTCTAGGTAAGTATTTAGAAAATCCTTTTGAAGATGCCTCATAATATCTACAGAGAAGGGCTTCGCTCCGATACCAGCTGTGACAGAACCTCCCAAGTTATTAGGCCCACCTACAGTTGTCCTTGTCCAACGGACCTCAGACAACCCTATAGATGCCCCAGAATTACTTGAAAAGTTCGGTATCTGCTTTTCTTACCTTTCCCAAGAGCGTTTCACCCGTCACGCAGACATTACAGAACATCGGAGATACAGAAATGCGGAAGTGATTACATAACTTACATGTATTTGAAAGTAAGATAAAGTTAGTTATTACAGACTAGCATATAAACACGAGTACAGAGTACTTATTATTACAATACCAAGGGAGGTAAAAACTCCTCCCGATAAGTTCTTACATAAAAGTTTTTATGGAGGACTAGGTCCTCCCGCAGCTTCATTCTTGCTTTTCTTCATTTGGCACCACCCTGGTACAAAAGCAACAAAAATTTGCTGCTTCCTCACCTAAAAACAATAGGGAATAAAACCCTGAGTATGGAATTACTCAGCAAGTCTTACCCGACTAAAGAAAAGAAGGGTATGCTGGTTCTAAGGGAGTCAAGGTAAGGTTTCTCAATTATCAAAGACTCTGTTTGCATAAATGCTTACTAAAAGTGGATCTTTAAAAATCCAGTTTTATTTTCAGTTTAAGTAAAATTACCTGTATCTAGAGTTCTTTCTAACCTAGTTCAATCACTTAACCTGCACTAGCCGATTTCTTAACAAGCCCTTCATCTTCACCGGAGTTCTACGTATAGGTCAGTGGCCAAGTCTCCATAACCGCGGAGGTACGGCGATCCGAATCGATTATACTCAGCTGAGGATCTCCAATCTCACGACATATGTAGCACTTAACCCTTGCATATGTCAACCCGCCACCGGGGTTCTTAAGACCAGATCAGGTTCACGCGAATCGAGAGCACAGATACACCACCGTCCAGCCTCTTGCCACGGAGGGTACACGCTACTCTCGCCATCGCTCCACGTCCATTCCATGTTATCTTATTCTGACCTTAGTCTGCCCGAGGCAAAGCTTACCCATGACGAGGCATGTGACCAGTTAAAGGGTCCTCGGTCAGCAGGCCTACATCGACATGGTCCTTAATCGACTTAGACGGAGACACTACACCGAGACTCTCTTCTCGTGCAAGTCACCCACCCGGTCTCTGCTTAATCATTTAAAACCCAAAGTTTGGTACCTGGCAGAGGTACATCTTTTCGGATGTTGAACCCATCACGGCCATGATGGATCCACCATCAAGTTTTATTTTCAAAAACATCCTTCCCACTTTGCCAATCATCTTTTGTAAAACAAACCTTTTGTTTTGCTAGAGCAATACCAAGCATAGTAAAACCTTTTGTAAAAACAGGGTTTCAAGGAAGGTAATCAAGTACAAGGAAGGTAATGCAGGAATTGTTTAAGCATTCAACTCCTATTACCTAATGCATTAATCAAGTGAGAAAGATTTTAAAAACATCAAGGAAGGTGGCAAATGCACCGGGGCTTGCCTTCGTTGATAGGTGAGTCAGGCTCGGACCCGCAGATATCAAGGTAGAAACAGTTTCCTGCATGAGATTCCGAGGGTGGTGGTGGTGTCTTCTCTTCGATTACTTCGACTTCTTCTTCGTTTTCTAAAGATCACCATATATATGTGTATATAAGAATGTATGCCATGAAATGCTCATGAGAGTGCAAAGATAATAAGAATTTATTATCTAAGGTTCTTGAATACAATTTTCCTTCACGGTTCTCCGGAAAACTAGGGTTTCCGGAGTCAGTAAAGGAATTCAAAGGGCAGGGGTGGGGGTTTTGGGTTCTAGTTATCAAACAAGGTCCAAATCAAACCAAACTCTACCCAAGGCTTCTAAATAATGTGTAAAGTTCATATAAAAAGTTTGGACATTTTTGGAATTATCATCTATTTTCTAAAAATCCATAACCCATGATTTAAGCTATTTTAAATGACTCAAAATTCCCAATTTGTCCTAAAAATCATACAACTATTTTTACTAAATACTATGAAAAATAAGGAATCTAACAAAATTGGTTTGACATTTTTAACACTTTTCTACAATTTTCTACATATTTCTAAAGTTGGACAGAAAAAGAAAAGAGAAAAGGAGAAACAGTACTAGGCCAAATCCGGCTCATACGGCCCAGGTCCACACGGAAACGCGCGCGCCCGCGCCCGCCCTGGCGGCTTTTCAGAAAGACCCTTGGGGTTTTGGCTAACTAGAACTGGGTTCGCTTACTATTTTCTCATGTCACTGACAGTTTGCACGAAGGCCCTTAAAGTTCTATCCTTTACGCTGCCCGATCCCCGACGGCGTCGAGCGCGACCGAGCTCCGGCGAGCTCGTAGGCCGGCCGATTGGGGCAAGTACTGGCGCCCCCGAGCGGCGGACACCAAATTCAAGTCTTAATAATGGTTTCCCCCAAGAAATTTTAGGATTAGAGCTCTGTCTAGCTCTGCCCGCGAGGACAGAGATGACCATGGATATTCGTTCGTGTTCCCGGTGACAGGTGAGCTCTCAGTCCAAATTGGTGGTTCGACAAGCATTACGGGGTGGTGAGAATATTCAAACAAGGGAGCAGAAGACGTAGGCTGACCTGGTTCACGCTGACCGCGGTGAGGCTAGTTTCACGGTTGCGGAAACCCGAATTGGAGGGACTTCAAAATTCGTGAGCTCCGGCGAACAATCGAGGCTAATTCGTGGTGGCTGGATAGTTCACTGCCCTACGGAGCTCGCGGTGTGCTCAATTTATAGGCTTAGCGAGCGGCAGTGATGAATTCGGCCGAGCAGTGCTGGCGGTCGAAGGAGAGACGAGCTCTGTGC
This sequence comes from Zea luxurians, assembly GCA_029449295.1. Lineage (NCBI taxonomy): Eukaryota > Viridiplantae > Streptophyta > Magnoliopsida > Poales > Poaceae > Zea > Zea luxurians. The sequence goes on from JAOPSE010000026.1 coordinate 44,263,021, forward strand.
GTGGAATAAGAGGCTATCATCGTGGCAGTTACTCCGGCGATCACTGGACATGCACCCAGTGAGTCACCACGATGAGGACCAGTGCTTAAGCACATGGTGCACAACGGCGACAGCACGACGGCGGCGAGGTTATCCAATTTACCGATGAGCTGGGGAGGGAAGTACGGCGGGCTTAGCCACCATGAGGCTCAACTCAATCCGGGCGCTAGATATTTACCTGCCCGAGCTTATCTGCTGCCCATGGTGCACAAACCATGGCGATCCATCATCAATCTCGGCGAAGAATCACCGGCGACGAGCGGGGGGGATGAATCGGGATCTTCTTCAGTTTGGGGGCTTACTGTACCATGGCGAGGGTCATCAGACAACCTGACAGAGCGTTTTTAGGTCCAAATTTCTCCAAACTTTCTCTAGTAACTTACTCAACTCTCTGTAGCAAAGTTGCAGAGCTACAACCCAGCCACATTTCGATTATAGGGATTGAACTCAGTTGAGCACTAGATCAAGGTTGAATCCAAGTCCAAGATGGCTATGTTACACTGTAAGTCTGAAGTTCAGAGTTCAGTTAGCCTGACAGCCCGACTTTAGACTTAATTATCTCCCATTTCTTCTTAACAACTATGCTTACACTCTTAAGCAAAGTTGTTCTCCTTTGATAGGTCTATAATTTTGATGTGGTGACCTAGGGCAAAAACCTTAGAATTTTAAAGTTACAAGGGCTCAAAGTTGTGCTCATAACACTGCTTTCAGACTTAGGCAATATAGAGGTCAAGTGGTACTTTTTGCAAATAAACCCAAAACTTAGGGTTTCACTTGCAAATCCCTAATTTTGTGAACCATATGACTTAATATGCTTTAACATAGTAGATTTCACACTTTAGTCCAAATGTGCACTATTTTTGCACAAAGGCCCCTAGGGTTTGGATTTAGGGTTTTCCATGGTTCCAATTAGGGTTTTTGGTATCCCAGGGGCTCAAATGTAATTCAAGTTCATTCTTGGGAGTATTTTATGACCATTCCAGTAAAGCTTTTGGGTTTTCTCAATTTGGGTCATGTTTTACCCCCTTAATCCCTATTTAGGGTTAAGTATCCTATTCCAGGGTTCTAATTGCAAAACACCAAAACAATACAACTTGTTTGAAATTTTTACCTAGTGAATGCACTCTAGGTGTGTCAAACATATGCAATGCCAATGTTTATGATGTCATGCTCAAGTTTTAGTAGCAGTAACACCAGGGGTGTTACAGTGATGATCCCATTCGGGCCCGGCATCTTGAGCTTGAGGTAGGTGTAGTTGGGGACGACCATGAACTTGGCGTAGCATGGTCTTCCCAACACCGCATGGTAGGTTCCTCAGAACCCGACGACCTCAAAGGTGAGAGCTTCCTTTCAGAAGTTAGAGGGAGTTCCGAAGCAGACGGGTAAGTCGATCCGCCCGAGGGGTAGGATTCGCTTCCCGGGCGCGATCCCGTGGAAGGGTGCCGCACCGGCCCGAACTTCGGACCGATCAACCCCTAAGAGTTCCAGGGTCTCGGCGTAGATGATGTTAAGGATGCTGCCTCCGTCCATGAGGACCTTAGAGAGCCTAACGTTGTTGATGATCAGATCGACGACGAGCGGGTACCTTCCTGGGCTTGGCATGAAGTCCGGGTGGTCGCCTTGGTCGAAGGTGATAGGCTTGTCGGACCAGTCTAGGTAGACTGGCGCCACCACCTTCACCAAGCAGACTTCCCGGCGCTCCTGCTTGCGGTGCCGAGCCGAGGCGTTCGCCGCCTGCCCGCCGTAGATCATGAAGCAGTTATGGACTTTCGGGAATCCCTCTTCCTTGCCACCCTCCTTCTTGTCGTTGTCATGGCCCTTGCCATCCTCCACCGGGGGCCCGGTCTTATGGAAGTAGCGCCGGAGCATGACACATTCTTCGAGGGTGTGCTTGATGGGCCCCTGGTGATAGGGGCACGGCTCTTTGAGCATCTTGTCGAACGTGCCGGCCCCTCCAGGAGGTTTCCGAGGGTTCCTGTGCTCGGTCGCAGCGATGAGATTCGCGTCTGCGGCGTCGCGCTTCGCTCGCGACTTGTTTTTATCCTTCTTCTTCATGCCCCACTGGGCGGATGCCTCAGGGGCGTCTGTCTTCGGCTCTCCCTGTGGCTGCTTGTCCTTTCGGAAGATGGCTTCGACCGCCTCTTGACCCAAGGCGAACTTGGTGGCGACGTCCATCGGTTCGCTCGCACGGGTGGGAGTCTTGCGCCCCAGTTTGCTCACCAGGTCTCGGCAAGTGGTGCCGGCAAGGAAAGCCCCAATGACATCTGAGTCGGTAACGTTGGGCAGCTCAGTGCGCTGCTTTGAAAACTGCTGGATGTACTGTCGGAGGGACTCCCCTGGCTGCTGGCGGCAGCTTCGGAGGTCCCACGAGTTCCCAGGGCACACGTACGTGCCTTGGAAGTTTCCCGCGAAAGCTTTGACCAGATCATCCGAGTCGGAGATCTGCGCAGGAGGCAGATGCTCCAGCCAGGATCGGGCGGCGTCGGAGAGAAAAAGGGGTAGATTATGGATGATGAGGTTGTCATCATCCGCCCCTCCCAACTGGCATGCCAGTTGGTAGTCTGCGAGCCACAGCTCCGGCCTCGTCTCCCCCGAGTACTTGGTGATGGTAGTCGGGGCTCAGAAACGGGCAGGGAACGGCGCTCGTCGTATGGCTCGGCTAAAGACTCGCGGACCGGGTGGTTCGGGCGAAGGACTGCGATCCTCCTCACTGTTGCAGCGTCCCCCACGCTTGGGATGGTAGCCTCGGTGCACCTTCTCGTCGAGGCAGGCTCGATGGTCGAGATGGTGGTGCTCGTTGCCGAGGCGTTCTCGGGCGGCGGGCGCCTCGTCCTGTGTACGCTCGGGATGGACCGAGGCTTCCCGAATGCGCCGGGAGGACACCGCGTGATGCTCCGAGGGGTCAGCTCGCCTGCGGGAGGCGGAGCTCTCAGCTCGTCGAACCGCGGCGCCTTCTAGGAGATTCTTGAGTTCGCCCTGGATACGCCATCCCTCGGTGGTGGATGGCTCTGGCATGGCTCGAAGCAGCATCGCCGCTGCAGCTAGGTCCTGGCCGGACCCACTGACGGCCGGGGGCAGCGCTGTCCTGGCATTGTCGACGATGCGGCGCCGGATGTCTTGGGCCCGATGACAGCCTTCTCCGGCTAGTGTTCGGCCTGCCCACTCCTGTTCGATGTTCTGTCGGAGCTGTACAAGCTGGCCTGCTTCCCTGTCGACCCAGGCCTGCATCTCACGGATTTGCTCGAGCTTTATGTCCTGACCCCCGCAGTGACTGGGACCACAGCTAGCTCCCGCAGGATGTCAACGCGAGATGCGGGCCCAGGGGGATCGCCAACCTCTGGCATACCGAGGTGGTTGCCTCTGTTGTGATCTCCTAGATCGACATGGAAACATTCGCGACTTGGGCCGTAACCCTCGTCGTCAAGGTCATGGCCATCGTCAGAACAACCGGAGAGGCAGTGGTCACATGCGGACATGAAGCCCTGCATGGCACCGGGGTCATTGAGGGCAGAGAAATCCCAACCGGAGTCAGGGTAGTCCTCTTCCTCAGAACCTGCCGGTCTGAAGGTTGAGACGGTTGTCAATCGGTCCCTGGAAGGTTTGGATATGCCTTTACGAAGGTGCTCACCATAGCGGGGTCGCTAGGCGGATCGAAGCTGAACCGAAAAGGTACGGGATGGAAAACGGACGGTACCTCTTGGTCGTTGGACGGTGGTGAAGTCGTGTCGGGGGCGGAGCACACCGTCATCTCAGGTACGAGGGTAACGCCCAGTAGGTCCTTTGCGAGGGTGCTAGCGTCATCAGTCCGCTTGGGGCTGACACGTCGCGGGGAAGTGACACCCGCCGTCGTCTCAGGTGCGAGGACAATGTCTGACATGTCCCCCGGGGGAGTGTCGGCGTCGTTGACTCGCTCTGGTGCGACAGCCGACAAGGTGCCGCCTCCTACGTGGCCACGGTTGCCTCGTCTCCGCCTCCTCCGACGAGGAGGGTGGCGGGGACGACCGGGGTGCTCCTCTCTTGCCACGGGGAGATGCTGTCGTAGAGCTCGCCGCCGCCGTGCGAGTCGGAGACCGTCGTTGTCGTCACGCTGCAGGGGGAGGAGTACCATGTCGTAGCTGCCGTCGAGGGACATGAACTCGAGACTCCCGAAGCGGAGCACCGTCCCGGGCTGGAGAGGTTGCTGAAGACTCCCCATCTGGATCTCAATGGGAAGGTGTTCGTTAACACGCAGCAGGCCCCTACCTGGCGCGCCAACTGTCGGCGTCTCGGACCCGGGGGGTCCCTTGGACCGAGTAGTGAAATCGCTGTGTGCCCTTGCCCAGATGGGTTGGCGCGGGATGGAACACAAGAGGTGGGACAAGCCTTGTATTATCCTGCACCAGGGGTGCCGCTCGTAGTAGGGGTTACAAGCGCGTCACGTGAGAGAGGGAGAGACATAGAGTTCATCCGCCGCTTCCCTCGCGCGAACCCCCCTCAGGGTGGCCCTGGACCTCCCTTTTATAGAGGCAAGGAGAGAGTCTAGACGTACAACGGGGGGCGTAGCTATGCGCTAATGTGTCCGGCAGTGGAGTGCCTAAGCCCTGTGTACATGCCAACGTGGTCGTTGGGGGAGAGCTTGGGCCCTGTACATGTGATGGCGTGGCCGTCGGAGGAGCGCCTGAGTCTTGTAGGAGCACAGCTGGCAGCACGGCGAGGATCCTACTGATGTCTCCTTGCTGTCGTAAGAGGCTGAGAGCCACCGACGTCATGGTGCACGCGGGGCACCATCATTACCCGTCGCCGGGGTAAGCCAGATGGGACGCGCGATCTTGTTCCTTGTAGCCTGAGCAGGCTAGGAATAGGGAAATGATGCATCCCCTATTAGAGCGGTCAGTCCGAGCCCAGGGTCGGTCGAGGCGGAGACTTCTCTTGAGGCCAAGGCCGGGGTCGGGCGAGGACGGGATTCCTCCCGAGATCGGGGTCGAGGCCGAGTCCGGGGGTCGGGCGAGGCGGAGACCTCCTCCCGAGGCCGGAGCCTGAGGTCGGGCGAGGCGGAAACCTCCTCCCGAGGACGGAGCATGAGGTCGGGCGAGGCAGAGCTTCCTGTTGCGCCTGAGGCTGAACTCGGTGGTTGATCGTGACTTGTTGTCAGTCGTTGCCGGGGTGGCTGACACGGCAGTCGGAGCGGAGCGAGCGGCGCTATTTTCCTGTCATGTCAGACAGTAAAGAAGAGGGGCAAAGTGACTGCGGTCACTTCGGCCTGCCCGACTGAGGCGCGTGTGTCAGGATACGGCGTCAGGCATCCCCTGCATTTAATGCGCCTGCGAAGCGGTCGGTTGGTGAGGCGGTCTGGCCAAGGTTGCTTCATAACGAAGCCTGCCTGAGCCGGGCCTCGGGAGAGCCGAGGGGGCGCCCGCTGCCTGAGGAGGCCCTCGGGCGAGGCGTGAACTCGTCTGGGACTACGGTTCCAACCCGAGGCTGGGCTCGGGTGAGATCGCGTCCCTCGGGTAGACGAAGTCTTGGCTTGAATCGCACCCGTCAGTTGGTCTGAGGGTGTTTACCAGCCATGATTAGGAGCGTTGGGGGTACCCCTAATTATGGTACCCGACAATAACATAGACTGATTAGTGTGTCCGAATATGCACTATACAATTTAATCGCTCGACGTGAGTCTGAAAGCTCAACGTAACTCAAATATTTAGAGCGATTTAAGTATGCACAGTATAGCCTTCACATATTTTAATAATTTCTGCCAATTATCTACTACGGGAAATAAAAGCAGAAAAATAAACTCCAGAACTAATGCATGAACATAGCACATCATGTAACAAGCATTTTACCATATTCATGCATGTATTTGTCTACTAATTATTTAATAGACACGAAATTGAATTAGAAGCTGCAAAATAAAACATATTACCTTATTATCATATAATTGGTTATCCTCTAGTCATCCAAATTCTTGTGCTAAAACATTTTAATATGTAATTAACACATATAGCCGAGTGTCATGCACGCATGACCCTTGCATGAGGCCATGCAGGAGGTGGGTGCGTGTGGCCGTGCAGGAGATAAAGTTGATGGTTTATTTATCACATGCATGCAAACTCGTTTCCCTTTTTCTCCTGGAAAAACAGATTGGTGGTCGTGTCATGGCCGCGTCTCCACGCTAGGACATGGGCAAGCTCGCCTGCCATCACAAAAGTAGCACCCCATCCGCACAGTTGCGGGACCCGCACTGGTCTCACGGTACTTTCACCTTGGGTTACAGGTTGCATGCAGCGGTCCTTGCGGGGTGGTTCCAAACCGATTGGTTTGAATGAAAACTCAGGCAGATTCGGCGTGTGATCCGCTTCTGGCGGCTACGAGCTTATCTCCCATCGTGCATATCTCTTTACACAGGCCGAGCACCATGCAGCCGGTGTGCGGCGTCGTGTGGCGCGCGACCATGCTCACCAGCCGCAACACCGTTGCCCTTCCATCGCGCATCTATCGGATCCTTGATGGCGAGCGCCACCGAGTGTTCGTCACGCGCATGCGCGTCTGTGCGCCACCGAGCTGGCATGCGTCCACGGCTGCCCGTAGAGCCTCCTCTCCCTGTGTAAGCCGCAACAGGGGAGACGACGACATGGTCGCTGGCTGGCAAGCAAGACGGTTTGCACGACACGTGGCCTGCAGGGCCGCCACCATTTTTTATCACCACGAACTGTGTATTCAATCTATACAGAAAGACATACCACTGTATTGCGTAGGAGAGGAATCGAAGACTGTCGCGTAGGACATTTCGGCTAGGGCGGAGACCTCCCGGATTGACGGAGAGTTGATGCAGATCCAATCTCGCAGCAACGTCGAGGTAGAGCGTGCTGATAACGTATTGAGAACTATGTTACCACAGATCACCAGATCCGCTCCGTTCCCTTCCGTCAACAGATTAGGCGCGATAAGCTGTAGAAGACTCATCTCCCTTCCCATAAGCATAACAGAGAAACACACAAGACACAAGGTATAGGGTTGGACCTCTGTCCTCTTTCTCTTCTCTATCGTATAAAGGAGTGTACATGTTTCTTATATAGAGATGTGAGACCCCTCAGAGGCAAAGTCGGTATTTGTCCATATAACCTTAACTAAGGTTACTTAGCAATGTGGAGTGAGACTATATGCCGTCACTTAAAATTGGCTAGAAGTACGTGATACTATTTTTTTTCACTACGAGTAATAGTTCGGTGCTTTATTTTGATCACTCTGTCCTGGCTGACACTTACGTCAGAACAACAAGTCGGGATAAGAGAGCACAGTTGGGTAATTTGAACTGCGATAACGATGATTAGGGTTCTCACGTGAACGTCCTGCTGGGCTGTTGCTCCTATTCTATTCTCCGCTCTCCCCAAGGAACGAAACAGGACGGCGACGACGAATGGAAACCCCAAAAAGCAACAGGGCCAGGGCGGCAAGCATGCATCTCCTTTGCCTGCCATGGGCCAAACACTAGCCGTTTGCTGTCGAGCGGGGAGAGCCAGTGCCCGCGCCCGGTGATGCGGCAGGGGCCAGGGGGGGGCAGCAGATGCAGCCTTGCGGCACGTCGCACGTCGTAGTGCTAGCTGACGGACGACGCCCCGGCCCGGACCAGGGCGAGAAGAAGCGCCATCACGTGTGGCTGGAACCTGTCGCGCTTCGATTCGCGGCCTCCCCCCACCCCACCCCCCCTGCTTGTGGTGGGTGTGGCGGCGACGGGCCCCCAGCGACAGAGCCCGCGGGGTTGGCGCTGGCTCGATGGCTGCTGCTGATCCGTCCCGTCCGTGGAGGGGCGGGCCGGGTCCCAGGTCTCCAGAGCCTCGGCCTCGTGACCGCCTTTCACTTCCGTCATTCCTTGCCTTGCCAGTTGCCAATGCCAACCCTGTTGGCTGGGGCCGCGCCGGGCCGCAAAGGAAAGGCCTTGTTTCCTCGCATCGCAATCGCAATCGCAACCACCGCACGCGCCGCTGGGTCTCATTCCCTGCATCTGATCTCATCTCCCAAGGGCTGGCTCTGTGTGCTTGCGCCAAATAATGCAGCTACTCATTACACTTGTGTTTACTCTGCAGTATAGCTAGCCAAACAAGCCAGACTCACGACCCTAATGTTTCGCATCAACTACTTACTGCTTTGCTCCTTGACTGTCAATATGATTGAGCAAGTGAAACCACACACTATTAATCAACGCAAAGCTTAAAAACGCGTCTTGGCATAAGGGGTCTCCCGCTGTCGCTGTGCAAACAGAACCATGGAAAGCGAGCATTTTTTAAAGAGTCAGGTGACACACCGAGTGTGAGATTCAGTGGTTCGAGCATCTCTGGTAGTTGCGTTGGCTGTACCATCCTCGTCCATCACAAGGATTATGTTTGATCCGGCATCGAATCATGCATCAGGTCACATGAGATATCAGATATATAGCTTTATTGGGCGACGTTGACACTGTCCGATCCCCATGTCACACATGGAGAGAAACTCGCACTCGCTCGTGGGCCGGGTGGGTGCGCGCTCGCGAAGGATTATTTAAATCCTTCTATAATGCACTCTTCAACAGTTCGACCCTTCTTTTAGTGCCAACTATTGCACTAAAGCTCCGTTTGGTTGGACAACCATGGGAGCGGAGCAGTTCCATCCCATATTTCAAGAGCGAAGCGGTTCCAGTATAGATTCCAGGGTGAAATCGTTCCATTTTATGTTTGAGTCAATCGTAAAGAGAGAGGGAGAAGTGGAACTGTGAGAACCCACCGGTTTTTTGGAGTCAGCTTGCCCCAAGTCTAGTGATAATATTTTCGATTTAGAGTCGCCCCGTGTTGGAGCGAAGGCAGAAACGCCACCCTTCGCCTGAAGTCCCCACCGCTTAGCCCCTGCCCTGACAGACAAAGCAGGCAGGGACACCCTTCGCTTCACCGGCACCAGAGACAAAACGGAGACCCTTCGCTCGATTCAGCACCAGACGAAGGCCTGCGGCGACGCCTCCCCGCGGCGCGGCCTCGTTCAGCTCTGAGGCCCACATGAGATCTGGCCCATTTTAACGGGCCCTGCGTGGCCGCGTTTGTGTTACGGGCCTAATCTGTAAAGGCACACTTGTAATTACAGCTTGTAACCCCGCTTTATGGGAATATTCTAGGGATAAACTAGGTGCCTGAGGGCACATGCGTCCTTAACGCAAGGCGCCGTGCACTCGGATACCTATAAATACCCCCGCACAGTGCCCGTGAGAGGCTGGATTAACAGAGCTTTTGCCATCACGCGCGAGTGCCCTGTTGCCATCACCATTCACTCGTGTTGGATCCCCTTGCATGCGAGAGCAAGTTCCAACATTTGGCGCCCACCGTTCGTGCTACGAGACAACCACCCGCGATGGCACCCAAGAGAGCTAACCCGAAGGCTGACGAGGCTGCGAAGGCAGCACTGCTCGCCGCAAGAAAGGGCAAGGCCCTCGCCCTCACCCAATCCACCCACCAAGAGGCCACTGAAGACGACACCCTCCGCACCTGCGACCCTGAGGGACAACCCTCAGGCTTTGCACCACCCTCAGACTTCGCACCACCGGAGGGCGCGGACCTCGCCGAGGACGGTGAGGTCCTCGGTGTCTCAGCAGAAGAACAGCTACAGCTGCGCGCCCTGCGCCTCAAGAACCGCAACCTCCAGAGGCAGAAGGAGATACTGGAGGCCAAGCGCCAGCGTGTGTCCGCACTCGCCAAAGTGCGGCAGATGATACGCGACGAGGAGCACAAGGCCCAGGAACTCGAGCGGGAGATTGCGCTGATGCAGCGCGAAGGCCACCTCGGCCCGCAGCACGAGTCATCCCTCCAGCAGCGCGCACAAAACGAAGACACGCGCGAAGGCCACCCCGGCCTGCAGCATGGGCCACCCCTGCAACACCGCGCGCAACCGGAGGACCCGCGTTTCCCCCAGCGCGACTTCACTTTCCCGCACGCCGCGCCATTCCAAGGGGTCAATTATCTCGATGAGCGAAGTCCCCTGGCGCCTCACCTGCAAGTGACGCCGTGGCCAGCTAACTTCCGGGCTGGGACCTACCCCAAGTACAACGGCAGCACCGACCCGGCTCAATACATAATGAGTTACCAGGTCGCCGTCGCATCGTCCGGGGGGGACGACGCCACAATGGCGAAGTCCTTCATCATCGCCCTCGAGGGCCCCGCACTCACCTGGTTCACCAGGTTGCCTCCGTTGTCCATCGATTCTTGGAGAAGTCTCCGGGACAAGTTCCTCCTCAACTTCCAAGGGTACCGCCCGGACACCGACGCCCTGGCCGAGCTCTCGCTCTGCAAGCAGCTAGAGAAGGAGACCCTGAGGGAATATTACCGCAAATTCCTGACACTCAAGTCACAGCTACCCTCAGTCGATGACCAGATTGCCATCCACTATGCTATCAGTGGTCTTCGCGCTGGCGTCCTTTACAGCCACTGCATCAGAGATCCGCCAAAGAACCTCCAAGAGTTATACCAGCTGTTTGAAAAGTACGCCAGATCCGAGGAGCTCCACCAGCGCAAGATTGAGTCCCAACGGAAGCCAAAAGATGCTCCACAGTCCAGCCGCACGTGGACAAGGACTCCGCAACCAGACTCCGGTCGAGATGGCCGCGGCCAGCAGCAAGTGCACAACATTGCCAACCAGCAGCCGGCCGCTGACCCCCTTCGTCGCCAGGAATATCCCCCCCAGGGCCGCGGAAGTGGAACTCGCGGCAGGGGCCGAGGGCGTGCGCAGCCACCCCCTCCACCGCGCCGATTTTACTGCCTTTTCCATGGCGAAGACTGCGCCCACCAAACCAAAGACTGCCCCGAAGTGAAGGCCACCAGAGACAGAATGGCGAGGGCGCAGCCAGCCGACAATCCCAGAATTGTCGCGCATAATTACCAGCCACCCCCTCCACCATATATCCACGCTCCCGCCCCGCATCCACCGCACCACGCTTACCAACATCATCAGGAAGTACAAATCGTACATCCTCCGCCTCCACCACCACACCAGCAACATCAAAACATCCCCCATGCCCCAAAGCAGGAAGACTTCGCCGATCAACCTTATCGCGGAGTCATTCATATGATAACTGGGGGGTCCAGCACTGACTTCGACACCAAGCGGCAGAAGCGGGACCACTACCGCATCATCAACCATGTCGCCGTCACTGGCCCAGTCGTGCAGACGAAGTGGTCCCACATACCGCTAACCTTCGACGCACGAGACGTCGACCTGCGCAGCGCCCCCCACATCGACGCTATGGTCATCAATTGCAGCGTGGCGGGCTGGGACCTACACAAAGTCCTAGTTGACAACGGCAGTCAGGCAGACATCATCTTCCTCCACGCTTTCGACCGCATGGGCATAAGCCACAGCCTGCTCAAGCCTTCGGACAACCCGTTGTACGGTTTCGGCGGCAAGGGCACCTTTCCCGTCGGCAAAATAGAGTTGCCCCTCTCCTTCGGTGTAGCACCCAATGCCCGAAGTGAGCAGGTGACTTTTGACATTGTGGATATGGTATATCCATACAACGCCATCATGGGTCGGGGCTCCATCAATAAGTTTGAAGCTGCCATCCACGGACTGTATTTGTGCATGAAGATACCAGGCCCGCTAGGCGTAATTACAGTCTACGGCAACCAGCAGACAGCGCGCAACATAGAGCGGGACTTCGTGCCTGGTCAGAGGAACGTGCACTGCCTCACGACACAGTGCGAGGTCCCTGCGCCCGCCAGCCCAACTGACAAGCAGCACGACAAGGCTCAGTTGCAGAGTCAGGATGGGACCAAGACTGTCCCCCTCGATCAGGCCACGCCCAAGCAGACAGTCACTATCAGCGAAGACCTTACTTCGCACGAAGAAGAGAAGCTCCTCTGCTGCCTGGCCAAGAATAAAGATGTCTTCGCCTGGTCCGCCCTCGACCTGGTCGGAGTCAGCCGATCCATAATCGAGCACAGTTTGGGAATCGACCCCTCGGTGCGACCAAGAAAGCAAAGGCTTCGCAAAATGTCCGACGAAAAGACAGAGGCCGCCAAGGCGGAGGTGCACCGCCTCCTAGAGGCTAAATTCATTGAGCCAGTGGCTTACCCCACATGGCTCTCCAATGTTGTAATGGTGCAGAAAAAAAGCGGGAAATGGCGGATGTGCATAGACTTCACCAGTCTCAATAAGGCCTGCCCAAAAGACAATTTCCCGTTGCCACGGATCGACAAAATAGTCGATAGCGCGGCCGGATGCGAGGTCATGTCTCTCCTCGACTGCTTCTCCGGCTATCACCAGATATACATGAAGGCGGAAGACAAGGCTAGCACCAGCTTTATAACACCCTTCGGCACTTATTGCTTCATCAGAATGCCGGAGGGTCTCAAGAATGCCGGGTCCACCTTCTCCAGACTCACCAAGACAGTACTCGAAGGGCAGGTCGGCAGAAATATATTTACATATGTGGACGACATCGTCGTCGCCAGCAAAAATAAGGAGGACCATCTCGCCGACCTGGCCGAGACATTCGCAAACATGCGAGATGCACGACTCCGCCTAAACCCGGAAAAGTGCGTTTTCGGTGTTCGCCAGGGCAAGATATTGGGCTACCTGGTGTCACACCGCGGCATCGAGGCCAACCCAACCAAGATCCAGGCCATCATCGACATGTCGCCTCCGTAGTCCGCCAGGGACGTCCAGCGTCTGACTGGCAGATTGGCCGCTCTCAACAGATTCATCTCCAGGTCGGCCGAGCGAAGTCTTCCTTTCCTCAAAACTCTCCGCGGCGCAAAAGACTTCGCCTGGGGGCCGGAACAAGCAGCGGCCTTCGCCTCATTAAAACAGTACTTAACGGAGCTGGCCATCCTCACGAGCCCCGACTCCTCGCTCCCCCTATTGCTCTATGTCGCGGCTTCGCCGCACGCGGTCAGCGCGGCACTAGTGCAGGAGCAGACAGTCGAAGGCGCTGTCAGACAGTGCCCTGTTTATTACGTCTCCGAGGTCCTGACACCGTCCAAATGCAACATGACAGAGCTGGAGAAGATCGCCTACGCAGTTGTTATGTCCTCGCGCAAGCTGCGCCATTACTTTGAAGCATTCAAGGTCCGCGTCACCTCAGACAGGGGGCTCGACGAACTGTTCAGAAACCTGGAGGCATCGGTAAGGATCGCCAAGTGGGCAGCCGAACTCTCCGGCTACCACATCAGCTTCGAGCCCAGGACAGCCATCAAATCGCAAGTCCTGGCAGACTTCGTCGTCGACTGGACCGGGCCAGTAACACAGCCAGACCCGACCACAGAGAAGGTCTGGACGATCCATTGCGATGGCGCATGGTGCCATGCGGGGGCAGGCGTCGCTGCAATCATAACCTCACCAGTCGGGGTCAAGCACAGATATGCAGCACGACTCAGCTTCAATCTGGAATCCGACAGATGCACAAATAATATAGCAGAATACGAAGCAGTCATCCTCGGCCTCCGCAAGCTAAGGGCCCTCGGAGTCACCACTTGCATCATCAAAACAGACTCCAAGGTAGTTGCCGGCCAGGTCGAGAAAGACTATGCAGCCAAGGACCCCGCACTCATGCAGTACCTCGCGGCCATCCGAAGTCTCGAGAGGCAGTTCAAGGGGTTCACCGTGCAGCATGTGGACCGGGCCAAGAATGAGGAGGCTGACGCATTGGCCAAGGCCGCGGCCAGGGGCGAAATTATGCCCTCCGACGTGTTCTTCCATATCATCGGCACGCCAGCAGTCCGGAGCCCTGAAGGGCTCCAAATAACCAATGACAGCGAGGGCCACCGTACAGTTAACCTCATCATGACCGAAGACTGGCGAGCACCCATTACCCTGTTCCTGCAGGGGTATTATCACCCAGCCGACATCAGTGAGGCCAAGCACCTCAGACATCGAAGCCGAGACTTCGCTCTGATTGAAGGCCAACTCTACAAAAAAGGGGTCAGTCAACCAATGCTTAAGTGCGTCACCGAGGCCGAAGGCATGCAGATTCTACGTGAAGTCCACAGTGGCACGTGCGGCTCGCACGCGGGGCCGAGGGCCCTAGCTGCTAAGGTGATCCGCCAGGGTTTTTATTGGCCCGCAATGATTTGCGCCGCGAATCGGGTCACTCGGTCCTGCGAAGCCTGCCAGAAGTTCTCTCCTCGGTCAGGCGGCCCTTCGCAGTACACAAAACTGATCGCCCACACATGGCCTCTCCAGCGCTGGGGTCTCGACATTGTTGGACCCCTGCCCACCGCTCAGGGGAACCTTAAGTTCGCCTTCGTCGCGGTCGAGTACTTCACCAAATGGATCGAGGCACGGGCTGTCTCCACAATAACATCAAAGACTGCCCAAAAATTCTTCTGGCAGAACATCGTTTGCCGCTTCGGAGTACCGTCCGAATTAACAGTCGACAACGGCAAGCAGTTTGACAACCAAGACTTCAAGGATTTTTGTTTTTCCATTGGCACCAAGCTTGCCTTCGCCTCAGTCTATCATCCGCAGTCCAACGGGGTCGTGGAGCGCGCCAACGGGAAAATCTTCACAGCTATCAAAAAAATGCTCCTCGATGAAAAAAGGGCAGATGGAGCGATTTTTTACCTGAGGCAGTCTGGGCACTAAACACGACTGAGTGCAGGGCGACCGGGTTTACTCCCTTCCGTCTTTTGTACGGATCGGAGGCCATGACCCCGCAAGAAATAAAGCACGGGTCCCCGCGAACAGTCCCGTCAGCCGTCCCAGATGTGGACGAGCCAACTTCAAAGGATCTCATCGACGGAGACCGTGTCTTCGCCCTACAGGCCCTGAATAAGTATCAAGCCCAAACCAAAGCATGGCGCGACCATTCAGTCACCCCGAGGGAGTTCAGCGAGGGGGACCTCGTACTCATTCGAACAGCTCGGACGGAGTCCAAGGGCAAGCTGGAGCCCAGGTGGGAGGGCCCTTTCATCGTCAAGACAAAAGCTTCCCCCAGCGCTTACAGGCTCACAACGCCAACCGACGAGGACCTGGAGCACTCCTGGAACATCGACAACCTCCGCAAATTTTTTGTTTGATTCCTCAGGGCTGTCTTCGCCCTTGTAATTTGCAAAAACAATCTTGCACCGGCCCGCACTCTTTTCCTCCCGGGGGGTGAGGTTTTTAACGAGGCGGAGCCATGTAATATATGCGTAAAAATCCCCCGCAAAAAGACATGCATCGAAAAAGACCGCGATGACGGTCTTCGACATTCGACCACCACGAGGTCACCGCGAGGCTAAGCGCTAGCTACCCTCGCGTGCGACAAATCCGCGCAGAAGTCGCCTAAGGGTGCAGCCGGGTTAGCACAACAAGTGCGGAAAAAATCTAAGTCTATCGCGAAGGCTATCCGCGCAGAAGTCGCCTAAGGGTGCAGCCGGGTTAGCACAACAAGTGCGGAAAAAATCTAAGTCTATCGCGAAGGCTATCCGCGCAGAAGTCGCCTAAGGGTGCAGCCGGGTTAGCACAACAAGTGCGGAAAAAATCTAAGTCTATCGCGAAGGCTATCCGCGCAGAAGTCGCCTAAGGGTGCAGCCGGGTTAGCACAACAAGTGCGGAAAAAATCTAAGTCTATCGCGAAGGCTATCCGCGCAGAAGTCGCCTAAGGGTGCAGCCGGGTTAGCACAACAAGTGCGGAAAAAATCTGAGTCCATCGCGAAGACTATCCGCGCCGAAGTCGCCTAAGGGTGCAGCCGGGTTAGCACAACAAGTGCGGACAAAAAATCTAGGTCTATCGCGAAGACCATCCGCGCAGAAGTCGCTTAAAAGTGCAGCCGGATTAGCACAACAAGTGCGAAAAAACCGAAGACTATCTGTGCAGAAGACACTTAAGGGTACACCTGGACTAGCACAACAACGGCTGAAACGACAACATCAAACCATCCACGCTAAGACCAACTATAATCAAGCCAACACAGCGCAACAAAGCAAATCAGTGAGTACAAAACGCCTTCGCACACACACATGCACGCGAGGGCACACAATTCCACCATACAAGCCTCTACATACACAAGCGAAGGCACCACACTCTACATCGGCTCAACCTTAGGAATAATTCCCATCTCCCTATAATTAAATAACATTATCCTGAGCTCCTCACCCGTGAAAAGACTTCGCAGTTCCCCTTCACCTACACTCTCGGCGGTCGGCAGAGAGAACAGTTCCTGCCGACCAGCCCCACTCACACGAAGCCGAGCCAGCTCCTCCGCGCTAACCCTACGTTTTGCAACCGCCCTTCGTCGACGGCGCCCGGTGCTAGGGCCTGGCACGTCCGGCGCGTCCGCGGCGTGTGGCGAAGCCTCCGCCGCAGCCACGTCCAAGGCCGCAAAATAATCCAAGTTCTCCTCCGACGACTCCTCAGTCCACTCAACCGAGCTCCCGAAGTCGGCAAAATCAAAAAACTCAGATGCAGACCCACTATATTCATTACCACCTTCCGCGGTCGAAGCCGCCAAAAACTCAGTAGTAGCGGTTGCGTGCGCAGGCCCAAAATCTTGAACCTGCGCAGCAACCAAAATTCAGTACAACATCCAAAATTCCCCAACCCTAAACAACCACTACGCCACCTGCGAGGGCCCTGACGCTGCGGGAGCCTCCGCCGTTGGCTCCGCCGCCACTTCCGCCATTATTTCCACCGCCTCCGCCGCGGGATCTTCGACGGTCGGCGCAGCTGCTGTGAGGGCATCAGGAGCGCCTTCGGCCACCTTCAGGAGCAGGTCTTCAACTGTCGCAGCAGATGTGGGGGCGCCTGGTGCGTCTTCCGCGGTATCCGGGGTCAGCTCCGGGTCAGGCAGGGCGCTGTTCAGTGCTCCGAAGTCGTCCACCCGCTCGCCTCGCTCCGCCTAAAACAAAACATACAAAAAGTCAGCAAACACACGCACAGACCACATCCAGCAAACGCCGAACAAACGACAACGTTACCTGAGCCCTCGCAGCCTCGGCCCGCTCCCTGACCACATCACCACCATACAGACCCCACATCCGGTCATAGAGGGCACCGGCGGACTCCTTCACCACGGGGTCTTCGACCTTATAGATATCTCGCCCAAAATCTTCATCCGCCTGGTCGAAGGCCTCATAGTGCCGGCACCCTTCGCGAGAGAGTGCGTTCATCGCCCCCTCGCAGGTGACCAGGGAGGCGAACGACATTAATCCCCTCAGGACAGTGGGGAGCTCCTGCAGCTCCTCTTGCACCCATTCCAGACAGCGAAGCCCGGCCTCTCGCTCCGGCACCACGAAGTCACCGGTCCGCGCACCCAGCTCGCGATATGTGGCCATAAGCTGTGTACGCGTCCGTTCGGCCTCCGTTCGCACCGCGGCTTCGGCCCCCTTCGCGCGGCTCTCCAGAGCGGTGAGCCGCTCCCGCAGGTCTTCGGCGAGCCCCTTGGCTAGATTGCCTTCCGCCCGTGCCAGCCTGGCCTCCGCCTGCGCGGCCTGCTCCTTGGCGATGGCCTCGTTGGCCTCCCTCCTCTCCCCCGCCAGCTGGCGCCGGAGGTCAGCCTTTTCCTTCTCCAGGGCGGCCACCTTGTCCGCCAGTTTACGACACTTGCTGTCGGAGGCCGACTTCTCACGGACAGCG
Organism: Zea luxurians; assembly: GCA_029449295.1. Lineage (NCBI taxonomy): Eukaryota > Viridiplantae > Streptophyta > Magnoliopsida > Poales > Poaceae > Zea > Zea luxurians. The sequence continues at coordinate 44,280,605 of JAOPSE010000026.1, forward strand.
TCAGCATGTTGCGTCCGAAGTCTTTCGACTTCGGCAGACAAAGCTGCCGTAAGTGCCCCCGATGCAGTACGGCTGGTGAAGTCAGCCACCTGCAGAGCACACGTAAGGCCATGGCCGTAAAAAAAATTATATATATATATATATATATATATATATAATAGCTCGGCGGACCTGACTCAGTGCCTCCGTCGCCTGAATCAGCGCCTCCGTCACTCCTTTCAGCCGGCGGGTCGCCGCGCCAGCCTCGTCCCTGACCAACGCGAGGGCCGACACCTCGCCTTCGGCGCCAAGGGTCCCGTCCCTCGCCTTCGACGACAGCGCAGCCGTCGCGATTGCCGCGGCAGGCGCAACTATAGCAAGCCGGCCCTCGTCCGACCCTGCAACGCATCAACAAGTAAAAAAAAAAGAAAAGAAAAAGGCGGCCGGGTGACTTACCCCCAAGATAATCGTCCACACTAATATCGGTGCCGAAGTCGGCAACGCGTTTGCCCGGCGGCGGCGACGTTCGGGCCGCCTTCGAAGCCTCCGCCACTCCGCTGGCCGGCGGCACCACCTTCGTCAGTTTGGAGACTCCGGCGCCCGCCGTTGTCTCCGGCGCCTTGCTAGGTGCAGAGGCGCCCGCCTTCGCCGCCAGCGGCGGCTTGCCTCCGCTGGAGGCCGCAGCCTTCGCCGTTCCCCGCTGCCTTTTCGGCCGGGCTTCGTGAATCCTGACAGTCGCCTGGCGTTTTTGCGCCGCCCCTTGGCGATCCTTGTCCATCACTGCCCACACAACAGCACCGATATTTCGCCCGTAAGGAAAAACTCTCCACTGATGAACCATACGAGATGTAAAACAGTCTTCCTCAGCCGCGCAGGGGATAGGAACATTTCTAGGCCAGCAGCCCCCGGTAACCCTCAGCATCCGAGCCGAAGACTCCCGGAGCTCGGGCGAAGACATCCTCTCCCCCGGGGCCGCACACGTCCTCATTAACTCTCTAGCAAAACTATCAGACACCCCAATTCCTCCCATTGCAGTACCTAATTTTCTCTTTTTTGAGGAGGGGGCGGCCGCCAGCGCAGGGTCGCCTCCAGTCTCCACCGCCGGCTTCTTCCCACGGCGGTCCGCTTCGTCTTGACCAGGGTAGCCGTCGTACGGCAATTGATTTAATTTGAAGACCCTGTTCAAACGTTCATTTGACCCACGAATATCAAAGCTGCGCTGGCCTTCCGTCCTCGCCACGTACCGCCCCACGAGCCGCACCGCCAAGTCCTCCGCATCACGCACAAAGGCGGCCGGGTCACGGTTTCGCAAATTCAGTGCAAAGGCAGGACTTCGCACCACCCTTCCTCCGTGAAAAGGCATCTGGCGAGGGCACACTTCGCCCAGCGCCCAGCCGTGCGCCAAGGGCCAGACCCCGTACGCCACGAACTCTTCAACTAAATCACGACCACTGCTCTGGCCGGCGGCACACCGAAGGGCCCCTTCGTCTGCATCCTCTTCTGCCACTTCAAAAGGCGGATACGCAGAGTAATAGTGAGAGCACATCTCAGACACGGGAAGTCCTTCACGGCCTTCGACAGTAGCCTCAGCAACGTAAAACCAAAATTCATTCCAATTGCCCCACTTGTTGCGGGCGCACGGAACCAACTCCACTACTGGCATGTGGTCTTGCTGGTCTTCGGCGTGAATGTGCACGACCCGAACTGGGCAACTCCGTCCTCAACCATCCTCTTCTGCCAATGCAAGCAATAATTCTTCGCAAAAACCTCAACCGACGGCTGTCCGCCGTACGAAGTCGTCGCCCAGACATACTTCGCCAGCGCCACCACGGCGTTCGGTGTCAGCTGATGTATTTGAACGTTGAATCTACGCAGGACTTCGCCAACAAACCGGTGCGCAGGCAAGCGGAGACCGGCGACGAAGAACGCCTCGAAAACAACCAACTCACCCTCCGGCTCGGGGACTTCCTCCGTCCCCGGAGCACGAGCGACTCCGCCGCCAAAGTAGCCCAACCGCTGCATATCTTCAACGCGGGCCGACGTCATCCGTGACACACCAAAATCAACAGAGTCGCCGGCGCGCAGCTCCTCCACCATCACGCTACTCAACGTCTCCTCAGACGAGGCGGCGGCCGGCGGCGTGGCATCGGCGGAAGAAGAAGAGGATGGCATTGCTACGTACCGTCGGCGGCGGCGGGCGGTCTGCTTCACTCGAGCCAGAACTCCGACAAGCAAAGGGAGCAGCAGAAGAAGAGGAGCAGAAAGACGGCGGGCGGCTAGGGTTTTCACGGAGCGCGGAAGGCAAAGTTCAAACAGCGCCGACCCCCGCCCCCTTTTTATAGGCAGGGCGCGGCTCTTCGGGAAACCCGCAATCCGACAGGGTGCGGCGCTTCAGAAAACCCGCAATCCAACAGTACGATGTCCATCAACGGTCACATCAAAAACCCCCGTGGAACCACTTCGAGCGAGGGCAGCGTCTCCGCCATCTAGCGACGTCTTCGGCACCAGGTGACTTTGTCGAACTGGTCCCTCGGAGGGCAAATGTTGGAGCGAAGGCAGAAACGCCACCCTTCGCCCGAAGTCCCCACCGCTTAGCCCCTGCCCTGACAGACAAAGCAGGCAGGGACACCCTTCGCTTCACCGGCACCAGAGACAAAACGGAGACCCTTCGCTCGATTCAGCACCAGACGAAGGCCTGCGGCGACGCCTCCCCGCGGCGCGGCCTCGTTCAGCTCTGAGGCCCACATGAGATCTGGCCCATTTTAACGGGCCCTGCGTGGCCGCGTTTGTGTTACGGGCCTAATCTGTAAAGGCACACTTGTAATTACAGCTTGTAACCCCGCTTTATGGGAATATTCTAGGGATAAACTAGGTGCCTGAGGGCACATGCGTCCTTAACGCAAGGCGCCGTGCACTCGGATACCTATAAATACCCCCGCACAGTGCCCGTGAGAGGCTGGATTAACAGAGCTTTTGCCATCACGCGCGAGTGCCCTGTTGCCATCACCATTCACTCGTGTTGGATCCCCTTGCATGCGAGAGCAAGTTCCAACACCCCGCTCTAACCATTCTATTCGCTCTCCAACCAAACGTAGAATAGAGCGACTTCATTCTACCTCTCTCTCCAACCACTTCTTTTAACACTCTCTCATTGTGATACTTCCATCGATATTGCACACGACCTTTCTTCATATGAAAGGTGGATGAGTAAATGTTGCATTGGATTGAAGAAAAAAATCTAGATTGCATACAAGTACCGGTATCTCTTTCTTCAGCTTCTCCGCCATCTCTTCCTTGATTTCTTTAGCATGAAGTTTTTGGTAAAAGAAACTTAGCTCAGCCAACGCCTTCCGCACACCATCTTCAGATAGGAAGGAGACTCTCCATAACTATGTCGTAGTCATGACTCTTCAATCTAGTTTTTTTGTCTTTAAATTCGCAGCTGTCGGAGAGGAAATCTCCGACCGGGTGACGGAATGCACCCGCCCTAAATCCTAAGATGAGTAGGGGCCTAAGCGTTTTGCCTGTTACGAGATTGGGGGATGAACACACAGGAACACGCAAGGGTTTAGAGTGGTTCGGGCCGGAGCGTAATACCCTACTCCACTATGTGTTGTATTACTCATGAGCTTAAGTTCGAATGAGTCTGGATCACAGTGTGCCCTCCCTTTTATACTTCAAGGGGGGCACATACAAGGATACTGAGCCCCGACACGTGGGCCCAGGGACAAATGGAAGAAAGGAACTACTGCTTGCCACACCAGGGTGATCTCCGAGCGCCATAATATCTGTAGTGTATACAGTATTGATATCTCGCGGCATCGTCCTCGGTAACGCGCGAGTCATGATGAATGCAGCGCATGCGGCAGCACAGACGTACTGTCAGCCAACGGGAATAGACAGGCACGCCGCCTGCAGAATGGCCTGGCGCTGCCTGCCAGCTGAGTGGACAGGACACATTAAATGCTGAAGGGGCACATCGCCTCTCAGCGGGATAGACAGGCGGCGCGTCTTCTCTACAATAAATGCAGAGGCAGCACGGCCAAGGGTGGACGAAAAACTCGTAGCTCGTTAACTCGCTCTACTCGACTCGATAGTGGCTCGACTCGACTTGTTTATAATTTGTAACGAGTTGAGCTTGTATTTCAACTCGTTACGTTAACGAGCCAGCTCGAGCTGGCTCGCGAGCTAACTCACGAGCTAAACGAGTTGGAGTAATTAGTCAAATCACAATAATCTCCAATCCAAAATAGTTAATCTTGTACTCTACTATAGTTAATCTTGTTCTTTGTTGAGGATGGAATCTTAAGTTGCAAACTCTATTCTTTTTTCTAAATAGATCATCTTCTTTTCTTTTGCTATATGTTTTATATCCGTTCGTAGACACTAGACATGGTATTATCGAGTTGGCTCGCGAGCTAAACGAGCTAGCTCGAGTTGGCAAACGAGTCGAGTCGAGTTGGATCTTTAGCTCGTTAACATAACGAGTCGAGCCGAGCCAGCTCGTTATCTTAACGAGCCAGCTCGAGTTGAGTCGAGTCGAGTCGAGCCGAGCCAGCTCGATATTCACCCCTAAGCGCAGCCCAGAGGCCTTACGTCAGGCTCCGCCCGTAGGCTTACGTCACGCGCGGTAGGCCATGTGGCAGCATCGGGTCCTCGCCTGGGCGGGGAGCAGTAGCGTTATGCGGACAGGTCCGCACCAGGCTAGGCCTGGACACATGTCGGCACCGGACCCCTGCCTGAGCAAGGCCTAGGTATTTTCTCCCCCAGAGTCCCGGGATCCGGCTGTGGGTAGTCCGGACCCCACGCAGAGGGGTCCGGGACCCGTCCTAGAGGTTCGGGTCGCACTCGCGAGGGTCCTGGACCTTGCCCCGGAGGTCCGGTCTACATGTATAGGGGTCCGACGCTTTCCCATGGGGGTCCGGACCCACTGTTGGCATCTTGGAGTACATCTCTTTCCCTGGCCACGTGGCGACCCTGGAGCCATCCACGTGGCGGGGCAGAGAGTTGTTCGCCATGCAACTAGAGGTAGTTGCGCGGGTATAACGTCTTCATACTGTAGCAAGGGGTACCCCTATTTCAGGGTACCGATAGTGGCCCCCGGGCCCACCTCAGGGGAGGATGCGAGCCTGTAGGTGGGGCCAAAATCTGTATCTTGCGTTAGCATGGCATGACTGGTGACTGGGGCGCCTCCTTAGCGTGTGCCGCATTAACTCGGCGCGCACATGCTGTCAGTCTGCCATCGGTCACACCAAGTGTCGTGTCTGTCTTTGCGGCTGACTGATGTGTGGCCCCCACGCATGGCGGTTTTGTCGGGCCACGCGCGCGGGGCGCCTTGTTGCCGCCGCCTAGGTTAAAAATATTCTCCCATAGCGGCCCCGAGGCGGTGCGGGATTGTGCGCGGCGGTTCGCTCCTCACGTGGTGGTTTGCCTTCTTCGCACTTGGAAACCAGTGCCCCAGCAGCTTGACTTGCGGGCCCGGGCCCCCATGTCAGTGACTGAGTTGCCTGAACGCTAGGTGCGCGTCGGGCGGAGTTTCCTGGAGCGCGAGCGGGGGACTTCTTCCTTGAAAAGGGGTTCTCCCCGCGTGCAGCGGTTACGCTTTCGCATTTTCTCCAACTGCTGCGCCCTTTCGCCTCTGAGCCCTCTGCGCCCCTTTGCATTCATACTCTTCAGCCTTCCGCCACCGCAGTCGCCATGGCCGCGCTGGCTCATCCCGAGCATTTGGATTTTAGGGATCCAAAACCCGGGGTTAACATAAACACCAGGTATGCTGGGACCAAGTCTCAAACATATGATGTATAGTGGCACAGGATCGAATGTCACATCTTTACATATAACAGGAGTTCTATACAAAATAAATAATTACATTATAAGGAGACAACGGTCCAGCAACCCAAAGTTGACTGGGAGACGACGACCTAGACCTCTCACGAACTCATTGCAGCATTCTCCAAGCGCCTCATCCTGTGGTACCTGTTCTTGACCTGTGGTGTATGTGAGACAGCAAGAGTGAGCTCACATACGTTCATCGCTCAACAAGTTGTGGGGAATAATGTGCATGAACTCGCCAAAGGTGGGAGCTCATGTGAAGTGTAAGGCTTACCAAAGAAGATGGTTAGAGCTGAGCATTGCTTTTAAAGTTGGTCAAAATTTTATTAGCAGTTACTAAGTATAAGTAAATACCAAACCCAATTAAGTAATAGAACAAAAGTAACAACTTCACCTGCAATGCAATGCATATGACAAATTGAGTTTAAGTTCCATAATTTAATCATGTGAGGGTCCGAGCTGCTCATGACCGTGAGCACGGCTAGTATACCAGTTTTACACTCTGCAGAGGTTGCGCATCTTTACCCACAAGTCATGTTACCCATCTGCCAAGGGATCGCGACTTCCCATACACCTCTACCGAGGAGGCGAGGCAGGGTAACACTACGAGGCCTTTACAAAGTTCCACTAGCTTCAGAAAACCCGCTACAGTTTATAGGAAGATCCAGTGCAGGAATCCCTTGCAGGACCGCCATCGCAGCAAAATCCTCCCGAGGGCCTCCCTACACTGACCTCTCCCTTACTGCCCTTGCCCCTTTCGGGTAAGGTAGTCTTCCACTAGCTTTCCTAATTAATCAGCCAAGGGCGTCCCATTCCACTCTTGTGGTAGCACTGTTTTCCCGGGTGGTCGCTCCATGTTCCAATTAACATAATGATCTTATCATGAACAATAAATAACAACTGATAACAAAAGTGTAATCATGAATAGTGTATCTCCATACCCAAAACCACATATAGCACTAGCAAGTACTACCCAGAAAGTTCAGTGGTAATCAAGGTATAAAGATAGACAAACTAGGGTAACCTATTGGGTCCCATCAAAATTAACCTATGCAGATCATTATAATTAATCAGAACATGGCTGGGTAAAAAGAAGTGATCAAGGGCACAACTTGCCTGGGCCTTGAGAATCCAGGTACCAGGATGATCTTCAGGTGACACGTGACCTCGCACTAGTCATAGCAATACAAACATACATGGTATAGGCAAAATTAACATTACACCAAACATATATGCAAAATACATATTAATAATCTACATATTAAAATAAGATCACAGGAGAAAGAATTATTAATTTTGGAGTTATAGATTTTAAGTTATGGTTTTCCAAAGATTCTATGTGCTTAGTACAAGATTAATTAAGATAACAATTTTAATGTGACTTTTATGCAAAACCAGTGGCACTAATTGATAAACAATAATATTACAAAATTATAGGAAGTGGAATGGATTAATTTGGAGTTCATATGCATTTTCTATGAATTATATAAATTCTAGGAATTATTTTTATATTAAAAACTCATTTTCTAATTCATTTTCCTGATTTTATAACTCTCTGGACTGGGCCTCAATTATAAGAAAGGTCAGGGGGCTCGGCGCAAGAAACCCGAGACACAAGGAACAGGGTCCCTGGACGGCGGGTTTATTCCGTGAAAGCCGAGGGGCTCATATGAAAAACGACCCGGCCGAAGGGGTAAGGAGGGCTCTCGGCCGTTGGATCGGCGTTTGAGGGCCCAGATTAGATCGGTTTAATCCTGAACCGGTATGCGATCCCCGCGGTTGGATCTAAAATCAAGGGCAGGGATTTAAAGAAGTCGAGATCCCCCCCAGAGCCACACGATCGAGATCAAACGGTCCATAACTATTCTGGGTGAATCGGTATCCACATCTAATCGTGGCCACACGCCCACGATCCAACGGCACATGGGAGTCTTCCCCGCCCGGTGGCCAGGCACAGCCGAAGAGCACCACCCGCGGTGGCGGGCTCCGGCGAGCTCGACCAAAAGGAGCACTGGTGCACGATACACAAACCGGAGAGCGCGTAACATCCCACGAGGGACGGCGAAATCGGAGAGCGAGCAATTCTTACCTAATTCGCGGTGCAGAGGCGCTGTCCACGGCGAGGCGCGGGTGAGCGGCTAGGCTGTGCTCCGGTGAGCAATTGCTCCGGCCACGGTGCTGTCCAACTTGAATTGGAGGCGCGGACAGCTTCCACAGGCGAAGACGATACTCCACGACCCGACTCCAAGAGCGGAGACCCCCCAGCGGCGGCTATCCCCGGCGGCGGCCCTCAGTACTTCTCTCTCTGCTTTCTTTCTCTCTCCACGGGTGCGCTTGGTCTTTTGGTGTCGGCTTAGGATGAAGGAGTATGGGGTGGCGGCACATATTTATATTCCCGGCAACGGCCGAAGAATCCGGGCGGAAGTAGCGCCGTTGCGACAACCACGGCGAGGATTCAGCGCGGGTTCACGCGAGTTTGTTCGGGGAGAAGCTTCTGACATTTGGGTCCCACGCGCAGAGAGACACGGTCATGCGCAGGAAGCGGGGACGAGGCGTATGACGCGCAGGACCCGCCCGTCAGCGCGCGCGTGCGACGCGGATGCGAGGGAAACACGGCTGACACGCGGGACCCGGTAATCAGTGGAGGCGCGAGCGCGAGGGACAGACAGGTGGGGCCCCAATGTCGGCGCCAATTCCAGGTTGGGCTGCGCGCTGAAGTTGGGCCGAATTCCAGTTCTGTGGCCCAGATCAGGTTTTTATTATTTTTCTTTTTATTTTCTATTTTCTTTTCTCCATTTTCAAATCCAATTTGAGTTCAAATTTCAAAATCAAATTCTTGGGTAAATTCTCCTCAGATTAAAAGTATATCTTGTAAACTCTAGTCTTACTTTTATTTATACTTTTTATTTTGTATATACTTTCCTTTTCTTCTTATTTTCAAAACCCAAATTCCAATTCAAATCAAACCAGGTTTTAAATTCTAGATTTCAAATTTATGCACAAGTTAAACTTTCACATGATGCACAATTACTACATAGTGTTTCTTTATTTATTTTATTATGATTATTTACCTTTAAAAAGGGTGAATTATAAAGTTTAATTATTTATCAATGGTATTTTGCTCAGATTTCTTCTGTCAATCCCAAATTCGGAATTTTGGGTGTTACAAATCCTACCCCCCTTAAAAATAATCTCGTCCTCGAGATTTGTAAGGAAAAAGGGTGCATGTTCATATTGATTCAACACATATGCATAAACAAAATCTCGGCATGATGCATATCTTATTAGCAAAACACAGGGTCAAATGGACCTTATTATTATTACTAAAATAGTAAAATACTATTACTGGCTAAACTAATATTTAGGTCTTACAAATAGTAATATATATATATATATATATGCATCTATATCTATGTTTATCTCTTTATTCTTGTTGCTCGTTGACTTCTTCACCGACTACTTCATCTCCAACTGGCTCTTCTTCTTGAATTTCAAGTTCACCGGGTTCAGCTTCTACTTCTGCATGATGGGCATATCCCCGGTTGATAGATAGGGGCTGACTCTTTCCTGCCGAGGCTTGTCCTTGTTTCATCGGAGCCGGTGTAGTGTAGGCAGCTCTGTTGGGACAGTAGTTGGCGTAGTGTCCCGGTTGTCCACACTTGAAGCATGTTCTGATGGCGGTTGTGTTGGGAGCAACGGTTCCTCCTGGAGTGCTTGCTTTTGGAGGAGCAGTTGGTGTCTGTTGAGTTTGTTGTCCAGAACTGCCACTAGCTGGTGTATTGGGAGTGGTAGTATAGCGAGGACGGGAACTACTTCCAGCCGGCCCTTGGTTGATAGCCTTTCTTTTCTCTCCAAATATACTCCTCTTGTCTTCTACAGCAATAGCTTTGTCAAGTAGCCTTTGGAAGGATGGAAATGTGTGCGATACCAGTTGATATTGCAAGGGTCCAATTAATCCGTCCAGAAAGAGCTCCTGCTTTTGCTCATCATCTTCAACATCTCTGGGAGCATATCGAGATAACTGAATGAATTTGTCCCTATATTCACTCACGGACATACTTCCTTGCTTGAGAGATAGAAACTCCTTCCTCTTAATCTTCATGAGTCCAGCAGGAATATGGTAATTCCTGAATTGTGTGGAGAATTCTTCCCAGGTAATGGTATCGGCAGCAGCATGAGCTGCACAGTACGCATCCCACCAATCCGCAGCGGGACCAGCAAGACGACCCGATGCATAGAGTACTTTCTCTCGGTCCGAGCATTGGGCTATGTTGAGCATCTTCTCTATGGACTTTAACCAGTCATCTGCTTGCAGTGGATCTGCGGAGTTGGAGAAGGTTGGTGGTTTGTGGCTCATGAATTCCCGGTGCTTGTCCCGGGGTGGGACTGGTGGTGGAGGTGGAGGCAATGGCACTTGTTGTTGTTGCTGCTGTTGTTGAAGTTGTTGCTGCAGCTGCTGTTGTTGTACTCTCCTCTCCTGGCGTATCTCTTCCCGTTCTTGGCGCATTTCCCGACGTGCATCCTCTCTTTCCTGGTGCATTTCTTGGCGTTCTTGCCGCATTTGGGTGCGCATATCTGCCATAGTGTCAGCCATTTGCTGCATCATTCTCATTTGAGCTGCGACTAGTGGATCAACTCCGCCTTGTGGAGGATTAGGAGGATTCATCTCTGCTGACTGTGGTTGAGGTTGTCGATTAGCAGGCAAATCAATTCCACCACCCCGCCTGGTATTGACCATCTAAGTTAGAAGCATATGGTAAGATAGCTTTGCAAGGGAATCATTTAGTAGACAGAATGAATAAGCTAATAGTTGGTTATGTACTGGAATTTCTTTGGCAGGGCTGGGCTAGATATTCTATGTCAAGACTAGGGTAATTAGTTGTACGAGGTGAATGTCCAAAGGTAAGATAGAATATGTCAAGATGAGATAGATACGGAATACTACATATATTTTCTAAGGGGATAATCTAGTTTGTCTAGTTATCTTACAAATGCTATCTTTTATACCTAGATGTATATGCAGATGTAGTTGTGGACATTACTCCACAACCCATCACACTCAATCAAAGATCCAAATTAGACAGATATCATAAGAACAAACATTCAAATACATAGACACTTATAAAAATAGTTTTGTTTTTGTTCCTAGGATTAGGTCTCCTATTCCTAAAGGTCACTTCAGTCATAGGATTTCAAAGTGTGAAATCCACATTTGTCTTTAGAAAGAAGAGATAAGAATCATCAGAGTGAAGCGGAAATAGATGAGAAAAGATTAAGGAAAGTTTTGAAAAGAATCAGAGTAGCAAAGGTAAGTAAAGAATTGGTTGTCCAGTTCTATCTAGGTTTCGTCCTACAGTCAACATTCCTCTGATACCACTTCTGTAACACCCGGATTTTAGGGATCCAAAACCCGGGGTTAACATAAACACCAGGTATGCTGGGACCAAGTCTCAAACATATGATGTATAGTGGCACAGGATCGAATGTCACATCTTTACATATAACAGGAGTTCTATACAAAATAAATAATTACATTATAAGGAGACAACGGTCCAGCAACCCAAAGTTGACTGGGAGACGACGACCTAGACCTCTCACGAACTCATTGCAGCATTCTCCAAGCGCCTCATCCTGTGGTACCTATTCTTGACCTGTGGTGTATGTGAGACAGCAAGAGTGAGCTCACATACGTTCATCGCTCAACAAGTTGTGGGGAATAATGTGCATGAACTCGCCAAAGGTGGGAGCTCATGTGAAGTGTAAGGCTTACCAAAGAAGATGGTTAGAGCTGAGCATTGCTTTTAAAGTTGGTCAAAATTTTATTAGCAGTTACTAAGTATAAGTAAATACCAAACCCAATTAAGTAATAGAACAAAAGTAACAACTTCACCTGCAATGCAATGCATATGACAAATTGAGTTTAAGTTCCATAATTTAATCATGTGAGGGTCCGAGCTGCTCATGACCGTGAGCACGGCTAGTATACCAGTTTTACACTCTGCAGAGGTTGCGCATCTTTACCCACAAGTCATGTTACCCATCTGCCAAGGGATCGCGACTTCCCATACACCTCTACCGAGGAGGCGAGGCAGGGTAACACTACGAGGCCTTTACAAAGTTCCACTAGCTTCAGAAAACCCGCTACAGTTTATAGGAAGATCCAGTGCAGGAATCCCTTGCAGGACCGCCATCGCAGCAAAATCCTCCCGAGGGCCTCCCTACACTGACCTCTCCCTTACTGCCCTTGCCCCTTTCGGGTAAGGTAGTCTTCCACTAGCTTTCCTAATTAATCAGCCAAGGGCGTCCCATTCCACCCTTGTGGTAGCACTGTTTTCCCGGGTGGTCGCTCCATGTTCCAATTAACATAATGATCTTATCATGAACAATAAATAACAACTGATAACAAAAGTGTAATCATGAATAGTGTATCTCCATACCCAAAACCACATATAGCACTAGCAAGTACTACCCAGAAAGTTCAGTGGTAATCAAGGTATAAAGATAGACAAACTAGGGTAACCTATTGGGTCCCATCAAAATTAACCTATGCAGATCATTATAATTAATCAGAACATGGCTGGGTAAAAAGAAGTGATCAAGGGCACAACTTGCCTGGGCCTTGAGAATCCAGGTACCAGGATGATCTTCAGGTGACACGTGACCTCGCACTAGTCATAGCAATACAAACATACATGGTATAGGCAAAATTAACATTACACCAAACATATATGCAAAATACATATTAATAATCTACATATTAAAATAAGATCACAGGAGAAAGAATTATTAATTTTGGAGTTATAGATTTTAAGTTATGGTTTTCCAAAGATTCTATGTGCTTAGTACAAGATTAATTAAGATAACAATTTTAATGTGACTTTTATGCAAAACCAGTGGCACTAATTGATAAACAATAATATTACAAAATTATAGGAAGTGGAATGGATTAATTTGGAGTTCATATGCATTTTCTATGAATTATATAAATTCTAGGAATTATTTTTATATTAAAAACTCATTTTCTAATTCATTTTCCTGATTTTATAACTCTCTGGACTGGGCCTCAATTATAAGAAAGGTCAGGGGGCTCGGCGCAAGAAACCCGAGACACAAGGAACAGGGTCCCTGGACGGCGGGTTTATTCCGTGAAAGCCGAGGGGCTCATATGAAAAACGACCCGGCCGAAGGGGTAAGGAGGGCTCTCGGCCGTTGGATCGGCGTTTGAGGGCCCAGATTAGATCGGTTTAATCCTGAACCGGTATGCGATCCCCGCGGTTGGATCTAAAATCAAGGGCAGGGATTTAAAGAAGTCGAGATCCCCCCAGAGCCACACGATCGAGATCAAACGGCCCATAACTATTCTGGGTGAATCGGTATCCACATCTAATCGTGGCCACACGCCCACGATCCAACGGCACATGGGAGTCTTCCCCGCCCGGTGGCCAGGCACAGCCGAAGAGCACCACCCGCGGTGGCGGGCTCCGGCGAGCTCGACCAAAAGGAGCACTGGTGCACGATACACAAACCGGAGAGCGCGTAACATCCCACGAGGGACGGCGAAATCGGAGAGCGAGCAATTCTTACCTAATTCGCGGTGCAGAGGCGCTGTCCACGGCGAGGCGCGGGTGAGCGGCTAGGCTGTGCTCCGGTGAGCAATTGCTCCGGCCACGGTGGTGTCCAACTTGAATTGGAGGCGCGGACAGCTTCCACAGGCGAAGACGATACTCCACGACCCGACTCCAAGAGCGGAGACCCCCCAGCGGCGGCTATCCCCGGCGGCGGCCCTCAGTACTTCTCTCTCTGCTTTCTTTCTCTCTCCACGGGTGCGCTTGGTCTTTCGGTGTCGGCTTAGGATGAAGGAGTATGGGGTGGCGGCACATATTTATATTCCCGGCAACGGCCGAAGAATCCGGGCGGAAGTAGCGCCGTTGCGACAACCACGGCGAGGATTCAGCGCGGGTTCACGCGAGTTTGTTCGGGGAGAAGCTTCTGACATTTGGGTCCCACGCGCAGAGAGACACGGTCATGCGCAGGAAGCGGGGACGAGGCGTATGACGCACGGGACCCGCCCGTCAGCGCGCGCGTGCGACGTGGATGCGAGGGAAACACGGCTGACACGCGGGACCCGGTAATCAGTGGAGGCGCGAGCGCGAGGGACAGACAGGTGGGGCCCCAATGTCGGTGCCAATTCCAGGTTGGGCTGCGCGCTGAAGTTGGGCCGAATTCCAGTTCTGTGGCCCAGATCAGGTTTTTATTATTTTTCTTTTTATTTTCTATTTTCTTTTCTCCATTTTCAAATCCAATTTGAGTTCAAATTTCAAAATCAAATTCTTGGGTAAATTCTCCTCAGATTAAAAGTATATCTTGTAAACTCTAGTCTTACTTTTATTTATACTTTTTATTTTGTATATACTTTCCTTTTCTTCTTATTTTCAAAACCCAAATTCCAATTCAAATCAAACCAGGTTTTAAATTCTAGATTTCAAATTTATGCACAAGTTAAACTTTCACATGATGCACAATTACTACATAGTGTTTCTTTATTTATTTTATTATGATTATTTACCTTTAAAAAGGGTGAATTATAAAGTTTAATTATTTATCAATGGTATTTTGCTCAGATTTCTTCTGTCAATCCCAAATTCGGAATTTTGGGTGTTACACGTTACCAGTCCGAGAGGGCACTCAACGTGGTGCGCAACCTGCTCGGATGGAGTGCGCCGGCTTTCACCGGCAGGATCCGGGCCGAAGCCTCCCCCCTCGGCAATCTCGCCACCGGGGAGTTCGTGCTCTTCGTCTCCTACCTCTCTTGCGGGTTGGTGTTGCCGATCTCACCATTCTTCCTGCTGCTGCTGGAGGAGCTCGGCCTCCAACTTCAGCACCTTACCCCGCACTCCATCCTCCAGGTGGCCATCTTCGCCCACCTATGTGAGATGTTCGTGGGGGTGGCGCCCTGCACCGCCCTCTTTCGCCATTTCTTTGTGCTGGTGAGGTCAAGGAAGGCGAAGGACCACCTCGGTGCCTACTATTTCTAGATAAGGGCGTACTCAGCAGGCGCCTACATCTCCTCCCTTGCCGGCGCAAGGTGGGAAAATTGGCGTGCCGACTGGGTGATCGCCAGCACCGAGGCCCATGACCGCCTCGCGCTACCGAGCGACGAGCCGAGGCTCGACCGGAAGCAATGGAGGGCCAAGCTGCTGGTGGCGCCAGAGTTCGAGCCTGTACTGGACAGGATTAAGGCCTTGGCAACCGGCGACTTGACGTCAATGCACGTGGTCGGTGACTTCTTGAAGCGGCGGATCGCGCCGCTGCTGAGGAGGCTGCGACTAAGATGTTGATTCACGGGCCCGAATGACCTAAACCGGATCCAGTGCGGGCCTGGCACCGACCTGTCCTGGGAGGAACTGGAACTCCTGGTGAAGGGGATCACTGGTGAGTCCTTCATCCCTGAAACGCTAATCCCTCCCCAGGGCATCCCTCCACTCTGCGACGACTCAGGATTACGGACGACGATCTTGGACTGGCTGCCAACCCTCGATGAGAGCGGTGTGGCGGTTCGCCAGACCGACGGTCGGAACCCCCACCACGGGATCCAGATCCCCGGTGTACCGGCTGGAGGTTCCCAACCCGCCGGTGCGGGCTCCAAAGTCCCCCTACGGCCCCTAGCCCCTTGGACAAGGGCAAAGGGGCTGTAAGTGGCTCCTCCGCCCCGGGTGACACCGGGGGGTCGGAGGCAGAGAGGCGGCGCCGGCTGCGTCGTGCGGACGGGTCGCTTGTCGGGGACCTGCCCCTTGGTTCGGATCCACCCCAGAAGCGTCAGAAGGCAGCTGGTGGGACTGAGGAGGCCAGCTCCCAGGCCTAGGGCGCGCAAAGGGACGTGAGCCCTCCGCCACCAGCACCTTCGGATCCGCCGCCATCGCCACCGCCACCACCATCAGGCCCACCGCCGCCACCGCAGGGCAGCAGCAGCAACAACAACAGCAACGGGCGTCACGCTTCCAAGGTCACTGGAAGATCTAGGGCCCTAAGTAAGTCTAGCCCCATCCTTGTTTTTGCAAGTGTAATTATTATGTCGACAGGCCTTGACCCATCCTTTGCTTGTCAGGGCCTCCTCTCTCTCCACTTCCAAGGGCGCTCCTCCCCCGTCGGACACCATGCCCGCCGGCGGGTCTGGCTCCCAACAGCAGGCATTTGCTGGGAGTGTTGCCGACGATCTGCCGATGGCTACCGCGGCCTCAACGATGGCGACGCCGTCAAGTACACCGTCGGCAGCGGCCGAGGAGGTCCCCGCTGAGCCCGTCCCTACCATGGGGGGTGACGTGGGGGGCGCGTCCAGCTCTGCCCCACCGCCCATTCCGGAAGAGCCGGAGGTGGTCCTTAGGCGGCAGCTCCGATCTAGAGCCAAGCCGGAGGCAGCACCGATTCCCCTCCCCCAGGTGCTGTCTCATGCATATCAGGCCCTCCAAGAGACCGAGGCGGCAACCCAGCGGGAATGGGAGGCACTCGAAGCCGAGCGCCAGCGCCTCGGTGATTGGAGCACTCAGTTGGAGGAGCGCACCAAGGTGGTGTCCCATTGGTTCGCCTTCGAGCGGTCCGAGCTGGCGCGGACTCCAGAGGGTGTTCGACCGAGAGCTGGAGGCGAGACGGAAGGAGAAAAGGCTGACCGAGAAGGAGAAGCACCTGGACCAGAGGGGGAGGTCATCACGACGCTCTAGGAAAAGCTAAGTGCCTATAATGTAATGCTGGAGGAGCAGCGGGTCGGGCAGACCGTAGCTACGGCAAGTCTGCAAAAGCTACAGTAGGAGCTCGACGATAAGGCCAGCAACATTGCTCTCGCCGAGGAGAACCTCAAGGCGAAGGATGCTTCCCTGGAGAAGCAGGCGACTAATCTCGCCTGGCAAGAGAAGGACCTCGCCTTCAGGGAGGAGATGTGTGAAAGGTGGAACAAGTTGCTGGCCGAGCATGAGCTCGAGGCAGAGGAGAAAGAGAAGCAATTGGAGGAGAAAGAGCGAACACTAGAGGAGCAGGTCCGCCGATTTCAGGCGGCGCAGGTGGCCCCGGGCCCCCAGGTGGTGGAGGCAATGAAGAAGACGCTCGAAGGCCTCCGGTCGGAGCAGCGCGCTGGGGTCCAACGCATCGCCGCCTGGGCCGACAAGGCAAGCACGACACTGGTGCCGCTGGGGGTGAGCCCCATCCCGGTGTAAGGGCCGCCGGTGACCATCTCCGATGCGCTCCTGGTGTTGGACTCCACTGTGACGGAACCTCCCAAGTCATTAGGCCCACCTACAGTTGTCCTTGTCCAACAGACATCAGACAACCCTGTAGATGTTCCTGAATCACTTGACAAGTTCGGTATCTTTATCCTTACCTTTCCAGGAACGTTTCACCCGTCTGGCAGACAATATGTTCATCGGAGATGCGGAAATGCGGAAGTGATTACATAAACTTACATTTATTTAAAAGTAAGAGTAAGTTATTTGTACAGACTAGAGAGTGCTGAAAAGTATTATTACAATACCTGGGAGGTAAAAACTCCTCCCATTAAGTTCTTTACACAAAAGTTTTTAAGGAGGACCCGGTCCTCCGGCAGCTTCACTCTTGATTATCTTCACTTTTCACCACCTTGGTACAAAAACAACAAAAGTTTGTTGTCTCCTCACCTAAAAACAACGGGGAATAAACCCTGAGTATGGAATTACTCAGCAAGTCTTACCCGACTAAAGAAAAGACTCTCAAGGGTATGCTGGTTAAGGGAGTCAAGGTAAGGCCTTTCAATAATCAAAGACTCTGTTTGCAGAATTGCTTACTAAAGTGGATCCTTAAAATCCAATTTTATTGTCAGGTTAAGTAAAATTACCTGCAGCTAGAGTTCTTTCTACCCTAGTTCAATCACTTGACCTGCACTAGCCAATTTCTTATCAACCCTTCATCTTCACTGGATTGCTACGTGTAAGTCAGTGGCCAAGTCTCCATAACCGCGGAGGTACAGCGATCCGAATCGATTATACTCAGCTGAGGATCTCCGATCACACGACATATGTAGCACTTAACCCTTGCATATGTCAACCCGCCACCGAGTTTCTTAAGACCAAATCAGGTTCACGCAAACCGAGAGCACAGATACACCACCGTCCAGCCTCTTGCCACGGAGGGTACACGCTACTCTCGCCACCGCTCCACGCCCATTTCGTGTTATCTTATTCTGGCCTTAGTCCACCCGAGGCAAAGCTTACCCATGATGAGGCATGTGACCAGTTAAAGGGTCCTCGGTCAGCAGGCTTACATCGAGACGGCCCTTAATCGACTCAGACGGAGACACTACACCGAGACTCTCTTTCTCGTGCAAGTCACCCGCCCGGTCTCAGCTTAATCATTAACCCCAAAGGTTGGTACCTGGCAGAGGTACATCTTTTCTGATGTGAATCCATCACGGCCGTGAGGGATTCACCATCAAGTTTTATTTTGAAAACAACCCTCCCACTTTGCCAAACATCTTTTGTAAAACAAATCCTTTTGTTTTGCTAGAGCAATGCTAAGCATAATAAAACCTTTTGTAAAACAGGGTATCAAGGAAGGTAATCAATTCCAAGGAAAGTAATGCAGAAATTGTTTTAAGCAATCGACACCTATCACCTAGTGCATCAAGCAAGTGAGAAAGATTTTAAAACACAAGGGGGGTGGCAAATGCACCAGGGCTTGCCTTTGTTTATGGGTGAGTCAGGCTCAGTTCCACAAATGTCGAAGTAGAAACAGTTCTCAGCTTGTGTTTCCAAAGGTGGTGGTACTTGCTCTTTAGTGGCTTCCACTTCTTCTTCGTGTTCTAATCATAACCATACATATGTATAAGAATGGATGCCATGGGATGCTCGTGAGGGTGCAAAGATAATATAAACTTATTATCTAAGTCTTGAATACAACTTTCCTTCACGGAACTCCGAGAACTTAGGGTTTCCGGAGTCGGTTAAGGAGTTCACAGGGCAGGGGGTGTTTTGGGGTTTAGTGATCAAACAAGGTCCAAATCAATTCAAACTTTACCCAAGGCTTCTAAATAATGTGGGGAGTTCATATAAAAATTTTGAACATTTTTGGCATTACTATTAATTCTTTAAAATTCCAGAACCATTTCTTTAAGCTATTTTAAATACCCTAAAATTCCCTGTTTAACCCAAAAATCATGAAACTATTTTTATTAAATTCTAGGGAAAATAAGAAGCCTAGGAAAATTAGTTTCACAATTTTACCATTTTTCTATAATTTTCTACATATTTCTAAAGCTTCACTGAAAAAGAAAAAGAAAAATATTCAATAGTGTTGGGCCACAATCTAGCCCGGCGGCCCAGCAACACAGGAAAACAGGAGAGCGCCCTCGCGCGCCCGCGCGCGTGCTGGCAGTTTTGCAGAAAAGCCCCTGATGATCTAAGGAATGCGCTAAGAATCCTCGGCCACTATTCAACGTCTCGCTGACAGCTTACACAAGGGTCCCTGGAATTCCTTTTCTTCTCCAAATTAGTCCTCAACCACGGCGCGCTCATCGTTCACGCCTGCCGAGGTTCATACCGGCCATGGCCGGCGATGATTGCTCAAGCCGATTATCGGGGAGGCTTTACCGACCTAAGACGGCCTCGGAACACACACCAATTTGACCCGAACACCCCGAGAACAGTCGGTCCACGTGCACGGCGGAAACCGAGCACGGGAGTACATGTTCCCGCCAAACCATGGTCGATCAGAGCAAACGGACGCCACCGTGAGCTTCGCAAGTATGCAAGGGCACTAGAACAACACAAGAATTGGACAGTGACTTACCAGAGTAAGCTGACCACGGGCGGGCTGTTTTGGGTGGCGCGGCGGACTGAATTGGGGGAAAATGGCAATTCAACGACTCTGGATGAAATTGGGGGTGGGGATTGAGGCTATAGGATCGTGAGAGGTTGTGCTTTTACTGTGCGCAATCGATTTGAGAGAAGATGGAGAGGGCAGTGTGAATTCCTGGTTGTACTCGAGCTTACTTGAAGAACAGCGAGCACCTCGCCGTGATCCCAATGGCTATTTATAGTCGTGGCGGTCCGACGATCACCTCGCGGCCACGAACAACACCACAATCGCATGTCGACCACGTCGGTAGACGGTACAGTGAGGGAGAACTACGGCATGAGTGCCACCGCGGCGGAATCCACTGAGTCACGGCGGCCGCCGGTGAGTAACTCCGGCCGAGCACAGGAGATGGTGCCACGTACGAGCTACCCTTTTCCCAGTGTTATCCACCCAATACCCTGCATGATTCCGGACGGCGATCAACGACGGCGAGCTGAGCTGGCATTCTGATCCATCCAAAACACTGTACCATGGCACATCTACTTCAGTCGCCTGAACCGGCCATGATCCAACCCGATTATCTCTAGATTCTTGTTAGGAACAGAGCGATCCCTCTTAATAAAATTTGTTCACTAATCATCAGTCTCCAAACTTACTATAGGATTCTTGGATCAAAATCGAACGTATTTAAAGTTATGGCGTGCTCAAATCGGTCCCATATCACTGTGACCACTTCTGACTTCAGGTTCAGTTTCAGTTTCTTGATACAAGCCTGACAGAGCAACTTCAGGCAAGATTATCTCTGGATTTTTCTCAACAAGTGAGCTTACAACCTTAAGCAAAGTTGTTCTCCTTAGTTTGCTCTACAATCTTTATGTGGTGACCTAGGGCAAAAACCCTATAATTTGAAAGATACAACGCTCCAAAGTTGAACCCTCAACACTGAATTTCAGACTTAAAATAGAACCAAATTGAGGTCCATTTTGCATTTAAGTCCAAAACTCAATATTTGGCCTACAAGTCCACACATTTGTGAACCAAATGACTTAAGATACCTGTTTGACTTGGTTTTTGCACTTTAGTCCAAAAGTGGACTAATTTTGCACATAGGTCCCTAGGGTTTGGATTTAGGGTTTTCCAGGGTTCTAATTGAGATGTTTGGTATCCTAGGGGTATAAATGTGATTCAACTTTGTTTTTGGGGACATTTTATGACTCTTTCCCTAAAGCCTTTAGGTCTTCTCATCTTGGATTAAGTTTTACCCCCTTTGAGCCTTATTTAGGGTTAGGTTCCCTGTCCAGGGTCCTATTTGCAAAACACCAAAAACAATATACTTGTTTGAAATTTTTACCTAGTGAATGCACTCTAGGTGTATCAAACATATGCAATGTCAATGCTTATGATGCCATGCTCAAGTTTTAGTTCCAGTAACACCAGGGGTGTTACATCCACCGCGAACCGCCTTTGTCGCCTAGACCAGATTCTGGGCGTCCGCCTGGAGGCTAAGGGCGGCAGGCTCTGCCGGGCGGTGATAGAATACATCCTGATGTATTTCCGGAGCCACAACCCAGCCATCTCCCTGGAGCCGGTGATCGCAGGTCCGGTGGCCGATCTTGAAGACGCCGCCCGGGAGGCCGTTCAAGATACTGTTGAGGTGGTAGCCGAGCACTTCCAGCGGGACCCCACCGATGAGGAGTAGTTAGATCTACAGAGAGAGTGCAAGGGTCCTGCTGGGAAGCGGCATTGTAATACTTTTTGGTTCTGTAAGATACTCTTGAATATTATGTATCAACCAGTATTAGCACTTACTGTATGCTTTTTGCCTCTGCTGTGTGCGTCGCCAACTTCTATCCGGTACCTGGCCCCCCTGGGAGGTAGGCTCGACGTGTCGAGGCTGGCTACCAGCATACCTTAGAGAGAATTGGTGACCTGGCCCCTAGTAGGTAGCCTTGTCTGGGACCTGCTCCTGTACACAGCTTTAGCTAGATAGTTTTAGTAGTGCACCCATAGGATCCACCAGCTAGTATCTTCCACCCTTTGAATCATGCAACAGGGACCTACAGGATTTAGTATGGGGAGCCAAGGCTGTCGAGCCCACAGGGCTATAGTTCCAGATACTAGGATATCCGTCATAGGGCGACCGAGCGTGCAGGATTAGGGTACAGAACCAGGCTAAGCGGCCACATGGCTCTGGACCGCCCTAGGAGACGAGTACCCGTTCTCTAAAACTGGCCCCAGGCTACCGGACCCCCCTTGCCGAGGGGTCCCCAACTGCAATCCTGGTTACTCAATTCGGGTGTCACTATACCAGCATGGGCGGGAAACTGTATGGGTGGGTTAGATAAAAAATAACGGCTATAAATTGAAGCAGAATAGAATCGCCAGAAAAACAAATCTGCGGGGCGAACCCCTTCCTTACAGCTGGATATACATGAGCATAGGTCAACAGACCGGGTTTACGAGGGCGGACCTCACCGGGCTGCGTACATATATGTGCTACCTAGTTACAAAGGAAGAAAACCGAATCCTTCAGCTCTGCTTTTATGGGAAAAACTTACGGAGATGCTCTATGTTCCAAGGATTGGGAAGAGGTACTCCGTCAGTTGTGGCGAGGCGGATGCACCCGGGGCGATATATTTCCATTACCTTGAAGGGTCCCTCCCAGTTGGGGGAGAGTTTGTGGAGCCCTTCCTGGTTTAGTACTCGCCTTAGGACCAGGTCCCCGACCTTGAGCTTCCTACTATGCACGAACCATTGGTGGTAGCGCCTGGTTGTACCGTGCATTTCAGATTGCTGCTCGCCACCTGTGCTCGTCGATGAAGTCCATGTCCTCACGCCGTAGCTATTCCTGCATAGATTCATCGAACGACTAGACCCGTGGGGAGCCCATAATGATTTCCGGGGGAAGGCAGGCTTCGGCCTCATAGACTAGGAAGAATGGGGTCTCCCCAGTAGCTCGGCTGGGTGTGGTCCGGTTCCCCCACAGCACGGATGGCAGCTCACTGACCCAATTTGCACCATGCTTCTTCAAGCAGTCATAGGTGTGTGTCTTGAGTCCCTTAAGGATCTCTGCATTTGCCCTCTCCACTTGGCCGTTGCTCCTAGGATGAGCCACGGATGTGAAGCAGAGCTGGGTGCCGATGCCCTCGCAGTACTCCTGGAAGATCCGACTTGTAAACTAGGTCCTGTTGTCCGTAATGATACGACTTGGGACCCCAAATCTACAGACGATCGACTTGAGGAAGGCGACAGCAGCACCCTGGGTGATGCTGACCATAGGGGTGGCCTCTGGCCACTTGGTGAACTTGTCGATGGCGACAAAGAGGTACCGGTACCCACCGACGGCCCTGGGAAATGGTCCCAAGATATCCACCCCCCATACGGCGAATGGCCAGGAGGGCGGAATCACTTGCAGAGCCTGTGCCGGTGTGTGTATCTGCTTTGCGTGGAACTAGCACGCTTCGCAGGACTTTACCAGCTCGGTCGCATCCTGGAGGGCGGTTGGCCAGTAAAAACCATGCCGGAAGGCCTTACCGACCAGTGTGCGGGATAAAGAATGACTTCCGCACTCCCCTCCATGGATCTCCGTGAGCAGCTCACGGCCCTCCTCCTGGGTGATGCACCGCATGAGAATGCCGTTGGCGCCACGACAGTAGAGATCCCCTTCCACCATCGTGTATCGTTTAGCCAACCGCACTATGCACTCTGCGGAGACATGGTCTTCAGGAAGGATATTTTCCTTCAGGTAGTCCCGGATCTCGGAGATCCATGCATTGGGACCACTCTGAGCTGTTAGCTGCGGCACTAAGGGGTCGGCGGAGTCCCCCAGAGCACACACAGCCTTCAGTGGGTTCTAGGACACCACCGGGACCATCGACTTCGAGGTGTCAGTCTCGCCCCCTTCGCCCAGTTCGGTAGGCTGGGCGGTGGGTCTCAGCAGCCGTCTTTCGAAGACGCCCTCAGGCACAGGTGCCTGAGTTGATGCCCTCTGGGAGAGGTCATCTGTCGCTGAATTGTCGGCCCAGGGTACATGTTGCAGTTCCAGGGCCATGAAGTCCTTCTCCAGCTTCCTTACATGGAGGAGGTAAGCTGCGAGTCTAGGCTCGTTGCAGCTACACTCCTTGCGGACCTACTTGATGATTAGCTGAGAGTCCCCCTTCACAAGGAGCTGGCGGATCCCTAGGGATAGGGCCACAGATAAGCCGAAGATCAGTGCCTCATACTCCGCCATGTTGTTGGTGGCCTTGAACTCGAGGCGCACCACGTACTTCACCTGATCTCTGCCTGGGTCGACGAGGACCACCCCCGCACCAGCACTCTGCTGGCGGGCTGATCCATCGAAGAAGAGCGTCCAGTGGGGCTCGGTGAAGACCGGACCCCTGCGCTCCGTAGGTGTGGGGCCTGGATCAGGGTCCGGGCCCCTAGGGGCGCTCGGAGGTGGAGTCCACTCCACGATGAAGTCAGCCAGGACCTGACTTTTGATGGCGTGGCGAGGCCGGAAGTCCAGCTGGAACTCAGCGAGCTCCACTGCCCACTTGGCGATGTTGCCAGTGGCGTTAGAGTTGTGGAGGATGGCCCTTAACGGAAAGGAGGTCACCACCACAACTCTGTGTGCCTGGAAATAATGGCACAACTTCCTGGACGCAACCAGCACACCATAGAGGAGTTTGTGCGTCTCGAGGGACCTGGCCTTCGCCTCATGGAGGACCTCACTGACGTAGTAGACCGACTTCTAGATGGTCTGGGCCCCTGTAGCTGGTTCTAAGCTTTTAGGTCCTTGGACTTCTTGTGTCGCCCTTTCGGCGACTAGCACCATGCTCACCGCCTCTGCAGCCGCCGCAATGTATAGATACAGTGGCTCCCCTGGCTCTGGAGCAACCAGGATCGGCAGGGATACTAGGTGCTTCTTCAACTCTTGGAAGGCTTGTTCTGCCTCTTCGGTCCAAGAAAATGGGCCGAATTTCCGCAGGAGCTTGAAGAAGGGCAGTGCCCTCTCGGCAAGCCTCAAAATGAAGCGGCTAAGGGCAGCTAATGATCCCGTAAGCTTCTGGACGTCCTTGATACGGGTGGGAGGCCTCATTACCTCAATAGCCTTGATCTTCTCTGGGTTAGCTTCAATGCCCCGATATGAAACCAGGAACCCCAGCAGCTTTCCTGCGGAGACATCGAAGACACACTTCTCCGGGTTTAGCTTGGTGCGGGTTGCCCGCAGCTTGCCGAAAACCAGGGTCAGGTCTTCTACTAGAGTCGACCCCTTCCTAGTCTTGACCACGATGTCATCGACATAAATCTCCACCTTGTCCCCAATCAGGTCCCTGAAGGTCTTACTTATTGCCCGAACAAATGTTGGCAAGGCGTTTTTCGGACCGTAGGGCATTACAACATAACAGTATAGCCTATCCACTGTTACAAAAGCAGTATGCTTCCTATCCTCCCTAGACATCCGAATTTGATGGAAACCGGAGTAGGCATCCAAGAAGGACAAAAGGTCGCACCCAGAGGTAGAGTCCACGATCTGATCTATACGTGGCAGTGGATATGGGTATTTGGGACATGCCTTATTCAGGCTGGTGTAGTCGATGCACATCCGAAGCTTCCTGTTTGCCTTTGGCACGATGACTGGGTTGGACAGCCACACGGGGTGATGAACCTCTTCGATGAAACCGGCGTGTAACAGCTTCCAGACCTCCTCACGGATGAAGTCCTGCCGCTCCACGGACTGTCTCTGAGGCTTCTGGCTCATCGACTTGGCGTCCGGGTAGATCTTCAGATGGTGCTCAATCACCTCCCTAGGGATCCCAGACATCTGCGACGGCTCCCAAGCGAACACGTCGGCATTTGCCTGGAGGAAGGCGACGAGCGCGAGTTCCTATTTTTCTCCCAGATTTCCCGCGATGCGGGTGGTCTAGGAGGGGTCCGCGCCAACCTAGATGGTCTTCACGGGTCCACCGTCTGCTCCGGACGGCTGTACCTTCGGCGCCTTGGAGGGCGCTTTGGCACCAGAGGTCGAGGGGCTTCTCCCTCCACCGTCCGGCCGAGCAATCTTGGTCGCCAGGGCGTGTAGCTTCTCGACGGTCGCAAGCACGGTGGCACGGTCGCCCCGCACGGTGAGGACCCCTGCGGGGGACGGCATCTTAAGGACCAAATACCCGTAATGGGCAATGGCCATGAACCGGTACAGGGTCAGCCCACCAATGATGGCGTTGAAGGGGAGGTTGACATCCGCGACATCGAACTGGATGTTCTCCGTGCAGAAGTTTTCCTCCGTCCCGAATGTAACCGGGAGCGTGATGCTCCCGAGGGGATACACGGGCTATGGGCCCACCCCGGAGAATGGGCGAGAGGGCCCCAGCCAGGACCCTGGGATCTGCAGCTACCTGAATGCCGCATGGCTGATGACGTTGAGGCCAGCCCCCCGTCGATCAACACATGGTGTAGCCGCATGTTGGCGACGACAGGGGCGGTGATGAGCGGTAGTACGCCGGCCCCCGTCATGTTGTCGGGGCAGTCGGATGCCCCGAAGGAGATGGTGGTGCTCCTCCACCATTGGTGCGGAGCAGCCTTGGGGACCCCTAGGACCGCTGAAAGAACCTCCCATCGCAGGGACTTGACGTTCCTGCGGGAGGTGAGCTCCCAGCTTCCACCGTACATTATGTACAGCTTCTTGCGGTGGTCGTTGTCATCGCCGGAGTCGAAGTCTTCGGAGAAGACGTCCTTGAGGTCCCCCTCGGGCGACTGGTACCCGAGGTCTCGTTCCCCCACGGCTGCAGCTTCTTCGTCAGCCCTCTCCTTGCCGGGCCAGCGACGAGGTGGCGAGCCGTCCTTGGAGGACTGCTCGCGCCGCTTGCTGACGCGCTTCACGAGTTTGATAATCTCACGGCAGTCGGTGGCGCTGTGGTGGCTGTTGGGGTGCACTGGGCATGTGCCACTGCTGCCTCCCTGGAGCCGTGGGCGCTTGTTGCACTAACCCTAGCCCTCGGCCGCGGCAACGGCGATCGGAGCAGCAACCTGCGGCTTCTCGTGGCCGTGGTTCTTGTTCTTCTTTTTCTTCTTGCCACCGCTCTGGGCGACGGCACCCGAGCCGCTCATCTGGGTAACCCCGGTCTGTGGCGCCGAGTGCCATGCACGGCCCTCGGCGGCTCTGGCACACTTGTCGGCCAGAGCGAAGAGCGTGGTGACATTGTCCACATCATGCGTGGCCAACTTCTCCAACATCTTTTCATCATGTACCCCCTGGCGGAAAGCAGTGATGATGGAAGCATCTGAGATACGAGGGATTGTCCCATGTACCTTGGTGAAGCAGGAAATGAACGCCCGGAGGGTCTCTCCAGGTTCCTGCCTCACTGCATGGAGGTGTGCCTCCACACCATGCTGCTGGTAAGCGCTGGCGAAGTTCGCTACGAACCGCGCGCAGAGCTCTTCCCAGGAGTAGATGGATCCTGGGGCTAGGTTCATGAGCCAAGTCCGGGCTGGCCCAGACAAAGCTACATGGAAGTAGGTCGCCATCACGGCGGTGTCTCCACCTGCTGTCGTAATGGCGGTGATGTAGACCTGCAAGAATTCCAATGGGTTTGTCGTACCTTCATACTTCTCCGGCAGGTGTGGCTGGAACTTGGATGGCCACGTCGCCGCGTGGAGATGGTCTGCTAGAGCGGCGCAGCCCACACCAGCCAACGGGATACCCGTCTAGGATCGGGCACCCCCTAGGGTCTACGGTGCGACCACAGCGAAGTCTTGCTCGAGGTTGCGTCCCTCGAGGTTTTGGCGGCGCTCACGCGCCCTCTCCAGTGAGATACGGGCATCCTCGCCCGCACATCTGCGGTTGAGCTCCGCCTGTAGATCTTCGGTCGGCACAGCCCTCACCAAGGGTGAACGCACCGAGGTCGATGCCTCGTGCCGGCGCCGGGATGATCGAGGCCTGGGCCTAGCCGAGCCAGAGTGCGCCATGCCAAGGAGGCGATCCACATCGTTGCGCCACTGCTTCATAGCCCCTGGCGAGGCCGTGGGGCTTGGTGGGTGGCGCAACAACTCCCTGGTCGTGGAAAGCGCCCCGGCGGGAGCAACCCCCGATGGAGTTTGGGACGCCTGTGTAGGCGTGTGCTGCCGTGCGGGGCGCACAGCAACTGCACCAGGCACCGGGCGGCTGGAGCTAAGCGGCGCAGAAGATGCGACCTCCTCCTCCATGAGGAAGTCCCCAGAGACCACGTCGCGGTGCTCGACGATATGGACCATGATGCCGAGCGGGAAAACAAGCAAAAACCTAAAGCCAAGGCCCCTACCTGGCGCGCCAGATGTCAGAGAAGAAATCTTCGGCTGGGTGGCGGAATGCACCCGCCCTAAATCTTAAGATGAGGAGGGGCCTAAGCGTTTTGCCTGTTACGAGATTGGGGGATGAACACACAGGAACACACAAGGGTTTAGAGTGGTTCGGGCCACCGGAGCATAATACCCTACTCCATTGTGTGTTGTATTGCTCGTGAGCTTGAGTTCAAATAAGTCTGGATCGCAGTGTGCCCTCCCTTTTATAGTTCAAGGGGGGCACATACAAGGATACTGAGCCCCGACACGTGGGCCCAGGGACAAATGGAAGAAAGGAACTACTGCTTGCCACACCAGGGTGATCTCCGAGCGTCATAATATCCGTAGTGCATACAGTATTGATATCTCGCGGCATCGTCCTCGGTAACGCGTGAGTCATGATAAATGCAGCGCATGCGGCAACACATACGTACTATCAGCCAACGGGAATAGACAGGCACGCCACCTGCAGGATGGCCTGGACGCCGCCTACCAGCTGAGTGGACAGGACACATTAAATGCTGAAGGGGCACATCGCCTGTCAGCGGGATATACAGGCGGCGCGTCTTCTTGCAATAAATGCAGAGGCAGCGCGGCCCAGAGGCCTTACATCAGGCTCCGCCCGCAGGCTTACGTCACACGCGGTAGGCCATGTGGCAGCATCGGGTCCCCGCCTGGGTGGGGAGCAGTAGCGTTATGCGGACAGGTCCGCATCAGGCTGGGCCTAGACACATGTCGACACCAGACCCCTGCCTAAGCAAGGTCTGGGTATTGTCTCCCCCAGAGTCCTGGGATCCGGTTGTGGGTAGTCTGGACCCCATGCAGAGGGGTCCAGGACCCGTCCCGGAGGTCCGGGTCGCACTCGTGGGGGTCCTGGATCTTGCCCCGGAGGTCCGATCTACATGTACAGAGGTCCGACGCTTTCCCATGGGGGTCTAGACCCACTGTTGGCATCTTGGAGTACATCTCTTTCCCTGGCCATGTGGCGACCCCGGAGCCGTCCACGTGGCGGGGCAGAGAGTTGTTCACCATACAACTAGAGGTAGCTGCGCGGGTATAGCGTCTTCATACTGTAGCAAGGGGTACCCCTGTTTCAGGGTACCGACAATAGCCCTCCTAAAGCTCGCTACATAAGCATCGGGAAATTTTAAAATTTTCAAACACTTCATCCTTCTCGTTAATGGATCTTGTTGGCATTCCTAGACTTCATCCTTCTCATTAATGGATTTTATCAATTCATTGATTTTCTCCTTTTGTTATATGGTAAAGTTTGCAAAAAGAGAAGACAAATCATCATTCTTTTCACTAGAGCTACCCTAATCATCAGAAGTAGTATATTTGGGGGTGTCTCAATAGTATACCTTCTTCTTTTTGCGTTCCTTGGTCATGAGACATTTGTGGCCGCCATTGGGGAAGAAAAGACCCTTGTTGATGGCGATGTTAGTGGCGTCCTCGTCGGAGGAGGATTCGGTGGAGCTCTCATCGGAGTCCCACTCCTTTCCCATGTGCGCCTCACCACCCTTCTTCTTGTGGTAGTACTTCTTCTTCTCCATCTTCTTCTTCCCTTTATTATCGTCATCCCTGTCACTATCACTTGCATATGAGCATTTAGCAATATAATGACCAGACTTACCACACCGGTAGCAAACCCTCTTGGAGCGGGGTTTGTACTCCTTCCCCTTCCTTTGCTTGAGGATTTGCCAGAAGCTCTTAATGATAAGAGTCATCTCCTCGTTGTCAAGCTTGGAGGCATCAATTGGGAGCCTTTTGGTTGGCATGGGCTCATCCTTCTTTTCTTCTGTTGCCTTGAATGCAATGGGTTGTGCCTTAGGAGTGGAGGCGCCATCTTGCTCCAAGTTGATAATGTGTTTGAAGTCTTTGATTATAAGTTCAAAGCTCACAAACTTGCCAATCACCTCCTCGGGAGACATTTGCTCATACCTAGGATTCTCATGGATTAATTACACTTGAGTGGGATTACGAAAAAACAATAGATCCTAGAATAACCTTAACCATTTCATGGTAATCCCACTTGGTGATTCCGAGGTTGCAGACTCGGTTTACCATGGTCTTGAGCCGGTTGTACATGGCTTATGGCTCTTCTCCTCTGTTGAGGACGAACCGACCGAGTTCACCCTCAATTGTTTCCCACTTGGTGATCTTGGTGATTTTATCCCTTCGTGTGCCGTCTTGAGGATGTACCAAATTTCTTTGACACTTTTCAATCCTTGCACCGTGTTATACTCCTCCCTACACAAGGAACCAAGGAGTATGAGGTGGCTTAGGAGTTGAAGTGTCTCACTTGAGCGACCTCATCGAAGTCGTAGTCCTCATCCCCCACTTGTGGTGCCTACACTCCAAACTCAACAATATTCTAAATGCTTTCGTGGAGTGAGGTTAGATGATGCCTCATTTTATCACTCTACATAGAATAGTCTTCACCATCAAAATATGGTGGTTTGCCTAAGGAAACAGAAAGTAAAGAAGGATATTTAGGAATACAAGGATAGCGAAGAATAATCTTACTATACTTCTTACACTCTTGGTGCTTTGAAGTTGACTCGGTTTCGGAGGTTGAGGGCGCGGATGAGTAGGTCTCGTAGTAGACAACCCTTTTAATCGTCTTTTTCTTCTTGTCGCCCTTCTTCTTATGTGAGTTGATGGAGCCAGCGGATTCCTCCTTGGTTTCCTTGTGCTTGTCGCCAGATGTCTTAGCCTCCTTTGATAGAGTCTTGTCTTCATGCTTCTTTTCTGAAGATTCGAGCTTTTCCCTGGTGGCTAACTCCTTTGGTGTGTTCTCCCGACATCACTTCGAGTTGTTAGACTATAATGAAGTACCGGGCTCTGATACCAATTGAAAGTCACCTAGAGGGGGGTGAATAGGCGAAACCTGAAAATTATAATCTTTGAACACAAACTTCACCCGGGCTTAGTTTAGAATGAGTAATAATTAAATTATAGTGCGGAAAAGAGTTCTTCTTGCTATGAGTTGCTTAATCAATGCGAATAACTTTGGGAGCTAACTCAAAATGATTGCAAGCAATATAACTTAGAGAGAGGGGAGAGGAAGAATCAAATTGCAATACAAGATTAGCACAAAGACATGGGCGATTTGTTTCTCAAGGTTTGGTTCCAAAGAACCTACTCTCCATTGAGGAGGCCACATAGGTCGGGTCTCTTTCAACCACTTCCCTATGTCAAACGATCACTTAGACCGGTTGAGTGGTTCTTCTTAATCTCGAGGGTCACTTAGACTCTGCAAGGATCACCACACAATTAGTGTCTCTTGCTAGCTTTATAAGTCACTTTAGAGTTTACAAGGAGATGAAGAAAGCATGATCAAGAAAGCCAAGCAACAAGAGCAACAAGAAAATCACAAGATCACACTCTCTCTAGACTTTCCAAGACACTAATCACTAATGATCACTAGTCACAATTAGGCCTGCTAATGGCAAAAAATCCAACCCACGCCCAACCCATACCCAAATCTAGTAACTTTGATATCCATCCTACATCCACCCAAAAATATAAGAAGGAAATTATACCCAACCCATGCAAAAATATTATTGATCCCAAACCAACCCATAATTGGGTGGAAACCCATGGAACCCGTGGGTTAAGCTTGTTGTCTCACATCAAGCCAACAACATACACTGATACACAGTGACAATTTTATAGATAGCATCAGCGGCATACAAAAACAGAGTTGCATACACAGTGAAAATTTTGGTCGATGAACATTTAGGTCTCGAGAGAATTACAAAACATATGTTAAAGATCATTAATGAACAATAATCTTTTTTGGCAAGAAACATAAACTAGCAGTAGTAGAAAGAGTCTCTGATCAAGATCGAAACTAGCAACAGTGGAAGAGCACATCTAGGTAGCATCAAAAGCCCACCGAACAACACATAAATCTCCCTGGAAGTGAAAAGAAAAGCACCATGTGAGAAAAACAGCACATTGAATTGTTGAGCAAAAGTCCATGTTGTACAAGTTGGGAGAAATGCTATGAATGGCAAAAATGAAAATGGTTCCAGTGCACGACAATTCTGAATTTCTGACCATTTGTCACTTCAACTAACAATATTTCCAACCGTGGGTAAACTATGCTCAAGAAAAAGGAAAAATATTTTGAATTTGCACATCTATGTGACTTGTCGAACATCTCTCATCCGCATAAACAACAAATCAGCATCAAAATCACATCGCATTGCAATCTTAACAACCTCACAAACAGTAAAACAATGCAATTCGCAACAGGAAAAAAGCGTGCCAAAAGCATTCGACGCCATTACTCTAGTGAGCACCAGCACCTGAATACATCGCAGTAGTAAAATAGCAAAAAGAGAGGATATATTGTTTACTAACCCATTTCCACTGGCAGGAAAAGTGTTGTTGCTAGCTGGGTCCAAACACAACTGGATGAACTGAAATAGCAAAACAACAATTGTTAGGAAAGTAGAGTGATTACTAGCATACTTAGCAATATATTTCAGTCAATATAGAGAGAGTAAAAGCAACTAATAATCTATGTGATTACTAGCATACTTATCAAGTACCTTGAATATTTAGGTATTCATACAACCAATCCTTGCAGCATACAAGGCATTCAAGTGTTTCTGGTGTCATTGAGCTTCAATTATCAACAAGAATGCGACCACCGACGCTATAATCAAACTCCGAAGAAACAGTGCTCAAAGGTATTGCTAATAAATCACACGCTATAGCTGAAAGCCCTGGGTATTTGTTTGCATTTGTCCTCCACCAACTTAGAATTTCAAATCTTTCATTTGTTCTTACAAATTCTTCTTCTAAGTATGCGTCAAGCTCAGACTTTGCAAGACGTCTTCCTCTTGTTTGGGACCACTGAGAAAATTCTTTATCCAACCTTCTTTTTCAAAGAATCAGTGAGCCTAAAATACTAGTATTTGTAGCAACAATAGGTGAGATTGTAGTATCTTTTTGAACAATCTTTGCATATTCACCAAAAAACTTGCTGAGCCATTATTTGGCCAAGGACATGTTTATCTGAATGTCGATAAACTGTTGACACGTATTCTCATAAAAGAAGTCCAAAAAATCCATCTTCTTTGATGGGTCAAGTATAGTGGCTACGACAAGTGCCATATTATACTTGCCCTTCTCCGAGTATTTATCGAACTTAGAATCCATTGCTAGTGCCAAATCCTCAAGCGCACAATTGATGCAAGGTCCCTCCCACCACCAAGACAGCCGCAACTTCGGCAAATACGTAGAAGCATGGACACAAGCTATCTTTTATTTAGTCCTGAAAGGGAAATGGGCTTAAAACATTTCCTATAATCGATTTTGGTGTTTGACATACATCACAAACCACGTGGACTAACTAGTTTGCCTAGTTGTCATTTATCTCAGGTGCATAAGGTTCAACATAAACCAAGAAAGAAATTAAGTTGGTGACTCAACCAAGTTTGGAGCAAAGACTAGCAATGGTGCTGCCAGTGGCGCACCGGACTCTGTTCGGTGCCCAGGCCGAGCACCTCATCAACTGGTCGCTCTTGGGTTTTCCCTGGAGTCGCTCCGCTATAATTCACCGGACTGTCCGGTGTGCACCGGACATGTCCAGTGAGCCAACGAAGCAACGGTCAACTGAGCTCAACGGTCGACAGCGGTGAACAGTAAAAGTGAACAATGCGCATTTAGAAGTTAGAGCAGCGAGGTCAGATCGCACCGAACATGTCCGGTGTGCCACCGAACTGTCCGGTGTAGCTAGAAGACAAAGGACTTCAACGGTCAACCGCTCCAAGCACAAGGAGGAATCCGCTTCCTCCATCAAGTCACATAGAAAGGGTGACACAAAGAAAAAGAAAATGAAGAAGGTGGTCTACTACGAGACCGACTCTTCATCACCTTCCACATCAGGCATCGAGTCTACTACTTCGAAGCACCAAGAGCGCAAGAATTATAGTAAGATGTCTCTACGCTATCCTCGCATTCCTAAATGTGCTTCTTTACTTTCGGTACCCCTAGGTAAACCACGATATTTTGATGGTGAGGATTATTGTATGTGGAGTGATAAAATGAGGCACCATCTAACCTCACTCCACGAAAGTATATGGGATATTGTTGAGTTTGGAGCGCAGGCACCACAGATGGGCGACAAGGACTATGACTCGGATGAGGCTGCTCAAATTAGGCATTTTAGTTCCCAAGCAACTTCTATACTCCTCGCCTCCTTATGTCGAGAGGAGTATAATAAGTTGCAAGGGTTGAAAAATGCCAAAGAAATTTAGGATGTCCTCAAGACGACGCACGAAGGGGACGAGGTGACCAAGATCACCAAGTGTGAGACAATCGAGGGAGAGCTCGGTCGATTCGTCCTCAACAAAGGAGAGGATCCATAAGCAATGTACAACCGACTCAAAACAATGGTCAACCTAGTGCGCAACCTCGGGAGCACCAAGTGGGATGACCATGAAATGGTCAAGGTTATTCTTAGATCTCTTGTTTTTCGTAATCCCACTCAAGTGCAACTAATCCATGGAGATCCAAGATATAAACAGATGTCTCCCGAGGAGGTAATTGACAAGTTTGTGAGCTTTGAACTTATGATCAAAGACTCCAAACATATTGTCAACTTGTAGCAAGGCACCATCTCTGCACCCGAGGTGCAACCCGTTGCATTCAAAATAATGAAAGAG
Organism: Zea luxurians; assembly: GCA_029449295.1. NCBI lineage: Eukaryota > Viridiplantae > Streptophyta > Magnoliopsida > Poales > Poaceae > Zea > Zea luxurians. The sequence continues at coordinate 44,315,212 of JAOPSE010000026.1, forward strand.
AAGAAGGATGAGTCTACACTAAGTAGACTCCCAATCGATGCCTCTAAGCTCGACAACGAGGAGATGGCTCTTATCATTAAGAGCTTTCGACAAATCCTCAAATAAAGGAAGGGGAAGGACTATAAGCCCCATTCCAAGAGGGTGTGATACAGGTGTGGTAAGTCCTGTTACTTTATAGCTAAATGTCCATATATAAGTGACAGTGACAGGGACGACGATAAGAAGGGGAAGAAAAAGATGGAGAAGAAAAGATACTACAAGAAGAAGGGTGGCGAGGCGCACATGGGGCAGGAATGGGACTCCGACGAGAGCTCCATCGACTCCTCCTCCGACGAGGACGCCTCCAACATCACCGTCAACAAAGGACTTCTCTTCCCCAATGTCGGTCACAAGTGCCTAATGGCTAAGGAAGGCAAGAAAAAAGAAGGTACATACTAGAGATACCCCCAAATACACTACTTCCGATGATGAGGGTAGCTCTAGTGATGATAATGATGATTTAACCTCTCTTTTTTGCTAATCTCACTAAGGATCAAAAGAAGAAAATAAATGAATTGGTAGAATCCATTAACGAGAAGGATGATCTCTTAGAATGCCAAGAGGACTTGCTCGTTAAGGAAAATAAGAAATTTGTTAAATTAAAAAAATGCTTATGCTCTAGAGGTAGAAAAATGTGAAAATTTATCCAAAGAGCTTAGTATGTGCAATGATTCAATTTCTTGTCTTAGAATTGAGAATAATAATTTAATTGCTAAGATTGAAGAATTGAATGTTTGCAAACCATCTATATCTACCGTTGAACATGTAACTATTTGTACTAGATGTAGAGATGTTAGCATTGATGCTATGAATGATCAAATTATTATGATTAAAGAACAAAATGATCACATAGCTAAATTAACTGCTAAAATTGCCGAGCATGAGCTAGAAAATGAAAATTTTAAATTTGCTCGAAGCATGCTTTATAATGGAAGACGCCCTGGCATTAAGGATGGCATTGGCTTCCAACAAGGGAGCCAAAGCAACATCAAGCTTAATGCCCCCAAGAACAAACTCTCTAATTTTGTTAAGGGTAAGGCTCCCATGGTTCAGGATAGAGAGGGTTACATTTTATATCCTGAAAACTATCCTAGGCATAAGATTAGGAGAATTCATGCTAGAAAACCTCATACTGTTTCTTATCATGCTTATATGTATAGTAATGAGGCTTCTAGCTCTAGGCATTCAACTCATATCAAAATGCCTAAAAAGAAAACTGCAATGCATCACATGGGCATAACATTTCATTTAAAACTTTTGATGCATCTTGAAAGGGAAATGGACTTAAAACATTTCCTGTAATCGATTTTGGTGTTTGACGTCCATCACAAACCACGTGGTCTAACTAGTTTGCCTAGATGTCTTTCAACATAAACCAAGAAAGAAACTAAGTTGGGAACTCAACAAAGATTGGAGCAAAAATTAGAAATGGTGCTGCCAGTGGCACACTGGACACTGTCCGGTGCCCAGGCTGAGCACCTCCCAAACTGGCCACTCTCGGGTTTTTCCAAGGGACGCTCCGCTATAATTCACCGGACTGTCCAGTGTTGTCCGGACATGTCCGATGAGCCAATGGAGCAACGGTCAACTGAGGGCAACTGTCGACTCTGATGTCAGATCAACAGTGCACAGTACAGAAGTCAGATGTCAGGCTGCGAAGTCACAACGCACCGAACATGTCCGGTGTGCCACTGGACTGTCTGGTTCCGCTAGAGGACAGAAGACTTCAACTGTCAACCGCTCCAAACCCCAATGGCGTGCTAACGTGGCACGCACCAGACAGTGAACAGTGCCCTGTCTGGTGCGCCACCGGACTGTCCGGTGCGCCATTGACAGCAACGGCTAGAATAGTGGTTGGGGCTATAAATACCCCCAACCACCTCCATTCAAGCCATCCAAGTTTTCTGAACTTCACATTCATTGCAAGAGCAAAAGCAAACACTCCAAAGACACAATTAAAGCATTCAATCCACTCCAAGCTCCAAAATCAACTCTATTGCTTAGAGACTTGTGAGAGGATCTTTTGTGTTCTTTTGTTGCTCTTGTCGCTTGGATTGCTTTCTCCTTCCCATTCTAAATTCTTCTAGGTGCTTTGTAAAGCTAGCAAGAGACACCTAAGTGTGTGGTGATCCTTGCAGGGTCTTAGTGACCCAAGTGATTAAGGAGGAACCTTGACTGTTCTGTGTGATCGATTGAGAGGGAAAGGGTTGAAATAGACCCGACCTTTGTGGCATCCTGAATAGGGACTAGGTTATTTGGAACTGAACCTCGGTAAACAAATCACCGTGTTCACTTGCATTGATTTTTCACTTGATGTTTCCCCTCATTCATCTCTCTAAAAGTTCACTTGCTCATATTGATTTGAGTTGGCTCCCAAAGTTATCCGCATTGATTGAGCAACTCTAAGTAAGGAGAACTATCTTCCATACACCGATTTAATTCTAACGCTAACCCCGACCATAGTGCGTGCTTAAAGTTTGTAAATTTTAGGTTTCGCCTATTCACCCCCCCCTCTAGGTGACTTTCACATCTTATGTGCTAACTAACAAATCAAGCAAAGTAGTTGCCAAATATGTTGGGGGCAAACACAAGAGTCCCAAGACTTGTGTTTGGGTACCCAAGGTGCTTGTTTATAATGTCAAAGGACCCAAAACCATTTGGGTACCTAAGAACAAGACCTAAATTTGTTTTGTAGGTTTATGCATCCGGCGGGTCAAGTTGGATAATCGATAGCGGGTGCACAAACCACATGACAAGGGAGAAAAGGATGTTCTCCTCATATGAGAAAAATGAAGATCCCCAAAAAAACAATTACATTCGGGGATGGAAATCAAGGTTTGGTCAAAGGATTGGGTAAAATTGCTATATCTCCCGACCATTCATTTCCAATGTTTTTCTTATAGATTCTTTAGATTACAACTTGTTTTCTGTTTCTCAATTATGCAAAATGGGCTACACCTTTCTCTTTACTGATATAGTTGTTACTGTCTTTAGAAGAAGTGATGATTTAATAGCTTTAAGGGAGTGTTAGATGGTCAGCTTTATTTGGTTGATTTTAATGATAACAATGCTAAACTAGACACTTGCTTAATTGCTAAGACCAATATGGGCTGGCTCTGGCATCGCCGACTTGCCCATGTTGGAATGAAGAATCTTCACAAACTTCTAAAGGGAGAGCACATTTTAGGACTAACAAATATTCATTTTGAGAAAGACATGATTTGTAGCGCTTGCCAAGCAGGGAAGCAAGTTGGAGCTCATCATCCACACAAGAACATCATGACGATCGACAGGCCACTTGAGCTACTCCACATGGATCTATTCAGCCCGATCGCTTATATAAGCATCGGAGGGAGTAAGTATTGTCTTGTTATTGTGGATGATTATTCTCGCTTCACTTGGGTATTCTTTTTGCAGGAAAAATCTCAAACCCAAGAGAACTTAAAGAGATTCTTAAGACGAGCTCAAAATGAGTTGGGATTGAGAATCAAGAACATTAGAAGCGATAATGGAACGGAGTTCAAGAACTCTCAAATTGAAGGATTTCTTGAGGAGGAGGGCATCAAGCATGAGTTCACTTCTCCCTACACTCCTCAACAAAATGGTGTAGTGGAGAGGAAGAATAGAACTCTTTTGGATATGGCAAGAACCATGTTTGATGAGTACAAGACTCCAGATCGGTTTTGGGCGGAGGCGATTAACACCGCCTGCTACTCAACCGGCTCTACCTTCACTGAATCCTTAAGAAAACATCATATAGACTCCTCACCAGTAAAAAGCCCAATGTTTCTTATTTTAGAGTTTTTGGGAGAAAATGCTTTATTATTATTAAGAGAGGTAGAAATTCTAAATTTGCTCCTAAAGCAGTAGAAGGCTTTTTACTTGGCTATGACTCAGACACAAGGGCATATAAAGTCTTCAACAAGTACACTAGATTAGTTGAAGTTTCTTGTGACATTGTATTTGACGAAACTAATGGCTCTTAAGTGGATCAAGTTGATCTTGATGAATTAGATGATGAAGAGGCTCCATGTGTCGCACTAAGAAACATGTCCATTGGGGATGTGTGTCCAAAAGAGTCCGAAGAGTCTGCACAAACACAATATCAACCATCATCTTCCATATAAGCATCTCCACCAACTCAAGATGAGGATAAGGCTCAAGAAGAAGAAGATCAAGATGATGAGCCACCTCAAGAGGAGGACATTGACCAAGGGGGAGATGAAGATAATGAAGACAAGGAAGATGATCAAGAGATCCAGGATCAAAGACCGCCACACCCAAGAGTCCACCAAGCAATTCAAAGAGATCACCTCGTCAACTCCATTCTTGGTGACATCCACAAGGGGGTAACCACTAGATCTCGAGTTGCTCATTTTTGTGAACATTACTCTTTTGTGTCTTCTATTGAGCCATATAGGATAGAGGATGCACTAAGAGATCCAGACTCGGTGGTGGCAATGCAAGAGGAGCTCAACAACTTCATGAGGAATGAGGTATGACATTTAGTTCCACGTCCTAACCAAAATGTTGTAGGTACCAAGTGGGTATTCCGCAACAAACAAGACGAGCATGTGTGGTGATAAGGAACAAAGTCCGACTTGTTGCTAAAGGTTATTCACAAGTCGAAGGTTTGGATTTTGATGAAACCTATGCACCCGTAGCTAGGCTTGAGTCAATTCATATATTACTTGCCTATGCTACTTACCATGGTTTTAAGTTGTATCGAATGGACGTGAAGAGTGCCTTCCTCAATGGCCCTATCAAGGAAGAGGTATATGTTGAGCAACCTCCCGGCTTTGAAGATAGTGAGTATCCTAACCATGTTTATAAGCTCTCAAAGGCGTTTTATAGGCTCAAGCTAGCCCCAAGAGCATGGTATGAATGCCTGAGAGACTTTCTTATCACTAATGGCTTCAAAGTTGGTAAAGCTGACCCTACTCTCTTCACTAAAACAAATGCTAAGGACTTGTTTATATGCCAAATTTATGTTGATGATATCATCTTTGGGTCTACTAATAAGTCATCTTGTGAATAGTTTAGCAGGATTATGATACAGGAATTCGAGATGTCAATGATGGGAGAGTTGAAGTATTTTCTTGGATTTCAAATCAAGCAACTCCAAGAGGGCATCTTCATCAGCCAAACTAAGTACATACAAGATATTCTCAAGAAGTTTGGAATGAAGAATGCCAAACCCATCAAAACACCCATGGGAACCAATGGACATCTCGACCTCGACATGGAAGGTAAATCAGTAGATCAAAAGGTATACCGGTCGATGATAGGGTCTTTACTCTATTTATGTGTTTCACGACCGGATATAATGCTTTTTGTATGCATGTGTGCAAGGTTCCAGGCAAATCCTAAGGAAGTTCACCTTAGAGCCGTGAAAAGAATCATGAGATATTTAGTTTACGCTCCTAAGTTTGGGCTATGGTACCCCAAGGGATCTACCTTTGATCTAATTGGGTATTCCGATGCCGATTATACCGAATGTAAAATTGACAGGAATTGCACATCAGGGACTTGTTAGTTTCTGGGAAGATCTCTGGTGTCTTGAGCTTCAAAGAAACAAAACTCAGTAGCTTTATCCAACGCCGAAGCCGAGTATATTGCCGCAGGACATTGTTGTGCGCAATTACTTTAGATGAGGCAAACACTTAGGGACTATGGCTACAAATTGAGCAAAGTCCCTCTCCTATGTGATAATGAGAGTGCAATCCGCATGGCGGATAATCCCGTTGAACACAACCATACTAAGCACATAGACATCCAGTATCACTTTTTTGAGAGATCACCAACAAAAGGGGATATCGAAATTGCTTATGTCAACACCCACAACCAATTAGCTGATATCTTTACCAAGCCACTAGATGAAAAGAACTTTAGCAAGCTTAGGAATGAGCTAAATATACTTGATTCTCGGAACTTTGATTAAAACATTACACACTTTGCTCATTTATATACCTATGATCATGTCTCTTTCATTTGGTACACATGCACATTTCTTTTTTTTCTTGTGCCAAGGCTAAGACTAATATACTTCCATGAGTATCTGTATGATTAGTCTTAGATTGAAAGGGAAATGGAGTAATTCGGCAAAGGCAAGGCTTCCACTCCAACTCTGTCGGTATCATTTATCCTTTGCCTTACTCATAAACTTCCATTTGGTATAAACTTTCACTTATATCCTTTATTTTCCAAAGGGGGAGAAAATAGGCCCCAAGGTGGGAGAATTAAAAGGCCTCTTAAGTTCTTCATTTTTTGCAATTAATGCCAAAGGGGGAGAATTAAAGGCCCAAAGCAAAAGGACCGTACCACCACCTATTTTCAATTTTTTCAAAAACCACTTCACAAAGGGAATTAAAAAACCTTTTGATAGCTAAGGGGAGAACTTTTTAGGGGAAGCTTTTATTTAGCCAAAGAAAAAGCATTTGAAACAGGGAGAGAACTTTCAAAATCTTGATAAATGCTTTTGAAATCATATTCTTATATCACTGGCTATTTGCAAAAAAATTTGAAAAGACATTTCCAAAAGATTTGAAAAAAACAAACTAAGTGGTACAAATGTGGTCCAAAATGTTATAATAGAAGAAAGCAATCACATTTACTTAGACATATGTAGAAATCCTCTCAATTGGTTTAAATCTAAGCAACTTATGCACATCTGTCATAATTGCAAACTAGTTATATTTTTACACTCTATATTTGCTTTGGTTTGTGTTGGCATCAATCACCAAAAGGGGGAGATTGAAAGGGAAATGAGCTTAAAACATTTCCTATAATCAATTTTGGTGTTTGACGTACATCACAAACCATGTGGACTAACTAGTTTGCCTAGTTGTCATTTATCTCAGGTGCATAAGGTTCAACATGAAAGTCGCCTAGAGGGGGGTGAATAGGGCGAAACTGAAATTTACAAAGTTAATCACAACTACAAGCCAGGTTAGCGTTAGAAATATAAGCAAGTCCGAGAGAGAGAGGGTGAAAAACAAATCGCAAGCAAATAAAGAGTGAGACACAAGGATTTGTTTTATCGAGGTTCGGTTCTTGCAAACCTACTCCCCGTTGAGGTGGTCACAAAGACCGTGTCTCTTTCAACCCTTTCCCTCTCTCAAACAGTCACTTAGACCGAGTGAGCTTCTCTTCTCAATCACACGGGACACTAAGTCCCCGCAAGGACCACCACACAATTGGTGTCTCTTGCCTCGGTTACAATTGAGTTTGTCACAAGAAAGAATGAGAAAGAAAAGAAGCAATCCAAGCGCAAGAGCTCAAATGAACACAAATGTCGCTCTCTCTAGTCACTATTGATTCGGAGTGATTCCGGACTTGGGAGAGGATTTGATCTCTTTGGTTGTGTCTAGAATTGAATGCTATAGCTCTTGTAATGTGTTGGAAGGTGGAAAACTTGGATGCAATGAATGGAGGGGTGGTTGGGGTATTTATAGCCCCAACCACCAAACTAGCCGTTTGGTGGAGGCTGCTTTCGATGGGCGCACCGGAGAGTCCGGTGCGCCACCGGACACTGTCCGGTGCGCCAGCCACGTCACCCGGCCGTTAGGGTTCGACCGTTGGAGCTCTGACTGGTGGGGCCTCTAGGCTGTCCGGTGGTGCACCGGACAAGTCCTGTAGAATGTCCTGTGCGCCTGCTGCGCGTGCTCTGACCTCTGCGCGCGCAGGCGCGCATTAAATGCGTTGCAGTCGACCGTTGCGCGCGAAGTAGTCGTTGATCCACTGACACACCGGACAGTCCGGTGTGCCACCGGACGGTCCGGTGAATTATAGCGGAGCGGCCTCCATTTTCCCGAAGGTAGAGAGTTCAGCGTCGAGATCCCTGGTGCACCGGACACTGTCCGGTGGCACCCCAGACAGTCCGGTGCGCCAGACCAGGGCACACTTCGGTTGTCTTTGGCTCTCTTTGTTTGAACCCTTTCTTGGTCATTTTATTGGTCTATTGTGAACCTTTGGCACCTGTAAAACTTATAATCTAGAGCAAACTAGTTAGTCTAATTATTTGTGTTGGGCAATTCAACCACCAAAATCTATTAGGAAAAGGTGTAAGCCTATTTCCCTTTCAATCTCCCCCTTTTTGGTGATTGATGCCAACACAAACCAAAGCAAATATAGAAGTGCGGAATTGAACTAGTTTGCATAATGTAAGTGCAAAGGTTGCTTGGAATGAAACCAATAAATATTACTTACTAGATGCACATGGATGGCTTTTCTTCTTATTAACATTTTGGACCACGCTTGCACCACATGTTTTGTTTTGCAAAAAGTTTTGGAAATTCTTTTCAAAGTTCTTTTGCAAATAGTCAAAGGTAAATGAATAAGATTTTGAGAAGCATTTTCAAGTTTTGAAATTTTCTCCCCCTGTTTCAAATGCTTTTCCTTTGACTAAACAAAACTCCCCCTTAATGAAATCCTCCTCTTAGTGTTCAAGAGGGTTTTAGATATTAATTTTGAAGAGGCCATACCAATTTGAAATTATATCAAAATAAGATACCAATTGAAAAACTTCTTTTAATACCAAATAAAAGACTACATTTTTTTGAAATTGGTGGTGGTGCGGTCCTTTTTCTTTGGGCTAATACTCTCTCCCCCTTTGGCATGAATCTCCAAAAACGGATATTTGAGTGAAATATAGGCCCTTTTTAAATACTCTCTCCCCCTTTGGATGGAAGTAAAGGAGTGAAGATTATACCAAAGTTGGAGAGATTGTGCGGAGCGACGGCGAAGGATGAATGATTCGATGGAGCGGAGTGGAAGCCTTGTCTTCGCCGAAGACTCCTTTTCCCTTTCAATCTATGACTTAGCATGAAATGGACTTGAAAGAACACATTAGTCATAGCACATGAAAGAGATGATCAAAGGTATACATATGAGCTATGTGTGCAAAACATCAATAAAAATTCCTAGAATCAAGAATATTTAGCTCATGCCTAAGTTTGGTAAAAGTTTGTTCATCTAATGGCTTGGTAAAGATATCGGCTAATTGTTCTTTGGTGCTAACATATGCAATCTCGATATCCCCCTTTTGTTGGTGATCCCTTAAAAAATGATACCGAATGGCTATGTGTTTAGTGCGGCTATGCTCAACGGGATTATCCGCTATGCGGATTGCACTCTCATTATCACATAGAAGAGGAACTTTGGTTAATTTGTAACCATAGTCCCTAAGGGTTTGCCTCATCCAAAGCAATTGCGCGCAACAATGGCCTGCGGCAATATACTCGGCTTCGGCGGTTGAAAGAGCCACAGAATTTTGCTTCTTTGAAGCCCAAGACACCAGAGATCTTCCCAAGAACTGGCAAGTCCCCGATGTGCTCTTTCTATTAATTTTACACCCTGCCCAATCGGCATTGGAATAACCAATTAAATCAAATGTGGATCCCCTGGGGTACCAAAGGCCAAACTTAGGAGTATAAACTAAATATCTCAAGATTCGTTTTATGGCCCTAAGGTGAGCTTCCTTAGGATCGGCTTGGAATCTTGCACACATGCATACGGAAAGCATAATATCCGGTCGTGAAGCACATAAGTAGAGTAAGAAACCTATCATCGACCGGTATACCTTTTAATCTACGGATTTACCTCCCGTGTCGAGGTCGAGATGCCCATTAGTTCCCATGAGTGTCTTGATGGGCTTGGCGTCCTTCATCCCAAACTCAGTTAGAATGTCTTGAATGTACTTCATTTGGCTAATGAAGGTGCCCTCTTGGAGTTGCTTTACTTGAAATCCTAAGAAATACTTCAACTCCCCCATCATTGACATCTCGAATTTCTGTGTCATGATCCTACTAAACTCTTCACAAGTAGATTCGTTAGTAGACCCAAATATGATATCATCAACATAAATTTGGCATACAAACAAATCATTTGCAAGTGTTTTAGTAAAGAGTGTAGGATCGGCTTTTCCGACTTTGAATCCATTAGCAATAAGAAAATCTCTTAGGCATTCATACCATGCTCTTGGGGCTTGCTTGAGCCTATAAAGCGCCTTAGAGAGTCTATAAACATGGTTAGGATACTCACTGTTTTCAAAGCCGAGAGGTTGCTCAACATAGACCTCTTCCTTGATTGGTCCATTGAGGAAGAAACTTTTCACGTCCATTTGATAAAGCTTGAAGCCATGGTAAGTAGCATAGGCAAGTAAAATGCGAATTGACTCAAGCCTAGCTACGGGTGCATAGGTTTCACCGAAGTCCAAACCTTCGACTTGTGAATATCCCTTGGCCACAAGTCGGGCTTTGTTCCTTGTCACCACACCATGCTCATCTTGCTTGTTGCGGAAGACCCACCTGGTTCCTACAACATTTTGGTTAGGACGTGGAACTAAATGCCATACCTCATTCCTCGTGAAGTTGTTGAGCTCCTCTTTGAAAGGGAAATGTGCCCTTGGGCCATTTCTAAGTATTTTGGTGATTTAGTGTCCAACACAAGTGCCTAAGTTAAAATGGTGGACAAAGTACAAATCAAGGATAAAGGTATGTTTCTCAGACTTAGTACATTGTTTTAGAGACTAATGTATTGTGTCTAAGTGCTGGAAACAGGAAAAATCCAATTGAAAATGCCTTAGCTCGAGCAGCCAAGACTTTGCTCTGTCTGGAGCACCGGACTGTCCGGTGGTGCATCGGACAGTGTCCGGTGCGCCAGGCTGGCTCTGGCGAACAGGCTGCTCTCGGGACTTCGACGGCTGTAATACCCACTTTGTAAGAAAGATGTAAATGGGAGAAATTATATTTCTTCATAGATATGTGTGATATCCCTATGCATCATTTCATGTGGACACCTCACTTAAACAAATAAATAACCAACAAAGGACACCAGTAAATTGTGCATCATGATGGAGTTTTACTTGTTTGTGCAATTGATAATAAAATAATAATAATAGAAATACAATAATGAGATGGAGATTTGAATTTAACCCAAAGTTGCACTTTAGGGTTTTAGAAATAATATGTGAAAGAGAAAAGAGGAGGAAGAAATTACTATGTGAATAAAAATAATTATAATATATATATTATTCTTGTACAGATTTGAGTTTGTATACTTGACTCAAAGGTGAAGCTCATAACAGGATTCAAATTCAAATTAGAGATTCAAATGAAAAGAAAATAAATCAAAAAGGAAAAGAAGAATAAAAGAAAAGAATAAAAATACCCAACTGGGCCAATGTCGTGCATTTCGGCCCACCTGGGGGGGGATCGCACGGCGCAGCCCACTTAACACGCGCGCGCCTTCCCCCTCTCTGCGGCTGCCAGGCGGGGCCCACAACCCAGCCTCGACGCTCCTGATCCCTGGCACGCCTGTGACTTACGCGCGGGCCCTATTGGCCATCTGCTCTCTCCCTTGCCTTGTCACTGACATCTTGGACCTGGCGGCAGACTTAGTCTTCATCTTCTCCGCCAAAGCCGCGCCAACCTTGCTGTGCCCGCTAGGATCGGAGCTCACCGTTGCGCCGTGACCGGGCATGGGTCCGGGTATAAGACCAACCAGAACCCGCAACCCCTTTCCCCTCATCCACCTGGTTGGCTGCGCCGTCGAAATCGCCCCGGTGAGCTTGTAATTTGGGCAGCGTGTGGTCTGGGTGGAGAGGCCCGCCTACGGGAGTACTCCAGGGCGCTTCGCCGGACCGTGGGGATCGCGTCCGTCGTGTTTCCAAGATACAGGAGTGTGTGGTGGTGAGGTAATCCCTCGTCGGTGTATTCACGGCGTCACCAATCGGCCATCGATTCGTGCCAGGCGTGCGAATCTTCCGCTCGTCGCCGCGGTAACGAAGCACTTCCTCCTACGTGGTATGCTTTCCCTTAATCCATTCACTGCATGCTTATTTGCGTTTCACACCGCTTAGTATCGAACGGGGGCACGGTGGTGCTGTGAATTTGTCACCGTGGTTGTCTCATCGCCGTTCAACCGTAGGGTGCCGTGGGCAGGGTCCTGTGCCTAATGGCGGATGCAATTGGTTGAGGAATATGATTCAGGGAGTCATCGATTTGGCGAGGGTTGAGCGAATTGGAGAATGGTGCTTGGGTTGGTCGGATTGGCGGACGCGTTGAGCTCGCCGCCGCGCGGTGGCTCTGCTCTGGAGGTATGCCGCGTGAGGTTGAGGACGCCCGGGTGCCGTTGATGCTGTGATGGACGGCTGGGAATTGATCTGAGTCAGTGGGCCGTAGATCCGTGGATTGACGCTTGGGATTTGGTGTGCCGCGGACCGTAGGATTGGGATCCGACGTATGTGGGCGATCTCGGGTTCAGGTGTACCTCGGTCTAATCTGAACCGACGATTGCCGATCCGACGACCACGATCGGCCGATACCCCTTCGTCGTAGTCTTTTACATAAGAGACCCCGAGAAACAACAGAATCAACCCGCCGTCCTCTGCGGGGATTCGCCTGAGTCTCAGGATCTTTTGCGCCTGGGCCCCTGCGGTTCTCAGATTTTGAGGCCCAGTCCAGAGATCATATAAATTGAATAAATGAAATAGAAAATGGATTTTTAATAGGAAAATAATTGCTAGAACTTTATAAATTCATAGAAAATTCATACTAACTCCAAATTCATCCATTCTAGTTCCTAAAATTTTGTAATTTTATTCTCTATCACCTTGTGCCTCTGTTTTGGCATAAAAACAGTAAGGAAATTTATTTATCACTTAATCCTATTTAAAGCACATAAAACCTTTGAAAATGCATAACTTAAAATCTGTAACTCAGAAAATTATGATTTCTGTTCCTAGGATTTTATTTTAATATGTAGATTATTACTGTGTATTTTGTTTATATGCTTGGTGTAATGTTAATTTCTCTATATGCACTGTGCTTGTTTGTATTGTGGCGAGTAGAAGAGCCCGTTGTTGAGGATCTTGGTGAGCAGCAGATTGAAGTAGCTGAGCAGGAGCTCATTGAAGGCAAGTTGTGCCCTTGACCACTTTGTACCCAATAATGTTCTTTAATATCACTTATCCATGCATAGGTTAATTTTGATGGGACCCAATAGGTCACCCTAGATTGTTTATCTCATTACCTTGTTTACCCCTGAATCACTTGGGTAGTTTGCTATTGCTTTATATGGTTTTGGGATAATCATTTATTACCTCTATGTTCCAATTCTTGTTGTTATTCTGTTTATGTTCATGTTGTTATCATTAATGTTAATTGGAACATAGAGCTTAACTTGAGAACCACGTGCCACCACAAGGGTGGAATGGGACGCCCTTGGCTGACTAATTAGGAAAGCTAGTGGAAGACTACCTTACCCGAAAGGGGCAAGGGCAGTAGGGGAGAGGTCAGTGCGGGGAGGTCCCTGGTTGATTTTGCTGCGATGGCTATCAGCCAGGAACCCTTTACTGGATCTTCCCATAAACTGTAGCGGGTTTTCGGAAGCTAGTGGAACTTTGTAAAGGCCTCGTAGTGTTGCCCTGCCGTGCTTCCTAGGTAGAGGTATATGGGGAGTCGCGACCCCTTGGCAGATGGGTAACATGACTTGTGGGTAAAGGGTACAACCTCTGCAGAGTGTAAAACTGGTATACTAGCCGAGCTCACGGTCATGAGCGGCTCAGGACTCTCTGATGTTTAAAATATGGAACTTAAATTCAATTTTGTCATTTGCATTGCATGGGTTTATTATTAATTTTGTTCTATTACTTTACTTATGGTTTGGTATTTACTTACACTTAGTAATTGCTAATAAAATTTTGACCAACTACTTAAAAGCAATGCTCAGCTTTAACCTCTATTGTTGATCAGCCTTACACTTCATGAACTCCCACCTTTGGTGAGTTCATGTCACATTATTCCCCACAACTTGTTGAGCGATGATCATGTGTGAGCTCACCCTTGCTGTCTCACACCCCCCCCACAGGAGAAGATCAGGTGTTTCAGGAGGAGCCTCAAGGCGAGGAGTTTGACTTGATCTAGGTGGCGTTTCCCAGTCGACATTCGCGCCGACGATCCTTAGTTCGTTTTATCTTTATTACTTTATTTTGTAATAAGTCTTCCGCTATGTAATAAATACTCTGATGTTAATGACATTTATCTCTATACACTCTGTTATTATATATGTTGTCTTCTTGGCGCATGTATGAGATGCACCCGGCTTTGTTCTTTAAAACCGGGTGTTACAGAAGTGGTATCAGAGGAAATGTTGACTGTAGGACGAGACCTAGATAGAAATGGAAAAAAAAACCCTTACATACTTACCTTATTCTAAATCCTTTACCTACTTACCTTACTCTAATTCTTTCTATACTTATCTTGATCCTGTCTCACCTTCTACTGTTCTACTTTGATCATTCTTACCTTTTCTACTCTAAGACAAGATGGATTTCAAATCTTGGAATCCCTACCCCTATGACATTTTTAAGAGATAGGAGGCCTAAGACCAAACCAAAACTATTTTCTCTATAAAAAAAATGTTGGTTGATTGTTCTGATGATAAATGCTTGATTTGCTTCTTTGATTGATTGCAACAATATAGTTGGGCATCTTAGCATGTACCATCATAAGGTATTAGCTTTAGTGGATAACACACTAATCTACTTAGCTAATAAGTCCCCCGCAGTAACATTCCTCATAATTACTCGCCTTGTCTACAATTCTTTCTTTCTTACCCTGTATTTCTAACCCAGATGGACTACCCCTATACTGTTAGAAGAGAGCAGTATAGACTTGATCCTTGGTATGTCATGGTTAAGAAAGGCAATGGTGGTTTATACACTGCGCTAAGGGAACCGTAGAACTCACCAGTTCCAAAGGAGAAAGATTTGAAGTTGGAATTGCAGTAACTACTGCCACCAGATATGGAAGTTGAGTTGGTCATTAATCTCTTACCTAAGACTGCCCCTATTTCTAAACAGCCATACATGATGTCCACAGAAGAGCTAAAGGAACTTAAGAAACAATTAACGAAATTACAAGAGGATGGATACATTCGTCTGAATTCTTCACCTTGGAGAGCACTAGTTTTGTTTGTAAAGAAGAAAAATGGATTGCAAGGGATGTGCGTGGATTAAAGGTTCCTTAATGATGTCACTGTGAAGAACAAGTATCCGTTGCCCCGCATTGAGGATTTATTTGATTGGATGAGAAGTGCAAGCGTATTCTCGAAGATTGATCTCCGATCGGGGTACCATCAGATGAAGATTGGACCATCAGATATTCCTAAGACGGCTTTCTCGACTCGATATGGATTATATGAGTTCATCGTTATGTCGTTTGGATTAACTAATGCACCAGCTTATTTTATGGATTTGAGGAATAAGATGTTTTTGGAGTATTTGGACAGATTCGTCGTGGTGTTCATCGACGATAATCTTATCTATTCTAAGAATGAGAGTGACCATGAAGAACATCTAAGGTTGGTGCTACAGAAGTTACGAGATAATCAACTCTACGCTAAGTACAGCAAATGCGAGTTTTGGATTGGCGAGGTGCCATTTCTTGGACATATCATTTCTAATGAGAGGGATATCAGTGGATCCTGCCAAAGTCAAGGAGATAGTGGTGTGAAGCATACCCACTACGGTTACAGAGGGCCGAAGTTTCTTGGGACTTGCAGGACATTATTGGAGATTGATTGAAGGATTTTCTAAGATTGCTAAACTTATGACCTCGCTTTTGGTGAAGGAAAGATAATTCAAATGGGACGAGAAGTGCCAAGTATATACGGACCATAAGAATTTGAAGTATATATATTCACTCAAAAGGATCTCAACCTTAGGCAACGCCGTTGGTTGGAGCTTATTAAAGATTACGATTTGGAAATTCACTATCACCCGGGCAAGGCAAATTTGGTTACAGATGCCTTGAGTCGAAAGGAGCATGTTCATTTAGCTGTTGTTGCCCAGCTACTCGATGAGATGGTTGAGAATTTCAGGAGACTTAACCTGGGGATAGTTGCTCATACTGAGGGAGTTACTATGGATGTGGAACCTACTTTGGAGCAAGAGATCCGCAAAGGACAAATTGGAGATGCTAAAATAAAAGAGATTAAGGATCTAATTACTGAAGGTCGAGTTCCGGAATTCACGGAAGATGAGCAAGGCACAATATGGTTCAAGGATCGGGTATGTGTTCCGGAGATTGAAAGCCTTCGTGGGACTATATTGAAGAAAGCCCATGACTCGGATTATTCTATTTATCCTGGTAGTACCAAGATGTATCAGGATTTGAAGCAGAAATAATGGTGATATGGACTGAAGAGAGATGTGGCTGCACATGTGATTATGTGCAATGTGTGTCAAAGAGTTAAGGTACAACACCAAAGGCCAGCTGGACTACTGCATCCACTGAAGATACCCGAATGGAAGCGAGAAGAGATTGATAAGGATTTTATTACTGGATTACCTCGCACCTCGAAAGGATATGAGTCTATATGG
Source organism: Zea luxurians (assembly GCA_029449295.1). Taxonomy (NCBI): domain Eukaryota; kingdom Viridiplantae; phylum Streptophyta; class Magnoliopsida; order Poales; family Poaceae; genus Zea; species Zea luxurians. The sequence goes on from JAOPSE010000026.1 coordinate 44,331,635, forward strand.
GTTACTATGGATAGACCGACCAAAGTGGCTCATTTCCTCCCGGCTAAGACTACTTATAAGGGATCGCAATTGGCTAAGTTACACATGTCTCGGATTAAATCTCTACGCAATGTACCAAGGAAGATCATTTTGGATAGAGGATCACAGTTTACCCCCAGATTTTGGAAAAGTTTTCATGAGAATATGGATACGAAGTTGAATCATAGTTCGGCCTACCTCAGACTAATGTACAAACTGAAAGGACTAATCAAGTATGGGAATACATGTTGAGAGCTTGTATCCTTCAGCATGGAGGAAGTTGGGATAAGAGTCTACCTTATGCTGAATTCTCATATAATAACAGCTACCAGGCCAGTCTGAAGATGTCACCGTTCGAGACTTTATATGGCAGTAAATACAGGACTCCTCTATATTGGGATAAGACTAGAGGAAGACAATTCTTTGGACCTGAACTTATTCAAGAGGCAGAAGAACAAGTTTGTATAATTCGAGAGAACTTGAGGATAGTTCAGACCAGACCAAGGAGATATGTTGATAATAGAAGAAGACCACTTGAGGTTGAGGAGGGTGATCATGTCTACTTGAAGGTGTCACCACTGCGTGGAATGAGGAGATTTAAAGTTAAAGAAAATTGTCCCCTCGCTATATTTGACCATTCTTGATCTTTAGGAGAGTTGGAGGGATGACCTGTCAACTCGATCTACCTGATAATCTATCTGATGTACATAATGTATTTCATGTGTCTCAACTTAAGAAGTGTCTTCGTGTCCCTGAGGAACAGTTACCAATGGAAGAGCTCAGTGTTCAGGGTGATTTGACTTACACGGAGTACCCGATCAAGATTTTGGATACATTGACTCGAGTTACAAGGAATAAAGTGATAAAGATGTGTAAAGTGCAATGGAGTCACCACAGTGAAGATGAAGCTACTTGGGAAAGAGAAGAAAAACTTCGCACAGATTTTCTCCCTCTTTTCCCTAGACCTTCCTAAATCTCGAGGACGAGATTATTTTTAAGGGGGGTAGGATTTGTAATACCCACTTTGTAAGAAAGATGTAAATGGGAGAAATTATATTTCTTCATAGATATGTGTGATATCCCTATGCATCATTTCATGTGGACACCTCACTTAAACAAATAAATAACCAACAAAGGACACCAGTAAATTGTGCATCATGATGGAGTTTTACTTGTTTGTGCAATTGATAATAAAATAATAATAATAGAAATACAATAATGAGATGGAGATTTGAATTTAACCCAAAGTTGCACTTTAGGGTTTTAGAAATAATATGTGAAAGAGAAAAGAGGAGGAAGAAATTACTATGTGAATAAAAATAATTATAATATATATATTATTCTTGTACAGATTTGAGTTTGTATACTTGACTCAAAGGTGAAGCTCATAACAGGATTCAAATTCAAATTAGAGATTCAAATGAAAAGAAAATAAATCAAAAAGGAAAAGAAGAATAAAAGAAAAGAATAAAAATACCCAACTGGGCCAATGTCGTGCATTTCGGCCCACCTGGGGGGGGATCGCACGGCGCAGCCCACTTAACACGCGCGCGCCTTCCCCCTCTCTGCGGCTGCCAGGCGGGGCCCACAACCCAGCCTCGACGCTCCTGATCCCTGGCACGCCTGTGACTTACGCGCGGGCCCTATTGGCCATCTGCTCTCTCCCTTGCCTTGTCACTGACATCTTGGACCTGGCGGCAGACTTAGTCTTCATCTTCTCCGCCAAAGCCGCGCCAACCTTGCTGTGCCCGCCAGGATCGGAGCTCACCGTTGCGCCGTGACCGGGCATGGGTCCGGGTATAAGACCAACCAGAACCCGCAACCCCTTTCCCCTCATCCACCTGGTTGGCTGCGCCGTCGAAATCGCCCCGGTGAGCTTGTAATTTGGGCAGCGTGTGGTCTGGGTGGAGAGGCCCGCCTACGGGAGTACTCCAGGGCGCTTCGCCGGACCGTGGGGATCGCGTCCGTCGTGTTTCCAAGATACAGGAGTGTGTGGTGGTGAGGTAATCCCTCGTCGGTGTATTCACGGCGTCACCAATCGGCCATCGATTCGTGCCAGGCGTGCGAATCTTCCGCTCGTCGCCGCGGTAACGAAGCACTTCCTCCTACGTGGTATGCTTTCCCTTAATCCATTCACTGCATGCTTATTTGCGTTTCACACCGCTTAGTATCGAACGGGGGCACGGTGGTGCTGTGAATTTGTCACCGTGGTTGTCTCATCGCCGTTCAACCGTAGGGTGCCGTGGGCAGGGTCCTGTGCCTAATGGCGGATGCAATTGGTTGAGGAATATGATTCAGGGAGTCATCGATTTGGCGAGGGTTGAGCGAATTGGAGAATGGTGCTTGGGTTGGTCGGATTGGCGGACGCGTTGAGCTCGCCGCCGCGCGGTGGCTCTGCTCTGGAGGTATGCCGCGTGAGGTTGAGGACGCCCGGGTGCCGTTGATGCTGTGATGGACGGCTGGGAATTGATCTGAGTCAGTGGGCCGTAGATCCGTGGATTGACGCTTGGGATTTGGTGTGCCGCGGACCGTAGGATTGGGATCCGACGTATGTGGGCGATCTCGGGTTCAGGTGTACCTCGGTCTAATCTGAACCGACGATTGCCGATCCGACGACCACGATCGGCCGATACCCCTTCGTCGTAGTCTTTTACATAAGAGACCCCGAGAAACAACAGAATCAACCCGCCGTCCTCTGCGGGGATTCGCCTGAGTCTCAGGATCTTTTGCGCCTGGGCCCCTGCGGTTCTCAGATTTTGAGGCCCAGTCCAGAGATCATATAAATTGAATAAATGAAATAGAAAATGGATTTTTAATAGGAAAATAATTGCTAGAACTTTATAAATTCATAGAAAATTCATACTAACTCCAAATTCATCCATTCTAGTTCCTAAAATTTTGTAATTTTATTCTCTATCACCTTGTGCCTCTGTTTTGGCATAAAAACAGTAAGGAAATTTATTTATCACTTAATCCTATTTAAAGCACATAAAACCTTTGAAAATGCATAACTTAAAATCTGTAACTCAGAAAATTATGATTTCTGTTCCTAGGATTTTATTTTAATATGTAGATTATTACTGTGTATTTTGTTTATATGCTTGGTGTAATGTTAATTTCTCTATATGCACTGTGCTTGTTTGTATTGTGGCGAGTAGAAGAGCCCGTTGTTGAGGATCTTGGTGAGCAGCAGATTGAAGTAGCTGAGCAGGAGCTCATTGAAGGCAAGTTGTGCCCTTGACCACTTTGTACCCAATAATGTTCTTTAATATCACTTATCCATGCATAGGTTAATTTTGATGGGACCCAATAGGTCACCCTAGATTGTTTATCTCATTACCTTGTTTACCCCTGAATCACTTGGGTAGTTTGCTATTGCTTTATATGGTTTTGGGATAATCATTTATTACCTCTATGTTCCAATTCTTGTTGTTATTCTGTTTATGTTCATGTTGTTATCATTAATGTTAATTGGAACATAGAGCTTAACTTGAGAACCACGTGCCACCACAAGGGTGGAATGGGACGCCCTTGGCTGACTAATTAGGAAAGCTAGTGGAAGACTACCTTACCCGAAAGGGGCAAGGGCAGTAGGGGAGAGGTCAGTGCGGGGAGGTCCCTGGTTGATTTTGCTGCGATGGCTATCAGCCAGGAACCCTTTACTGGATCTTCCCATAAACTGTAGCGGGTTTTCGGAAGCTAGTGGAACTTTGTAAAGGCCTCGTAGTGTTGCCCTGCCGTGCTTCCTAGGTAGAGGTATATGGGGAGTCGCGACCCCTTGGCAGATGGGTAACATGACTTGTGGGTAAAGGGTACAACCTCTGCAGAGTGTAAAACTGGTATACTAGCCGAGCTCACGGTCATGAGCGGCTCAGGACTCTCTGATGTTTAAAATATGGAACTTAAATTCAATTTTGTCATTTGCATTGCATGGGTTTATTATTAATTTTGTTCTATTACTTTACTTATGGTTTGGTATTTACTTACACTTAGTAATTGCTAATAAAATTTTGACCAACTACTTAAAAGCAATGCTCAGCTTTAACCTCTATTGTTGATCAGCCTTACACTTCATGAACTCCCACCTTTGGTGAGTTCATGTCACATTATTCCCCACAACTTGTTGAGCGATGATCATGTGTGAGCTCACCCTTGCTGTCTCACACCCCCCCCACAGGAGAAGATCAGGTGTTTCAGGAGGAGCCTCAAGGCGAGGAGTTTGACTTGATCTAGGTGGCGTTTCCCAGTCGACATTCGCGCCGACGATCCTTAGTTCGTTTTATCTTTATTACTTTATTTTGTAATAAGTCTTCCGCTATGTAATAAATACTCTGATGTTAATGACATTTATCTCTATACACTCTGTTATTATATATGTTGTCTTCTTGGCGCATGTATGAGATGCACCCGGCTTTGTTCTTTAAAACCGGGTGTTACAACGGCGGTGTACGACTATAATTCACCGGACTGTCCGGTGGTGCACCGGACTGTCCGGTGGGCCGTTCACAGCGAACTCGTCGCTCTCGGGAATTCATCGGCGACGTACGGCTATAATTCACCGGACTGTCCGGTGTGCACCGGACTGTCCGGTGAGCCAACGGTCGGCCGGGCCAACGGTCGGCCGCGCAATCTGCGCGGGACACGTGGCCGAGCCAACGGCTAGAAGGAGGCACCGGACTGTCCGGTGTGCACCGGACATGTCCGGTGCGCCAACGGCTCTCAGGCTGCCAACGGTTGACTGTGCCATTTTTGGAAGGAAATCAGGCACCGGACAGTGTCCGGTGTGCACCGGACTGTCCGGTGCGCCAGTCGACAGAAGGCAAGATCAGCCTTCCTAGATTGCTCTCAACAGCTCCTAGCTGCCTTGGGGCTATAAAAGGGACCCCTAGGCGCATGGAGGAGCACACCAAGCATTCCTACAACATTCCTAAGCACCAAGACATCGATTCCGCGCCTTTGATTCTTTGCGATAGCAATTAGAGCTCTAGTTGAGTGGTGAACTCATTGAGTTGTGTTGTGAGCTCTCGTTGCGACTTGTGTGTGTGGTGTTGCTGTGATTTCTTGTCTTGAGTGTGTTTCTAATCCCTCCCTTGCTCTGTGCTTCTTTGTGAACTTTAAGTGTAAGGGTGAGAGGCTCCAAGTTGTGGAGATTCCTCGCAAACGGGATTGAGAAAAAGCAAGCAAAACACCGTGGTATTCAAGTGGGTCTTTGGACCGCTTGAGAGGGGTTGATTGCAACCCTCGTCCATTGGGACGCCACAACGTGGAGTAGGCAAGCGTTGGTCTTGGCCGAACCATGGGATAACCACCGTGCCATCTCTGTGATTGATTTCTTGTGGTTATTGTGTTTTGTAGTGACTCCTCTCTAGCCACTTAGCATTTACTATGCTAACGCTTAACCAAGTTTTTGTGGCTTAAGTTTTCAAGTTTTACAGGATCACCTATTCACCCCCCCCCCTCTAGGTGCTCTCAATTGGTATCGGAGCTAACCGCCCGAAGAGATGGATCCTAAGGGGAAGGGTATCGTGATCAACGATAAAGAGAAGGATTCTTTCGTCAACGAGCCGAAGGATGACAAGCCTACCGACTCGGGCTCGGGCCATAGACGGAAAGATGGGAAGAAGAAGAAGACAAGGCGCATCAAGGAGATCGTCTACTACGACGACAGCGATGAGTCTACTTCTTCCCAAAAGGACGACGACCACAACGACTACGAGAGAAGGAAACCGGTTAATTCGAACTTTTCTTTTGACTACTCTCGTATTCTGTAAAGTTCAAATTCACATTTGCTCTCCATTCCTCTCGGCAAGCCTCCACACTTTGATGGGGAGGACTACGGATTTTGGAGCCACAAAATGCGTAGTCACCTATTCTCTCTCCATCCAAGCATATGGGAGATTGTTGAGAATGGAATGAAGTTTGATAGCTCGGATAGTCCCATTTTTATTAATGAACAAATTCATAGAAATGCACAAGCTACTATTGTGTTGTTAGCCTCCTTGTGCAGGGACGAGTACCATAAAGTGAGCGGCTTGGACAATGCCAAGCAGATCTGGGACACCCTCAAGATTTCTCATGAGGGGAACGACGTCACCTTGCTCACCAAGATGGAGTTGGTGGAGGGCGAGCTTGGACGATTCGCGATGATAAGGGGCGAGGAGCCGACACAAACATACAACCGGCTCAAGACCCTTATCAACAAAATAAGGAGCTACGGAAGCACGCGATGGACGGACCACGATGTCGTCCGACTGATGCTAAGGTCCTTTACCGTTCTTGATCCTCATTTGGTGAATAATATTCGTGAGAATCCCAGGTACACCAAAATGTCGCCCGAAGAAGTCCTTGGAAAATTCGTAAGCGGGCGAATGATGATCAAGGAGGCGAGGTACGTGGACGACGCTCTAAACGGTCCAATCAATGAGCCTCAACCTGTTGCTCTCAAAGCAACAAGGAGCAAGGAGGCGTTACCCAGCAAGGTAGCACAAATTGAGGCGGCCGGACTTAATGATGAAGAGATGGCCCTCATCATCAAAAGATTCAAGACGGCGCTCAAGGGTCGCAAGGGACAGCCAAGCAAGACCAAAGCCAAGGGGAAGCGCTCATGCTTCAAATGCGGTAAGCTTGGTCATTTTATTGCTAATTGTCCCGACAATGATAGTGATCAGGATCAAGGGAACAAGAGGGAGAAGAAGAAGAACTATAAGAAGGCAAAGGGCGAGGCACATCTTGGCAAGGAGTGGGATTCGGATTGCTCCTCGTCCGACTCTGACAATGAAGGACTCGCCGCCACCGCCTTCAACAAGTCGTCCCTCTTCCCCAACGAGCGTCACACATGCCTTATGGCAAGGGAGAAGAAGGTATGTACTCGAAACTCTACTTATGCTTCTTCAAGTGAGGACGAATCTAGTGATGAGGATGAAATAGATTATTCATGTTTATTTAAGGGCCTAGATAGAACCAAGGTAGATAAAATTAATGAGTTGATTGATGCCTTGAATGATAAGAATAGGCTTTTAGAAAAACAAGAGGACTTGTTGTATGAAGAACATGACAAATTTTTAGAAGCACAAAAATCTCATGCCTTAGAAGTTAAGAGAAACGAAATGCTTTCTTGTGAATTATCTTCATGCCATGAGACAATTTCTAGCTTAAGGAGCATTAATGATGATTTGAATGCTAAGTTAGAAATAGCTAGTAAATCAACAACTTGTGTAGAAAATGTTGTTATTTGCAATAGATGTAAAGATTTTGATATTGATGCTTGTAGTGAACACATAGCCTCTATTGCAAAATTAAATGATGAAATGGCTAGTCTTAATGCCCAACTTAAGGCTAGCAAAAGTGATTTTGATAAACTAAAATTTGCTAGGGATGCCTACACGATTGGTAGACACCCCTCAATTAAGGATGGGCTTGGCTTCAAGAGGGAAGCCAAGAACTTAACAAGCCATAAGGCTCCCATCTCCGCCAAGGAGAAAGGGAAGGCCCCTATGGCAAGTAGTACTAAAAAGAACCATGCTTTTATGTACAATGATAGAAGACAGTCTCATAGGAGTTGTAATGCTTTTGATTCACATGCCTATGATTCTTATGCTATGTTTGCTCCCAGTTCTTCCTATATGCATGGTAGAGATATGCCTAGGAAAAATATTCATCATGTGCCTAGAAAGAATATTGTTCATGTTCCTAGGAAAGTTATGAATGAACCCTCTACAATTTATCATGCTTTAAATGCTTCCTTTGCTATTTGTAGAAAGGATAGGAAGATAGTTGCTAGGAAATTAGGGGCAAAATGCAAGGGTGATAAAACTTGCATTTGGGTCCCTAAGACAATTTTAACTAACCTTGTAGGACCCAACAAGAGTTGGGTACCTAAGACCCAAGCCTAAATTTGCCTTGCAGGTTTATGCATCCGGGGGTTCAAGCTGGATTATCGACAGCGGATGCACGAACCATATGACGGGGGAAAGAAGATGTTCACCTCCTACGTCAAGAATAAGGATTCCCAAGATTCAATCATATTCGGTGATGGGAACCAAGGCAAGGTGAAAGGTTTAGGCAAGATTGCAATATCAAATGAGCACTCTATCTCTAATGTGTTTTTAGATGAGTCTCTTGGATATAACTTACTATCTGTCAGTCAATTATGTAATATGGGATATAATTGTCTATTTACAAATGTAGATGTGTCTGTCTTTAGAAGATGTGATGGTTCACTAGCTTTTAAGGGTGTACTAGACGGCAAACTTTATTTAGTTGATTTTGCAAAAGAGGAGGCCGGTCTAGATGCATGCTTAATTGCTAAGACTAGCATGGGCTGGCTGTGGCATCGCCGCTTAGCATATGTGGGGATGAAGAACCTTCACAAGCTTCTAAAGGGAGAACACGTGATAGGTTTGACTAACGTGCATTTCGAAAAAGATAGACCTTGTGCAGCTTGTCAAGCAGGTAAACAAGTGGGAGGAGCACATCACAGCAAGAATGTGATGACTACTTCAAGACCTCTGGAGCTGCTGCATATGGACCTCTTCGGACCCGTCGCCTATCTGAGCATAGGAGGAAGTAAGTATGGTCTAGTTATTGTTGATGACTTTTCCCGCTTCACTTGGGTGTTCTTTTTGCAGAATAAGTCTGAAACCCAAGGGACCCTTAAGCGCTTCCTCAGGAGAGCTCAAAATGAGTTTGAGCTCAAGGTGAAGAAGATAAGGAGCGACAATGGGTCCGAATTCAAGAATCTTCAAGTGGAGGAGTTCCTTGAGGAGGAGGGGATCAAGCACGAGTTCTCCGCTCCCTACACACCTCAGCAAAATGGTGTGGTAGAGAGGAAGAACAGGACGCTCATAGATATGGCGAGGACTATGCTTGGAGAGTTCAAGACCCCCGAGCGCTTTTGGTCGGAAGCCGTGAACACGGCTTGCCACGCCATCAACAGGGTCTATCTTCACCGCCTCCTCAAGAAGACTTCATACGAGCTGCTAACTGGTAACAAACCCAATGTGTCTTATTTTCGTGTATTTGGGAGCAAGTGTTATATTCTTGTGAAGAAAGGTAGAACCTCTAAATTTGCTCCCAAAGCTGTAGAAGGGTTTTTATTAGGTTATGACTCAAATACAAAGGCATATAGGGTCTTCAACAAATCATCGGGTTTGGTTGAAGTCTCTAGCGACGTTGTATTTGATGAGACTAATGGCTCTCCAAGAGAGCAAGTTGTTGATCTTGATGATGTAGATGAAGAAGACGTTCCAACGGCCGCGATACGCACCATGGCGATTGGAGATGTACGGCCTCAGGAACAATTGGAGCAAGATCAACCGTCTTCCTCAACTATGGTGCATCCCCCAACCCAAGATGACGAACAAGTACCTCAAGTGGAGGCGCATGATCAAGGGGGAGCACATGATGTTCAAATTGAAGAGGAAGAAGCACCTCAGGCACCTCCAACCCAAGTTCGAGCGACGATCCAAAGGGATCATCCCGTCGACCAAATTTTGGGTGATATTAGCAAGGGAGTAACTACTCGTTCAAGATTAGTTAATTTCTGTGAGCATTACTCCTTTGTCTCTTCTATTGAGTCTTTCAGGGTAGAAGAGGCCTTGCTGGATCCGGACTAGGTGTTGGCCATGCAGGAGGAACTCAACAACTTCAAGCGCAATGAAGTTTGGACACTGGTGCCTCGCCCCAAGCAAAATGTTGTGGGAACCAAGTGGGTGTTCTGCAACAAACAGGACGAGCACGGGGTGGTGACAAGGAACAAGGCTCGACTTGTGGCAAAAGGTTATGCCCAAGTCGCAGGTTTGGACTTTGAGGAGACTTTTGCTCCTATGGCTAGGCTAGAATCAATTCATATCTTGCTAGCATATGCCGCTCACCATTCTTTCAGGTTGTACCAAATGGATGTGAAGAGCGCTTTCCTCAACGGGCCGATCAAGGAGGAGGTGTACGTGGAGCAACCCCCTGGCTTCGAGGATGAACGGTACCCCGACCACGTGTGTAAGCTCTCTAAGGCGCTCTATGGACTTAAGCAAGCCCCAAGAGCATGGTATGAATGCCTTAGAGACTTTTTAATTGCTAATGCTTTCAAGGTTGGGAAAGCCGATCCAACTCTTTTCACTAAGACATGCGATGGTGATCTTTTTGTGTGCCAAATTTATGTCGATGACATAATATTTGGTTCTACTAACCAAAAGTCTTGTGAAGAGTTTAGCAGGGTGATGACGTAGAAATTCGAGATGTCGATGATGGGCGAGTTGAACTACTTCCTTGGGTTCCAAGTGAAGCAACTCAAGGACGGCACCTTCATCTCCCAAACGAAGTACACGCAAGATTTGTTAAAGCGGTTTGGGATGAAGGACGCCAAGCCCGCAAAGACTCCGATGGGAACCGACGGACACACCGACCTCAACAAAGGAGGTAAGTCCGTTGATCAAAAAGCATACCGGTCCATGATAGGTTCTTTGCTTTATTTATGTGCTAGTAGACCGGATATTATGCTTAGCGTATGCATGTGTGCTAGATTTCAATCCGATCCTAAGGAGTGTCACTTAGTGGCTGTGAAGCGAATTCTAAGATATTTAGTGGCTACGCCTTGCTTCGGGATCTGGTATCCAAAGGGGTCTAACTTTGACTTGATTGGATACTCAGACTCCGACTATGCTGGATGTAAGGTCGATAGGAAGAGTACATCAGGGACGTGCCAATTCTTAGGAAGGTCCCTGGTGTCGTGGAACTCTAAGAAACAAACCTCCGTTGCCCTATCCACCGCTGAGGCCGAGTATGTTGCCGCAGGACAGTGTTGCGCGCAACTACTTTGGATGAGGCAAACTCTCCGGGACTTTGGCTACAATCTGAGCAAAGTCCCACTCCTATGTGACAATGAGAGTGCTATCCGAATAGCGGAAAATCCTGTTGAGCACAGCCGCACAAAGCACATTGACATCCAGCATCACTTTTTGAGAGACCACCAGCAAAAGGGAGATATCGAAGTGTTTCATGTTAGCACCGAGAACTAGCTAGCCGATATATTCACTAAGCCTTTAGATGAAAAGACCTTTTGCAGGCTGCGTAGTGAGCTAAATGTCCTAGATTCGCGGAACTTGGATTGATTCATAGCATACATGTATTTATGCCTTTGATCATGTTCCTTATGCATTTCATTGCTTACTTATGGTGCTCAAGTTGTACAAACACTCCCTGGACCTCACAAGTCCTTTTTGCAAGTGATGCACATATTTAGGGGGAGCTGTGCTACAACTTGACCCTTTGAGACTAACCGTTTGCTTGAGTTTGATTGATTTAGTCTCAAAGGAGGTTTGAAAGGGAAAGGTGGACTTGGACCATGAAAGACTTCCACTGCACTCCGATGAGAGGGTAACAAATTCCAAGTTCATCTCACGTACTCTTATTGCCTTTGTGTTCTCATTTGAAGATTTTGGTGAGGCAATGGGTTTAAAGGGCCAAGATTAATCCCATTTTGGTGCTTGATGCCAAAGGGGGAGAAAATAAAGGCCAAAGCGATAAATGGATCAGCTACCACTTGAGAGATTTTGAAAATAGTAGAATAGAGCTTTTGGTTTGTCAAAACTCTTTTGTTGTCTCTCTTATCAAAAGTTGGCTTCTTGTGGGGAGAAGTGTTGATTATGGGGAAAAGGGGAGTTTTTGAAATCTTGAATCAATTTCTCTTGGAATGACTCTCTTTATGTCTTAACATGTGTGTTTGACTTAGAGATAGAAATTTGAGTTTGATTTGCAAAAACAAACCAAGTGGTGGCAAAGAGTGATCCATATATGTCAAATTTGAATCAAAACAATTTGAGTTCTTATTTGAATTGATTTTGTATTTGTTCTACTTGCTTTATATTGTGTTGGCATAAATCACCAAAAAGGGGGAGATTGAAAGGGAAATGTGCCCTTGGGCCATTTCTAAGTATTTTGGTGATTTAGTGTCCAACATAAGTGCCTAAGTTAAAATGGTGGACAAAGTACAAATCAAGGATAAAGGTATGTTTCTCAGACTTAGTACATTGTTTTAGAGACTAATGTATTGTGTCTAAGTGCTGGAAACAGGAAAAATCCAATTGAAAATGCCTTAGCTCGAGCAGCCAAGACTTTGCTCTGTCTGGAGCACCGGACTGTCCGGTGGTGCACCGAACAGTGTCCGGTGCGCCAGGCTGGCTCTGGCGAACAGGCTGCTCTCGGGACTTCGACGGCGGTATACGGCTATAATTCACTGGACTGTCCGGTGGTGCACCGGACTGTCCGGTGGGCCGTTCACAGCGAACTCGTCGCTCTCGGGAATTCATCGGCGACGTACGGCTATAATTCACCGGACTGTCCAGTGTGCACCGGATTGTCCGGTGAGCCAACGGTCGGCCGGGCCAACGGTCGGCCGCGCAATCTGCGCGGGACACGTGGCCGAGCCAACGGCTAGAAGGAGGCACCGGACTGTCCGGTGTGCACCGGACATGTCCGGTGCGCCAATGGCTCTCAGGCTGCCAACGGTCGACTGTGCCATTTTTGGAAGGAAATCGGGCATCGGACAGTGTCCGGTGTGCACCGGACTGTCCGGTGCGCCAGTCGACAGAAGGCAAGATCAGCCTTCCTAGATTGCTCTCAACGGCTCCTAGCTGCCTTGGGGCTATAAAAGGGACCCCTAGGCGCATGGAGGAGCACACCAAGCATTCCTACAACATTCCTAAGCACCAAGACATCGATTCCGCGCCTTTGATTCTTTGCGATAGCAATTAGAGCTCTAGTTGAGTGGTGAACTCATTGAGTTGTGTTGTGAGCTCTCGTTGCGACTTGTGTGCGTGGTGTTGCTGTGATTTCTTGTCTTGAGTGCGTTGCTAATCCCTCCCTTGCTCCGTGCTTCTTTGTGAACTTTAAGTGTAAGGGCGAGAGGCTCCAAGTTGTGGAGATTCCTCGCAAACGGGATTGAGAAAAAGCAAGCAAAACACCGTGGTATTCAAGTGGGTCTTTGGACCGCTTGAGAGGGGTTGATTGCAACCCTCGTCCGTTGGGACGCCACAACGTGGAGTAGGCAAGCGTTGGTCTTGGCCGAACCACGGGATAACCACCGTGCCATCTCTGTGATTGATTTCTTGTGGTTATTGTGTTTTGTAGTGACTCCTCTCTAGCCACTTGGCATTTACTGTGCTAACGCTTAACCAAGTTTTTGTGGCTTAAGTTTTCAAGTTTTACAGGATCACCTATTCACCCCCCCCCTCTAGGTGCTCTCACTCTTGCATCGCCATCACCCAATCCGAATCTTGGAGTGCTTCCTCTATCCTGTGTGGCTCAATAGAGGAAACAAAAGAGTAATGCTCACAAAAATGTGCAACACGAGATCTAGTGGTTACCCCCTTATGAATGTCGCCAAGGATGGTGTTCACGGGGTGATCTCATTGGATTGCTTGGTGGACTCTTGGGTGTGGCGGCCTTGCAACTTGCTCATCCTCCTTTTCTTGATCATTTGCATCTCCCCCTTGATCATTGTCGTCGTCTTGAGGTGGCTCATCTTCTTGATCTTCTTCTTCATCATCTTGAGCCTCATCCTCATCTTGAGTTGGTGGAGATGCTTGCATGGAGGAGGATGGTTGATCTTGTGCTTGAATGGGCTCTTCGGATTCCTTAGGACACACATCCCCAATGGACATGTTCCTTAGCGCGATGCACGGAGCCTCTTCATCATCTAATTCATCAAGATCAACTTGCTCCACTTGGGAGCTGTTAGTCTCATCAAACACAATGTCACAAGAAACTTCAACTAGTCCAGTGGACTTGTTAAAGACTCTATATGCCCTTGTGTTTGAATCATATCCTAGTAAGAAGCCTTCTACAGCCTTAGGAGCAAATTTGGACTTTCTACCTCTTTTAACAAGTATAAAACATTTGCTACCAAAGACTCTAAAATATGAAACATTGGGCTTTTTACCGGTTAGGAGTTCATATGATGTCTTCTTGAGGATTCGGTGTAGATACAACCGGTTGATGGCATAGCAGGCGGTGTTGACCGCCTCGGCCCAAAACCGATCCGAAGTCTTGTACTCATCAAGCATGGTTCTTGCCATGTCCAATAGAGTTCTATTCTTCCTCTCCACTACACCATTTTGTTGTGGCGTGTAGGGAGAAGAGAACTCATGCTTGATGCCCTCCTCCTCAAGGAAGCCTTCAATTTGTGAATTCTTGAACTACGTCCCATTATCACTTCTAATTTTCTTGATCCTCAAGCTGAACTCATTTTGAGCCCGTCTCAAGGATCCCTTTAAGGTCTCTTGGGTTTGAGATTTCTCCTATAAAAAGAATACCCAAGTGAAGCGAGAATAGTCATCCACAATAACAAGACAGTACTTACTCCCGCCGATGCTTATGTAAGCGATCGGGCCGAATAGGTCCATGTGGAGGAGCTCGAGTGGCCTGTCAGTCGTCAAGATGTTCTTATGTGGATGATGAACACCAACTTGCTTCCCTGCTTGGCATGCGCTACAGATCCTGTCTTTCTCAAAATGCACATTTATTAGTCCCAAAATGTGCTCTCCCTCTAGAAGCTTGTGAAGATTCTTCATCCCAACATGGGCTAGTCGGCGATGCCAGAGCCAACCCATGTTAGTCTTAGCAATTAAGCAAGTGTCGAGTTCAGCTCTATTGAAATCAACTAAGTATAGCTGACCCTCTAACACTCCATAAAAGGCTACTAAATCATCACTTCTTCTAAAGACAGTAACACCTGTATCTGTGAAAAGACAGTTGTAACCCATTTTACATAATTGGGAAACGGAAAGCAAGCTGTAATCTAAAGAATCTACAAGAAAAACATTGGAAATAGAATGGTCAGGTGATATAGCAATTTTACCCAATCCTTTGACCAAACCTTGATTTCCATCCCCGAATATGATAGCTCGTTGGGGATCTTGGTTTTTCTCGTAGGAGGAGAACATCTTCTTCTCCCCTGTCATGTGGTTCGTGCACCCGCTATCGATGATCTAACTTGAGCCCCCGGATGCATAAACCTACAAAACAAATTTAGTTCTTGATTTTAGGTACCCAAACAGTTTTGGGTCCTTTGACATTAGATACAAGAACTTTGGGTACCCAAACACAAGTCTTTGAACCCTTGTGTTTGTCCCCAACATACTTGGCAACTACTTTGCCGGATTTGTTAGTCAAAACATAAGATGCATCAAAAGTTTTAAATGAAATGCTAGGTTCATTTGATGCACTAGGAGTTTTCTTTCTAGGCAATTTAGCACGAGTTGATTGCCTAGAGCTAGATGTCTCACCCTTATACATAAAAGCATGATTAGGGCCAGAGTGAGACTTCCTAGAATGAATTCTCCTAATTTTATGCTCGGGATAACCAGCAGGGTACAAAATGTAACCCTCGTTATCCTGAGGCATGGGAGCCTTGCCCTTAACAAAGTTAGATAATTTTTTAGGAGGGGCATTAAGTTTGACATTGTCTCCCCTTTGGAAGCTAATGTCATCCTTGATGCCAGGGCGTCTCCCACTATAAAGCATACTACGAGCAAACTTAAATTTTTCATTCTTTTTAGCATCTAATTTTGCTATATGATCATTTTGTTATTTAATTAAAATCATGTGATCATGAATAGCATCAATGTCAACATCTCTACACCTAGTGCAAATAGAAACATGCTTAATGGTAGATGTAGAGGGTTTGCAAGAATTTAATTCAACAATCTTAGCATGTAGTATGTCATTTTCATCTCTAAGATTGGAAATGGAAGCATTGCAAACATTCAATTCATTAGCCTTAGCAATTAGTTTTTCATTTTCATTTCTAAGGCTAGCGAGAGAAATATTTAATTTTTCAATCTTAGCAATAGACATAGCATGATCATTTCTAAGATTGGCATATGAGTCATCACAAACATTTGAATCAACCTTAGCAATTAATCTAGCATTCTCATTCCTAAGGTTGGCAATCAAATCATGGCAAGTGCTTAGCTCACTAGTTAATTTTTCACATTTTTCCATCTCTAGAGCATAAGCATTCTTAACCTTGACATGCTTCTTATTTTCCTTAATTAGGAAGTCCTCTTGGCTATCCAAGAGTTCATCCTTATCATGAATAGCGCTAATCAATTCATTTAACTTCTCTTTTTGTTGCATGTTAAGTTTAGCAAAAAGAGTAAACAAATTATCCTCCTCATTACTAGAATTGTCTTCATCACTAGAGGATGCATATTTAGTGGAGGATTTAGATTTAACCTTCTTCCTTTTGTCGTCCTTTGCCATGAGGCACTTGTGGCCGACGTTGGGGAAGAGGAGTCCCTTGTTGGCGGCGATGTTGGCGGCGTCCTCGTCGAAGGAGGAGTCGGTGGAGCTCTCGTCGGAGTCCCACTCGCGGCACATATGGGCATTGCCACCCTTCTTCTTGTGGTACCTCTTCTTTTCTTTTCTTCTCCCCTTCTTGTCGTCGCCCCTCTCACTGTCACTAGAAATAGGACATTTTGCAATAAAGTGACCGGGCTTACCACACTTGTAGCAAACCTTCTTGGAGCGAGGTTTGTAGTCCTTACCCCTCCTTTGCTTGAGGATTTGTCGAAAGCTTTTGATGATTAAAGCCATCTCCTCATTGTCGAGCTTTGAGGCGTCGATGGGGAGCCTACTTGGTGTAGACTCTTCCTTCATCTCCTCCGTTGCCTTGAATGCGACGGGTTGTGCCTCGGGCGTGGAGGAGGTGCCTTGCTCGATGATTTTCTTTGAGCCTTTGATCATTAGCTCAAAGCTTACAAACTTCCCTATAACCTCCTCGGGAGACATTAGCTTGTATCTAGGATCACCTCGAATTAATTGAACTTGCGTAGGGTTAAGAAAAACGAGGGATCTAAGAATAACCTTGACCATCTCATGGTCATCCCATTTGGTGCTCCCGAGGTTGCGCACTTGGTTCACCAAGATCTTCAAGCGATTGTACATGGCTTGCGGATCCTCTCCTTGGTGAAGCATGAAGCGACCGAGCTCCCCCTCGATCGTCTTCCGCTTGGTGATCTTGGTCACCTCGTCTCCTTCGTGCGCGGTCTTGAGCACGTCTTAAACCTCTTTGGTGCTCTTTAATCCTTGCACCTTGTTATACTCCTCACGACTTAGAGATTGGAGGAGTATAGTGGTGGCTTGGGAGTTGAAGTGCTCGATTTGGGCCACCTTGTCCTCATCGTAATCCTCATCCCCTACGGATGATACCTGTACTCCAAACTCAACATCATCCCATATACTTTTGTGGAGTGAGGTTAGGTGATATTTCATCATATCACTCCACCTAGCATAATCTTCATCGTCAAATGTTGGTGGCTTGCCTAATGGAACGGAAAGTAATGGAGTATGTTTAGAAATACGAGGATAGCGTAGGGGAATCTTACTATACTTCTTGTGCTCATGGCGCTTAGAAGTTATGGATGGCGTGTCGGAGCCGGAGGTGGATGGCGATGAAGAATCGGTCTCGTAGTAGACCACCTTCCTTATCTTCTTTTTCTTGTCGCCACTCCGATGCGACTTGTGGGAAGAGGATTCCTTCTCCTTCCCTTTGTTGCGGGACTCTCCCGATGGAGCCTTCCCGTGGCTTGTAGCGGGCTTGTCGCCGGTCACCATTTCCTTCTTGGCGTGATCTCCCGACATCACTTCGAGCGGTTAGGCTCTAATGAAGCACCGGGCTTTGATACCAATTGAAAGTCGCCTAGAGGGGGGGTGAATAGGGCGAAACTGAAATTTACAAAGTTAATCACAACTACAAGCCGGGTTAGCGTTAGAAATATAAGCGAGTCCGAGAGAGAGGGTGAAAAACAAATCGCAAGCAAATAAAGAGTGAGACACAAGGATTTGTTTTACCGAGGTTCGGTTCTTGCAAACCTACTCCCCGTTGAGGTGGTCACAAAGACTGGGTCTCTTTCAACCCTTTCCCTCTCTCAAACGGTCACTTAGACCGAGTGAGCTTCTCTTCTCAATCACACGGGACACTAAGTCCCCGCAAGGACCACCACACAATTGGTGTCTCTTGCCTCGGTTACAATTGAGTTTGTCACAAGAAAGAATGAGAAAGAAAAGAAGCAATCCAAGCGCAAGAGCTCAAATGAACACAAATGTCGCTCTCTCTAGTCACTATTGATTTGGAGTGATTCCGGACTTGGGAGAGGATTTGATCTCTTTGGTTGTGTCTAGAATTGAATGCTATAGCTCTTGTAATGTGTTGGAAGGTGGAAAACTTGGATGCAATGAATGGAGGGGTGGTTGGAGGTTGCTGTCGACGGGCGCACCGGACAGTCCGGTGCGCCAGCCACGTCACCCGGCCGTTAGGGTTCGACCGTTGGAGCTCTGACTGGTGGGGCCTCTGGGCTGTCCGGTGGTGCACCGGACAAGTCCTGTAGACTGTCCTGTGCGCCTGCTGCGCGTGCTCTGACCTCTGCGCACGCAGGCGCGCATTAAATGCGTTGCAGTTGACCGTTGCGCGCGAAGTAGCCGTTGCTCCACTGACACACCGGACAGTCCGGTGTGCCACCGGACACTGTCCGGTGCATACAACGGATGGTCCGGTGAATTATAGCGGAGCAGCCTCCATTTTCCCGAAGGTAGCGAGTTCAGCGTCGAGTTCCCTGGTGCACCGGACACTGTCCGGTGGCACACCGGACAGTCCGGTGCGCCAGACCAGGGCACACTTCGGTTGTCTTTGGCTCTCTTTGTTTGAACCCTTTCTTGGTCATTTTATTGGTCTATTGTGAACCTTTGGCACCTGTACAACTTATAATCTAGAGCAAACTAGTTAGTCCAATTATTTGTGTTGGGCAATTCAACCACCAAAATCAATTAGGAAAAGGTGTAAGCCTATTTCCCTTTCACAACATAAACCAAGAAAGAAATTAAGTTAGGGACTCAACCAAGTTTGGAGCAAAGACTAGCAATGGTGCTGCCAGTGGCGCACCGGACACTGTCCGGTGTGCACCAGACACTGTCCGGTGCCCAGGCCGAGCACCTCATCAACTGGCCGCTCTCGGGTTTTCCCTGAAGTCACTCCGCTATAATTCACCGGACTGTCCGGTGAGCCAACGGAGCAATGATCAACTGAGCTCAACGGTCGACTGCAGTGGGTGAACAGTAAAAGTGAACAATGTGCAGTCAGAAGTCTGAACAGCGAGGTCAGATCGCACCAGACATGTCCGGTGTGCCACCGGACTGTCCGGTGCAGCTAGAAGACAAAGGACTTCAACTGTCAACCGCTCCAAACCCCAACGGTCTGCTGACGTGGTAGGCACCGGACAGTGAACGGTATCCTGTCCGGTGCACCACCGGACTGTCCGGTGTGCCATCGACAACAAAAGCTTGAATAGTGGTTGGGGCTATAAATACCCTCCAACCACCTCCATTCAAGCCATCCAAGTTTTTTGAACTTCACATTCATTGCAAAAGCAAAGGCAAACACTCCAAAGACACAATCAAAGCATTCAATCCACTCCAAGCTCCAAAATCGACTCTATTGCTTAGAGACTTGTGAGAGGATCATTTGTATTCTTTTGTTGCTCTTGTTGCTTGGATTGCTTTCTCCTTTTCATTCGTATTCTCTAAATGCTTTGTAAAGCTAGCAAGAGACACCTAAGTGTGTGGTGATCCTTGCGGGTCTTAGTGACCCAAGTGATTAAGGAGAAGCCTCGATCGGTCTGTGTGACCGATTGAGAGAGGGAAAGGGTTGGAATAGACCTGGCCTTTGTAGCCTCCTCAAAGGGGACTAGGTTCTTTGGAACCGAACCTTGGTAAACAAATCACCGTGCTCACTTGTTGATTTTCACTTGATTTGTTTTCCCTCTTTCCTCTCTCTAAAAGTTCCCCTGCTCACATTGATTTGAGTTGGCTCCCAAAGTTACCCACATTGATTCAGCAACTCTAAGCAAGGAGAATTATCTTCCGCACTTTGATTTAATTCTAACGCTAACCTCGGACATAGTGCGTGTTCAAAGTTTATAATTTTCATGTTTCACCTATTCACCCCCCCTCTTGGCGACTATCAAGTCCAACTTTTGATTACGCGTGATTTCTAACCATCTCGTTAGTTTTCTCGCAGTCAATGGTACAAGGTTGCCAGCCTTGCTCCACCTTCTCGGCATATGCAATGACCCACAAGGGCAAGGCGACGTCCGACGTCACCTACAACCCGAAGGATGGGCTCGAGGCGTACAACAACCCCGCCGTCCACAATCGCTTCATTGAGTACACTGCCATGGCAAAGGAGGTCCATGGACCAGATATGATCCGAGGACCAAGGACATCAACAGAGATATCCTGAAGAGGGTCAGAGGAGGAAAGATGCATGGGCGGTACTGGATTGCGGACGAGGCAATCGACTCATCCTCCGCTCCCACTCTGTCTCAGGTGCGAGCAAGAAGGATGAGCGCGAGCCTAGCCATACGACCTCGATAGGATAGCTCACACCAACGCATCCAGGAACTCCATGTTAGTGCTTCTATGCCTCATCATTCATTCAGTTATATATACCTTCTCTTTGCATTACTATAACATTAGGGTGAAATATTATAGGCCTGGCTAGAAGAAGAGAGTAGGAAACATATGGAGATTGAGGCGAGGATGAGGGCAGAGCGGGAGACTCACTTGGCGGATCAGTAGAGGATGGCAAAGATGTTACAGTACATGTAGAGCCTTAGCGCCACATAGGGTCTTGCTCTACCACCTCCGTTGTTCCCTACAACTGACCTTGCTCAATTCCATACTCCTGTGAGTATCAAAATTTTAGTCCCGCGTGATATATATTCATCTGGTCTCACACATGCAATCTCTTCTTTGGGCAAAGACAATCGGTGGCATTGGACAACCCTCACACTTCACCCAACACTTCGTCGAACCGGTCCAGCCGGCCACCTCGTTGATGATCTCTTAGTGATGATTGAGACTTATGTTTGTTAGTGTTGGTGATATGTGTGTTTGTTAAACTTGTTGATGTTGTAATACTTGATGTTGTGAGATACTTAGTGAGACGTATGTTTGTGAAACTTGTTTGATGTGGTGATATTTATGAGATATATGGTGTTGGTGATACAAGTATTGATTCTGTGATATATGTGATGTCAATGATACATATCTTTTGTTTGTTTGGATGAAATAATAAAAACAAATAAAAAGAGGTTTTCTGATCACTTTGTCGAGTGTTACGCTCGGCAAAGAGGTTTTTTTGTTGAGTGTCGTGACCATAACACTCGATAAAGAAGGCACACCTGGAAACCAGTAAAGCTTCTCTGCTAAGTGCTATATTCTTGGCACTCAGCAAAGAAGCTCCCTTTACCGAGTGCCTCCACAAGCACTCGGCAAAGGGATTGAAAAAGGGACCTACTAGAGCCTTCTTTGCTGAGTGTCAGTCCAACGGTCACTTGACAAAGGGGGCTTGTTTGCCGAGTGCTTCTTGCAGCTCTCGACAAAGGAACTGACAAAGAGACCCGCTGAAGCCTTCTTTACCAAGTGTCAGACCATCAAACAATCGATAAAGTCTCCGTCGCGTCACTTGGCGCCATGACGACGACTTTTCCATACTTTGAAACAATGAAACATGTACTTTCTTGATTCCAAAATAATTATATTTCTACTTTTGTAACGAGTTAAATTATTATTTTTTAAATATATGTATAAAATTTATAATACGTAATCCCTCTGGCCTTATTTAAATACCGGCATAGAATTCATCTTCTAATTTTGACTAAGTTTATTAAAAAAAATTAGTAATATTTATTCTCCAAATAAATCATTATAAATATAGATTCATTGATCTATCTATTGTATAATATAAATATAAAATGTTTTCTTTTACATACATTAAAGTTAAATGCATATGTCGGAAAATAATAATGCTAGATAAAAAGAGAGGGGGGAGTAAATCAATATTTTTATGCACTGTATTTCTCTAACAAATATACTAGGAGATATAAATAATGTTAATTATAGTTACCTACTAGAGATGGAGTAGAAAAAGACCTGCGTCTGTGCGGCAAATAATCATTTTGAAGGTGCAACTGGCCGTTGCGCTGTCAGCACGTCCAAAACGTAGCAATCACACCCGCTGGTGCTCCAGGTCGACAGCACGCGCCAGGCAGTACACATTTCGCCATGGAAGCAGTGAAGCCTGAAGCACTAGCCGGTGAAACTCACGCTAGTCTCTCTCCGGCTTTTTGCCCGATTTGACGTCGGACATGACGGCCACCAGACCTCGCCTCTCCTTTCTTTTCCTACTTCACCCCCCTACCCTATACTTCTCTCTAGCTCTATGCGATCTCATCTCATCTCTGTGCCACAGCCAGTCGAATCTCACAGCCACGGTGTGGACCTCCTTTTCGTCTCCACTCTTCCTGTTCCTCTCCTTTTATTTATCCCGAAATTCCACTTTACTATACTGTACTGTAGTACTGCAAAAAGATCTCAAAGCCGAAGCAAACAAATCTCTCGTGTGCTTAGCCCTAGCTAGCTACTAGTCCTTTTCTTCTCCTCTCCCGTCTTCGTTACTCGGATCACGAAATCTATAGCTACTAATTACTGGCGATGGAGGATCTCTCGGATCTTGGAGGCCGCGGCCACCCGGGTGCTGCTGTCTGGCGGCCCGCGGCGCCATCATTGGCGTCCTCTTCCAAGGTCTCGGTGCAAGTCTACACCGTCCCAAGCTCAGCTGCTACCGGCGGTGAAGCCCGTGGTCAAGGTGTTGCACCAATGATGCATGCGTCTAGCGTCGCTGGCCATGGCGGCCGCGCTGCTGATCTAGACCCCATCAAGGCCAAGATCGTCTCCCACCCTAGCTACCACCGCCTGCTCGCCGCCTTCTTGGACTGCCACAAGGCACGCGCGCCAATCGACGACCCTTCAACTTTAGCGCGCGCGCGCGCGCACGTGTTCGTTCCTGTTATTGCTGCTAATGCTATCCTTCCTAGATTACATGTGTTCATATATTCCTGTCGCATATGTGCTCACCTTACTCAGGTCGGCTGCCCGCCGGAAGCGGCCGAGGAGATCGCGGCGGTGGCGCGGGAGCGCGAGGCGTGGCAGCGTGCAGCCGCGGGCCACGTCGCGCACACAAGGCCGGACCCGGAGCTCGACCAGTTCATGGTGGAGTACCGTACGAAACACATGCATGCTTGCACATGACACACCCTGCAGCCTCTCATCCCTGGGATCACGCATATATATACATGGCCTCATATCTATTGGTGTTATTCGGTTAAACACATGTTTGGCCTTTGTCATGTGTGAAAGTTTTTGTTGTGACCAGGAGTCCTACTGCGAGCTGCTTGTGACGTGGAAGGAGGAGCTGACCCGGCCGCTCCGGGAGGCGGAGGAGTTCCTGACGACAGTGGAGGCGCAGCTCAACTCCATTACTAACACCGGGCCAACCATGGGAGCTTTCATCTCTTCAGCTGCAGGTGACTAATCTTCAGCTTACTCATTAACGGTCTATAATCCATCAACCATTCACCGGTTAAGTCTCTATATTAGTTACCTCATCATATTGGTGAAATAGTCGCCACAGTAGCGGATAGCATAGATTAACAGAATTTTCTTTTCTTTTCTTTTCATGGAAGCGAATACATTGTCAGTGTTGCCTAGCTAGGCAGCAACAAGCACAAAATGTTCTTCTTTTTTCATATTGCTAACAAAGCAATGCTCCTAGCACGAACTATATACTAAAATAAGCTACGTTATGCGTTTCTCAAGTCATGACGCTCCCGTCGTATACGATCAGAGTGGAGTACATGTCAATCTGCTGCCTAGCTAGGTCTATGTGACGCTATCTTGGAGTGCTACCTCAGTAAAAAAACATCCTCGTTTTTGGAGTCCATAAATCTTAAATTTAGCCAAATTAGATGGTTTTTGTGAATAATGAAATATATTTTTATTATAAATTTATTTAAAGATATAAGATGATAGTACTCCCAAAGCTGAATAATGGATTCTTATCAGGTCGGAAGTAGTATTTTCTATTTACTCCTACCAATCTTTTACTGTGCAGTACTACTATTTCTATTCAGAATGAAAATCTCGTTTTTTTGAAAAGCTAAGTAATCTTATGGTTCAGTATGTATAAAAAATAATATTTATGATGTATAGTAAGTACTGTTATACTAACAAAAAAACATATTTTTTAAATATAATTTTCTAAAAAATAGTTTAGTCTTATATATTTGACTCCTTCAGAAATGATATTTTTTTGGACGGAGGAACAGGGAATCACTAGTCTACATGCTAGCTATATATGGGCTATGTATAGTCTTGCGCACATGTCCGGTCTCATATACTGGTCCTGACGTTAAATAAAGTATTTCTGTACTGATTATAAATGTGAAGAATCTGGCTGCCCCAAAGGGCAAATCCTATGCTTGTATTATTACTGGGACTTAGTAGTAGACAGCAGTGCTACTTCAACTTGAGTGTCCAAATAACTGTTCTTCTCTCTTAAAACAAGTCAAAGCAGTTGTTCTTCCCGTTGGATTTTTATCTTCGCTAGCTAGCATAAAATCATCTAATTTGATGAGCTACGTCATCAGGACAGAAAAGTTAGTGAAACAAGTGCATCAGAAACTAAAGAGATGTGCACAATTATTTTCTTAATGCACTATCGGACACAGTTGTTTTGCCAAGTGCTTCATACACTCGGCAAAGTCCAGAAAACTCTCGGCAAAGTCTTTGCCGAGTGGGACTCTCGATAAAGAGGTCCCGATGAATTGTATATTGGCAACGGATTCCTTGTCGAGTACTTTTTATCGGACACTCGGTAAAGACTTTGTCGAGTGTCACCTGTGTTGGGCAAAGAAAAGTCACCGTCATGGCGCTAAGTGACGGTGACGGAGCCTTTGCCAAGTGTTCTCTCTGACACTCGACAAATAGAGCTCCAGTAGACCTCTTTATCGAGAGCTCCGGGAGGTACACGACAAAGAAGGCTCCAGAGGCCCCGGTGCCCCTTTCATTTTTTAATTTGTTTCACCAAACTTTTTCATGTTTTTCTAATTTTGTTTGTGTTTTATACAATTTTAAAATAATTGGATCGCAAGTTCACGATCATGTTTCGTGAGCATGGTGCTCGAAAATTCCGGTTCGTTTCTGAAATAGGTCGTAACTTATGTTAAATAACATGAATATCATTTTTGCATTCAAATCTGAATTATCCGAAGGAATTGAATTAAACGAACTAAACTTAATAGTTATAGCAAGCACTTTGATAATTGTGTCAAAATGGAACATGTAGGTCTAAGTGTAGGAACATAGTATAAAAAGTTTGGTGAAAAAAGAAAAAAATATGTTTTGTCGAGTGTCAAAGAAAGAGCGAATAATTAATTTGTTGAGTATCTTACAGAAGATATTCGACAAAAAAGTTATTTTGGCAAGTGTCTTACAGAGGATATTTGGCAAAGAAGTCATTTTGTCGAGTGTTAACTCCTGATACTCGGCATAGTTAATGACTGCCAACTATAGATGGCTGCTAACGCCCCTTTGTCGAGGGTCACATTTCGCTAAGAGCTTGACTCTGGGCAAAGACTACTTTGCCGATTGTTTGCCGCTCGACAAAGGGGGTCTGTGCCAATTGTCATTTTTCGCTGAGAGTGGCACTCGACAACGCGTGTTGTGTTAAGTGCCCGATAAATTGTCCTTGGCAAAGATCTCGACACTTGGCAAAGAGCTAGATTCCGGTAGTGGTGGCTGTGATGACCATCCGCTCAGCTACCTCTAGCAAATAATATTGTATATATATTATTGCCAATATAAGTGTTTGACGCAGTTTAGGGCATGTTTGGTTTTCTTAGATTCGTCGCCCTAAACGATTTCTAGTTGGATTGGTTTTCTTCTAATTTATTTAAGATTTGATTGGCTAGAACAATTGTTGGTGATCCTAATTCGATCCGATCCTTAAATTTTATAGTGTAAAATTTAGAGCCCTACCACCCTGCGTGGTTTAAGAGGGATATTGGACGCACGAGGCACTCGCACGATCGCATATGCTAAGGTCGAACTTTCCTGGTTATCATCTGCCTGGTTATGGGTATAGATGGTCAAATGGGTCGCACGACACGATATTGGCATCAACACTATAAAGCACGACACTATTAGACATTGTTAGTAACTGTGTGAGTGTCGTGCCATCACTAGTGTCTAGCCATTGTCCAAGACAATATTTCACTTCAAGAGTCCAAAAGATTTAGAACATTTAAGGTTACATATATAATTTATATATAATTTTAAAACACGAACATTTATATATGTATAGAGCGAACTTATTATATTTTAAACAATGACAATTCATAATCAGATGCACATATCACAATCGTATCTATAGACCACCAGTTGCTCTAAGGTCCTATAAACCGTGTCTAATCGTGTCAACCACTTAATCATGTCGTGTATATAATTTTAAAACATGAACATTTAAATATGTATAGAGTGAACATATTATATTTGAAACAATAACAATTTACAATCACATGAACATATCACAATCCTATCTATAGGCCACCAGTTGCCCTAAGGTCCTATAAACTGTGTCTAATCGTGTCGACCACTTAATCATGGCGTGCTTGTGCGAGTCAATCGTGATGGAGTGACGGCCCAGGCATGACACTTATCTCGTGTCATACCAGCACTGACACTATTTACATAGTGTTTGTGTCATGCCAAAGCACTACGTGTCGTGATGTGCCTAGTACCAATCTATATTCCATTCCCAGTTGGGCATCTATAGTTATGAGTGTGTTGGAATGACGAGGACATCGTGCCCTTTGAGGGGTTATATCTGGATATCTGACGTAATTTAGATTTGGTATATATTGATCCGTGTGTAGGTTGGTTTGAGATTGTAGGGTTTCATCTCACCTTAGTTGTTAAGTTGGATTAGAACAACATATAAGGTTTCTAGTTCATACACCCAACCTTGGCTTAATCCTGTTACGAGAAATGAGGATAAATTAAAAAGCGTAAGTACGTTGATGGTAGTGTGTGGTTGACTCAGTGCATAGAGTGGATTTGACCCATTTGGACCCTGGGGGTCTTTGGAACATATATAGGATAGGATTCATGATGCAACCTTATAAAATTGTAAACTATCGGAATTTTTTCCTATGGACCCTTTTGAACAAAGGATTGGCCATTCTGAAATTCTATAAAACCGGAATAAATTCCATTCTATAATAATTATAATTTAGACAAAACTAATTAGGTTACTATATTTGTATATTATCCTAAATCATATGAGAGAGATAAATATACACTACATTTTTGCTATAGAAAAGTAAGTAAAAAAGTGTGCTATAAGTTGTACATTAAAAGGTAGCATGTAAATCTATAGCATCGATTTTTATCTCTCACCTATGAATTTGAGATATGCTTATATATAAACTTTGAAAAGTTGTTGAATGTCACGTTCTAAAAAAATAACTTACTCCATTATAGTTAGATTTCAATTCCACAAAATGAAGGGAAACAAACGGGGTCTTATGAAAATGCTCAGTCTATTGAATTTTGGAATAAATCTAACAGAAGGTCCAACACCTTGGGAAACTTAATTCCTTTATGTGTATGCTTCTCTTTTGATTTTGCATGTTTTTCATGTTCTATATTCAAATGCTTTTTTAGAGAATTTTATGCATTTGCAATTCCTAACCAAATGTCTATAAGATTATAAGTGGCATGTAGCTCTCAAATTCTATAATTTTTCTTATTCCTATACTTCGGATATCTAATTATAAGGAGACCCTAACTTTTCTTTGTTTTACAAGTAAGTGTTTATCGGGCATTAAGGCTCGACATTTAAGATCTAGCGTCTCTTATTCCACTGTTACTTGATCTGGTCACAAATTCATAGTCATGTAGGACAATTATTAGGTGCATAATAACAATTTTGAAATATGAATGGGAAACAACAAAGCACTAACATATTTATATAAGTAACAAATGACCTTCTTTCCACTTTCATTTTTCTTATCAAGTACAGTTATATTATATACATATCCAAAAAACAAAAAGTCCTAAAATTTGGTATTGAGAGAGTATTAAATAACTTATTTGTATTGATTGCCTTGTTTTGTGTATAAAATAAGCTTGGGTACATAGCAATTTATGTAGGTGGATTGTTGGGACCTCTTGTTGGAACCTATATCTATATATATCATATGAAAGCAAACCCACTTTTCTATCTTATTAAGTATCACAACATCCACTACTAAGTACACTTATTATTCCCATATGGAAGAAGTTCACGTCATTTGTGACTAAGTATTGTATCAACCCTCTAAATATAGGTACTATTCTCAATCTGACAACATATCAGGCATTCACATCATACTATTTGTTTGGCCATCCCATCCTCTTATAGTTTGTTATAATATCTATTAGGGTCCGTTTGTATCCCTTCATTTCGAAGGAATTTGATTTACTTAATAGAGTAAGTTATCTGGTTTGGAATTTGGTATTACACCACTTTCCAAAGTTTAGATATAAGCCTACCCAATTTCATAGGATGAGGGGTGTAAATTGATTTTATGTACCACTAGTCTATGTTTCTATTCTGCAACTTATAATACTCTTTTCGGATCGCTTCTCTATAGTAGAAATGTAGCATATAAATATCTTCCTCCTATGGTTAACAGTAGTATACAACTATATTCGTTATAAAACCATATTAGTTTAATTAATCTGTGTCTAAATTACGATTATTAGAATCAAATTCAATTCTAAGGATCCAAACGGTCCTTTAGTTTTTTTTTCTATTAGCTTGCCCAATTTTGACCAATCCGATGCAATAACACATGGAACAACTTATTTAAAGGTTGCAACACGCAGGGTGTCGTAGTATTATTAAAAACATGAGCATATAAACTGATCTTCCAAGTTAGGATATCTCATAAACAAGAAAAATAGTATATTAAAATTAATTAATGCATATGTGCTCAGGATTCTTGCAAGTCTAACTAGGAGCATATTACTTCTAACATACTCTCTCCTTTCTTTTTTATTTGTGCGTTTTAGTTCAAAACGCGGATGGTCAATATATTCAAGAAGAGGTAGTATTATTTTCCAAAAAAAATTAGAGTTCAATATAACAACTTTATATACACACACACTTCCATTTTAAGTCGGCACCTAAGAACAAAGCAAGCTAAACGTGTATGGTGAACTTATCGGGAGGGGCTTTGTGTGCATAGTAAATAATGATATTCTAAACTTGACTAAACTTGGACATACAATAAGATTTTTTTAATAATTTTTAAATACTGAGGCATACCGTACAACTCAATTATTAAAAATGTCATAGCTCAATATATGTCAAACCATTATGAATTTTATATCTTAATTGTGAAATGTCATTTGTATTTTGATGCAGCCGGATTAGGTTCCTACAGTAATTACTTTACAAATACTTAGTCTAAAAATTAATGAATAAGAAGGTCAAGACTGTCATTACAAGAAATAGCATGAATTATGACGGTCAAACCTGTTGGAAGTTAGCCAATATTATCGTAAGTTAACTAACTGAAAGGGAATTAGGCGTAGACCTAGTTCCTAAATAATTTTGGTGGTTGAATTGCCCAACACAAACATTGGACTAACTAGTTTACTCTAGTGCATAAGTTATATAGGTGCAAAAGGTTCACAATCAGCCAATAAAAAGACCAAGTGTTGGATTCAACAAAGGAGCAGCAAGGCAACCGAGGGCTCCTCTGGCCTGAGGCACCGGACTGTCCGGTGCGGCCAGAGGACTTCGACTTCAAACTCTTCGTCCTCGGGATTTCTCGGAAGCCGGCGCGCTATAATTCACCGGACTGTCCGGTGTGCACCGGACATGTCCGGTGCTCCAAGGAGACGCGGCCTCCGGAACTCGTCAGCCTCGGGTTCGCTCGGCAGCCACTTCGCTAAAATTCACCGGACTGTCCGGTGTGCACCGGACTGTCCGGTGTACCAGCGGAGCAACGGCTCTCTGCGGCGCCAACGGCTCCCTGCGGTGCATTAAATGCGCGCGCAGCGCGCGCAGTCGTCAGGCACGCCCATGCCGGTGCACCGGACATCAAACAGTACATGTCCGGTGTGCACCGGACACCCAGGTGGGCCCACAAGTCAGAAGCTCCAACGGTCAGAATCCAACGGCAATGGTGACGTGGCAGGGGCACCGGACTGTCCGGTGTGCACCGGACTGTCCGGTGCGCCATCGAACAGAGGAGTTCCAGCAACGGTCACTTTTGGTGGTTGGGGCTATAAATACCCCAACCACCCCACATTCATTGCTATCCAAGTTTTCCAACTCTCAACCACTTACAAGAGCTAGGCATTCAATTCTAGACACATACAAAGAGATCAAATCCTCTCTAATTCCACTCAAACCCTTAGTGACTAGCGAGAGAGATTTGCCGTGTTCTTTTGAGCTCTTGCGCTTGGATTGCTTTCTTTCTTTCTCATTTGTACTTGAGATCATCACTCAATTGTAACCAAGGCAAGAGGCACCAATTGTGTGGTGGCCCTTGCGGGGAAGTTTTGTTCCCGGTTGATTGAGAAGAAGAGAAAGCTCACTCGATCCGAGGGATCGTTTGAGAGAGGGAAGGGTTGAAAGAGACCCGGCCTTTGTGGCCTCCTCAACGGGGAGTAGGTTTGCGAGAACCGAACCTCAGTAAAACAAATCCTCGTGTCACACTCTTATTTGCTTGCGATTTGTTTTGCGCCCTCTCTCGCGGACTCGTTTCTTTATTACTAACGCTAACCCGGCTTGTAGTTGTGATTATTTTTGTAAATTTCAGTTTCGCCCTATTCACCCCCCCCTCTAGGCGACTATCAATTGGTATCGGAGCCCGGTGCTTCATTAGAGCCTAACCGCTCGAAGTGATGTCGGGAGATCACACCAAGAGGGAGATGGAGACCGGCGACGACAAGCCCACTACAAGTCAAGGGAGCACTTCATCTTCATCGGAAGAGTCCCGCACCAAGAGAAGAGAGAAGAAGAAGAAATCCTCCAAGCGGAAGGAGAAAAGATCTTCCTCTTCTCACCACAAAGAGAAGAAGGAAAAATCTTCTTCTCACAAGCCGCATCGGAGTGGGGACAAGCACAAGAGGATGAGGAAGGTGGTCTACTACGAGACCGATACTTCATCGACATCTACCTCCGGCTCCGACGCGGCGTCCGTCACTTCTAAACGCCAAGAGCGTAAGAAGTATAGTAAGATCCCCCTACGCTACCCTCGCATTCCTAAACATACACCTTTACTTTCCGTCCCTTTAGGTAAACCACCAACTTTTAATGGTGAAGATTATGCTATGTGGAGTAATTTGATGCGATTTCATCTAACCTCTCTCCACAAAAGATTATGGGATATTGTTGAGTATGGTGTACAGGTACCATCCGTAGGGGATGAAGAATATGACACGGACGAAGTGGCCCAAATCGAGCACTTCAACTCCCAAGCCGCAACCATCCTCCTTGCCTCCCTAAGCAAGGAGGAATACAACAAAGTACAAGGGTTGAAGAACGCCAAGGAGATTTGGGACCTACTCAAGACGGCGCACGAGGGTGATGAACTCACCAAGATCACCAGGCGGGAAACGATCGAGGGGGAGCTCGGTCGCTTCCGTCTTCGCCAAGGAGAGGAGCCACAAGACATGTACAACCGGCTCAAGACCTTGGTGAACCAAGTGCGCAACCTCGGGAGCGCAAAATGGGATGACCACGAAGTGGTTAAGGTTATTCTAAGAGCCCTTATTTTCCTTAACCCTACTCAAGTACAATTAATTCGTGGCAATCCTAGATATACACAAATGACCCCCGAGGAAGTCATCGGGAATTTTGTGAGTTTTGAATGCATGATTAAGGGCTCCAAGAAGATCAACGAGCTTGACGAGCCTTCCACATCCGAGGCGCAACCCGTGGCCTTCAAGGCAACGGTGGAGAAGAAGGAGGAGTCTACACCAAGTAGACAACCAATTGACGCCTCCAAGCTCGACAACGAGGAGATGGCCCTAATCATCAAGAGTTTTCGGCAAATCCTCAAGCAACGGAAGGGGAAGGATTATAAATCCCGTTCCAAGAAGGTTTGCTACAAATGTGGTAAGCCCGGTCACTTTATTGCTAAATGTCCATTATCAAGTGATAGTGACAGGGACAACGACAAGAAGGGCAAGAGGAAGGAGAAGAAGAAGTACTACAAGAAGAAGGGCGGCGATGCCCATGTTTGTCGGGAGTGGGACTCCGACGAAAGCTCAAGCGACTCCTCCGACGACGAGGACGCCGTCAACATCGCCGTCACCAAGGGCCTCCTCTTCCCCAACGTCGGCCACAAGTGCCTCATGGCCAAGGACGGCAAAAAGAAGGTAAAATCAAAGTCCTCCACTAAATATGAAACATCTAGTGATGAGGATAATGATAAAAATGAAGAGGATAATTTGCGTATTCTTTTTGCCAACCTTAACATGGAACAAAAAGAAAAATTAAATGAATTGATTAGTGCCATCCATGAAAAGGATGATCTCTTGGACTCCCAAGAGGACTTCCTAATCAAGGAAAACAAAAAACATGTTAAGGTTAAAAATGCTTATGCTCTAGAAAGAGAAAAATGTGAAAAATTGTCTAGTGAGCTAAGTATTTGCCATGAGACTTTAGACAACCTTAGAAATGAAAATGCAAATTTGTTAGCTAAGGTTGATTCTCATGTTTGCATTGATCCTAGAAATGATGATGTTGATTTGCTTGCTAGGATTGATGAATTGAATGCTTCCATCGCTAGCCTTAGAAATGAGAATGAGAAATTAATTGCTAAGGCTAAGGATTTTGATGTTTGCAATGCTACTATTTCCGACCTTAGAGCTAAAAATGATTTGTTGCATGCTAAGGTTGTTGAACTAAAATCTTGCAAACCCTCTACATCTAATGTTGAGCATATTTCCATTTGTACTAGATGTAGAGATATTAATGTTGATGCTATCCATGATCACCTAGCTTTAATTAAGAAACAAAATGATCATATAGCACAACTTAATGCTAAGATTAGAGAGCATGACTTAGAAAATGAAAAATTTAAACTTGCTAGAAGCATGCTCTATAATGGGAGACGCCCGGGCATTAAGGACGGCATTGGCTTTCAAAGGGGAGACAATGTCAAAATTAATGCCCCTCCTAAGAACTTGTCTAACTTTGTTAAGGGCAAGGCTCCCATGCCTCAGGATAACGAGGGTTACATTTTGTACCCTGCCGGGTATCCTGAGAGTAAAATTAAGAAAATTCATTCTAGGAAGTCTCACTCTGGCCCTAATTATGCTTTTATGTATAAGGGTGAGACATCTAGATCTAGGCAACCAACCCATGCCAAGTTGCCTAGAAAGAAAACTATTAATGCATCAAATGATCATGTCATTTCATTTAAAACTTTTGATGCATCTTATGTGTTGACTAGCAAATCTGGCAAGGTAGTTGCCAAAATTGTTGGGGGCAAACACAAGGGCTCCAAGACTTGTGTTTGGGTACCCAAAGTTCTTATATCTAATGCCAAAGGACCCAAAACCGTTTGGGTACCTAAAACAAAGAACTAAACTTGTTTTGTAGGTTTATGCATCCGGGGGCACAAGTTGGATACTCGACAGCGGGTGTACAAACCACATGACAGGGGAGAAAAGGATGTTCTCCTCATATGAGAAAAACCAAGATCCCCAACGAGCTATCACATTCGGGGATGGAAATCAAGGTTTGGTCAAAGGTTTGGGTAAAATTGCTATATCTCCTGACCATTCTATTTCCAATGTTTTTCTTGTAGATTCGTTAGATTACAATTTGCTTTCCGTATCCCAATTATGTCAAATGGGCTACAACTGTCTTTTTACTGATATAGGTGTAACTGTCTTTAGAAGAAGTGATGATTCAATAGCTTTTAAGGGAGTGTTAGAGGGTCAGCTATACTTAGTAGATTTTCATAGAGCTGAGCTCAACACTTGCTTGATTGCTAAGACTAACTTGGGTTGGCTCTGGCACCGCCGACTAGCCCATGTTGGAATGAAGAATCTTCACAAGCTTCTAAAGGGAGAACACATTTTGGGACTAACCGATGTTCATTTTGAGAAAGACAGGATTTGTAGCGCTTGCCAAGCTGGGAAGCAAGTTGGTGTCCATCATCCACACAAAAACATCATGACTACCGACAGGCCACTGGAGCTCCTTCACATGGATTTGTTCGGCCCGATCGCTTACATAAGCATCGGCGGTAGTAAGTATTGCCTTGTAATTGTGGATGACTATTCTCGCTTCACTTGGGTATTCTTTTTGCAGGAAAAATCACAAACCCAAGAGATCTTAAAGGGATTCTTGAGACGGGCCCAAAATGAGTTCGGCTTGAGGATCAAGAAAATTAGAAGCGACAATGGGACGGAGTTCAAGAACTCTCAAATAGAAGGCTTTCTTGAGGAGGAGGGCATCAAGCATGAGTTCTCTTCTCCCTACACTCCACAACAAAATGGTGTAGTGGAGAGGAAGAATCGAACTCTATTGGACATGGCAAGAACCATGCTTGATGAGTACAAGACACCGGATCGGTTTTGGGCCGAGGCGGTCAACACCGCCTGCTACGCCATCAACCGGTTATATCTTCACCGAATCCTCAAGAAGACATCTTATGAACTCCTAACCGGTAAAAAGCCCAACATTTCATATTTTAGAGTTTTTGGTAGCAAATGTTTTATTCTTGTCAAAAGAGGTAGAAAATCTAAATTTGCTCCTAAAACTGTAGAAGGCTTTTTACTAGGATATGACTCAAACACAAGGGCATATAGAGTCTTTAACAAGTCCTCAGGACTCGTTGAAGTTTCTTGTGACGTTGTGTTTGATGAGACTAACGGCTCTCAAGTAGAGCAAGTTGATCTTGATGATATAGGTGAAGAACAGGCTCCATGCATAGCGCTAAGGAACATGTCCATTGGGGATGTGTGTCCTAAGGAATCCGAAGAGCCTCCAAATGCACAAGATCAACCATCCTCCTCCACACAAGTATCTCCACCAACTCAAGTTGAGGATGAGGCTCAAGATGTTGAACAAGAAGATCAAGAAGATGAGCCACCTCAAAATGACGGCAACAATCAAGGGGGAGATTCAAATGATGAAGACAAGGAGGATGAACAACCAAGGCCGCCACACCCAAGAGTCCACCAAGCAATACAACGAGATCACCCCGTCGACACCATCCTCGGCGACATTCATAAGGGGGTAACTACTCGATCTCGTGTTGCTCATTTTTGTGAACATTACTCGTTTGTTTCCTCTATTGAGCCAACCAGGGTAGAGGAAGCACTACAAGATTCGGATTGGGTGATGGCGATGCAAGAGGAGCTCAACAATTTCACGAGGAATGAGGTATGGCACTTAGTTCCACGTCCTAACCAAAATGTTGTAGGAACCAAGTGGGTCTTCCGCAACAAGCAAGACGAGCATAGTGTGGTGACTAGGAACAAAGCTCGACTCGTGGCCAAGGGGTATTCACAAGTCGAAGGTTTGGATTTTGGTGAAACCTATGCACCCGTAGCTAGGCTTGAGTCAATTCGTATATTATTAGCCTATGCTACTTACCATGGCTTCAAGCTCTACCAAATGGACGTGAAGAGTGCCTTCCTCAATGGACCAATCAAGGAGGAGGTCTATGTTGAGCAACCTCCCGGCTTTGAAGACAGTGAGTATCCTAACCATGTTTATAGGCTCTCTAAGGCGCTTTATGGGCTCAAGCAAGCCCCGAGAGCATGGTATGAATGCCTTAGAGATTTCCTTATTGCAAATGGTTTCAAAGTCGGCAAGGCCGATCCTACTTTATTCACTAAGACTCTTGATAATGATTTGTTTGTATGCCAAATTTATGTTGATGATATCATATTTGGGTCTACTAACAAATCTACATGTGAAGAATTTAGTAGGATCATGACACAGAAATTCGAGATGTCTATGATGGGGGAGTTGAAGTATTTTCTAGGATTCCAAGTCAAGCAACTCCATGAGGGCACCTTCATTAGCCAAACGAAGTATACTCAAGATATCCTAAGCAAGTTTGGAATGAAGGATGCCAAGCCCATCAAGACACCCATGGGAACTAATGGGCATCTCGACCTCGACACGGGAGGTAAGTCCGTGGATCAAAAGGTATACCGGTCGATGATTGGATCATTGCTTTATTTATGTGCATCTCGACCGGACATTATGCTTTCCATTTGCATGTGTGCAAGATTCCAAGCCGACCCTAAGGAATCACACCTTACGGCCGTAAAACGAATCTTGAGATATTTGGCTTTTACTCCTAAGTTTGGGCTTTGGTACCCTCGGGGATCCACTTTTGATTTGATTGGATATTCGGATGCCGATTGGGCGGGGTGTAGGATTAATCGAAAGAGCACATCGGGGACTTGCCAGTTCTTGGGAAGATCCTTGGTGTCTTGGGCTTCAAAGAAGCAAAATTCGGTCGCTCTTTCCACCGCCGAAGCCGAGTATATTGCCGCAGGCCATTGTTGCGCGCAATTGCTTTGGATGAGGCAAACCCTGCGGGACTACGGTTACAAATTAACCAAAGTCCCTTTGCTATGTGACAATGAGAGTGCAATCAAAATGGCCGACAATCCCGTCGAGCACAGCCGCACTAAGCACATAGCCATTCGGTATCATTTTCTTCGGGATCACCAACAAAAGGGGGATATCGAGATTTCTTACATTAACACTAAAGATCAATTAGCCGATATCTTTACCAAACCACTTGATGAACAATCTTTTACCCGACTTAGGCATGAGCTTAATATTCTTGATTCTAGGAATTTCTTTTGCTAAGTCTTGCACACATAGCTCATAAATATACCTTTGATCATGTCTCTTTTATATATGCTATGACTAATGTGTTTTCAAGTGTATTTCAACCAAGTCATAGGCGTATTGAAAGGGAATTGGAGTCTTCGGCGAAGACAAAGGCTTCCACTCCGTTCTACTACTCATCCTTCGCCGTCGCTCCGCATCATCTCTCCAACGTTGGTATAACCTTCACTCATTTATTTCATGACCAAAAGGGGAGAATGTACTTCATTGGGCTCTAATGATTCCGTTTTTGGCGATTCATGCCAAAGGGGGAGAAAATATGAGCCCAAAGCAAAAGGACCGCACCACCACCTAATTTCATAAATTTGATAATTTTATATTGGTAAATTTCAAAATTGGTATCTCTTTGTGTTCTAAGAGGGGAGTAACGAGTATTTTCAAAATTGATGACTTAAAACCCTCTTGAACGCTAAGAGGAGACCTTATTTGAGGGGGAGTTTTGCTTAGTCAAAGGAAAAGCATTGGAAATAGGGGGAGAAAATTCCATATCTTGAAAATGCTTTGCAAAATCTTTTTCATTTACCTTTGACTATCTTGCAAAAGTACTTTGAAAAGAATTTACAAAAGAATTTGCAAAAACAAAACTCGTGGTGCAAATATGGTCCAATATGTCAAAAACAAAGAAACCATCCATGCGCATCATATAAGTTTATATTGGCTCAATTCCAAGCAACCTTTGCACTTACATTATGTAAACTAGTTCAATTATGCACTTCTATATTTGCTTTGGTTTGTATTGGCATCAATCACCAAAAAGGGGGAGATTGAAAGGGAATTAGGCGTAGACCTAGTTCCTAAATAATTTTGGTGGTTGAATTGCCCAACACAAACATTGGACTAACTAGTTTACTCTAGTGCATAAGTTATATAGGTGCAAAAGGTTCACAATCAGCCAATAAAAAGACCAAGTGTTGGATTCAACAAAGGAGCAGCAAGGCAACCGAGGGCTCCTCTGGCCTGAGGCACCGGACTGTCCGGTGTGCACCGGACTGTCCGGTGCGGCCAGAGGACTTCGACTTCAAACTCTTCGTCCTCGGGATTTCTCGGAAGCCGGCGCGCTATAATTCACCGGACTGTCCGGTGTGCACCGGACATGTCCGGTGCTCCAAGGAGACGCGGCCTCCGGAACTCGTCAGCCTCGGGTTCGCTCGGCAGCCACTCCGCTAAAATTCACCGGACTGTCCGGTGTGCACCGGACTGTCCGGTGTACCAGCGGAGCAACGGCTCTCTGCGGCGCCAACGGCTCCCTGCGGTGCATTAAATGCGCGCGCAGCGCGCGCAGTCGTCAGGCACGCCCATGCCGGTGCACCGGACATCAAACAGTACATGTCCGGTGTGCACCGGACACCCAGGTGGGCCCACAAGTCAGAAGCTCCAACGGTCAGAATCCAACGGCAATGGTGACGTGGCAGGGGCACCGGACTGTCCGGTGTGCACCGGACTGTCCGGTGCGCCATCGAACAGAGGAGTTCCAGCAACGGTCACTTTTGGTGGTTGGGGCTATAAATACCCCAACCACCCCACATTCATTGCTATCCAAGTTTTCCAACTCTCAACCACTTACAAGAGCTAGGCATTCAATTCTAGACACATACAAAGAGATCAAATCCTCTCTAATTCCACTCAAACCCTTAGTGACTAGCGAGAGAGATTTGCCGTGTTCTTTTGAGCTCTTGCGCTTGGATTGCTTTCTTTCTTTCTCATTTGTACTTGAGATCATCACTCAATTGTAACCAAGGCAAGAGGCACCAATTGTGTGGTGGCCCTTGCGGGGAAGTTTTGTTCCCGGTTGATTGAGAAGAAGAGAAAGCTCACTCGATCCGAGGGATCGTTTGAGAGAGGGAAGGGTTGAAAGAGACCCGGCCTTTGTGGCCTCCTCAACGGGGAGTAGGTTTGCGAGAACCGAACCTCGGTAAAACAAATCCTCGTGTCACACTCTTATTTGCTTGCGATTTGTTTTGCGCCCTCTCTCGCGGACTCGTTTCTTTATTACTAACGCTAACCCGGCTTGTAGTTGTGATTATTTTTGTAAATTTCAGTTTCGCCCTATTCACCCCCCCTCTAGGCGACTATCACTAACTTTTGATGACAAACACTAACTTTTAACAATAGACATGTATCGAAAAAATGGACGGAAGTTATCTAACTTCCGACTGTTTTCGTCGGAAGTTAAGTAAATATCGATGGCTTTCTGCTAGTGCCATCGGAAGTTAACGTGGTCAAAAACTTTATTTACATATAGATCCATATTAGATAACATGTCCAATGACCTAAGTATATGTAGCTAGTTCTCCTAATTTCTTATGGGTCCAAGTCATAAAGCTTTATTTACATCCATGTTGACAGATATGAGTACGTAGTGTATCTACTAATTAACTAGTGCTAGGGAGTCAACTTGTATCTCTATTATGTCCTCAATAGTTGTGTGAGCCATGCATGCATATTTAGGCAAAGAGAGAGAGAGAGAGAGACTGATGTAAGGATTGTTGCTAGCTTCATAATTGCACCATCTTTCTAAAGTGATGGACGAGTACTGTTCAATTACCTCTCATGGGGTTCGTAAACCATGCATTTGTGCCACTGTTAGTTCTTAAAGTTTGTGTTAATTCGCTCTTTGATGCCACTATGATCGTTCGTGCAGTGCGTTAATTATATATTGTGCGTGTCCTAAGTCAGTGCTATTTAACTTGCATTGGCTGTACTACCTACCAGAAGATAAAACTGGAGTCGTCGACATGTCCGACGATGAACAAGAAGAAGGCAGCGGCATGGAGGCAGAAGCAGCACTCGGCATCGATCCTTGCTCCGATGACAAGGAGCTCAAGAAGCAGCTCCTCAGGAAATACAGCGGGTGTTTGGGCAACCTGAGAAAGGAGCTGTGCAAGAAGAGGAAGAAAGACAAGCTCCCCAAGGAGGCCCGGCAGAAGCTGCTCAGTTGGTGGGAGCTGCACTACCGATGGCCCTACCCCTCGGTACGCATGCATGGAAATTCATTCCGAGACACCCTTATATATATGGATGAGATGGATGATGGAGCGACGGTGGTGCCGCGCCATTGTTGCATGCATGTGCAGGAGATGGAGAAGATCGCACTGGCGGAGTCGACGGGGCTGGAGCAGAAGCAGATCAACAACTGGTTCATCAACCAGCGGAAGCGGCACTGGAAGCCGTCGGAGGAGATGCAGTTCGCGGTGATGGATGGGTTCCACCCGGCCCCGCCCAACGCCGCCGCTTTCTACGTCGACGCACGCCTCGTGGGAGCAACGCCGGCGATGTTCTACGCCCGGCCGGATCATGGGGCTCATCATGGCCTCTGGCACAATTGATTAAGATCACGCACGCTAGCATGAAGTATTGAAGTGTGCGCCTGAAAACCTGCATGCATGCCGTAGCTTAATTAGCCTCTATAAATATGAATGATCTGCACAATGAACTGGAGATCGAGAAAGAACCCTACTGCATTACTGTACCCCCGTTGTTGCACCAAGAAACTTTACATGTCATGGACAGCAAAGACTGTGCTTCCTTAATGCTACAGGTTTGCGGCATTTTGCATATATGATGCTCGTTAAGTGAATTTCTGATGGATGAGTTATGATAAGTATTAATCCCATTCCCATAGCAAATATATATAGCTAGTTCCATCCATATATATGAAAACCATATTGTAGAAGTGATCCGATTCTTCTAGATGCATGCTTCAATTGGCTGCGTGCGAAGACCGTGAGTTGCTTGATACAGTAGTTGATACAGGCGGCAGCTGGAGTGCATGATTTTGGTGTTGCGGCAGTTACTTTGCCGAGTGCACTAGGAGGCACTCGGCAAAGGTTGCTTCTTTATCGAGTGCCAAGGCCATAGCACTCGGCGAAGAAGCTTTACCGGTACTCAGGTGTGCCTTCTTTGAGTGTTATGATCTTGACATTCGGCAAAGTACCTCTTTGCCGAGTGTTACACTTGACAAAGTGACCAGCATACCCTCTTTTATTTGTTTTTATTATTCCATCCAAACAAACAAAAGATATATCACATCTACATCACAGATATTATATAATCATCATAGATATCACATTTCTCACAAAGACCATAAATCTCATAAATCAAACAAGTTCGAACACAAACATAAGTCTCCAACACTCACAAACATAAGTCTCAAAATATCTCACAAAGCATTACCAACATCAACAAATTCAGACTAAGTTATCTCACAAAGTATTAACAACACCAACAAAGATAAGATCATGTGCACAAAGTATCTCAGCGAGGTGGGCGGCTGGATTGGTGAGGCGATGGGCTGGGCGATCCATGAGGGTTGTTAGATGCTGCCCTAGATTGTCCCTGCATAGAGAAGAGATTGCATGTGTTATACCAGATGAATATATATCATGCAGGACTAGAATTTTGATACTCACAGGAGTATGGAACTGAGCAGGGTCAACTGGAGGGAACAACGGAGGTGGTGGAGCAAAACCATGTGCGGCGCCAAGGCTTTGCATGTACTGGAACATCTCTGCCATCCTCTGCTAATCTGTCAAGCGGGCCTCCCGCTCCGCCATCATCCTCGCCTCCATCTCCTGTCGAGCCCTCCTCTCTTCTTATAGCTGAGCCTATAATATTTCACCCCCAATGTTATAATAACTCAAAAGGAAGGTATATAACTCAAGGAATGACGAGTTATAGAAGCACTAACCTAGAGTTGATGTATCCGATGATGTGAGTTGTCTTGCCGAGGTCGTATGGCTGGGCTCGAGCTCATCGTCCTTGCTCGCACCTAAGACAGAGTGGGAGTGGACGACGAGTCGATTGCCCCGTCGGCAATCCAGTACCATCCATGTCTCTTGCCTCCTCCGACCCTCATGAGGACATCTCCGTCGTGTCCTCGGTTCTTAGATCGTAATCTGGCCCATGGACCTCCTGTGCCATGGCAGTGTACTCACTTAGGCGGTTGTAGACGGCGGGGTTGCTATACGCCTCGGGCCCGTTCTACGGGTTGTAAGTGGCGTCGGACGTCGCCTTGCCCTTGTGGGCCATACCATACGCCGAGAAGATGGAGCAATGCTGGCCACCATGTGACGCCGACTGCAAGAAAACCAACGAGATAGTTAGAAATCATGTCTAATCTAGTGTTATATACCTAAATAAAAGAGGGTATACACATGCTTCTGCATATTTGCCGAGGTTACGACTGCCTTGGTGGTGGGAGGGAAATTGCATCATCAGACGTCGTTCCCGGCTAGCATTTGCTCTCAGCACTGAGGATTCCGATAGTGTTTTGGCCCATCGTCTATCAATATATGGCTCATTTCCTCATCAAACCATGTCAAGATGTGCTAAGTATGTTGTTACCATGCAAAAATACCCCCAACTCCGATTCCGGTATGACACGTAACGTCCGACTCTGTTAGTCTTCTTAAAAAAACCATTTTTGCGGTTTTGGAGAATCTAACTCATGACCTTTTACCTAGCAATAGCACTTCTCTAACTCTATACCACACACTCATTTCAGATTATATTATTATGTTATCTTTTATATAAATATTCCTTTTATTTGATATTTTGGCTACTAATTAAACTCATGAAAAAATTTAACTACTAAGTTTTAAATTTTGTCAAGTACTACAACTTTGGTATAGGATGTATGCACATCCATGATTGTTTAAAATTTTAAAAATAAAATAAAATATTTAGATTTAAAACAAACATTTGAAACTCTAAACGATTTGAAATAAAAATTTGCCAACAACAAACATCTAGCTCACATCAGTCACTGCAACTTTGATATTAACTATGTGAACATTTTTTTAGAAATTCTAAATTTCAAAAATTATAAACTTAGAACATATATTTGGGATACTAAACTACTTCAATTGAAAATTTACAACTACAAAATTATAGTTTGTATCGAGAATTATCACTTGCATATAGAATATGCCAACACTGAGGTTGTTTGATAATTTTAAAGTTCAGATTTTAAAATTTATGAATTTACAACAATATTTTAGGCGCTCTAAATAGTTTAAATTAAAAAACGGCTATAAAGTTGTATGTCCCATTGAGAGCTACAATTTTGATATAGAGTTTGTATTTGTCTAAATTCATATGAAAATATTATGAATTATTTTTAATGCAACTGTTTATAGAGGTGGTCATCTTGAAATGTTTGTCTCTGTAAATCTATTTTAGAAGATGAACGCTCAGAATTGTGCCTTCCTGGAGAAAGAGTTTCTCTCAAAGGGAGTTAGTAGGAGCAAGGTGCAGCTTGAAGAAATTTGAGAAACATTTGAAAATGTTTCAGTCCCTAGTGATCCTCCACATGAAGTACAAGATATTGTACAACTAATTGTCGCGGCACCACACCTTTGTAGGTCAGAGACGACATGACACGCTACTAACATACTATTGCTTCTAATCACGGGACAACATGACATATTATTGTTGGACAATAATGAGCTCTCAAACTACACAGAAGCAGTGATGGGATTAGACTCCGGCCAAGAAATGCAAGGATCCATAGATTCTATATATGGTAATCAAGTTTAAAACTTGGTTTATCCAGTAGATGGTGTTCAAACCATTGTCTGTAAATGGATTTTTACGAAAAAAGATAGACATGAATGAAAATGTTCACATCTATATGGCACAATTGGTAGCGAAAGGTTTAAGCAGGTTCAAGGTGTTGATTATGATGAAGCATTTTCACCTGTCACTATGCTAAAGTTTATTAGAACCCTCCTAGCAATTGTTACCCATTTTGATAATGAAATTTAGCAGATAGATGTCAAAACGACTTTTTTAAATGGAAATCTAAGTGAGGACGTGTACCTGGCATAGCCTGAAGGTTTTTGTCAATCCTAAAAATGTTGGGAAAATATACAAACTTTAAAAGTCTGTTTATGGATTGAAGCAACATCTCGGAGTTGGAATCTTTGTTTTGGTGGAGAATTAAAAAGTTTGGCTTCATCACAAATGAAGAGGAGCCTTGCATTTACAAGAAGCCTAGTGGGAGCACACACGTATTTTGGTCTTATATGTAGATGACATATTGTTGATCAAAAACGATATTCCTATGTTTTAAGCTATCAAGTCTTTATTAAAAATAGTTCTCTATGAGAGATTTGGGAGAGACAACTTATAGTTTGGGCATTAAGATTTGTAGAGATAGATCAAAAAAGCTAATTGGATTAAGCCAAAATGTCTATATTGACAAGGTATTAAAATGATTCAATATGTATGATTACAAGAAAGATTTCATGCAAATCTTTTGTGACATTACTCTAAGAGATACTCAGTGTGCTTTGACACCTAATGCGCTAAAAAGGATAAGT
The DNA here is from genome assembly GCA_029449295.1 of Zea luxurians. Lineage (NCBI taxonomy): Eukaryota > Viridiplantae > Streptophyta > Magnoliopsida > Poales > Poaceae > Zea > Zea luxurians. The sequence goes on from JAOPSE010000026.1 coordinate 44,375,819, forward strand.
GTGATTTCATATGCCTCCGCGGTTGGATCCATCATGTATGTCATGCTATGTACATGCCATGATGTTACTTATGCTCTAAGTGTTATAAGTAGGTATCAATCTAACCCTAGTGAGGCTTGTTGGGTGTCTATAAAGAATAACCTAAAGTACTTGAGAAGAACTAAGAACATGTTCCTAGTTTATGCAGGTGAGAAAGGGCTCATTATAAATGGTTACATTAATGCTAGCATCCAAACCAATAGAGATGACAGTCAATCACAATACAAATTTGTGTTTTGCCCTAATGGAGTAGCAATAAGTTGGAAAAGTTTCAAGCAAGAGATGGTGCCTAATTCTACGATAGAGATTGAGTATATAGCGACGTTAGAAGTTGCTAAGGAGGTTGTCTAGACCATAAAGTATGATTCTGAGTTGAGTTTGTTTTGGAGTGTGTCAAATCCTTGGAAACTTTGTTGTGATAATAATGGTGCTATTGCATAGGCCAAGGAACCTAGATCGCACCAAAACTTCAAACACATACTTCAGCACTATCACTTTATCTGCAAGATCATTAATATAAGTGATGTGAAGATTTGCAAAGTGTACATGGATATGAATGTTGTTGATCCGTTGATGAAGCCTCTTCCATGACAAAAACATGAGGCACACACTAGTGCAATCGGTATAACATACTTGCATGATGGCTTTAGTATAAGTGGAAGGTAATTGTATAAATGTCTTATGTGTATGAGTGTTGAATAAGTGTTATTCAGTACTTTGAATTATCACTATAACATTGGTTGGAAAGTACATGACTTGTTTGTGAAAATCTATGTTTTATATTGTTTTTAAAAATATCCCTAGTCATGTATCATATGTGTGGTATAATAATGATTTTATAGACTAGCACATGTACTGATTGATGACCATGTTTCACGGATCATTGATATAGAGATATCAAATCAATAATATGGACATGTGATACATTTCATGGTGTTGGATTGACCCACTCTGAGTCATTGCTAGGATTGTTATGTTACAAATGTGACATCAAGTGTTCTCAAGTGGTATACCTATGAGATCATTAGACCTAAAATCGCTATTGTTTCTCACTATGTGTAGTGAAGTATTTTAAGGCTATCAAACACAACACTTTCAAGACAAAGTCAAGTGTCCTTAACCATGTTGATCCTAATTTATAAACGCTTTTATTTGCAAAATTACATCCTTGTGTTAATGAATGCACACTTAATACATGGTTTACTAGAAATTCTACATAATTCATTGTAACACTTTGTTATCTTCTTGTTATGGGTAGAAATGCTTAGCCACACTTTTAATTTGATTAATTTAATTACTTCATCTAGTCCAGTAATCTTTATGCAATAGGAAAAAGTAGGATTTGTGTGATCTGGTATGTGAACCGTGTTTATGGTTACCAATAGTTTGGAAACTATGCTAGGGTTATCGATAGTTTTCTTGGGTGTTTTTATCACCTGAATCCTAAGGAGCGGTTCATGTAGCAACCCTACATGAAAACTAAGTAGCCATGAGCCAAGTATGGGCATGACCTAGCATAGTAAGTGACGGAGTCCAGTTATGGTACGTGCCAAATGGTGGCCCATGGATGGTGGGGTATGCCAAATTCATTGAAACGTTATGTGTGGGAGATAGTAGGGATACTCTTGATATCCATTTGGTACAAAAGGGGACCTTCCAAGAAAGAAGTACTTTTCTATTAGTCAGAACCTTAGTGAGCGTGTGTAACTTGGTCGAACTCGTCGAAAAGTTTTGAAGTGATCTCCTGGTCGCACACCAAGGAAGTGGCAAGTGGCTTGAAACCACAGACCAGATGAAGATATTCATACACCCAATGGCGAGGGAATGAAATCACTTCTCATGGAAAAAGTTATGGTTTAGTTGATTGTTATGGGTTTATGTTACAATAAATGATCTTGTTTACCAGAATAATTGTGAGTTGAGAATCACATAATAATTAATTGTCTTTATAAACGAATTTGAACTAAAAGCATTTTTAGCAAAAGAACCAAGTTTAGCCTTTCTAGATTTTCTTGACTTAGTCTGCATAACATTTTTACCACACCTGTTGAGAACAAAAAGGATTCAAACTTGCCATATACATTGTTGCTAGGTTGAAGGTAGTGTATGGGTGTGCGCGGGTGTTGACGAAGGTGAAGACTAGACTTAGATGTTTTCTCGATCAATGCCTATTGTAGCCGAAGATCCTAAAGAAATAAACACCTTCGGCAGATCCTCTCCAAAGCAGCGCCGAAGTTATCAACTATAAAGCTTCGGTACAGTGACATGTCTCAAGACGAAGGGGTGAACCGACTTAAAGATGAAATGACTTAAAGACCCATGATATTCTGTATCATTATTATAGTTCATTGTAAAGGGCATAAATGTAATTATATACAGGCTGTGAACTATGCCTATAAATAGGTGAACAGTATCCCCGTACTGTTCACGAGCTCTACTGTAATCACGCATTGGACATTTGTTTTTGCATCACGTTGGTATTTTTGCTTTTCTTCGAGCCGAAGGTACATTTGTAATTTGTTATCATTTCTACAATAATGAAATAGAAATGAGTTAATAATGATAATCATATGTTCAAATTATTTTATATGTCTTTTACCCTTCTTCATTATGTGTTGTGTTTATGAAGGTATAACCTTCATAACCTTCGTCCGAAATCCATTATATCCCGAGGGAAATAATGCTTCGAAGTACGAAGAACCTTAATATTTAACAATTTCTATGTTGTCTTGTTCTTGATTCATAGCATTTGAGAACAAGCCCCCAACACCTATGGAGGCAGCTACTAGTACTACTAGTTTCGCTAACCTTTGATGTTTTTTCGCTATAATAGTTGTACCTTTCTCTTTTGACATAGAATCCATCTGTAGTTAGTAAGCAATGTTTTAATTTGAATATAGTATATTGTTGTCACTAATGATGTCATTGTATGTGTAAGAGAACTCTAGAGCACATATACATGTGCATTCAATTTTGTCCTGAAACGGTGCTGGTGCTAGCACACTGGTATCACATCGTTTCATCACTACATGTGTGATATGTTGGTTCAACGTAATAGATATACTAGTGTTAGAGTAACTCTAAAAGAACGTGTAAACTAACCCCAAAATAGATATTAGTCCAGAATAGTGTTTTTTTCTTACTTCAACAGCTCTCTCATTCTTACCAAAAAAAATAGTGTCCCGCATTCATAGCCTCATCTCCCTCATATTTTAGTGTGTTTCATCTATCCTCAATCCATTCCTCAACGTATCGGATCATCCACGGCCTCCCGACAACTGTACAGATTACGCCACATGTCACATTTAAAGGAACTGTTGGAGTACCCATCATGCTCTTAAAACTTTTTAGGCTACTCTTAATAATCAGTTTTTGGGTAAAATTTTTAATATCCTTTTGGAGTTGCTCTTAGTGTAGACTGTTTCCAAGACTAAAAACATGTTTTCCAACACTATAAACGTGTTTGTATAATATATTTTTTGAACAAACTAATCATCCTCTGAAGTTTCTTTGCACATGCTGTCAGCAGTTAGATTGTACAATTCAGGACTCTTGTTTTGGGTCAAGTGAACCACTCCCTTCTGCCTCCGCTCTAGCAGCCATGAAAGGTTGAACAGATGATCGTAGGCTTTCTGGTCCTTCTGCAGCAATTCTCTTACACAATGCATCGCAGTTGCTTATGACTTCAGTTAACCTGCCCTTTGACTCACCAACTTCGATCTGCAGCGGATGCACTGTAATATTGAAGGGGGGGATGTCAGCATGTAATTTGGGCACTCCCGTGATATTCTAAACCACGGAACAGGTATTAATAGCAGCTATCACGGAACAGGTAGTAATAGCAACACAAGCTGACATCGCTAGTTGTGCTCGCTTGCCTCAATTAGACTAGAGCCAAAATACATAACAATGCGATGAATGGCTTCCTTACATATACAGATGACGACCTACTTACGAAATAAAATTACATCATTACCTTCAGCAAGATTGTGGGAGGTGGATCTCATGTAAGTAAGACAATAGTTGAACCGCTGGAGAAGTTTAACTGCCAATGCATCAGCTGTTTCTATCTTGTTTTCTATCTCCTCCTGCACCAAGACGTTCCATGTTGGATCTGCTTATCATAAACCAGCAACAACAAACAAAAATGAAGTAGTTGCCAAGCTATTGCGGTGGCAGTGTTAAGTCTCCTAAGTCAGATTGTAGAGACATGTTCTGTAAGCATCCAAATACTGCTTGCATGTTTACCTCGAACATTTAGAATTTATTAGTTAATTTCTCCTTCATACTTTAAGTGCAGAGCTGCATATCTAATATAAACACTGCAGTTCAACAATGACATGAATATGCTAGGACCAATATTGGTTATAACAATGAAACTAATGCCCTGTTTGGTTCCCTGGAATTGAGAGGAATTAAAAAGTAATCTAATAATAATATGAGAAGCACTTTCTAGATATTTGTTTCAATTTCAATTCATGGGATCCAAACAGGCAGTAAAAGGAAACTCAGAAAAAGTGACAACTATTCGTATAAGTGAATATCAAATCTTCTCCTTAGAAATGAGAATTCATGCAAGTAAACTCAGAATTCAATGTCTAGACTGAAAGAGCAACTGGTTTTTGCCCATCAAGTTGATATTTACTACTACAAAAACCAGTTTCACATTAATTCACAAGATCATGTTTATATGGTGGTGAAGAGCAGGCCTAGCGCAATGGTAAGAGATGTCTCACTAAGTCATCAGGTCACAGGTTGGAAACAGCCTAAAAACCAGTTTCACATTAATTTACAAGATCATGTTTATATGGTGACGAAGGCAGGCCTAGTGCAATGGTGAGAACTGTGTCACCAGGTCAGGTTTCTAAGCAGCTTCTCCACATTTGTGGAGGGAAGGGTTGCCTCAGTTTACCACTTTACCCTATCACCAGACGCCTTATATGAGAGGCTCCAGTACTGGGTCTGTCTTTTTTTTTTTGGTATCGTGTCTATATGATGACAAACATAACAAGCAACACAGTTGCACAGAACACATAGAACAAAAGGCCTTTGGTAACTGGGACTGTGATTTATCTATATTATTCGCCTTGCTGTCAAGGTCAAATATCAACGGAGAGAATAACTGCAAACAAATGAAGCGATGTGCTTTATATTGACAACAATATGATAGCATACTGTAGGGCTTAAACTAGTGACTCGAACCACAATGCCATATCCTGAGTGAGTCCCCTCAATAATCAATAACTGAAAGAGAGAGCTCTTACAACAATTCCCACCTACCTGTTTTCGGCTAATTTTCTTGGCATTCTCTTCTTGCCATTCGCGGTACATGGCGAAAAGCTCAGCTAGGACATTTGGGTTCAGATTTCCTACAAATAAATTAGCGTGACACTGTAAGCTTCAACAACAATAATGGAAATGCAACAATGCTTGATGCAAATTATTTCGAGTACAGCGTGCTTCCAATTAGTCAATTATATACCCAAACACTACTATGTGAAATCTCGCCTGCATAGTAACACACAAACTAACCAAAATAGCATCCTGGCTGGCAGCCACTCACCAGAGGTGGCTGAGGAGTTAGAGGGCTTCCCGACGAGGATATCCGTGAGGCTGTTCTCTGCTTCCGCTTCAGATTGGGAGCTCAATAGCGGCGGAGCCTACAAATCCCCAACATCGTAACACCAGTCAAAAGCGTTAATATCTTACTATAGTGAGAGATCAGGAGACGAGAGTTCAGAACTTACTATGGTGAGAGACCGGATACGGCGGACGAGGGGATCGGCGTCGGCGTCGTCGCGCCGGCCCTCGGACACCGTCGTGATCTCATCCGCCCACTGCGGGCGCGGCTGCTGAAGCTGCTGCCTAGACAGGAGAGATTCGGACGCCCCCATGAGACGGAGCTCTAGCGCAGTCGGGGGTAGACGGAGGACGGCGGCGGGGAACCGCCGGGAGCTGCCCGGGTGCGGCCGCCGGACTAGGATGCCGGCGAGAGGCAAACGGTTCTACTGGCAGCCTATTAAGTTGGGCCTTTTAGCTTGGACAATGGTGTCGATTGAGTTAGGCCGAAAAGTTAACTTACCGGGCCAAACCAAATCTCTCGTCTCAGATCTAGCCCAAACTTGTTGCCATGGATACATTGCGAAAGGAAGAAATTCATTCTGCCTTCTTTAGCTATCGCGAAGGTATAAGAGCAACTCCAGTAGTTCTCTAAAAGACTTCCTAAATCAATAATTTAGGTAGTTAACATGAAAACTATTCTCCAACAGTTCTCTAAATGAACTTTCTAAATTTAACAACTTGTCATCGAACCTCATTTTCTCTCTACATTTGGCAACCATTTAACAACTCCCTAAACAAAAATGTTGACTGCATTATATAGTTTTTGTGACTTATTTTTTAAGTGGATAAATACAAAACAAAATTACAACTTATATTTAGAGAACTATTGGAGGACTCACATTTTTTTACTCCAAAAACCATTTAGCAACTTCTTAAATTTATGATTTAGAGAGCTAAAATTTACATAACTATTGGAGTTGCTCTAACAATATCATCAGTTCACCGTCCGGCCCGCCATTAAAATTAGGGGTGGACACATTTTAACCAGAAACCGAAATTGAATCGAACCGAAATTTTGGTTTTTTCAGTAGTTCGGTTCGGTTTTTTGTATCTCAAAAATTCGGTTTTCGGTATCGTAATCGGTTTTCACCGTATACCAAACCGAAATACCAAAAAACCGAATTATCTAACTTTATCAATTCTAAAATTTGGCTATTCGATTATATGAACTAAATGTGTGAAACAATTAAATTGTTATTCACTTATTTATATGTGATGTATGATGTATCTCTAAATATTTGTACCTATATAATTTTTACTTTTTAAAATTATGTGTAATCTATCACATAAATTTTTTGTATGTGTTGTCTTAAGTATAAGTTTGGTATTCGGTTTTTACCAAAAAAACCGAAGTAAAAACCGAAACCGAACTTCTTGGTTTTTCATTTTCAAGAAAACCAATCAGTTTCTAATGTCTAGAAAACCGAAATTTTTTAAAACCGAAAAACCGAACCGAAGTTTAAAAAAACCGAATGCCCATCCCTAATTAAAATAGCTATGTAATAAATAAAGTAACGAGTGATATGATATGTTCATATATTATCGCAATCTGACCCAAGAGAGACCAAAAAATTGATGTCGGCTTTAGGCTGGATCCAATATACCTGGCTATTGTTTTACCATCTGAAACGTCACCTATCATCCACACTATCGATCATCGGCAGTCTTCATTTATTAAAATGTACAGTCTTTATTGTTGACCTAAAGTCATCTCGATTTTTTTTAAAGACTGTTATGTAAATTGAAACATGGTATTTTATTTAGAAAAAAATATAATCACATAATTAAGAAAAAAATACATAATTCAACAAAAAATAAAACATAAAAATAAAAATTACATAGTTCATAAAAAATGATACAATACTATTGCTCATTATTATTGTCTTCCTCCATATCTTTTGTATTTTCTTTCTCATCTAATTTTAATTGCTTGATCAATACATGAAAAATTCACCAATATATGATGGGATTTCTTTGTACCTATACACAATAAATTCACTAATATTTCATGTTTCATGTGTCCTAAATTTGAAATGCGTTAAGGATTTCCTAGTCTTACTACCTTGTTCCTTGATACATATGGCTTATTATTGCATAAGGGTAGTTTGGCTAGTGCTTAATTTAATTATACTTGATCTATACCTGATTAATGGTTTAGTGCATAGATGTAAAAGATGATTTTTAGAAGCATATAATCAGGGGCTAGAGCATGTCTTTTCTTATGATGCTCTAAATTCCTCTCTCCAATGACTCATCTGTAAGCAAAATTTGGAATTTATAGTGAAGCCGAGTGCTATTATAGCTCTGGGTTTAGTCAAGTATAGAAACCTTGTCTAATATTCTAGTGGATGAATAGTACAACATCTAGCTAATGTATATAGCTAAGAGGTGATATGTTTTGGATAAGGGGTATTATGGCATTTGAAAGGGGTTCCTATAAGCTAGCAGTTTACTAGATAAACTTCTGAAAAACTAAATAGTTAAACCTGGCATACACCTTGGAAGTGTATAATGAGAGTATTTAAGCCTAGCATAAGGTAATTCACGACTCGCACTACAAAGTGTGAAAATGATATACCAGTCATGCCCATGGTTACGAGTGGCTCAAAAAACTCACAGAATAATGACCGCTAGTTTATGAGTATGATTATTACAATGAACGTTGCTCATATATTGATCATGTGGTTTCTACTTGGGTCAATCATAACTAGACACAAGATATTGTTAAAAGTTTGACTTATTAAAATGCTCATGCAGCTAGTCGTTATCTATCCTTTTTGAGCCTAATATACCCCATGTTATAATTGTCGAGTACATGGTTGCTCTTCTTCACATAGTATTAATGATGTCCAGTGCTGCTTAGCAGCATGTGCTTTCTTCATTTCTTTGTGTATCTTTGACCGGTTTTCTTCTATCTTGTGTCTTGGCGCATATGTATATTTGCAGGTCTTCAACATCTCTTGTTAATGTGTTGCTTCAGGTGTTGATCATCTAGATCAACCTTTTGCCTTAGTTCATGTACAATTATGCATCATTTGAACTATATCTAAAGCACTAGCAAATAATGCTAGTCTAAATGGTTATGTTGAGCATGAAACACCAAAACAATACTTTAAATAGGCCACGGTCCATTTTTCTTACAGAGCCATCTTAGGTGCATGTTGTGACACTTGGGCCGTCAATCTCTCCATACCAATGACGATATAACCAAGATGAGGATAGCTAGGGACAATATGATTAGGCAAGAAGAATGGCAATGATAATACGAAGACAAAGACGAGGAGAGGAGAAAAGGGTAGATGTGTGATACAAGGTGGGGCTTAGGGTCCCTCTAGTATATGAAAAAATTGTACTCTCTCCGTCCAATTTTATAATTCGTTTGACTTTTTTACACCAAGTTTTTGCCTTGTCTTATCCTTTTTTTGAAAATTTTAAAGTCATACTTAAAGTATATTATGTATTAAATGATATCACAATAAAATTTAATAATAATTATATTTTTTTAAATTAAAACAAGTCGGTCAAATTTATGGAAACAGTCAAATAAATTATAAATTAGAACGGATGGAGTATTTCCTAGTAGCACCATGTATATATAGCGTATTGCACATGTTTTGTCACTTTATCTCTCATTTTCGCACCCTCTAAAAAACCGCAGCGAGTTAAGTTTAGATACCAGAAATGGCAATTGATAAATTAGAGATCTAGATAACAATGATAGCTAAGTTTAGTGACCACCAAAATAGCACTCTTTAAGTTAGGGACTAGAATGATATCCCTTGCCAATGCAAGTTCAAAGATGCTCGTAAATACTTCATATAGGATGTTTGCTAACTATCAAGTCGTCTGACGGTCGTTATAATTGGTGGAATGGTCTAATTTGTAGTGCATAGTATCACCTAAACATTAGGTCCCTTTGAAACGCGAGAAAATTTTCAATTTCCTATGTTTGTTCTAGGGTCATGTTTAGAACCTCTAAAGCTAATAGTTAGCCGCTAAAATTAGTTTTAGATTTGCAAACACCTCCAATTAAGAGCATCTTCGATAGGAGTCTTAAACGGGGTTTTATTTTGAAATATAGGACTCTACCATCGAAAAGATGCTCCAACAGGGGGCTCTATTTTACAAAAATTTATCAAACCATTATAGTGCTCCGTCTCTCGGATCCTAAATATAGTACCCCATATACTGGAGCCTTATCCTCGTTTGTACACTATTACTAATTTTTTATTTCTTAAATAACATGATTTATTTCCTAATAATATGATATATGGCTCAATTGTTGGAGCTACAAACGTTTTTGTGGCCCTAAACGCTTTAAATCAAGTCTTACTTTAATTTCGATGACTTAAATATAGGACTTCTTGTTGGAGATGCTCTAAGAGCAACTTCGGTAAAATACTCCCCAAATCAATAATTTGAGTAGTTGTTCTAAAACTTCTCTCCAACAGATCTAAATAAACATTCCAAATTTAGATATTTCTCATCTAACCTTATTTTCTTCCTATATCTAGCAACTTTTTACCAACTCCGAAACAACAAAAAATAACACAATGTTTTATTGCGGCGCTTTTTTTCCCTCCACTCGCGAGTCAAGGAAAACTGTTCCGTCGCCACTCAAGTCCAAACAGTCACTGCATGCTCCTGGCCGATGCAAAGGATAAAGAAATCAATTCCGTCGCGTGTTTATGTGAGATGATCACGCTTGACCTTAGATAAAATGTAAATAAAGGATACTTCAGAGCAAATCGATCGTTTCATGTGCATAGATTCAGCGAGATTCATATGCTAGGTCGTCTTCAGTATGCCGACGACACACTTATCGTAGCAAGAGCAGATGAGTCGGCTATGGTGCGACTCAAGGAGCTACTCCGAAGTTTCACCCGGGCGACTGGTCTGGACATAAACTATACCAAAAGCACCTTGGTTCCTATGCATGTGCCTGCACTGGAGGTTGCTCAGTTTGTGAACATTCTTGGCTGCACCGAAGGGGCTTTCCCTCAGTCCTACCTTGGTCTCCCCCTCTCTAATGAGAAGCTTAATTTGGCTGCCTTCGCTCCCATCATTGCTAGTGTTGATCGCTATCTATCAGGGTGGTGGGCGAGCCTCCTCAATCACCATGGCCGCCTTGTCCTTGTCAATTCTGTTCTGGACAGCCTTCCTGTTTATGCCATGGGAGCTCTAGTCCTTCCCCAGGGTGTGGTGGAAGCTCTTGACACTAGGCGCCGGGCTTTCCTCTGGGCAGGAGAGGAAGGCATCTCAGGAGCTAAATGCCTAGTGAATTGGAAACGTGCCTGCCTTCCGAAAAAAGATGGCGGCCTTGGCATTCGTGATCTCCGCTTGCAAAACACATGCTTGCTACTAAAGCTTCTGCACCGTGCTCACAACTCTCCAGATTCAGCATGGTCCTGTTGGCTACAAGTGGAGTTTGGTGGGCCTTTATCTGCACCAGACAATGCCACAGCGGGTTCGCATTGGGCGGCCCTTCGTCGGCTCCTCCCAGACTATCGATTGCTGACCACGGTGGAGGTTGGTGATGGGCGTACTACGGCTTTCTGGTATGACTGCTGGCTGCCCTCAGGGCCCCTCGTGGAGGCAATGCCGTCGCTGTACACACACGCACGACATAAAAATGCCTCAGTCAGCGACGTTCTTTCAAAAGGTCTGCGCCTCGCCTTCGTCTCTCGGCTCTCAACGGTAGCTGCTGCTGAACTGGTGCAATTGATGGGGCTGCTTGATGGTGTGGTGTTAACAAATACCCCAGATGTACGTGTGTGTCCCTGGGAAGACAGATTGCATAAGCTTAGCTCCTCATCTGTCTATCGTGCAGTTGTCTCCAATGGAGAAGGCTGTGAGTACTATAAATTCATTTGGGAGAATTGTGCCCCTCCTAAGGTCAAATTCTTCGGCTGGCTGTTGGTGCAAAACAGGATTCAGACCAAGGAGAACCTCCTCAGAAAACATTGCGTTGATGACAGTGTATGCGAGGTCTGTTCGTTGGCTGTGGAAAGTTCATCGCATCTGATCGCTGGTTGTCCTTTCTCAGCTGGTTTCTGGGCAAGGTTGGGGATGAACATTTCTGAGGAGGATGCGCAACAACTTTGGCATGTTCAGCCCCCTGTTCACATGCCCACCGCACACTTCAATACCTTCCTCCTCCTATGTTGTTGGCGTCTCTGGAAACACCGTCATGATGTCGCCTTCCGCTCGCTTTCCCCGTGTTATACGCGTCTCATGGCTGGCTGCCGTGAGGACGCAGAGTTGTGGTCTTGTAGATTACCTCACTCGGATCGTCATGTGTCCCTTGCCTGGGTGATGGTGTTCTCCTCTTCTCCTCCTCTGTAACAATCTTAACCGACATGTAACTTGACCATGTATAGGCCCTTACTAATGGCAATGAAAAGGTGGGGTACCTCTCCCCCCCGAATTTCTCAAAAAAAAAATACAGATAGAAAATAGGTCCACTTTTTTTTGACGTGAATAATATCAAAACCAAACTACAACCTAGATGTCCTATTAGTTGTCGTTTTGAACAAGACTTGAATCAAACCTATAAAATTTTAACTACAAATAATTATTTTATTATGTAGTTTTGAAACATAATGTTTATATGTATCGATTTGTATTAACAAGTATTTTTTTTATAAAAGTACATATATATAAAGAGTTTATTTGTATTTAATAAAAAACATTGGTCAAAGTTATATTTTGAAGACCGTGTCGCTGTTCTAAACGGCAACTAATATTGCACCGGAGGGAGTATATTTAGAGAGCTATTGGACAACTCATAATTTTTTACTCCCAAAGATCTTTAGCAACTTGCTAAATCTATGATTTAGAGAATTACTACATAACTATTGTAGTGTTATCTCACAACTAATAATTAGTTCATTAGTTGGTTCAACCTAACTAAAAATTGGTTAGCTGGTTAGCTATTAGCTCTAAAGGTTCTAAACAAGATCTAAAACTTATTCCTACAAAAAAAAAATTGTATGATTATCCTAAAGTTTCTGCGTTCTAAATGGGACCTCACCTCATCTTGTACTAGCTGTTCAATGGTTATCTATTTATCTGTTTTTAAGATCAATATTTGCAGTGCCGTAGCGCATCTACACATCAGCTTGTAAAAGGTAGCATATTATTATTCTTGCACATGTACATATACATCATATGACAGTATATTACACTACGGAATGCGTGGAGATTGTATAGCTTCCAAGAGGATAGAACTTTAGGGGACACATTAGCAAACATGAGGTGTAAGGACAAAGCGTCATGTCAAAATAATCCGCTTAGATTCTTCAGCATCATCATGTCCCCCCCAGCTTTATTCCCGTCCCTTCCGATTCCCATCGCCATACACGATACATCCCATCCTCATCCGGTATCCTATACCTTTGCTGCGCGCGCGCCGCGGCCTATGTAACGTAGTACTGCGTACGTCCACATTATTCGACGTCTTGCTTTTTGTTTGCTCTTTAAAGATCGACACGATCCACGGCCGCGCATCGGATGCACATCTGATCGATATGCATTAAGCAACACGCACTGGTGGGAGAGGAGCACTCCACTTCCACGAGCTAGGACAAGATATCCCTGTATTCGATATTTTTTTTTGTTGTATATGTATCTATATATCTATAACTAATATTAAAACGACAATTGTGATTATTTATCCTTCAGTCTTGCAACTGCCGTTTACCCCTCTCTTTCAAAATCGTGAGTGAAAATCAGAATTATCGATTAAAAATAAAAAAACGGACACACTCTTAACAGATAAAATTACAATTACACAATATATCGAGGGGTAAAATCATAATAAATTATATGACCATTTTTTGTCCTTTCCCATCGGATTGCACACTAATATGCAAACACATGCACACAAATTTCTGTCCTAAGCTAACCAAAGCAAACACCTCCAAATCAAAGCAATTACAATTACATAGATTCCAAACCAAAGCAAACACACACATTTTTTTTTGTCTTTACAATTACATAGATTCCACATACATTTAATCTAATTGCACATAAGTTTCTCATTTTTTAACAACTTGGTACACATTGGACACTAATATGCAAACACACACACAAGCAATGATCTTCAACAACTCAACTGTTTTCTGTCCTAAGCTAACCAAAGCAAACATCCCCAAATCTTTTTCTCCTTGAATCCATAAGCCTTCTCTATTTCATCCTCCAAGCCTGCTTGTTTCTTCTGCATCTTGCTAATCATGTTCAGGTACTCCTCCTCCCATCTCCAAAAAGAGCATACAGAACCACCTTTCTGTCACAACCAAAAGCAGGAAGAACACATTACCTCTAAGTCGGTTTAAACCAACCAAAGAACCCAAAATTGAATCCAAACCTTATGCTTCGAGCTACCTTCTATGGTGTTGGAGAAAGGGGGTGGAGGGTTCGTGCAGGCTCTAGCAATGAGGGCGGTGGAGTCGTAGTCACGGAGAGGGTAGGCAACGTCGACGGCGTTGACAGAGGACAAAGGTAAGACCTAATTCAAACAACGCCTAAAAACATTTGGTTTACAGGTAATACGCCTGTTTGTCCTTAAGTGAGACCCAAACAATGATTAAGGATCAGGCTAACATACTTTAAAAGTTTATGGACCATGGTGACACAAGGAGACAAGTTTAATGACCGGAAATGTGTTTTACTCTTATTTTAACTATTCGGATAACAGATAGTTCATTTAGTTTGTTTAGTTGACTCAAACTATTTGAATAACTGTTAGACGGTGGTGGATATAGAGCATGATCCAATACATGTTAGGTCATGTCTTTCGTATCTTGTATATGAATCAATTACACGATCCATTAAAACAATTCATATCTACCAGTTATACAAAATGCAATTCATATACGTACTGAGTTGTTCCATAAAAAATAATTGGTTTGCTTAAAAACTTCTATATATTTCAAAGGTTCTTTTGTTAACGGACATTTACTAGATTTTTCTATGTTTTATTTAAATGGTATTGTTTATTGAGTCGTTATTCTATGTTTCCATTCACGCTCATACTTCGACGTACTCTTGGATAGTTTGCGACACCATTCTACAAAACTGAAATAGAGCAGACATGTTTGAGAAGAAGGGGATTGAATAATAAAGGGATTTTAGCCCATCTATTCCTTTTGCTCAATTCTCTTGCTCGCAAACTGAACCTCAATGAGCACTAGTAGAGGGACAATCTTTGCCTAGTGCTAAATTCTTTGTCGAGTGCAAATTCACGAGCACATGGCCAAGAGTCTTTTACCGAGTGTAATACTTGGCATAGAAATACACTAGCAAATCAGTTGTTTGCCCAGTGCTTGACACTCGGTAAATAAAAACATTCGACAAATAGGTGGTTTGTCTAGTGTTTATCACTCGACAAAGAAAAAACACTCTACAAAGAGGTGATTTGCTTAGTGTCAAACACTCGATAAAGAAAACACTCGGCAAATCACCGTCTGAACCTAACATACACTAACTACCGTTAATTTTGCCGAGTGTCCGGCGTGTCACTCGGCAAAGGAGGCCTCTTTGACTAGTGCCATTTTCAAGCACTAGGGAAACATGTATTTTTCCTAGGATCAATCCAGGACACTAGGCAAAGAGACATTTTGCCTATTGTCTTTTTTACACTAGAGGAAAAGTGTTTTTTATTTTTTTTATTTTGACCTTAAACTTTTTCTATTATGTTTCAACAACATCTAGAACTACATGTTCTTTTTGGTACATTTCTCGAGGTTTTTGGTATATTTAGTAAATTTATTTCATTTAATTAAATATTTTCGGATATCCCAATCAAAGCCTCTCCGAGTGGAAGAGTAGGTATCTACTATTTATATCGAAATAGGAGGATATCTTGATTCGTTAGAAATTGAACAGGTAAAGAAATTTCTAGATGAGTTAAGTAAACACCTAAAAGATACTAAACCTCAATTCCAAGAAATTACATCTTCTAGTAAGACATTCACCGAGCAAGCAGAAACCCTTTTTGAAGGAAGCTATTCAGGAACAACTTGAATAGTTTTCCCTTCAGGAACAAACATAAATATAGCATGTTTACCCTTATTAGCATAACTCGTGTTAGTAGAAGAAGAATCAAAGATTTTTCATTTGAATCATGCAAAATTTCTGCAAGTCATTCACATAATGGACAAAATGTATAGAAAAATGATTTTTATGTTATTGAGTATATGTTGAGGTCATATGCAGTAACAAACCAGAAATTTTGAACATCAAGTTCACGAAACATGACCCTGAACTTGCGGTCCAATTGTTTTCAAATTGTATAAAAAGTAAACGAATCAAAAAATCATGAAACTTATCGAGATGTCATGATATCAATGTGGGGGTTGTGATAAAAGGTTGATAAAGTTTCGTTAAAGTTTCACACGTATGATGGTTACCACCTAGTCGACCTCCACATGCCATCATGAAACTTTGTAGATTTGTTCGGTTTGTAATTATTGTAGGTAACAACTTTAATGAAACCTTGTCAACTTTTTATCATAGCCTCCACACATGAAATCATAACATCTTGACAACTTCATGATTTTTTGACCTAGTTTTCTTTTTATACAATTTAAAAACAACTGGACCGTAAGTTCGTGATCATGTTTTGTGAACAAGATATTTAAAATTTCTATTCTATTGCTGGATACGGTCTCAACTTATACTGAATAACATGGATATCATTTTTCATTATGTGTATGATTTGCAGTTCAAATTTGAATTATCTGAAAAAATTCAATTAAATGAAATAAATTTACTAAGCACTTCGAGAAATCTGCCAAAATTGAACATGTAGTTCTAGGTGTTGTTAGAACACAACATAAAAAGGTTGGGAGCAAGAAGAAAAAATAAAAAAACACTTTACCGAGTGTCAAAAAGGCACTACGCAAAATGCCTCTTTGCCTAGTTTCCTAAACTGGCACACTAGGCAAAGAGGCTCTTTGTTGAGTGTCAAAAAATAACACTAGGCAAAAAACCTTCTATGTCGAGTGTTTTTTGACACTAGGCAAAGAGGTTCTTTGTTGAGTGTTTTTTGACACTAGATCTTTGACGAGTGCTTTTTGACATTAGGCAAAGAGTTTGTTTATCGAGTGTTTTTTGACACTTTGCCAAGATAATTTTTAAATCACATTTTGAAGTGGTAAATTAATTCAAATGGAAAGTGTCTGTACCTCAAAACTGGGGTACCCACTCCTATAGGACCAAGACGGGACCGTTGTGGTTATCCTTAGTCGCATAATCGCATGTGGTCTACCCTACCTCGGAACAAGGGCCAGTCCGACGAGGCTGTTGCCCTCGGATGGAGGCCATTTCCACGTAGGGCTCTCCGGGTCCCTAGAACTGGGGCCCAGGGCCGCTACATGCCCCAAAGTATGGGGAATCCTTGCATTTGTGCCCAGGGGCCAAATCCCCTCTAGATGGTCTCGGACACCTGCATATGCTACCCGGACCTCCGACTTAAAGAGCTAAGGTACATCCACATGTCCAGGCCCTTGCCAAAGGGTCTCGGACTCTTCCGAGTACCTTCCGGACCCCAACTAGGGGTGGTCCAGATCTACCATGCCTACATATACTCCTAGTTGGTTGCTCCTTGCTTCGGTGAGGACCCGATGCTACAATGTGTCTTATGGCGTGTGACGTAAGCCGTCGGGAAGAACCTGACATAAGCTCAGGCAAGAGGGGCCACCTGCGTTTAAGGCGGGCAGAGTGCGCGGCTGTTCACGCCAGTGATAGGTGGTGCACACCCCACATTAAATTCAAGTGGCGTGCATAGCCCGCAAGGCCTGTGCCACGTTAGAAAGCTACAAGTTACTAAGGCAAGACAATTGACTCAATGTGTCGCTTGGGCACCCTTCATTATGACCTCTACTATTCCTTGCGTGAGGGAACAGGCGGAGGGGACAGGATGACACCGTCTGTATTCTCCCTACGCTCGCCTAAGGCGCAACCTACGTTGTAGCCTTTTCCCCCACACCAACAAAACTAGGCAGAGGAAAAGACTGGATGGAGAAGACCTCGATCCACTTGCATTACCCTGTGGTCTCTTTGTATCCCTGGGTCCACTTATCTGAGATCAAGCACCATGTAAGCACCTCTCTTAAGCTATAAAAGGGAGAGCACACTCAATAGAAAGCAGATCAACCTAAAGTTGTTCATGCTAGGACAGACTCACTCGAATCCTGGGCTTCCTTAAGCTCTCGGCAATATAACTCACATTGGAGTAGGGTATTACGCTCCAGTGGCCCGAACCACTCTAAACCCTTGTGTGTTCTTGTGTTCATCTATCTCATGAGGCTAACCCTAGGCTGCCCCTCCAGTCTTAGTAATAGGGTAGGTGCACGGGAGATTTCTCTTCGGCAAAAGGTTTTCATCTATAAAGTTGTATGAGTCATCAAAATATATACATTTTTTGGTCATTTCTTCATATGATAAGACTTGTGAACAATATTAGAACCACCATTTTGGATGAACAGATGATCAAAGAACTAAAATAAACATTGTAGATCTTGAGAAGTTATAGATTTTTGTAGTTGAAAACTTTTTGATTTGAAGCCATCTTATCAACGAAAACTATGTCTGAATACAAAAAAATATAATTAGATTTTTTAAACGACCTCAGATGGGAAAACCACCAAAATGATAATTGTATGTCTTAAAAAGTTATGAAACTTTGCAGTTGACAACCTTTTGATTTATAATCATTGTGTCATGTAAAACTAAATTCGAAATTTTCAAACGACCTCAAATGGAAAACCACCAAAATAGAAGTTGTAGGTCTCAAAATAACTTTGTAGTTAACAACTTTATGACCATAAATCATCTTATCATAGAAAAAATACGTTTGAAGTTTTTGAATTTTGTAAACAACATCAGATGAAGAAATACCATATAAAATTATAGTTCTTGAAACGTTATGCAACTTTGTAGTTGACAATCTTTTCATTAAATTCATTTAGCGCCTCAAACAATGAATTTACACTCGGTTTGGTTAAATATTTGGGGAAAGAAAACATAATATAGACACATGTAGGATAAAGGTGGAGTGTTAGAAGAGCTCACACGTGAGAGGGAGGTTGCCGATTTGAATCCTACTGGTCGCACCGCGAAAAATGTCAACAAAATGGCCACCAAGTTGCCCTAACTAGTGGTGGGTGCCTCTATCGATTAAAAAATTGTTATTTTTCGTTTTGTCGACAACTCTTTGCTAAGTGAAAAAGAGGTTTTGCTGAGTATTTGTGATACTAGGCAAAGGAGGCGATTCCTGTAGTGGACCGGGGATGGCTGGGTGGGTGACATACACGATTAAAAAGAATCTATTTTTGGGGTTGTCGACTAACACTTTGCCAAGTACAAAAGAAGCTTTACTAAGTGTCAAGACGACTCCTGTAGTGGAGGCAGAGTGACCGGGTGGGTGCCTTCCTACCCACCAATGTTTTGGTCCTGGACTAACTGGTGTCTCACTTTAGAACTTTACCCTAATTTTCTTTTCAGGTATCCTGTTTAACTGTATGTTCGGACACTTCGGTAATAAAAAATATAAAATCCAACAAATGCTTGTATGATACACCAAAGAGAGCAGTTTGTCTCGATAAAACTCCTTGCTTCGCAACTCACGACTCCTACCATCACCACCTAATTGGCCACATGTAGGGCCTGTTCCAATCTCGCGAGATAAACTTTAGCAGCTTTTTTAGCTACTTTTAGTCATTTGTAATCTAAACAGGAGAGCTAATGGTGGTAATTGAAGCTAAACTTTAGCACTTCAATTCATATAGCTAAAGTTTAGCAGGAAGCTAAAGTTTATCCCGTGAGATTGAAACGGGGCCGTAGTCTACATTTTTTAAAATGAGTAAAATAGTAAAAATACACTATCGATATCTAAACTTATAGTGTTGTATTATTTTGATCTCTAAACTCCAAAAGTACACATATATATCCCTAAACTTGTAATGAGTCTGTTTGGTAATATAGTTCTAAAATACCATAGTTTACAATTGTACATGACACAAATACTACATACAATATTGTTTTACCATAATAAAACCACAATATTGCTTAAAACCGAGATGTGGTTGGTTCTATTAGAAAACCAAAGTACTTATAGAGAGAATAGTAGAAAACTAAAGTCCTGAGTGGAGTTTCTAAAACTCCAAAAATACAACGGTTTTATGTAAACCATGATATTTAAAGCTGTGTTTTATCTGTATCAACCAAACACATTTTAACTTTCAATACCACGGTATTATCAAATACCATACTATTGTATAAGGGCTAGTTTGGGAACTCTATTTTTCTAAAAGATTTCTGTTTTTCCTAAGAAAAATAAACTAAATTTCCTTAGAAAACGAAAATCCCATGGAAAAAGGTCCCAAACTAGCCCTAAAACTACAAAAATACCAAGGCCGAATTTGTCTGTTCGGCTGCTCTTATTTGACGTGTTGGTTGTAGCTTGCTACTCTTTTCTACTCGTTTGCTTATTAAACTTAACTACCTGCTACATTTTTCAAATAAGGGCAGTCATACAGCTTATGTATCATCCCGGTCCTTAAACTCTCAATGCGTATATTCTGATCCTTATACTTATATGGTTGTGTCATCTAGTCCATAAACTTATTTTTGGTTTTATCACAGGTCTAAATAATTTGGACCTTTGATGACATCTGTCGGCGTTTCGAGACCGGGGGGGTCCCTAAGCCGACGAGTGAATGTCGCCGCGTGCCCCAGCCCAGATGGGTCGACGCGAGGCCGAGCGCGAAGGGGGGAAGTGAGGTGGCCGGAGATGGGCGTGAGAGAGGTGGAAATCCCGCGGCCTTCGTGTTCGTCCCGCGCCCAGGTCGGGTGCGCTTGCAGTAGGGGGTTACAAGCGTCCACGCGGGAGAGGGAAGCGAGCGGCCCCAAGAGAGCGCCTGTCCCGTCCTCGTCCCCGCGTGGCCAACCCTCTCTAAGAGGGCCCTGGTCCTTCCTTTTATAGGCGTAAGGAGAGGATCCAGGTGTACAATGGGGGTGTAGCAGAGTGCTACGTGTCTAGCGGGGGAGAGCTAGCGCCCTAAGTACATGCCGATGTGGCAACCGGAGAGATTTTGGCACCCAGCTGGTGTGATGTCGTGGCCGTCGGAGGAGCGACGGAGCCTGGTGGAGGGACAACTATCGGGGCGGTTGAGTCCTTGCTGACGTCCTCCTGCTTCCGTAAGAGAGCTGAGAGCCGTCGTCGTCACAGAGCATGCGGGGCGCCATCATTGCCTATCCGGCGGAGCTAGCCAGATGGGACACCGGTCTTGTTCTCTGCGGCCCGAGTCAGCTCGGGGTAGGGTGATGATGGCGCTCCCTGTTGACGTGGCTGGCCTGCGCCCTAGGTTGGGCGACGTGGAGGCTCCTCCGAAGCCGAGGTCGAGTCTGTCTTCCATGGCCGAGGCCGAGTCCGAGCCCCTGGGTCGGGCGAGGCGGAGGTCGTTCGGTAGAGGCCAGGGCGGAGTCCGAGCCCTGGGGTCGGGCGGAGCGGAGTTCGTCGTCTTCTGGGGCTGAGCCCGAGTCCGAGCCCTGGGTCGGGCGAAGCGGAGTTCGTCGTCTTCCCGGATTTAGCCCGAGTCCGAGCCTTGGGTCGGGCAGAGCGGAGTTCGCCGTCTTCCGGGACTTAGCCCGAGTCCGAGCCCTGGGTCGGGTGGAGCGGAGTTCGCCGTCTTCCGGGTCTTAGCCCGAGTCCGAGCCCTGGGTCGGGCGGAGCGGAGTTCGCCGTCTTCCGGGGCTTAGCCCGAGTCCGAGCCCTGGGTCGGGCGGAGTGGAGTTCGCCGTCTTCCGGGGCTTAGCCCGAGTCCGAGCCCTGGGTCGGGCGGAGCGGAGTTCGCCGTCTTCCGGGACTTAGCCCGAGTCCGAGCCCTGGGTCGGGCGGAGCTTCCTATGGTGCCTTTGGCAGGGCCTGACTGCCTGTCAGTCTCACTCTGCCAAGCGGCACTGCGGTCGGAGCGGCGCAGGCGGCGCTGTCCTTTTGTCAGGCCGGTCAGTGGAGCGGTGAAGTGACGGCGGTCACTTCGGCTCTGCCGGGGGGGCGCGCGTCAGGACAAAGGTGTCAGGTCACCTTTGCATTAAATGCTCCTGCGACTTGGTCGGTAGGCGCGGCGATTTAGTCAGGGTTGCTTCTTAGCGAAGGCAGGGCCTCGGGCGAGCCGGAAACATGTCCGCCGTTGGAGGGGGGCCTCGGGCGAGACGGAAATCCTCCGGGGTCGGCTGCCCTTGTCCGAGGCTAGGCTCGGGCGAGGCGTGATCGAGTCGCTCGAATGGACTGATCCCTGACTTAATCGCACCCATCAGGCCTTAGCAGCTTTATGCTGATGGGGGTTACCAGCTGAGAATTAGGAGTCTTGAGGGTACCCCTAATTATGGTCCCCGACAGTAGCCCCCGAGCCTCGAAGGGAGTGTTAGCACTCGCTTGGAGGCTTTCGTCGCACTTTTTTGCAAGGGGACCAGCCTTTCTCGGTTGCATTTTGATCCGGTGGGTGCGCGCGAGCGCACCCGCCGGGTGTAGCCCCCGAGGCCTCGGAGGAGTGGTTTCACTCCTCCGAGGTCTTAATGCCTCGCGTAATGCTTCGGCCGGTCTGGTTGTTCCCTCATGCGAACTGGTCGTAGCCCGGGTGTACGGTCGGGGCCCAAGCTCTCGGGCTGGTATGTTGACGCTGTCAACGGTTCGGCCGGAGCCGGGTTTGCGAGAGCAGCCCCCGAGCCTCCGCACAGGGCGAGAGGGCGATCAGGGACAGACTCGGCTTTTTTACATACGCCCCTGCGTCGGCTTTCCGCAAGGAGGAGGGGGGGAAAGCGCCATGTTACCCTCGATGGGCGCCGAACATGGTGTCTCCGGTGAGCTGCAAGCGGGTAATCCGAGTGGACGTCCGTGCCCCGTTCGTTAGGGTTCGGCTAGGGGCCCAGAGGCACGCCCAAAAGTACCTGCGGGTGATCTGCCGGACCCGGTCCCCTGGCGACGGGGTCCGAGGGCTCGATGCCTCCCTCTGATGGGATTCCGTTACAAGATTGCTCCCGTTGGTCTCGGAAATGTCCTAGGGTACCTCGGGAGCACAGCCCGAGCCTTGGTTATGTATCGAACGTACCCCTGCTCATCCCTTGCTCGGCGTCTGAGGCGACTGTGAACCCTTCGGGGGCCAGCCTTCGAACCCCTGATCAGTAATGGGCGCGGAGCCCGAGTAGCCTGAGGCGGCCGTGGAACCCTTCGGGGGGCCGGCCTTCGAACCCCTGACCAGTAGTGGGTGTAGGGCCCACGCGATCTGAGGCGGCTGTTGAAACCCTTCGGGGGGCCAGCCTTCGAACCTCTGATCAGTAAGGAGGCTCGGAGCCTGGTTCCTTCACGGGGAAGGATCCTTTTCGGGGTATCCCCCTTTCCCGGTCCCTGTTGCAAGAGATAGAGAAAGAGGAAAAAAAAGGAAAGGATACGAAATCGAACGACGTGGCGTACCTTTTTTGGCGCGGTTTTTACGGCGAAGGCGAAGCATCGCCCGCTTCTCCTGCCAGAAGCGTCGTATATCCCTCCGCGGAGTTAATGCGACGGGGCGAGTTGTTGGCAGGGCGGCCGTTGCGCGTGCGCGAGCCGTTCGAGGAACGGATCACGGGCGCGTTGTCTTCACGCCGTGAGAGGGGGTTCTCTAGCTGCCCCCGGATGGGACGTGAGCTTGGCTGACGACGCGACCGCTGCTCCCGCCCGCCTGCCACCGTCATCACTGCCGACCCCCTTTTGGCCGCATTGACCGCCGCGTCAGGCTGGCGCTGCTGGGTCGTGCGCCTGGTCGCCTCGAGTCGCGGTATTGATTCTGCAATCGAGGAGGCGCGGTGGTGGCGTAAGTGGCGGTGCAGTTGCTTGCATGCGGCATCCGGCACGCCGGTTGCGTGACGCGTGGGCCTGGGCCTCCATGCTGGCGTGTCGGGAGTCGGAGGAGCGCGTCCACTTGGCGCGGTTGCATGCCGCCTGCATGGCTGCCCGCCTCTTTCGCCCGTTGGTCCGGGCAAAAGTGGAGGGTCACTTGTAACCGCTGGGCGGTTGTGTGCACCACGCGCGGCGGTTTGGCTTCTTCTGCTCTGAGCCGGTTTGCTTGACATGCGGGACCCAGCCCCCGCGCCGCAAGGGAGGGCCTTGGAGCGTGTTGGAGAAGACTCAGCCCGTGACGGTTGGGGGCGCAAGTAGGGAGAGTTGCCTTTAAAAGGAGGGTGACCCCCTTCGGAAGGCGACCATGTCTTCTCGCTCCGTTATGCATTGCGTCTTTCTACCTTCCAAGCCCCCGGATGGGGGATACCCGCCGTCTTTTCGCCTCATCGTTGGAGGAACGCAACTCCGTAGGAGTTGGTACCTTTCAGCCATCGTTCGGCTTCAAGGATTTTCATCATGCAGCCCGGCTGCACCCCTCCACCGGCGGTCACCCAAGATGGTGACCTCCAGCTTGATGGTGGGGGAAAGCGAGCCGGGCCGCGGCCTCTGCCCCTCCCTCAGCCTCAAGGATTTTCAACACCAGGGCTGGGGAGGGGAGTGTGCCGAGTTGGGGTCGGCCCCTGTTGTGGGCGACGACCCGCTCCTTCACTCAGTGACCGGAGGGATGGGCGGTCGTCGTCCGTGGCGCTGGCAGCTGCACCGTGCCTGGCTCTCGGACGCGAGTGGCTTCGGAGCCGCTCGCGGCGCCGGCGTCTGCCACGGTAGCTGGAAGAGGTTCTCCCGCCAGCGAGATAGCCAAGGCCGGCCACGGACCGACCTCCAACTCTACGGCCTTCTGCCCGTCCTTGCCTCACGAGTTTGGGCATGGGCGGGGGCCTCCTGGCAGCAGCATCCGCCCTGAGGTCAGTGCCGCCGCTGTTCGGCCCCCCGGGGCAGAAGTCGTCGTCATCGCCGCTGCTGGAGCGGGTGACGGCGCGCCGTTCGTCGGTCTTCTGTTGTTCCGCAGGCCCTCCCCCATGGAGTGGGGTTGTTCATACCTGCGGAGGGGGAACCGGAGTTCCGTTTGTAATGGCACTTCGAATGCCAGTGTTTTTGTTCATTACGGCTGTCGAGGCCTGAACATGTATGTAATTTTGGCACGGAGCCATGTTTTTCCTCATTTTCGAGCATTAAGACTCGCCTGTTGATTATCTGAACCGCTTCACCAAGCATGAATTGCCCTGTGTCAAGGTGACGAGTGAGGTATCCGTATCCTGGAGGCGTAGGAGTCCCTCGGCTCGGTCGGCCTTGTTGTCTGAGGCTCCTCTAGCTTAGTTAAAGGGACCCCCTGGCCGCTCTTCGACGAGCCGAGGCCAGGGGTAGCGATATCAGCATGAACAGAGGCAGAGTTGGCTCGAAAATGAAACCTGGTCGGCCAGAGCCTAGCCGGGTTGTCCGTTAGCGGGACCGACGCCGGAGTTGATCAGCCGAGGCCTCGGGTCGGGCTGGCGCCCTTGGGAGGTGGTTGGCCGAGGCCCCAGGGGTACCCGGCCGAGCCGCCTGCTCGGGCCGGATTCCCGGAGAAGTCCCTGGCAGCGATTGTCCGAGCGTGACGATGACGTCGTCCTCCAGAGTGGGGATCCCTGGACCGCGTCGCCGTCCGAGGCTAGGTCGGACCTCGCTGAAGGTGTCGTCGATGCCGAGGGTGCTACTGCCCCCTTCCAGCGTCAAGACCCAAGCCTGCAGGATCAGAGTGTCTTGTAGCGTGTGCCTTCTGCAGCCGCCGAGGCCAGAATTTACACACCCTCGCTGTGTTGTAAAGCTGCGTCTCCTTTCCTCTTGTTTCGAGTATCTGGACTTTTTGTCGGTAACAGGGATGTTTGTGCGAGCGAAAGTTGCTTCTCGCGGAAGGTGATGAGTGAGGTATCCGTATCCCGGAGGCGTGGGAGTCCCTCAGCTCGGTCGGCCTTGTCGCTTACGCGCACTTTCACCCGTCCATGAGGCCCTGTCACCGGCTCAGTCGAGAAGGCTCGAAGGATCGCTTCGGCAGAAGAGCTTCCGAACGTGAAGACTTGTTCGGTCCGCGGAATCACTTTATCCGAACGCGAGTTACTTATCGCAGAAGGTGATGAGTGAGGTATCCGTATCCCGGAGGCGTAGGAGTCCCTCGGCTCGGTCAGCCTTGGCTGCTTACGTGTACTCCGTCGTTTTTAGGGTCCACTTTTCGAAATAGTCAGAAAGCATGAAAGATATTCTGGCAGATGAGATCTTTTTTCGAGGAAAATTTCAACGCAGAGGGGGTCCCCCCCCCCTTTTAGCCCCCGAGGGAGGGTCGGGCTTTGCCGAGGCGAGGCCGACCCTTCCTTGATGACTAAACTTTGCATGGGTGCGAGGTATATAAACAACTTGAAAACATCTTAAGGGTAGAAGCGACGTAGCTGTTGGATGTTCCAAGCGTTGCCGTAGACCTCACCTTGGCTGTTGGCCAGCTTGTATGTTCCGGGCTTCAGAACTTTGGCGATGACGAATGGCCCCTCCCAGGGGGGCGTGAGCTTGTGCCTCCCTCGGGCGTCTTGCCGCAGCCGAAGCACCAGGTCGCCCACCTGGAGGTCTCGGGGTCGGACACCTCGGGCGTGGTAGCGTCGCAGGGACTGCTGGTACCGCGCCGAGTGTAGCAAGGCCTTGTCCCAAGCCTCTTCCAGCTGGTCCAGCGAGTCTCCTCGGCTAGCTTGGTTGCTGAAAGGGAATTAGGCTTACACCTAGTTCCTAAATAATTTTGGTGGTTGAATTGCCCAACACAAATGTTGGACTAACTAGTTTGCTCTAGTGCACAAGTTATACAGGTGCAAAAGGTTCACACTTAGCCAATAAAAAGACAAGTGTTGGATTCAACAAAGGAGCAACGAGGCAACCGAGGGCACCTCTGGCTGGAGGCACCGGACTGTCCGGTGTGCACCGGACAGTGTCCGGTGCGACCAGAGGACTCCAACTCAAACTCTTCGCCCTCGGGATTTCTCGGAAGCCGGCGCGCTATAATTCACCGGACTGTCCGGTGTGCACCGGACATGTCCGGTGCTCCAAGGAAGCGCGGTCTCCGGAACTCGCCAACCTCGGGTTCGCGCGGCAGCCGCTCCGCTAAAATTCACCGGACTGTCCGGTGTGCACCGGACTGTCCGGTGTACCAGCGGGGCAACGGCTACTTCGGCGCCAACGGTCGACTCTGACAATAAAAGTACACGCGGCAGAGGCAGAGCAGAGGATCAGAGAGGCACCGGACTGTCCGGTGTGCACCGGACTGTCCGGTGCCACATGAGGACAAAGCCTCCAACGGTCGACCAGCTCCATCCCCAACGGCTATTTGGTGACGTGGCTGTCACACCGGACATGTCCGGTGTGCACCGGACTGTCCGGTGCACCATACAACAGACAGCCTTCACCAACGGCTAGTTTTTGTTTGGTGGCTATAAATACCACCCCAACCGGCCACTTCAAGGTGTGGGAGCCCAAGCAACATTCCAAGTCATCTAGTTGACACACTCAAGCCCTCCCAACCACATATATTCATTGATCCATCCTATACACAAGATTTAGACCACTACAACCAACACAAGTGCCACAAAAGAGAGAGCAAGCAAAAGAGAGCTACTCATTTGAGTTTAGCACTAGTGCCTTGTGAGATTCATTGAGAGATAGTGTGTGCTTCATCTTTGTGTTCATTTGCGCGTGGAGTTTTGACTCCCATTCGAACTTCCTCCAAAGTTTTGGAGGCTTGTAAAAGCTAACAAGAGACACCAAAGATTGTGGTGGTCCTTGTGGGATCGAGAGTGATCCTTGAGAAGAAGAAGAGCTCGCCGATCCTTGTGTGATCGGGGGAGAGAGGGAAAGGGTTGAAAAAGACCCGTCCTTAAGTGGACTCCTCAACGGGGACTAGGCCTTCGAGGGCCGAACCTCGGTAAAACAAATCACCCGTGTCCATTGTGTTTATTGCTTGTGATTTGTTTGTGTTCCCTTGCTTTAAGTTTTCTTGCATCTTTATTTGCTAATATCATTTGGTGTTGCTTCAAGTTAAATTCCCATTTAGTGAAGCAACACGTTGCAAGAAAGAACTTGTCCTAGTACTCTTCTCATCTAAGGCTTCTTGCTTTGTTATTCTATAACTTACTAGTTGTATTGATTTATTACTTCCGCATTATTTAGCAATACTCTTTTCAAGCAAGAACTTAGTTTCTATTCTCCGATATTTGTATATCTTGTTCTAACCACTAATCAAGGGATCTAGTTGGGGGATAAAGTTTTAATTTTCAGGTTTCGCCTATTCACCCCCCCCCCTCTAGGCGACTTTCAATTGGTATCAAAGCTAGGCACTTCATCTTGAGTCTAACAACTCGAAGTGATGGCTCGTAGAAGATCCCAAAAGAACAAGAAGACTCCTCCATCGAACGTAACTCAACAAGAGGTAACTCTTGAAATATTACTTGATGATTGTTCTAATTATGATTCATGGTCTACTAGTGTGATAAATGCCTTTAGAACCATAGATCCACGATTAGAACAAATTATAGACAAGAGTATTTTTTCCTCTAATTTCAATGGAAAAATTAATTCCGAGGAGGATCAAAGATGTTATCGCTTAAACTATCTAGCTTTTGACATCTTAACTAATTCTCTTAGTAGAGAAGATTATCATGCCTTCATATCAAACTATGACGAATCTTTCTATGATGCGCATGATATTTGGACTAGAATTAAAAACAAATTTGATGAGTCCAAACATGATAGTTCATTTGATGCTTCTACTTCCTTTAGTCTTTGTGATACTAACCCTTGCAAGGAAGAAGAAGAAAATGAACGGTGGAGACCAAACGATGAATCCACCTCTCCAAAAGGTTTGTCTTCCCATTTCGATTCCCACATGTGTTGTGTGGCTAATGCAAATGATAGCGGAAGCACAAATGAGGATGAGGAGGAAGAAAGAAGCCTTGTGCAACTCTACGCTCGCCTAAGCCAAAAAGATAAGGCGGTCATGCTCAAACTTCTAGAAAGAGCGAGAGAGCAAAGCGAAGCTCGTCAAAGGCTAGAAGATGTTCTCTCCATGAAAATGCTACACTTTGACGAGTTGACTAAGGAACATGAGGAGCTAAAGTGCTCTCATGTTGATTTGGTCCAAAGGTATGAAACTGTTTCAATTGAGCATGATAACGCTTTACATTGTATTGCTCAATTAGTAAATAGGAATACCTTGCTTAAGGACCAAGTAGAAAAGCTAAAAGTTGAAAATCTAGCTTTTCAAGAAAAATATGATATGCTTCTATGTTCTCATGAAAATCTTATAGATGATCATATCATATTGAATTTGACTCATGAGGTTGTGATAGAAAATTTAAAATCCCAACAACCTCACTCATGCACATGTATTCAAATTGATACTATATTACCATGTGCTAATGCTTGTTGTCCATCGACAAGCAAATCTTCCTTTGAGCTACAATTTGCAGGAACAAATGATGATTCATATCAAAAGCTCAAAGAAGAAAATGAGAGGCTAAAGAAGAGCTTGACACAACTAAAAGGGAAATGCATTGCCCAACCTTCTCAAGATAACCGTGATCACATGGTGAAGAAGCTTGAGACGGGAACAACCGTGGCATGCACTACATCCCTTGAAGAAAATATCAAGGATTTGAGGATTGCCAAGAGGAAGAAACAAAAGATGAAATTCAACACCTCCTCCAAAAGCCTCAACCACGCCTCCACAAAAGGTAACATCCAAGGTAATGATCAAGCCACACTTCACATTAAGAGGTGTAGTGAATGCTTTGAAGAGGGGCACTTGATTAGGTCATGTCCCTACATTAAAAATGGCTTGATTATTAACAAGGATGATAGACTTTGTTTTAAATGCTCCAAGAAGGGACACTTGCTTAGATCTTGTCCTCATTTAAAACAAAAAGGCATAGGGTTAGAAAAGAAAGTTTTTACTAACCATGTAGCAGGCAACAAACAAGGAAAGAAGAAAACATCAAATCTTGAAAAACGCCTTTGCTACACATGCCGTAAGAAGGGACATCAATGCAAGGATTGTCCCATAGGTAAATCTTCCACTCCTAGCTTGTCAATTACTTCTCATGTAACTAGGCAACCCAAAATTGCAACTTGTGCTAGAAAGGTAATGAGTTTACCTAATGCTAACACAAAGGACTTTTGGGTTCCTAGATCTTTGTTGACTAACCGTGATGGACCCATCAAGCGATGGGTACCAAAATATGCTTGACAAGCTTTGTAGAGGAAGGAGATGATATGAAGCCTTGGTGTGCTTGAGAGAGTCCACTCAAGCTATCAATCGTCAATGATCTACATACATGATTGACCCAAGGTTATTTTTCAAATTGCTATGTCTTAAACTCATATCATCTCGAGGAAGATATTATATGTTGTAGGAAGTGAAGAGATATCATGTGCAAAAATCAAGGCCTACAACATGAAGGAAAGTCAAAGGATGGTAACTTCTATGCTTTTAAGTGCAAGTATTTTAGAATATCATTTCTTATGTGTCTTGTGTAGTCACATAGAAAAATTGAAGCACTTCAAATGTCTTTAAATTGATATTACCATTCTTTGAAGAATTTCCTCTCATATGGTAGATTGCACATTCATTATTTCCATTCTATGGCAATCTACATGGTTTAATTTATTGCAAGTATGTCATGGCATATTCTTTCTCTAATTATCTTGTTATTGCCATGATTCTAGATATAGAGAGATATTTCATGTTCTTAAAAGAATAAGGTGTAATGTAAGGAATCCAAATCCTTAGGACACTTGTAAAAGGAAAACTCTCTCTATAACTAGAATAGTGAGACTATTGATTGTATTTAAGTAACCCAAAGTAGTCTCACTTGTAGAGAATAAGTTTCTCTTTGGAAGCGTGTAATCTAACATGAAAAGAAAAATCAATCCAATGTTTTATGATGTGTTTCTGCTTGCTCAAAATTGGATATGATTCCTTCACATTAATCGCTTTCCAAATCATGAATTAGATTTATTCCTATAATCTCAAAGGATTATTTATGCTTGTTTTATGAGTTAAAATTGAACATAACATCATCTATGGATAATCTAGTTCATGCTATGAAGTTTCCATGTTTTTGTAACCTAGCTTCTCATTTCTTATCTAAATGATTACAAAAATGGAAACTAGTGCTTGTGTTGCTACTAACATTTCTCTTGAGTTCAAATCATGAAAATCTACAAGAAAGAAAGTGCACAGGCCTCATGGGTTGATCTTCACCCAAAGGAAGAAAGGTAAAAGCAAAGGTATGGGAACTCATCTCCTTAAGTTTGGTTCCCATCTCATTGGGTATTTAATCTAAATTATCATATTCTACCCTTGTGAGGAATAGATTCTTTATTGGACCAAAATTAACTAAGTATGCATTCAATATCATTCTCATAAATGCGCTTGTCCATTAGAATCTAATTCATGCCTTTGCTATATCCATTCTCATATTGATGCGCTTCTAAGTCATGATAATAAACTCAATATGAAAAAGTAAAATTCCTTTGATTAATCAAAAATGATTAAAAAGGTGCTCATTCCTCTTTTCTGTTAATATGCACTAACGTTAAGGAATTTACTTCATGTCTGTGTGACTCTTGGATGATGAATTATGCTTATTTCCTATCTAAAAGAAATCATCCATCACTATATACTCCCTTCTATTACTAACTCTCTTCTTGAGTATTTTCAATAAGTTTGAAAGGAAAAAGAAGCCACTGCAAAGGGAGAACTCTCAAATGAAAGAGGAGAACATCAAGAACAACACCACCTACTTCTACGAAACAATCAATGGTGTGGTTGTGAGTATTCTAAACCCCTTCATATTGAGAATACTAGGCTCAAGTTGTTTATTACAAATTTAGTGAGCCTTGATCAAGATGTATAATGCTTCCCTCTATTTATCTTTAAAAATAAATGCATCTATATTTGATGCATATCTTTAGGGGGAGCCTCTTATCTTGATTATGTTGAGACTATTGCTTTATCTCAGTAATTTCATATAGTCTCTTGCATAAGAATAAGTTTCTCATGAAGTATGCTACTATCTTTGAATTCTTGTCTTTTACTCTAAAGTAGCATATTTGCTGGATTCTCCTACTCTAAGCTTAATTGATAATCTAATGTGTATGTTGTTCTTTTGATCACATCTGTTATTTGTTTGATCATTGAATAACTTCAATCAACAATCATATTTCTTAGTGCCGTATATTCTATCAATCGATATCTCTCTTGATATGCACTAAGTTAAAAGGAGAATTCATGATACTTTTATGCAACTTGTGATCCATTTGATATATGCTAACTGTAACTTGAAAAGATCACTAGTTGTAGAACTCTCTCTTGCGCAAAATCTTTCCATATATTGTCATTAAGAATAGGTCTTAAGCATCTAAGACTAAGGACAAAGCACAATGAAGGGAGCGTCCCTATGTAAAGGTACAAAAAGGTAAAACTATCTCCTTTCATTTAAACTTGTACCTAAATCTTCCTTTTCTATACATTCTTTGCATATCTTGTATAAAAGGAAGAGAAAGCATGTCCATGTATTATCCCTGCTTCATATCTAGTTTAACTTCTCAAAAATTCATTCATGCTTTAATGCATCTTTGTTGAAACTAGATGAAGTAATTTAATTGTCAAAGAGCTTAAAGCTTAACCTTGTAACGAGGATAAGCTGCCTTTGTTCCAAAGGTGGATGGTCCTTAAGCCTCTTTGAAATCCTTAAGGGAAAATGCTTGAAATGTTTACAACATGCTTTCATAAGTGCATAAACTGTCATGAGCATCACACTTATAATATGACACAATGCACTTCACATTCTGTATAGATATGTTCTCATTAACCTAATTATGTGCAATTGGCATTTGAGGCCAAAAATATGTTTTCCTCTCGCACATACTTAGGGGGAGCAATCTATGTTATACAGAACTATGATCATGCTTAATTTGATATATCCTCTTGATCATATCTCTTTTATATATATGCTATGACCAATGTGTTTTCAAGTGTATTCCAAACCAAGTCATAGGTATATTGAAAGGGAATTGGAGTCTTCGGCGAAGACAAGGCTTCCACTCCACTCTACTACTCATTCTTCGCCGTCGCTCCGCATCTCACTCCATCTTTGGTATGATCTTCACTCATTTATTTCATGACCAAAGGAGGAGAAAATACTTCTATTGGCTCTAGTGATTCCGTTTTTGGCGATTCATGCCAAAGGGGGAGAAAATATGAGCCCAAAGCAAAAGGACCGCACCCACCCCCTAAGTATAAAAATTTGATGATTTTCAATTGGTAAATTTCAAATTGGTATCTCTTTGTGTTCTAAAGGGGGAGCAAGTAGTATTTTCAAAATTGATGTCTTAAAACCCTCTTGAACACTAAGAGGAGAATTTATTTGAGGGGGAGTTTTGTTTAGTCAAAGGAAAAGCATTTGGGACAAAGGAAGAAAATTTCAAAACTTGAAAATGCTTTGCAAAATCTTATTCATTTACCTTTGACTATCTTGCAAAAGGACTTTGAAAAGGATTTACAAAAGAGTTTGCAAAAACAAAACTTGTGGTGCAAGCGTGGTCCAAAATGTTAAAAATAAAGAAAACAATCCATGCACATCATACAAGTATTTATTGGCTCAATTCCAAGCAACCTTTGCACTTACATTATGCAAACTAGTTCAATTATGCACTTCTATATTTGCTTTGGTTTGTGTTGGCATCAATCACCAAAAAGGGGGAGATTGAAAGGGAATTAGGCTTACACCTAGTTCCTAAATAATTTTGGTGGTTGAATTGCCCAACACAAATGTTGGACTAACTAGTTTGCTCTAGTGCACAAGTTATACAGGTGCAAAAGGTTCACACTTAGCCAATAAAAAGACAAGTGTTGGATTCAACAAAGGAGCAACGAGGCAACCGAGGGCACCTCTGGCTGGAGGCACCGGACTGTCCGGTGTGCACCGGACAGTGTCCGGTGCGACCAGAGGACTCCAACTCAAACTCTTCGCCCTCGGGATTTCTCGGAAGCCGGCGCGCTATAATTCACCGGACTGTCCGGTGTGCACCGGACATGTCCGGTGCTCCAAGGAAGCGCGGTCTCCGGAACTCGCCAACCTCGGGTTCGCGCGGCAGCCGCTCCGCTAAAATTCACCGGACTGTCCGGTGTGCACCGGACTGTCCGGTGTACCAGCGGGGCAACGGCTACTTCGGCGCCAACGGTCGACTCTGACAATAAAAGTACACGCGGCAGAGGCAGAGCAGAGGATCAGAGAGGCACCGGACTGTCCGGTGTGCACCGGACTGTCCGGTGCCACATGAGGACAAAGCCTCCAACGGTCGACCAGCTCCATCCCCAACGGCTATTTGGTGACGTGGCTGTCACACCGGACATGTCCGGTGTGCACCGGACTGTCCGGTGCACCATACAACAGACAGCCTTCACCAACGGCTAGTTTTTGTTTGGTGGCTATAAATACCACCCCAACCGGCCACTTCAAGGTGTGGGAGCCCAAGCAACATTCCAAGTCATCTAGTTGACACACTCAAGCCCTCCCAACCACATATATTCATTGATCCATCCTATACACAAGATTTAGACCACTACAACCAACACAAGTGCCACAAAAGAGAGAGCAAGCAAAAGAGAGCTACTCATTTGAGTTTAGCACTAGTGCCTTGTGAGATTCATTGAGAGATAGTGTGTGCTTCATCTTTGTGTTCATTTGCGCGTGGAGTTTTGACTCCCATTCGAACTTCCTCCAAAGTTTTGGAGGCTTGTAAAAGCTAACAAGAGACACCAAAGATTGTGGTGGTCCTTGTGGGATCGAGAGTGATCCTTGAGAAGAAGAAGAGCTCGCCGATCCTTGTGTGATCGGGGGAGAGAGGGAAAGGGTTGAAAAAGACCCGTCCTTAAGTGGACTCCTCAACGGGGACTAGGCCTTCGAGGGCCGAACCTCGGTAAAACAAATCACCCGTGTCCATTGTGTTTATTGCTTGTGATTTGTTTGTGTTCCCTTGCTTTAAGTTTTCTTGCATCTTTATTTGCTAATATCATTTGGTGTTGCTTCAAGTTAAATTCCCATTTAGTGAAGCAACACGTTGCAAGAAAGAACTTGTCCTAGTACTCTTCTCATCTAAGGCTTCTTGCTTTGTTATTCTATAACTTACTAGTTGTATTGATTTATTACTTCCGCATTATTTAGCAATACTCTTTTCAAGCAAGAACTTAGTTTCTATTCTCCGATATTTGTATATCTTGTTCTAACCACTAATCAAGGGATCTAGTTGGGGGATAAAGTTTTAATTTTCAGGTTTCGCCTATTCACCCCCCCCCTCTAGGCGACTTTCAGTTGCTTTGATCGCTGTACGCCCTCGTCCTCGGGGAGCCGTACTCTAGGTCAGTGGGCAAGACGGCTTCGGCCCCGTAGACCAGAAAGAACGGCGTGAAACCCGTGGCCCGGCTCGGCGTTGTCCTCAGGCTCCAGACCACCGAGGGGAGTTCCTTCATCCATCGCTTGCCGAACTTGTTGAGGTCGTTGTAGATCCGAGGCTTGAGCCCTTGTAGAATCATGCCGTTGGCACGCTCTACTTGCCCATTCGACATGGGATGAGCCACGGCGGCCCAGTCCACCCGGATGTGGTGATCCTCGCAGAAGTCCAAGAATTTTTTGCCGGTGAACTGGGTACCGTTGTCGGTGATGATGGAGTTTGGGACCCCGAAGCGATGGATGATGTTGGTGAAGAACGTCACCGCCTGCTCGGACCTGATGCTGTTCAGAGGTCGGACCTCAACCCACTTGGAGAACTTGTCGATGGCGACCAGCAGGTGCGTGTAGCCCCCGGGCGCCTTCTGCAAGGGGCCGACGAGGTCCAGACCCCACACAGCAAAGGGCCAGGTGATAGGTATCGTCTGCAGAGCCTGAGCGGGCAGGTGGGTCTGTTTCGCATAGAATTGACACCCTTCGCAGGTGCGGACAATTCTAGTGGCATCAGCCACCGCCGTTGGCCAGTAGAAGCCTTGCCGGAAAGCATTCCCGACAAGGGCTCGAGGCGCTGCGTGATGGCCGCAAGCCCCCGAGTGTATCTCTTGCAGGAGTTCCTGACCTCCGGCGATGGAGATGCATCGCTGGAGGATGCCCAAGGGGCTGCGGTGGTAGAGCTCCTTCTCATCGCCCAACAAGATGAACGACTTGGCGCGTCGCGCTACCCGCCGAGCCTCGGCTCGGTCGAGGGGTAGCTCTCCTTGGCGGAGATATTGCAGGTACGAGGTCTGTCAATTTCGATCAGGCGTGGCCCCGCTCCGCTTCTCCTTGATGCGCAGTGCCTCACCCTCGGAGGCCGAGGGTACCTCGGGTTGAACCGAGGCCGCCTCGGGCCGAGCTGAGGGTGCCTCCGGCTGTGCCGAGGGCACCTCGGGCTGGACCGAGAATGCCTCAGGCTTGGGCGTGTCATCGATCTTGACGGAGGGTTGATGCAGATCCCGGGAGAAGACGTCCGGGGGAACCGTTGTTCGCCCCGAGGCGATTTTTGCCAGCTCGTCCGCAGTCTCGTTGTAGCGCCGAGCGATGTGGTTAAGCTCGAGCCCGTAGAACTTGTCTTCCAGGCGCCGAACCTCATCGCAGTAGGCCTCCATCTTCGGGTCGCGGCAGTGGGAGTTCTTCATGACTTGGTCGATGATGAGCTGCGAGTCACCGCGAGCGTCGAGGCGTCTGACCCCTAGCTCGATGGCGATCCGCAACCCGTTGACCAGAGCCTCGTACTCAGCCACATTGTTGGACGCCGGGAAGTGGAGGCGTAGCACATAGCGTAGGTGTTTCCCGAGGGGTGAGATGAAGAGTAGGCCCGCGCCGGCTCCCGTCTTCATCAGCGACCCGTCGAAAAACATGGTCCAGAGTTCTGGTTGGATCGGAGCCGTCGGTAGCTGGTTGTCGACCCATTCGGCTACGAAGTCCGCCAAGACCTGGGACTTGATGGCCTTCCGAGGGGCGAACGAGATTGTCTCGCCCATGATTTCCACTGCCCACTTTGCAATCCTGCCCGAGGCCTCTCGGCACTGGATGATCTCCCCTAGGGGGAAGGATGACACCACAGTTACCGGATGAGACTCGAAGTAGTGTCGCAACTTCCGCCGCGTCAGGATCACTGCATACAACAGCTTCTGAACTTGTGGGTAGCGGATCTTGGTTTCGGACAGTACCTCGCTGACGAAGTAAACTGGCCTCTGAACGGGCAATGCATGCCCCTCTTCTTGCCTCTCGACCACAATCGCGGCGCTAACAACCTGGGTGGTGGCGGCGACGTAGACCAAGAGGGCTTCTCCATCAGCTGGGGGCACCAAGATAGGCGCCTCTGTGAGGAGCGCCTTCAGGTTCCCGAGAGCTTCCTCGGCCTCAGGGGTCCAAGTGAAGCGCTCGGCTTTCCTTAAGAGGCGGTACAGAGGCAGGCCTCTTTCGCCGAGGCGTGAGATGAAACGGCTCAGAGCCGCGAGACATCCCATGACTCTCTGTACGCCCTTTAAGTCCTTGATAGGACCCATGCTGGTGATGGCTGCGATCTTCTCCGGGTTGGCTTCGATGCCCCGCTCGGAGATGATGAACCCCAAGAGCATGCCCCGGGGCACCCCGAAGACACACTTCTCGGGATTGAGCTTGACGCCTTTCGCCTTGAGACATCGGAATGTCACTTCAAGGTCGGAGAGGAGGTCGGAAGCTTTCCTCGTCTTGACTACGATGTCATCGACGTAGGCTTCGACCGTGCGGCCGATGTGTTCGCCGAACACATGGTTCATGCATCGCTGGTACGTCGCGCCCGCATTCCTCAAACCGAACGGCATGGTGACATAGCAGTACATGCCGAAGGGCGTGATGAAAGAAGTCGCGAGCTGGTCGGACTCTTTCATCCTGATTTGGTGATACCCTGAGTAGGCGTCGAGGAAAGACAGGGCTTCGCACCCAGCAGTGGAATCCACGATTTGATCGATGCGAGGCAGAGGGTAGGGAACCTTCGGACATGCTTTGTTGAGACCAGTGTAGTCTACACACATCTGCCATTTCCCCCCTTTCTTTCTCACAAGCACGGGGTTGGCAAGCCATTCGGGATGGAATATCTCTTTGATGAACCCGGCTGCCATTAGCTTGTGGATCTCCTCGCCTATCGCTCTGCGCTTCTCCTCGTCGAATCGGCGCAGAGGCTGCTTGACGGGTCGGGCTCCGGCCCGAATATCCAGTGAGTGCTCGGCGACATCCCTCGGTATGCCGGGCATGTCCGAGGGACTCCACGCAAAGACGTCGACGTTCGCGCGGAGAAAGTCGACGAGCACTGTTTCCTATTTGGGGTCAAGCCCGGAACCGATCCGGATCTGCTTGGAGGCATTGCCGCTGGGGTCGAGGGGGACGGCCTTAACCGTCTCCACTGGCTCGAAGTTGCCGGCATGACGCTTCACGTCTGGCACCTCTTTGGAGAGGCTTTCCAAGTCGGCGATGAGGGCCTCGGATTCGGCGAGGGCCTCGGCGTACTCCACGCACTCCACGTCGCATTTGAACGCGTGTCTGTACGTGGGGCCGACGGTGATGACCCCGTTGGGGCCCGGCATCTTGAGCTTCAGGTAGGTGTAGTTGGGGACGACCATGAACTTCGCGTAGCATGGCCTCCCCAGTACCGCGTGGTAGGTTCCTCGGAACCCGACCACCTCGAACGTCAGGGTCTCCCTTCGGAAGTTGGAGGGCGTTCCGAAGCAGACGGGAAGGTCGAGTCGTCCGAAGGGCTGGACGCGCTTCCCGGGAATGATCCCATGGAAGGGCGCAGCGCCTGCTCGGACGGAGGACAGATCGACGCGCAGGAGCCTGAGGGTCTCGGCGTAGATGATGTTGAGGCTGCTGCCCCCATCCATAAGGACCTTGGTGAGCCTGACGTCGCCGATGACGGGGTCGACGACGAGCGGGTATTTCCCCAGGCTCGGCACGTGGTCGGGGTGATCAGCTTGGTCGAAGGTGATGGGCTTGTCGGACCAGTCTAGGTAGACTGGCGCCGCCACCTTCACTGAGCAGACCTCCCGACGCTCTTGCTTGCGATGCCGAGCCGAGGCATTCGCCGCATGCCCTCCGTAGATCATGAAGCAGTCGCGGACCTCGGGGAACTCTCCTGCTTGGTAATCTTCCTTCTTGTCGTCGTCGCGGGCCCTGCCACCCTCCGCGGGTGGCCCGGCCCTGTGGAAGTGGCGCCGAAGCATGACGCACTCCTCAAGGGTGTGCTTGACGGGCCCCTGATGATAGGGGCACGGCTCCTTGAGCATCTTGTCGAAGAGGTTGGCACCTCCGGGGGGCTTCCGAGGGTTCTTGTGCTCGGCGGCGGCGACAAGGTCCGCGTCGGCGGCGTCGCGTTTCGCTTGCGACTTCTTCTTGCCTTTCTTCTTGGCGCCGCGCTGAGTAGACGCCTCAGGTGCATCTTCCGGTGGGCGGCCCTGGGGCTGCTTGTCCTTTCGGAAGATAGCCTCGACCGCCTCCTGGCCAGAGGCGAACTTGGTGGCGATGTCCATCAGCTCGCTCGCCCTGGTGGGGGTCTTGCGACCCAACTTGCTCACCAGGTCGCGGCAGGTGGTGCCGGCAAGGAATGCGCCGATGACATCCGAGTCGGTGATGTTGGGCAGCTCGGTGCGCTGCTTCGAGAATCGCCGGATGTAGTCCCGGAGAGACTCTCCCGGCTGCTGTCGGCAGCTTCGGAGGTCCCAGGAATTCCCGGGGCGCACATATGTGCCCTGGAAATTGCCGGCGAAGGCCTGAACCAGGTCATCCCAGTTGGAGATCTGCCCCGGAGGCAGGTGCTCCAACCAGGCGCGAGCGGTGTCGGAGAGGAACAGGGGGAGGTTGCGGATGATGAGGTTGTCGTCGTCCGTTCCACCCAGTTGGCAGGCCAGGCGGTAGTCCTCGAGCCACAATTCCGGTCTCGTTTCCCCCGAGTACTTTGTGATAGTAGTCGGGGGTCGGAACCGGGTCGGGAACGGTGCCCGCCGGATGGCCCGGCTGAAGGCCTGCAGACCGGGTGGTTCGGGCGAGGGACTCCGATCCTCCCCGCTGTCGTAGCGTCCCCCATGCCTGGGGTGATAGCCTCGGCGCACCCTCTCGTCGAGGTGGGCCCGACGGTCGTGGTGATGGTGCTCGTTGCCGAGGTGGCCCGGGGCCGCAGGCGCGGTGTTGCGCGTGCGCCCGGTGTGGACCGAGGCTTCCCGCATGAATCGGGAAGTCGCGGCATGAGGTTCCGAGGGGTATCCTTGCCTTCGGGAGGCAGAGCTCTCGGCCCGTCGGACCGCAGCGCCTTCCAGGAGATTCTTGAGCTCTCCTTGGATTCGCCGACCCTCGGTGGTTGATGGCTCCGGCATTGCGCGGAGAAGCATCGCTGCTGCAGCCAGGTTCTGACCGACCCCGCTGGATGCGGGTGGCGGCCTGACCCTGACGTCGTTGGCGACGCGGAGCGGGAGACCCTGGGGCAGGTGACGTATTTCTCCGGCCGGGGGTTGGCCCGCCCATGCCTGTCCGACGTCCCGGCGGATCGGCTCAAGCGCTCCTGCTCCCTCGTCGAGCCTGGCCTGCGCCCCGCGGACTTGCTCGAGCTGTGGGTCGTGACCCCCCGCCGGAACGGGGACCACAGCTAGCTCCCACAGGATGTCAGCGCGGGGCACCGGCCTAGGGAGATCACCGTCCTCCGGCACGCCGAGATGATTGCCTTCGGAGGGACCCCCTAGATCGACGTGGAAACATTCGCGGCTTGGGCCGCAGTCCTCGTCGTCGAGGCTGCGGCTACCGTCTGAACAGTCGGAGAGGCAGTAGTCACATGCGGTCATGAAGTCCCGCATGGCACTAGGGTTGCCAAATCCAGAGAAATCCCAACAGATGTTGGGGTCGTCATCTTCCTCGGACCCAGAGGGCCCGTAGGTCGAGACGTCCGTTAGCCGGTCCCAAGGCGACCGCATGCGAAACCCCAGAGGGTTTGACCTCGCCTCTACGAGAGCGCCCGCCAAAGCAAGGTCGCTAGGCGGGTTGAGGCTGAATCTAAATGACGTAGGATGGGAATCGGTCGGTACCTTTCAGTCGACGAGCAGCGACATAGTCACGTCGGGGGCTAATTGCACCGTCGTCTCAGGTACGAGGGCGACGTCCTGCAGGCTCTCCGCGAGCGCACTGGCATCGTCCACTTGCTCGGGATTGGCGTGTCGCGGGGAGACGGCGCTCGCCTTCGTCTCAAACGCGAGGTCGACGCCCGACGCGCCCCCCGTTGGAGCGCTGGGGACGTCGACTCGCTCGACAGCCGACAAGGCGCGGCCTCCCGCTTGGCCTTGGTTGCCCCGCCTCCTCCTCCGTTGTCGGGGGAGAGGACGGGGCGAGCTCGAATGTTGTTCTCCCACCACGCGGGGAAGACGTCGTCGATTCTGCCACCGGCGGGCGGGCTGTCGGCCGCCATCGTCGTTGTCGCGCGGCGGTGGAAGGAGTATCATGTCGTAGCTGCCGTCGAAGGACATGAACTCAAGACTCCCGAAACGGAGCACCGTCCCGGGTTGGAGAGGTTGCTGGAGACTGCCCATCTGGAGCTTGACGGGAAGCTGTTCGTCAACACGCAGCAGGCCCCTACTTGGCGCGCCAACTGTCGGCGTTTCGAGACCGAGGGGTCCCTAAGCCGACGAGTGAATGTCGCCGCGTGCCCCAGCCCAGATGGGTCGACGCGAGGCCGAGCGCGAAGGGGGGAAGTGAGGTGGCCGGAGATGGGCGTGAGAGAGGTGGAAATCCCGCGGCCTTCGTGTTCGTCCCGCGCCTAGGTCGGGTGCGCTTGCAGTAGGGGGTTACAAGCGTCCACGCGGGAGAGGGAAGCGAGCGGCCCCAAGAGAGCGCCTGTCCCGTCCTCGTCCCCTCGCGGCCAACCCTCTCTAAGAGGGCCCTGGTCCTTCCTTTTATAGGCGTAAGGAGAGGATCCAGGTGTACAATGGGGGTGTAGCAGAGTGCTACGTGTCTAGCGGGGGAGAGCTAGCGCCCTAAGTACATGCCGATGTGGCAACCGGAGAGATTTTGGCACCCAGC
Organism: Zea luxurians; assembly: GCA_029449295.1. NCBI lineage: Eukaryota > Viridiplantae > Streptophyta > Magnoliopsida > Poales > Poaceae > Zea > Zea luxurians. The sequence continues at coordinate 44,417,516 of JAOPSE010000026.1, forward strand.
TGGTGTGATGTCGTGGCCGTCGGAGGAGCGATGGAGCCTGGTGGAGGGACAGCTGTCGGGGCGGTTGAGTCCTTGCTGACGTCCTCCTGCTTCCGTAAGAGAGTTGAGAGCCGTCGTCGTCACAGAGCATGCGGGGCGCCATCATTGCCTATCCGGCGGAGCTAGCCAGATGGGACACCGGTCTTGTTCTCTGCGGCCCGAGTCAGCTCGGGGTAGGGTGATGATGGCGCTCCCTGTTGACGTGGCTGGCCTGCGCCCTAGGTTGGGCGACGTGGAGGCTCCTCCGAAGCCGAGGTCGAGTCTGTCTTCCATGGCCGAGGCCGAGTCCGAGCCCCTGGGTCGGGCGAGGCGGAGGTCGTTCGGCAGAGGCCAGGGCGGAGTCCGAGCCCTGGGGTCGGGCGGAGCGGAGCTCGTCGTCTTCTGGGGCTGAGCCCGAGTCCGAGCCCTGGGTCGGGTGAAGCGGAGTTCGTCGTCTTCCGGGACTTAGCCCGAGTCCGAGCCTTGGGTCGGGCGGAGCGGAGTTCGCCGTCTTCCGGGACTTAGCCCGAGTCCGAGCCCTGGGTCGGGCGGAGCGGAGTTCGCCGTCTTCCGGGTCTTAGCCCGAGTCCGGCCCTGGGTCGGGCGGAGCGGAGTTCGCCGTCTTCCGGGGCTTAGTCCGAGTCCGAGCCCTGGGTCGGGCGGAGCGGAGTTCGCCGTCTTCCGGGGCTTAGCCCGAGTCTGAGCCCTGGGTCGGGCGGAGCTTCCTATGGTGCCTTTGGCAGGGCCTGACTGCCTGTCAGTCTCACTCTGCCAAGCGGCACTGCGGTCGGAGCGGCGCAGGCGGCGCTGTCCTTTTGTCAGGCCGGTCAGTGGAGCGGTGAAGTGACGGCGGTCACTTCGGCTCTGCCGGGGGGCGCGCGTCAGGACAAAGGTGTCAGGTCACCTTTGCATTAAATGCTCCTGCGACTTGGTCGGTAGGCGCGGCGATTTAGTCAGGGTTGCTTCTTAGCGAAGGCAGGGCCTCGGGCGAGCCGGAAACATGTCCGCCGTTGGAGGGGGGCCTCGGGCGAGACGGAAATCCTCCGGGGTCGGCTGCCCTTGTCCGAGGCTAGGCTCGGGCGAGACGTGATCGAGTCGCTCGAATGGACTGATCCCTGACTTAATCGCACCCATCAGGCCTTAGCAGTTTTATGCTGATGGGGGTTACCAGCTGAGAATTAGGAGTCTTGAGGGTACCCCTAATTATGGTCCCCGACAACATCAATAACAAGTTTAGAAACTCAGATGACACGACTATACAAGTATAAGGACCAAAAGGTGAACGTTGAAAGTTTAGAGACTAAGATGATACAAATTTACAAGTTTAGGTACCAGGATGTGCATTTTTGGAATTTAGAGACCGGGATGATACAACGCTATAAGTTTAAGAACCGGTAGGAAATTTTAATCTTTTAAAATGAAAAAATTATAAATTACTCCCCTCGCGGCCTCACCTATGAACAATGTTCACGTAAACTCATAAAATATATTTTTTAGTTTATTTACCCCTCTATTTCTTTGAGTTGGTTCAATTTACCCTTTAACAAAAAAACTATTTTTATTTCATTATGTAAAAACTGTGTTTTCAGTCCAAAATTTGTTGATTAGTAGCTAATAGCATAATTTAGCCTATATATATATTATTTTTTATAATTGTTTTGATTGGTTAGGGATCAGAAATAAAAATATCTTTAATGCTACAAAACTAAACATTAAACAATTATTGAAAATTATTAATATAATTTTCTAATATAAGTTATGATGTTCACAATAACCTCAGAAATATAAACTTAAAATTAAACTTATACGTGGAGAAAAAATAAAGTTCCGTACGTTCAATAAGATATGTCATGGAGTGAATCCTTGGAACGGCTTCTTTTCCTGAAGTACACAAGATATGGTATGTGGAGAGTTATGGGGGTGCTTATTTCTTCCCCGCACACCAAAACCCCACCCACCCAAACACCTAAAACCAAGTGATAAATGGCTGTCACGTCTGTCCCTGGGTTAAGAAGCACCAGTTGAACTCGAGAATGTTTATCTGGATAACTTATTTTAATTCTCATCAGTAACCTTGTCCTCTATCCTTTTTACGTACGGACCTAAAGAAGAACGTTTCAGTCACCAATAACATAATTAATGTTGCTCCCCTTTTATCTCACCATTCAGAGCTAGTACTTAGGAGAGACAAACCTTTGTGACTGATCCGATAGTTAGATCGTCCTAAGGCGGCTAAAAGTCTTCTAAAGTTGGTTTGCGCTTAGCTAACTACACTAGTAAAGTAGTAATTGCTTAAAGGCTTGTCATGTGATGTGCTCACTTTCACTTTCACTTTAGAATAAGGCTAGCATAATGCTGAGTGACGTTTCTTTTGTCTAACGCTCAACAGATAAAGTACAACTTATAGCTAGGAGAGGCGTGTTTTTCGTATTGGCAGTTAGCAGGAACATAAATTCTTTTATATTGCCAATTTGTGAATAGTGGCACCACAGTTGCACTACCTGACACAGCTGATTTGCCGAGTGACTGAAGCACTCCGCAAATCCTGGAAAACACCAGAACCATCTCTGATTTTTTAGGCCCCAGTATAAAACATAAAAATATGCCCTGAGACCTATAGCATATCGAGATAAAAACCAATCTAAAATGTAGCCTTTCATATTGATCTATTCTCATATTCTTGTCCTCTCATATTATCTATTTTAAAGTCGAGATTTCACATAACAATAAACAACATTTACCTTTTTATGTTATTTATATTCAGAAAACTCAAAAATTTGGGGCCCTAAAATTTTGGGAGCCCTGTGCGGTCGCTCCATTTGCGCTGGGCACTAGACGGCCCTGGAAAACACTAGGGGAAGTATTTGCCGAGTGAGACACTCGGCAAAGAAGTCTTGGTGAACTGTACATCAGCAACGACTTCTTTGCCGAGTACCTTTTGTCGGGCACTCGATAAAGAAAAGTCGTCGTCACGGCGCCAGGTGACGACGCCGTGACGACGACGAAGACTTTGCCGAGTGCCACCATGACACTCGGCAAAAGCTCCCTCTTTGCCGTGTGCCTGCTGTACTGGCCCTCGGCAAAAAAAGCACCATGTGGGCCCCTTTGCCAGTTCCTTTGCCAAGTGTATTAGGAGGCACTCGGCAAAGGATCCGTCTTTGCCGAGTGCCAGCTGGCCTAGCTCTCGACAACGGAAGCACCAGTGGGCCCCTTTGCTAGTTCCTTTGCCAAGTGCATTTGGTGGCACTAGGCAAAGGTTGATTGTTTGCCGAGTGTCGCAGATGCAGCACTCGGCAAAGAAGCTTTACCTGTTCTCAGGTGTGCCTTCTTTGCCGAGTGCTATGGTCATGACACTCGGCAAAGTGACCAGAATACCTCTTTTTTATTTGTCTTTGCTATTCCATCCAAGCAAACAAAATATATATCACATAATCATCACATATACATCACAAGTATCACAGAATCATCACATACATCAAACACACGACATAGCTCACAAAGATAACATGTTTCTTCACAAAGATCATAAAGTCACAAGTACCACAAAATAGTTCACAACACTAACAAGTACTCACATAAATAAGTCCACAAACATCCAATATATGCCATAAACATGTCTCACAACTAAGTTTATAAGAACATCAGTGAGGTGGGCGGCTAGACTAGTTCGGCGATGGGCTGGCGATCCATGAGGGTTGTTGGATGCCACAGATTGCCCTGTACAGAGAAGAGATTGCATCTGTTATACCAGTTGAATATATATCATGTAGGACTAGAATTTTGATACTCACGTGAGTATGGAAGTGAGAACGGTCAGCTGGAGGGAACAACGGAGGTGGTGGACCAAAACCCTATGTGGCGCCAAGGCTCTGTATGTACTAGAACATCTTTGTCATCCTCTATTGATCTGTTAAGCGAGCCACCTGCTCCGCCTCCCGCTCCGCCCTCATCCTCGCCTCCATCTCCATCTGTTCTCTCCTCTCTTCTTCTAGTTGGTCCTATAATATTTCACCCCAATGTTATAATAACTCAAAGAGAATGTATATAACTCAAGGAATGATGAGTTACAGAAGCACTAACATGGAGTTGTTGTATCTGCTGATGTGAGTTGTCCTATCGAGGTCGTATGGCTGGGCCACGCTCATGCTCCTTGCTCGCACCTGAGACAGCGTAGGAGTGGTCGACGAGTCGATTGCCTCATCGGCAATCCAGTACCACCCATGCCTCTTGCCTCCTCTGACCCTCAAGAGGACAACTCTTAGTCCTCGGATTGTAATCTAGCCCATGGTCCTCATGTGACATGGCAGTGTACTCACTATGGCGTCTATAGACGGCGGGGTTACTATACGTCTCGGGCCCGTCCTCAGGGTTGTAGGTGACGTCGCACGCCGCCTTGCCCTTGTGGGACATATCATACGTTGAGAAGATGGAGCAAGGCTGACCATCATGTGACGTCGACTGCGAGAAAACCAATGAGATAGTTAGAAATCATGCTTAATCGAATGTTATATACCTAAATAAAAAAGAGTGCAATGCTTCTGCATATCTATTGAGGCTACGGCTGCCTTGGTGGTGGGAGGGACCTTGCATCATCAGACGTCGTTCCCGGCTAGCGTTGAGCGCCTCGTCCCACTCAGGCAAGCACCACCTCTCCACCATCTGCTCCCAGCACCGAGGATGTATGGTGCACCAATAAGGAATCATCTACAAAAAAAGAATACACAACATGTCAGAAGATAAAATTAAGCAAATTTAATACCAATATAAAAGTTTTATATTTACCTGCAAGTACTGGCCCTCAGTCAACGACATGGTTCGAGAGTCCTGCTTGGTCACCTTCTCCCCAAGGATAGAGCCGTGGTAAGGAACGATGGCCTGGATTCGCGCCTCGTAGTGCATGTCCACGACGAGCTTCCTTACAGCTCGTGGTAGCCACCACATCTACTGTGACCTCATATCCAGTCTCGCATCTGAAGAAAGCCTACATACAAAGACGATGTATTCATACATTATATCAAGAATGTGCAATGAATGCGACATATTTAACAATATAGTGCGAGGAAGCCTTACCCACAGCTCTTGCTTCACCCGCTCTGCCTTGTTGTTGAATTCCCTGCCGTCTCGATCTACTGCATCGGGGGCGACGGCATATTGGTCGAAGGTGTAGGCTAGACCCGTCAATCTGGCATACTCAACATGTCTAGGGAAGTGTTCCCTACACAGAAGCCGAGGATGCCATTGGGGTTGCGGTCGTGACCCCTGCATTCTCCACAACCTTCCAAGACATGTCCAAGTGATAAAGAAAAATATTAGTTTCTATTATGAATTTGAACACATAATATGAAAAGCAGCGACAACATCTAAGGTTACATACCTCTCTCCATCGGGCCGAATCAGCGGCTGCCTGTCATGAAGTATGGGTTGCTGAGGGAGACTTGTGGGACCTTGCAAGTAGACGTTCCTCTAACCTCATGCGTCCTGTTGAGCATCGTCGTCGTCTTGCTCCACCGTATCGACAGCGGCCTGCTACTCCACTTGCTACTGAGCGTCGTCATCCTACTATGCCTCCTCCTCCGTCCTACGGGTGCTCCTCCTACCCTCCTCGTCTTCATCCCAACGCCCACCATCTTTGTCCAATAACCTGTAATTAAGAGTAAACGAATAAGCACAGATAAAAAAGATGTATTTAGAAGCAAATGCAAAATAAATAAAGTATAACATTACATCGGTTAAAAATAATCTTCATATGTGTCCGGGCTAGCCGGATCATAAGTCTCATCATCACTATCAACCATTTCATAGTCAGCACCATCTGAAGGCGCAAGTTCATCATTAATGTCATTGCCTTCAAGTATTTCTAAGTCATTCTCATTTTGCACCTCATCCTCCTCCTCATCAACAACCATTTCAATATCTACTTCCATTCTGATAGCTTCGATTAAGTCTATCTCAAATCGCCCTTCTAGCCCATCTTCTTGGAAGAACTATCAGTCATATGTGTCTGGGTCTAAGTTATAATCTTCATTGTTTGGAACAGATAATTTACCATGCGGTGATACCCTATACATAACATCCTAACCCTTAAGATGTTCTTTAGTTTAGCATGCATATGGGAGATAATACACTTGTGTGGCCTATTGGGCCACGATATAGACATCGTCTCCTGATAAGGTAGAATCCTATCGAATTTTGACTAGCCCAAGATTAGAATGTGTCTGTCTCGTCACTTCAGGGTCAAACCAATGATATTTGAATATCACTAGAGTAAGAGGTTTGGAACCATGAAAATTGAGTTCATATATTTCTTCGATTCGTCCATAATACTCGACCTCATCAAACCCAGAAGTAAATACTCCAGAACAAGTGTTTTTTCAATTAGGCTGACTTTGGTCATAGCTTCTTGTGCGAAAACGATATCTATTGACGTCATACCCAGAATATTTCCTGACCCTGTAGGCAAAGTCACTGGCTACTTGTCTCAACTCGGCACTCATAGACGGATCTCTTTGGCCCTGCAAGTTTAAACATGCTAGATTGTTATATTATTCGCATGTAAGAGCAACTTCAAATGATAAACTAAGCACGTACCTTACATTTGAACGAGGAAATGAAATTGAGCAATACATTTCCCGCACCCTTTCTAAGAAGTGTATCATATTCCTATGGAGTTGGGTCACTTGATCGATGCCAGAATTCATGAAGATATTATTCCATGTATGGCGTCACCTCTTCAAGGTTGGTCAATACATATAGCATGATATGATGCCACTCTTCATGTCTCAGGATCTTGGTGGTGGAACCACTTGCGCTTCTGAGTTGCCCTCGAAATATGTGAGGTTCGATTCATTGCCACCATCATTGTAACGAGGGGGTGGATTATACATGCTCGACAGTTTTTAACCAAAGTAAGTTGTTGTAAAGTTTGACACCTCCTCTAGAATGTATGCCTCTACAATGGAAGCCTCGATTTTGCACTTATTTCTACATTTATTTCAGATAGTTTTTAGACATCTCTCGATTGGATAGCACCAATGTCCCTCCATGCCCCCCATTCGTGCCACATATGGGAGATGAAGAATCAAATGCTGCATCGGATTGAAGAAGCCGGGTGGAAAGATATTCTCCAGCTTACATAGTAACACGGGTGTCATTCTTTCCAAGTCTGCAATCACGGTCCAAGATAACTCTTTTGCACAAAGCTGGCGGAAGAAATAGCTCAACTCTACAAGTGCTAGCCAGACATGCTCAGGGACATATCCTTGAACCATCGCCGGGAGAATTCGTTCAATCCATATGTGGAAGTCATGACTCTTCATACCTAAGACTCGTAGAGTAGATAAGTTCACCCCCTACTCGAGTTAGTTGCATACCCATCGGGGAACATCAACATCTTGATCCACTCCAGTACTTCCTTCCTCTATGCCTTGCTGAGGATGAAATCAGCCTTAGGCCTTCTCCATGTCTTTCCACTACTAGGCGACTTCATATCTTGGTTTGGTCTATCACATAACGCTGCTAGATCCACTCTTGCCTTTACGTTATCCTTTGACTTATCAAGAATGTCCATAATTGTTGCCTAAAGTGCCTCAACGACATTTTTTCAATGTGCATCACGTCAATGTTATGTGGAAGGAGCAGGTCATCATAGTAGGGGAGTTGAGTCAAGCCCGACTTATGTGTCCACATATGCTGCTCACCATATCCCACAAAATTACCTTCTAGGTTGGCCACGAGACCATCTATCTGTTGACAAACTTCAGCACCAGTCATCATTGCAGGTGGGCGGTCTGTCACTATGACACCTTTCGTAAAGTTCTTGATGTCTAGTCGAAATGCATGGTCAGGAGTGAGAAATTGTCGATGTTTATCGGATGACGAATATTGTCCACCCTTCTTCAACCAAATGAATCTAAGAGCTTCCTTGGAAACTGGGCATGTGAACTTACCGTGAACACACCAGGCGATGAATAGCTTATACGTCGGTAAGTTATGCATAGAGTACTGGTACCAAACATTCATTTTAAAGTTGTCTTCGTAGCTCGGTCATACGTCCATACCCCTTCCTTCCAAGCATGAACCAATTCATCAATCAAAGGCTCCATGTACACGCCCATTTTATTCCCCAGGTGTCCAGGAATTATCAAAGACACGAATATGTTCTGTCTTTAAAAGCATACGCCAGTGGGATTGATGGGGATAACAAACACGGGTCAACATGTGTATGTGGCCGCGGTCATTCCATAGGGATTGAACCCATCTGTGGCCAGCACAACACGTACATTACGAGCCTCTTCAGCAAAATATGGATTTGCCGAGTGTCACCTTGTTGACACTCGGCAAAGAAGCTATTTTGCCGAGTGTCAACGTCTGGCGCTCGGCAAAGTTAACGGACATCAGCTATAGACGGCAGCTGACGACCCTTTGACGAGCGTCGCGTTATGCCGAGAGTTTGGCACTCGGCAAAGGGTGCTATGCCGAGTGTCTCAATCTCGGTAAACGAGGTCGTTGTCGAGAGTGGCACTCAGCAAAGAATGCTTTGCCGAGTGCCCGACAAAATACACCTAGCAAAGCGCCGAGCACTCGGTAAAGTGTCGGATTCCGGTAGTGTTGGCAGGCAGCGCACACATGTTTGAAATGCTAGGTTTTTAAAAAATTGTATGTATAGACCTATCAAAAAACACAAAATAATAATATTGTTTCTATCCTTTCGCTCAAATGATATACACGAGCTATTCGTCATCCAGGATGATGGATGCCATGGTCCATCACCTAGATCAAAAGATTTAATCGGATTAGTCCACTAAGGAACCAACTGCACCATCTTACTAGGAACTAAAATGGCCTCGCGCGTGTCTAACGTGGCCGATTAGTCTGCCATCTGTAGCATGCAAAAACAAATATTCAATCATTCAATGTTTACTTCACCATACAACATAAACAAATATTCAAGTATTCGATGTTTACTTTAGTCACTCATCGTTTTTAAAATTTTACAAAGAAGAAGCACTCAGCAATTCAAGGTTTATTCTAACCATTCAGGAAGAAAGATTCAATAATTTAAGGTGCTGAGTCGAGGACATGCGGGGTGACTGCGGCACATGACTGGAGACGCGACAATGAGGAATTGCAAACGTTAGGGTGGCACGGTTCGACGCGCTGGCGGATTGGACCGAATCGAAGCAGAGTTGGTTAATCGCTGACGGATATCGATGGCCGACTCCAACGGCCGCTTTGCGAAGGAATTAATGACGAGCGGGGCGTGGCCAAGCGGGACGCGTGAGCGGCGACCTGTGGGGAATCGGTTGGGTGGGCTCGTGCGCATGGGTGATTCGATGGATCTGATTGAGTGGGCTGTTCGGGTGACTCCTACATGGTGAATAGCATCCCCGTATGTGTATAATATATAACTTTGATCAAAGCACACATAAAGTTTACAACATCAGACCATGAGATATATTTGATACTACTTTCATCAACAAAAGAATGCAATTCTCACTCTTTGAGAAGTCCAACAATTTAACTTGCGCAAATCTCGTAGTTGTATCCTTTTTTGGATGGATAGGAGAGGATAATGTACATAATAATAAACTAGGTATGTGCCCGTGCTTTGCGACGGAACATAAATTAACGAGCCTTCAATTGCTCAAGGTTCTAGCGACGGATGGCGTGAATGCAATAGTGACGGGAGCCCTCATGTGGATCAGTGCATTGTTGCAGAGAAACGCGAGCCTGAGCGCACTACGGGCTCCATCTTTCTGTTGCGAGGCTGCCATTGCCACGAGCTCCATATATAAAATGGGTTGTTCAGATCATAGTAACTAAAACAATGATGTGCCAAGACTTTTGCTACTACACTCAAAGACTCATACAATATTGACAGTGCATTGTTGCAACGTGAACATATAATACCACAATAACTTATATACAAAATATGTGTTATATTGTTATGAAAAAATGTTTTATAATTTATTTGTGAGCTATTTTAATTTAGCTGTTTCACTACTACAAATTCCCCCATGGCCATAACTTGTAGAAAGAGATAGCTAATAGTAATCATACATAATACTGTTTTGCCAATTATGTTATATGTAATAAAAATCATAGAAAAAGATAAAATTGCTAATAAGGTGGTACGAAGAAAATTAAAATAGAATCAGATGTGAACCACCTCCATGATAACATGTCTTTACCAGAATATATTCGCATCACAAAAGAATATATGAATTACCAATACCTTGCGCCTCGTTTTGTTTAATAATTAATTCATAAAAGATGTGTTGTTGTCAAACAGTAGAGAGAACATAGAATCAGAAAATGGTTCGACTAACTTTAACAGAACTTCATAGATTACAAGAGAATGAATACATCCATGAGGGATGATAAGGTCTTCCTTCATATACAGTAGATTCTCAACTGAAGTTGTCCATACTTCACGAATTTCATGGACAAGCTGTTGTTGCATAGCCATAGGAATTCTCCATTGGTGTCACCTTAAAGGACCTGGCATCATGATAGGTTGTGTTTTCATTGTACAGTCCACATATAAAAAACTCCGAGCAAGCAAATAATAAGCATGTTCATCATTTGTTAGAAATTAACATAGATAACTCTCTTGTGCCCAGTCCCATCCCGGTAAGAGTAAGTAACTGGAACTCTGGAGGTGGTTCATCTGGAATGTGACATAAAAATGGTTATCAGCTAGGAAGAAATTTTATCCAAAAGTTGTGACTTACGGTAGATTGATTAATTTAAAGTTGAGTACCCATATCAGAATGTGGCAGTACTTTCGATCGATTCCTCCTCAAGCAACCATTGTTTCTTTAGTCATTCTCGTTCTGTTTGTTCCCATGTCCCCCTTTCTCTGAAGGATCACTGTTAGCAAACAACTTGCAGGTCTAACAAAGATTGGAATGGAGAATCAATCAACTTTCTTGAGTGGTAGTCATAAACTAACAAAAATAATCTTGGCCGCTAACAAATGAAATGTGAAATCACAAGCTATAACCAGCCAACACAAGTGGGGAATATAGAAGAGAAAAAGTCAATGCAATATACAGAGATGTATGCATCACATGCCAAAATGAACAGATCTGCTTGAGGAATACACATAAATGTGGTACAAAAAACAAAAAATAGTGAGACCACAGATAGGTAAGAAGAACCATATATGTTTCTCAAAATCATCTTCATCAGTTCCATTTTCAATGTCATCACAAAAAGATAAGAGTGGATCACCCTTCACTCTTTTTTTTGTTTGGGACAAGGAGTAAACATAAAAAGCAGAACAAGGAGTAAACATAACCATGGACAATAATTTGAAAAACTTGAGATCAATGGGTAAACCTAAATACATTAAGGTGGTGCAAATGCAGCATAAGTACCATAGTGCCCACCTTCTATAGAACATAAAAAAATAACCAATTGTATACTCCTTAGAGATCTTCTTGGCTGGTGTACGTGGAATCAGACAGAAGCTAACATGTCGGTAGCCCAAGAACCAGCACAGTTCCCTAAGCAATAATTCACGAGAGCCAAAAGATGCAACATAAGTTCACATAAGCAACAGTATGTGCCCTCTGCAAAATACAAATAAAGTAATTTAGAGCACGCAGAGCCAAAATGAAGCACATCAAAGAGCAAAAGACCATTTCATCAACATATCGGCAAGAGGAGAGGAGCAAAGCATAACTCTATAACTGGCATTTTAAATCTGTTGCTTTGTTGCTTCTAGATAATTCACCACTACCATTGACACAACCCTTACAAGGATAGCTGAAGATAAAATACAGAAGAAAAGCATGATCCTCAAAAGCTTGAAATTACCTGCATTGGATGATACATTATTAGTATCAGATAAAAAGGGCAAAAAAGGTAAGGTAACCCTAGCAATCTGCTACACTAAGCAACAAAATTTCAGAAGTTACCTGGGAGTATATTGTAGTATAAAAATGACCTACTAAAATGGTAATTAGGTAAACAGGTAGGGCAACATATCTAGAATGGCTGGCATGTTATTGTGTTACCTGACGGACGATGTCGCTTGTGCCACTAAGAGGTAAGGCTGGATTCCTGGAGTATAGCGGATAATCTTGCATTAAAGTAGACGTTCCATTACCTGTTGCACCCAGAGGGTGTCCTATGGCAATCACGCCTCCATTTACATTTACTTTGGAATGATCCAACCCAACTTACTGCAGTAGTAGACAAACTGAGAGGCGAGGACCTAAGCATGGATGATTTAGTGATTAGGTATGGCAGATAAATAGGTGAGAGAAGAAGGTGATCAAGGCACGTACCTCATTCAGTTCAAATAGCTCGATGTTTCCAACCTCAAGGATGGTAGACTTCACTGTAGATACCTAAAACTGGTGTAAAGAAATACCTTATCGACAGCAAAGAAATACCAGCTACAAAAAGAAGCTCCAGTTTATTCAGAAACAAAACGCGAAGAAGCAGTTTGTTGTGCTGGCAGGTTGGCGCTTCAAAAAGATGCTGCCATCTCCATTTCAGCTGCCATTGCCAATAATTTCTGAGAGAAGACGACGACTGTAGGATACGGTCTTTGAAGAACGACGGAAGCCTGTCCTGCGAGAATTGGCCCAGAATGTGCTTTTCCTAGGCATCACGGTATCTGGTATTGGTATGAGATCAAATAGCAGCAACCGCGGCAATGATGTCACTGCAATAATGATGCCAGATTAGCATCTTCCCAATGATTGCATGAGCTGTGCGTTACCATCAGTTAGGGCAGAAATTTTATTTGCAAAACAATGGTTTCCTAGCTAAGATCACTCGAGCAATACGCTGGAATCCTTTCGATAATGCATGTTTGCTTGGTTAGTGCAGGTATGTGATGGCTGGCACTTCTTCCTTTGGCTATCATTAAAAAATAAGCCAAAGATTATAATGTGATAGGCATTACACAAGCTTCCATGCCACCACGACATTACTTGGTGCATTAGAATGCTGATACTAATATTGTATGAGGACAAAGCTGCCATCCACTCAGAAACCTAACCTGGTCCGATAAGCAAAAAAGGTAGCGCAGTATTGAGTTGATGCACCAACACTTGCAGGCATGACCGGGTTGACTGATAGAGACAATAATTGTTAAATTGTAACAAAAGCGAGAGTGGTATACATCTATGCTAAGTTTTGACAAGAAAATTAGTCAAATCGAATCCATCACTTAAATGTTACTCACGTGCAGAAGAGTAATATACTAATTTTCAGATGGATTTCAGAAGAGTAATATACTAATTTAAATTTTCAGCGGTGAACGTGGCAGGGTCCGCACGCAACGCCAAGACCTGGGCCTCGAACCTGGTATACTTCTTGGTCGGCAAGGAAGCGCTAGGACGCACTGGAAACAGAGCCGTCGGAGGGGCGGGTGGCACGGTCACCATCAACACCGTCAGCTTCAGCGGACCAGAGGGCCTTGTTGGCATGCGAGAGGAGCCCAGCGGTGGCGGCACGGAGGTCGTCAACGACCTGGCCGACGGACTCAAGCCTGTTAGAGACGACAGACGCGCCGACCTCCAGCGTGTCAGGTAGCGCTGAGGCAGCGTGGGCGGCGGCGGCCCAGAGCGCGACCGTCTCGAGGCGGAGCCCCGAGCCGAGGTCCTCGAGATCGCGGCGGTAGCCTCCCAGGTTCGACTCCGACCGCGACGCGAACGTACTCACCAGGCCCCCGAAGCTCCACTCGTCGTCTGAGCTTTCCCCAGCCAGTGCCCCCTCCTCCACATCCGTCGCCGCCACTTCCGAGAAGCTACCCTACCGAAGGGGAAAGAAATCAAGAACCGGGAGGGCAGTGGAGATGGGGTGGAGGCGGAGCACTGACAGGAGGGTGCGGTTGCGGACGGAGCCTGCGACGGCTAGGGTTCCCAGGCAGATGAGAACGGGCTCGGGGCTGTCATCCTCCTCCTCGCGTACGGATCGATGGGGTTCTGGGAGAAATGAGGGGATGACGCGGCGTAGCTCGGGAGGGGCGCGAGGTTCGGTGGTGGGCGGGGATGATGAGGCAGACGCGGGCAGGGGCATGGTAGGATGGAATGGGGCGCGGCTGGGCCGGATCCGATGATTGCGGCGCCGATGGCGTGGGGAGGAGGGTGGGGCGAAGGAGAGGTCGGCGTCCGTCACGGAGAGGATGTCGGCGTGCGTGTGGAGACGGTGGCAGAACCGTGCACCATGGCAGATGTGTACGTCTACACTATTGTCTTATAGAGTAGTAGAGATATGCTTTCTGATAAATCTGACTGAAATCAGACAAGTTTCGCAACACTAAAAAACGGCTTAAAATTTGAAACTGTGGGAGTGGACACGTGAGCAAGATATGGTGAAATGGTAAAAGGTAGATAAGGACAAAATTGTGGGACCTAATAATGCACCCTACCAGGCTACCAGCCCATCATCGTCGCATGCATGCATGAAATGATGATTATGATTAGTATATGTCTATGATTACATCTATCCCTGATGATTCATTTGTGAGAGGACGTTTGATTAACCCTACTCGCGTTCGCGCACTAAAATATTGGGCACTGTTGGTTGCTCCGAGCGGGTGACAGTTGACAGATTTTTGGAGTGATCTAGCTAGCACCAAGCATGCTTTCGTCCGCTAAATGTGCTGTTTGACGTCGACTAATGTTGCCTTTATAGGGTACATACGAGCCAGCATCGCATTAGGAGGTCGCGCCAGTGGGCCATCCTGTCGTGCTCCTATTGGCTGGCCGGGCCTCGTCGTCGTTGCACGTAACTAGTGCATGCAACACTACGCCAACAAACATTATCTATTATCTACTAGCGATTAGGTGCGTTCTTGCACGGAATTGGCACCACATATATCCTTTTGGAACAATACAATTAATTATGTATCCGTACTACTTATTAAAGCTAGTATCATGTCATTCACTATTCTGCCATTCACATTCTCATTCCCCGCACAACTAATGTCTAGCTAAAATTAAAAACACATGGCCGCGAGGGGATTCCAACCCATGCCCCTCAGACCAAAGCAAGCAGTAGCTACCGCTACATTACATGTGTGTTTATGTCTACATTTATGACAGGAAAAACATCTACTACCTCTTCCCAAGCCTACATGTTACCCTTGAACAATGCACAGTAGTAGATTACTATCACTTAGATTCTTGAATTATATTTTTGGATGGAGGAAGTAGTATTTAAAAAAGAGCCTTGCATGCAAAAAAAATTTAGTTTAAATAATGTTTTCAGCTTAAATTCCTTTTTTTTGCATGTGTGGCATTTATTCTCCGTAATAGTTTTTTCCATGGATCTAACTTATGAGTCATTTTTATAAACCAACGCCAAGGATAAATCCATATTTCTTACTTGGAAACCTCGAACAAACACCACTAGTAGTAGGCGCTCGTGTTGGCGCCGCTTATCGACGACGAGAAGAAGCTTGGTGACTGCTAGTTCGACCTCTAGAAGCAGTCCTACGTGGATGCATGCGTCGCCGTGGACGACAAGCTCCGGTGCAGCCGCTGCTTGGACGCAGTCCAGAGCGGTTGCACCGCGCTGTCCATCGTCAAGCAGGGGGATCTCATAGTCGTCGCTAACGTCGGCGACTCCCAGATTGTTCTAGGCACCGCATCCGACGACCGCGCCATCCAGCTCATCGTCCAACTGAAGCCCAACCTGCCACGTAAGTCACAACTGACCGGCCATGATTTTTTGTGCGCTGGGACGACAGTCGTTACTGACGTTGTGTGAGTGTCCTCGAACATGATGTATGCAGAGGAGTAACGCATCCGGTGGTGCAATGGCCAGGTGTACTACCTAACTGATGAGCCCGGGGTGCACTTTGTCTGGCAGCACAGCCAAGAGTCATCGTGACTCGCCATGTCACGCGCGTTCGACGACTACTATATCATGGACTGTGGCATCATCTCGGCGTCGGAGGCGACGCAGAGGAGGACCGGCAGTAATGACCAGTTTGTCATCCTCGCCACCGTCGGGGTAGCTTTTGTGCCGGCATACCTTTAATTCTCTTCGTAAACACACGCACTTGCCTTTTTGTTTAAGCAAAGTGTGTATGGTGGTGTGTTCCTGATGACTGACGATGTACGAGGGAACTTCTTCCGGTACGTGTGGGATGTGCTCTTCATCGACAAGACCATGCAAACCGTGGCATATATTGAAGTCCGCATGATACTGATGGTTGCAATATAGTGGTGAAACAGCTAGATTAAAATATTCAAAATTTATGTATGGTCAGGATCATAAATGGATTATGAAACCTTTTCTCATAATAGTATAACGCATATTTTGTATATAAGTTATCGTGGTATTATATGTTTCCGTTACAACGCACGCGCACTCACCTAGTAATAGCATATGAAAAAGAACACACACTAATAACATAATCCTAATAAGATAACTGTCAATAAAAGTTTTAAGGGTACAAACATAATTGTCGGGGACCGTAATTAGGGGTACCCCCAAGGCTCCTAATCTCAGCTGGTAACCCCCATCAGCACAAAGCTGCAAAGGCCTGATGGGCGCAATCCCGGTTAAGGCTCCGTCCACTCAAGGGACACGATCTCGCCTCGCCCGAGCCTAGCCTCGGACAGGAACGGAAGACCAAGGCAGATTCACGTCTCGCCCGAGGGTCTCCTCAAGCAACGGGCGCACCTTCGACTCACCCGAGGCCCAGCTCGGGCAGGCTTCACGAAGAAGCAACCTTGGCCAGATCGCCTCGCCAAGCCGACCGGATCGCAGGAGCATTCAATGCAAGGATCGTCTGACACCTTATCCTGACGCGCGCTTTCCAGTCGACAAGGCCGAAGTGACCGTAGTCACTTCGCCCCTCCACTGACTGACCTGACAGGAAAACAGCACCGCCTGCGCTGCTCCGACTGCTGCGCCACCCGCCAGGGTGAGGCTGACAGCAACCAAGTCCAGCCTCGGGCGCCATAGGAATCTCCGCCTCGCCCGACCCCAGGGCTCGGACTCGACCTCGCCTCGGACGACGATCTCCGCCTCGCCCGACCCAGGGCTCGGACTCGACCTTGCCTCGGACGACGATCTCCGCCTCGCCCGACCCCCGGGCTCGGACTCAGCCTCAACTCCGGAAGACGGTCTCCGCCTCGCCCGACCCCAGGGCTCGGACTCAGCCTCGACCTCGGAGGAGTCACCACCTCACTCAGGCCGACCACGCCACAAAGGGAGGCCATCATTACCCTACCCCTAACTAGCCCAGGCTATGGGGAACAAGACCGGCGTCCCATCTGGCTCGCCCCGGTAAAACAAGTAATGATGGCACCCCGCGTGCTTCATGACAACAGTGGTTCTCAGGCCCCTACGGAAGCAAGGATACGTCAGCAAGGATCCGACAGCCCCGACAGCTGTGCTTCTACAGGGCTCAAGCGCTCCTCCGATGGCCACGACGCCACATGAACAGGGCTCCAACACCTCTCTGACAGCCACGTCGGCACGTACATAGGGCTCTAGCTCCTCTCTGCTAGACACGTTAGCACATTGCTACACCCCCCCCTCGTTGTACACCTGGACCCTCTCCTTACGTCTATAAAAGGAAGGTCCAGGGCTCTCATACGAAGGAGGTGGCCGCGCGGGAGAATGGGCAGCCTCACGCCCCCTGTCTCTCTCTATCTCCCTCGTGAACGCTTGTAACCCCCTACTGCAAGCGCATCCGCCCTGGGCGCAGGACAACACGAGGCCGCGGGTTTCCCCTCACTGTTTTCCCCTCCCCTTGTGTCTCCGTCTCGCGCCGACCCATCTAGGCTGGGACACGCAGCGACAATTTACTCGTCGGTCCAGGGACCCCCGGGGTCGAAACGCCGACAGTTGGCGCGCCAGGTAGGGGTCTGCTACGTGTTGACGAACAGCTTCCCGTCAAGCTCCAGATGGGGAGTCTCCAGCAACCTCTTCAACCCGGGACGAAGCTCCATTTCGGGAGTCTCGAGTTCATGTCCCTCGACGGCAGCTACGACATGATACTCCTTCCTCCGTCGTGCGACAACGACGATGGCGGTCGTCAGCCCGCCCGCCGGCGGCGGAATCGACGACGTCTTCTCCGCGTGGAAGGAGAACAACATCCGAGTCTGTCCCGTCACCTTCCCCGTTGACAGGGAAGGAGGCGGGGCAATCATGGCCAAGCAGGAGGCGGCGCCTCGTTGGCTGTCGAGCGAGTCGGCGACGCCAGCGCCCCAGCGGGGGACACGTCGGGCGTTGACCTCGCGTTTGAGACGAAGACGAGCGTCGTTTCCCCGCAACACGCCAACCCCAAGCATATGACGGGCGACGCCAGCACGCTCGCGAAGGACTTGCTGGCCATTAGCCTTGTACCTGAGATAACGGTGCAGTCCGTCCCCGACGCGACTTCGTCACCGTCCGTCGATCAAGAGGTACCGTCCGTTTCCCATCCAGTGCCTTTCAGATTCAGCTTCGACCCACCAAGCGACCCCGCTTCGGTGGACGCTTTCATAAAGGCATATCCAAACCTCCTGGGGTACCATATGTGGTCAACCTGGGACAGATTGACGGCCGTCTCGACCTACGGGCCCCCGGATTCCGAGGAAGACGATGAGCCCGACTCTGGTTAGGATTTCTCCGGGCTTGGTAACTCTAGTGCCATGCAGGACTTCATGACCGCATGTGACTACTTGCCTCTCCGATTGCCCGAATGATAGCCACAGCCTTGGCGACGAGGAATGTGGCCCAAGTCACGAATGTTTCCACGTCAATCTAGAGGGTCTCGACGAAGGCAACCACCTTGGTATGCCGGAGGACGACGATCCCTCTAGGCCTGCGCCTCGCGTTGACATCCTTCGGGAGCTAGCTGTGGTCCCAGTCCTTGCGGGGGGTCAGGACACACAGCTCGAGCAAATCCGCGAGATGCAGGCTAGGCTCGACGAGGAAGCAGGACAACTTGTGCAGCTCCGGCAGAACATCGGGCAGGAGCGGGCAGGCCGAGCACCGGCCAGAGAAGTGTGTCATCTGGCCCAGGACGTCCAGCGCCGCATCACCGACGATGCCAGGGCAAGGCTGCCCCCGGCTTCCAGCGAGGTCAGCCAGAACCTGGCTGCAGCAGCAATACTGCTCCGCGCGATGCCGGAACCATCCACCACCGAGGGGCGGCATATCCAGGGAGAACTCAAGAATCTCCTGGAGGATGCCGCGGTCCGACGGGCCGAAAGCTCTGCCTCCCAAAGGCAGGGATACCCCCCGGAGCATCGCGCCGCGACTTCCCGATTCATGTGGGAGGCCTCGGTCCACACCGAGTGCACGCGGGACACAGCGCCTGCGGCCCCGGGCCGCCTCGGCAACGAGCACCATCGCCGTGACCGTCGAGCCCACCTCGACGAGAGGGTGCGCCGAGGCTACCACCCCAGGCATGGGGGACACTACGACAGCGGGGAGGATCGGAGCCCTTCGCCCGAACCACCCGGTCCGCAAGCTTTCAGCCGAGCCATACGATGGGCACCGTTCCCGACCCGATTCCGGGCCCCGACTACCATCACCAAGTACTCGAGGGAAATGAGGCCTGAACTGTGGCTCGCGGACTACCGGCTGGCCTGCCAGCTAGGTGGAACGGACGATGACAACCTCCCCCTGTTCCTCTCCGATGCCGCCCGAGCCTGGCTGGAGCATCTGCCTCCTGCGCAGATCTCCAACTGGGACGACCTGGTCAAAGCCTTCGTCGACAACTTCCAGGGCACATACGTGCGCCCTGGGAACTCTTGGGATCTCCGAAGCTGCCGCCAGCAGCCGGGAGAATCCCTGCGGGACTACATCCGGCGATTTTCGAAGCAGCGCACCGAGCTGCCCAACATCACCGACTCCGATGTCATTGGCGCGTTCCTCGCCGGCACCACTTGCCGCGACCTGGTGAGCAAGTTGGGTCGCAAGACTCCCACCAGGGCGAGCGAGTTGATGGACATCGCCACCAAGTTCGCCTCTGGCCAGGAGGCGGTCGAGGCCATCTTCTAGAAAGACAAGCAGCCTCAGGGGCGCCAGCCGGATGACGCCCCCGAAGCGTCCGCTCAGTGCGGCATGAGGAAGAAGGGCAAGAAGAAGTCGCAAGAGAAACGCGACGCCGCCGACGCAGACCTTGTCGCCGCCGCCGAGCACAAGAACCCTCGGAAGCCTCCCGGAGGCGCCAACTTGTTCGACAAGATGCTTAAGGAGTCGTGCCCCTATCATCAGGGTCCCGTAAAGCACACCCTTGAGGATTGCGTCATGCTTCGGCGCTACTTCCTCAAGGCCGGGCCACCGGCGGAAGGTGGCAGGGCCCCCGACAACGACAAGAGGGAAGCTCACAAGGCAGAGGAGTTCCTCGAGGTCCATGACTGCTTCATGATCTACGGTGGGCGGGTGGCGAATGCCTCGGCTCGGCACCGCAAGCAAGAGCGCCGGGAGGTCTGCTCGGTAAAGGTGGCGGCACCAGTCTATCAAGACTGGTCCGACAAGCCCATCACCTTCGACCAAGACGACCACCCTGACCGCGTGCCGAGCCCGGGGAAGTACCCGCTTGTTGTTAATCCCGTCATCGACAACGTCAGGCTTACCAAGGTCCTCATGGACGGAGGCAGCAGCCTCAACATCATCTACGCCGATACCCTCGGGCTCTTGCGGATCGATCTGTCCTCGATCCGGGCCGGTGCGGCGCCCTTTCACGGGATAATTCCTAGGAAGCGCGTCCAGCCCCTTGGACAACTCGATCTGCCCGTCTGCTTCGGGGCTCCCTTCAACTTCCGAAAGGAAACCCTCACGTTCGAGGTGGTCGGGTTCCGAGGAACCTACCACACAGTGCTGGGGAGACCATGTTACGCCAAGTTCATGGCCATCCCCAACTACACCTATCTCAAGCTCAAGATGCCGGGCCCCAACGGGGTCATCACCGTCGGCCCCACGTACCGACACGCGTACGAATGCGACGTGGAGTGCGTGGAGTACGCCGAGGCCCTCATCGCCGACATGGAAAACCTCTCCAAGGAGGTGCCAGATGCGAAGCGCCACGCCGGCAACTTTGAACCAGCAGAGGCGGTCAAATCCGTCCCTCTCGACCCCAGCAACGACGCCTCCAAGCAGATCCGGATCGGCTCCGAGCTTGACCACAAATAGGAAGCAGTGCTCGTCGACTTTCTCCGCGCGAACGCCAAGGTTTTTGCGTGGAGTCCCTCAGACATGCCTGGCATACCGAGGGAAGTCGCCGAGCACTCACTGGATATCCGAGCTGGAGCCCGACCCGTGAAGCAGCCTCTGCGCCGATTCGACGAAGAAAAGCGTAGAGCCGTAGGCGAGGAGATCCACAAGCTGATGGCTGCAGGGTTCATCAAAGAGGTATTCCATCCCGAATGGCTAGCCAACCCTGTGCTTGTGAAAAAGAAAGGTGGGAAATGGCGGATGTGTGTAGACTACACTGGTCTAAATAAAGCATGTCCGAAGGTTCCCTATCCTCTGCCTCGTATCGATCAAATCGTGGATATTCCACCGCTGGGTGCGAAACCCTGTCGTTCCTGAAAGTCGCCTAGAGGGGGTGAATAGGGTGAAACTAAAATTTACAAAATTAATCACAACTACAAGCCGGGTTAGTGTTAGAAATAATAATGAGTCCGAGAGAGAGGGCGCAAAACAAATCGCAAGCGAATGAAGAGTGTGACACGCGGATTTGTTTTACCGAGGTTCGGTTCTCGCAAACCTACTCCCCGTTGAGGAGGCCACAAAGGCCGGGTCTTTTTCAACCCTTTCCCTCTCTCAAACGGTCCCTCGGACCGAGTGAGCTTCTCTTCTCAAATCAAAACCGGGAACAAAACTTCCCCGCAAGGACCACCACACAATTGGTGTCTCTTGCCTCGGTTACAATGGAGTTTTGATCACAAGAACAAGTGAGAAAGAAAAGAAGCAATCCAAGCGCAAGAGCTCAAAAGAACACGACAAATCTCTCTCGCTAATCACTAAAGCCTTGTGTGGAATTGGAGAGAATTTGATCACTTGGGTGTGTCTAGAATTGAATGCCTAGCTCTTGTAAGTGGTTGAGAAGTGGAAAACTTGGATGACTTGAATGTGGGGTGGTTGGGGGTATTTATAGCCCCAACCACCAAACTAGCCGTTTGGGTGGAGGCTGTCTGTCGTATGGTGCACCGGACAGTCCGGTGCACACCGGACATGTCCGGTGCGCTAGCCACGTCACCCGAACGTTGGGGTTCCGATCGTTGGAGCTCTGACTGTTGGGCCCACCTGGATGTCCGGTGTGCACCGGACATGCACTGTGGATTGTCCGGTGCGCCAGCATGGGCGTGCCTGGCATCTGCGCGTGCTGGCGCGCATTTAATGCGCCTGCAGGTGACCGTTGGCGCCTGAAGTAGTCGTTGCCTCGTTGTCACACCGGACAGTCCGGTGTACACTGGACATGTCCGGTGAATTATAGCGGAGCAGCCGATGCGAATTCCCGAAGCTGGCGAGTTTAGAGCCGTGTCCTCTTGGAGCACCGGATAGTCCGGTGAATTATAGCGTGCCAGCTCTGAAAATTCCCGAAGGTGAAGAGTTCGGCTTTGGACCCCTGGCGCACCGGACACTGTCCGGTGGCACACCGGACAGTCCGGTGCGCCCGACCAGGGTGCCTTCGGTTGTCCCTTTGCTCCTTTGTTTGAACCCTTTCTGTTGATCTTTTTATTGGCTTATGTTGAACCTTTGGTACCTGTAGAACTTATAAACTTGGGCAAACTAGTTAGTCCAATTATTTGTGTTGGGCAATTCAACCACCAAAATTTGTTTAGGAAATAGGTGTAAGCCTAATTCCCTTTCAATCTCCCCCTTTTTGGTGATTGATGCCAACACAAACCAAAGCAAGTATAGAAGTGCATAATTGAACTAGTTTGCAAAGTGTAAGTGCAAAGGTTACTCAGAATTGAGCCAATAAATATTACTTACTAGATATGCATGGATTGTTTCTTTATTTTTAACATTTTGGACCACGCTTGCACCACATGTTTTGTTTTTGCAAATTCTTTTTGTAAATTCTTTTCAAAGTCCTTTTGCAAAATAGTCAAAGGTAAATGAATAAGATTTTGAGAAGCATTTATAAGATTTGAAACGTTCTCCCCTTGTTGCAAATGCCTTTCCTTTGACTAAAACAAAACTCCCCCTCAATAAATTCTCCTCTTAGTGTTCAAGAGGGTTTTAAGATATCAAATTTTGAAAATACTACTTGCTCCCCCTTTAGAACACAAAGAGATACCAATTTGAAATTTACCAATTGAAAATCATTAATTTTTAAAATTAGGGTGGTGGTGCGGTCCTTTTGCTTTGGGCTCATACTTTCTCCCCCTTTGGCATGAATCGCCAAAAATGAATACTTTGAGTGAGATATAAGCCCTTTAAAACTACTTTCTCTCCTTTGGCAAATAAAACATATGGGTGAAGATTATACCAAATACGGAGAGTGAAATGGAGCGACGGCGAAGGATGAGTGGTAGAGTGGAGTGGAAGCCTTTGTCTTCGCCGAAGACTCCAATTCCCTTTCAATATACCTATGACTTGGTTTGAAATCCACTTGAAAACACATTAGTCATAGCATATATAAAAGAGACATGATCAAAGGTATACTTATGAGCTATGTGTGCAAGTTTAACAAAAGAAATTCCTAGAATCAAGAATATTGAGCTCATGCCTAAGTTTGATAAAAGAGTGTTCATCAAGTGGCTTGGTAAAGATATCGGCTAATTGATCTTTAGTATTAATGTATGCAATCTCGATATCCCCCTTTTGTTGGTGATCCCTAAGAAAATGATACCGAATGGCTATGTGTTTAGTGCGACTATGCTCAACGGGATTATCCGCCATACGGATTGCACTCTCATTATCACATAGAAGAGGAACTTTGGTTAATTTGTAACCATAGTCCCGCAGGGTTTGCCTCATCCAAAGCAATTGCGCGCAACAATGGCCTGCGGCAATATACTCAGCTTTGGCGGTAGAAAGAGCGACCGAATTTTGCTTCTTTGAAGCCCAAGACACCAAGGATCTTCCCAAGAACTGGCAAGTCCCCGATGTGCTCTTCCTATTGATTTTGCACCCCGCCCAATCGGCATCCGAATAAGTAATCAAATCAAATGTGGATCCCCGAGGGTACCAAAGCCCAAACTTAGGAGTATAAGCCAAATATCTCAAGATTCATTTTACGGCCGTAAGGTGGGATTCCTTAGGGTCAGATTGGAATCTTGCGCACATGTAAACGGAAAGCATAATGTCCGGTTGAGATGCACATAAATAGAGTAATGAACCTATCATCGACCGGTATACCTTTTGATCGACGGATTTACCTCCCGTGTCGAGGTCGAGATGCCCATTGGTTCCCATGGGTGTCTTGATGGGCTTGGCATCCTTCATTCCATACTTGGTTAGAATGTCTTGAGTATACTTCGTTTGGCTAATGAAGGTGCCCTCTTGAAGTTGCTTTACTTGAAATCCTAAGAAATACTTCAACTCCCCCATCATAGACATCTCGAATTTTTGTGTCATGATCCTACTAAATTCCTCACATGTAGATTCGTTAGTAGACCCAAATATGATATCATCAACATAAATTTGGCATACAAACAAATCATTGTCAAGAGTTTTAGTAAATAAAGTAGGATCAGCCTTGCCGACTTTAAAGCCATTTGCAATAAGGAAATCTCTTAGGCATTCATACCATGCTCTTGGGGCTTGCTTGAGCCCATAAAGCGCCTTAGAGAGCCTATAGACATGGTTAGGGTGCTCACTATCTTCAAAGCCGGGAGGTTGCTCAACATAGACCTCTTCCTTGATTGGTCCATTGAGGAAGGCACTCTTCACGTCCATTTGGTAAAGCTTGAAGCCATGGTAAGTAGCATAGGCTAATAATATACGAATTGACTCAAGCCTAGCTACGGGTGCATAGGTTTCACCAAAATCCAAACCTTCGACTTGGGAGTATCCCTTGGCCACAAGTCGAGCTTTGTTCCTTGTCACCACACCATGCTCATCTTGTTTGTTGCGGAAGACCCACTTAGTTCCTACAACATTTTGGTTAGGACGTGGAACTAAATGCCATACCTCATTCCTTGTGAAGTTGTTGAGCTCCTCTTGCATCGCCATCACCCAATCCGAATCTTGAAGTGCTTCCTCTACCCTGTGTGGCTCAATAGAGGAAACAAAAGAGTAATGCTCACAAAAATGTGCAACACGAGATCTAGTGATTACCCCCTTATAAATGTCGCCGAGGATGGTGTGGACGGGGTGATCTCGTTGGATTGCTTGGTGGACTCTTGGGTGTGGCGGCCTTGTTTCTTCATCCTCCTTGTCTTGATCGTTTGCATCTCCCCCTTGATTATTGCCGTCATCTTGAGGTGGCTCATCTCCTTGATCTTCTCCTTCATCAACTTGAGCTTCGTCCTCATTTTGGGTTGGTGGAGATGCTTGAGTGGAGGAGGATGGTTGATCTTGTGCATGTGGAGGCTCTTCGAATTCCTTAGGGCACACATCCCCAATAGACATGTTCCTTAGCGTGATGCACGGAGCCTATTCTTCACCTATCTCATCAAGATCAACTTGCTCTACTTGAGAGCCATTAGTTTCATCAAACACAACGTCACAAGAAACTTCAACAAGTCCTGAGGACTTGTTAAAGACTCTATATGCCCTTGTTTTTGAGTCATATCCTAGTAAAAAGCCTTCTACAGTTTTAGGAGCAAATTTAGATTTTCTACCTCTCTTAACAAGAATAAAGCATTTGCTACCAAAAACTCTAAAATATGAAATATTAGGCTTTTTACAGGTTAGGAGTTCATATTATGTCTTCTTGAGGATTCGGTGTAGATATAACCGGTTGATGGCGTAGCAAGCGGTGTTGACCGCCTCGGCCCAAAACCGATCTGGTGTCTTGTACTCATCAAGCATGGTTCTTGCCATGTCTAATAGAGTTCGATTCTTCCTCTCCACTACACCATTTTGTTGTGGGGTGTATGGAGAAGAGAACTCATGCTTGATGCCCTCCTCCTCAAGGAAGCCTTCTATTTGTGAGTTCTTGAACTCCGTCCCGTTGTCGCTTCTAATTTTCTTGATCCTTAAGCCGAACTCATTTTGAGCCCATCTCAAGAATCCCTTTAAGGTCTCTTAGGTATGAGATTTGTCCTGCAAAAAGAACACCCAAGTGAAGCGAGAATAATCATCCACAATAACTAGACAGTACTTACTCCTGCCGATGCTTATGTAAGCGATCGAGCCGTATAGATCCATGTGTAGCAGCTCCAGTGGCCTGTCACTTGTCATGATGTTTTTGTGTGGTTGATGAGTGCCAACTTGCTTCCCGGCTTGGCATGCGCAACAAATCCTGTCTTTCTCAAAATGAACATTTGTTAGTCCTAAAATGTGTTCTCCCTTTAGAAGCTTATGAAGATTCTTCATTCCAACATGAGCTAGTCGGCGGTGCCAGAGCCAACCCATGTTAGTCTTAGCAATTAAGCAAGTGTCGAGTTCAGCTCTATCAAAATCTACCAAGTATAGCTGACCCTATAACACTCCCTTAACTGCTATTGAATCATCACTTCTTCTAAAGACAGTGACACCTACATCAGTAAAGAGACAGTTGTAGCCCATTTGACATAATTGCGAAACGGAAAGCAAATTGTAATCTAATGAATCAATAAGAAAAACATTGGAAATGGAATGGTCAGGAGATATAGCAATTTTACCCAAACCTTTGACCAAACCTTGGTTTCCATCCCCGAATGTGATAGCTCGTTGGGGATCATGGTTTTTCTCGTAGGAGGAGAACATCTTCTTCTCCCCCGTCATGTGGTTTGTGCACCCGCTATAGATGATCCAACTTGTGCCCCCGGATGCATAAACCTACAAAACAATTTTAGTTCTTGACTTTAGGTACCCAAACGGTTTTGGGTCCTTTGGCATTAGACACAAGAACTTTGGGTACCCAAACACAAGTCTTAGAGCCCTTGTGTTTGCCCCCAACAAACTTGGCAACTACCTTGCCGGATTTGTTAGTCAAAACATAAGATGCATCAAAAGTTTTAAATGAAATGCTATGATCATTTGATGCACTAGGAGTTTTCTTTCTAGGCAACTTAGCATGGGTTGGTTGCCTAGAGCTAGATGTCTCACCCTTATACATAAAAGCATGGTTAGGGCCAGAGTGAGACTTCCTAGAATGAATTCTCCTAATTTTGCTCTCGGGATAACCGACAGGGTACAAAATATAACCCTCGTTATCCTGAGGCATGGGAGCCTTGCCCTTAACAAAGTTAGACAAATTTTTAGGAGGGGCATTAAGTTTGACATTGTCTCCCCTTTGGAAGCCAATGCCATCCTTGATGCCAGGGCGTCTCCCATTATAGAGCATACTTCTAGCAAATTTAAATTTTTCATTCTCTAAGTTATGCTCGGCAATTTTAGCATCTATTGCTATATGATCATTTTGTTGTTTAATTAAGACCATATGATCATGAATAGCATCAATGTCAACATCTCTACATCTAGTGCAAATAGAAACATGCTCAATGGTAGATGTAGAGGGTTTGCAAGAATTAAGTTCAACAATCTTAGCACACAAAATATCATTGTTATCTCTAAGATTGGAAATTGTAACATTGCAAACATCTAATTCTTTAGCCTTAGCAATTAATTTTTCATTTTCAATCCTAAGGCTAGCAAGAGAGGTGTTTAATTCTTCAATCTTAGCAAGTAAATCATCATTATTATTTCTAAGATTGGGAATTGAAACATCACAAACATGAGAATCAACCTTAGCAATTAATTTGGCATTTTCATTTCTAAGGTTGGCAATAGTGTCATGGCATGTGCTTAGCTCACTAGATAATTTCTCACATTTTTCTACCTCTAGAGCATAAGCATTCTTAACCTTAACATGCTTTTTATTTTCCTTAATAAGGAAGTCCTCTTGAGAGTCCAAGAGATCATCCTTCTAATGAATAGCACTGATCAATTCATTTAATTTTTCCTTTTGTTGCATGTTTAGGTCGGCAAAAAGGGTACGCAAATTATCTTCCTCATCACTAGCATTATCATCACTAGAGGACTCATATTTAGTGGAGGATTTAGATTTAACCTTCTTCTTCTTGCCGTCCTTGGCCATGAGGCATTTGTGGCCGACGTTGGGAAAGAGAAGACCCTTGGTGACGGCGATGTTGGCGGCGTCCTCGTCGGAGGAGGAGTCGGTGGAGCTCTCGTCGGAGTCCCACTCGCGGCACATGTGGGCATCGCCGCCCTTCTTCTTGTAGTGTCTCTTCTTCTCCTTTCTTCTCCCCTTCTTGTTGTCGCCCCTGTCACTGTCACTAGAAATAGGACATTTGGCAATAAAGTGACCGGGCTTACCACACTTGTAGCAAACCTTCTTGGAGCGGGGCTTGTAATCCTTCCCCCTCCTTTGCTTGAGGATTTGGCGGAAACTTTTGATGATGAGCGCCATTTCCTCGTTGTCGAGCTTGGAGGCGTCGATGGGTGTTCGACTTGGTGTAGACTCCTCCTTCTTCTCCTCCGTCGCCTTGAATGCGACCGGTTGTGCCTCGGGTGTGGAGGAAGTGCCTTGCTCGATGATTTTCTTTGAGCCTTTAATCATTAGCTCAAAGCTTACAAATTTACCTATTACTTCCTCGGGGGACATTAGCTTATATCTAGGATCACCTCGAATTAATTGAACTTGTGTAGGGTTAAGAAATACGAGGGATCTAAGAATAACCTTGACCATCTCATGGTCATCCCATTTTTCGCTCCCGAGGTTGCGCACTTGGTTCACCAGGGTCTTCAAGCGGTTGTACATTGCTTGTGGATCCTCCCCTTGGTGAAGCATGAAGCGACCGAGCTCCCCCTCGATCGTCTCCCGCTTGGTGATCTTTGTCACCTCGTCTCCCTCGTGCGCGGTCTTGAGTACGTCCCAAATTTCCTTCGCACCTTTTAGCCCTTGCACCTTATTATACTCCTCTCGACTTAGAGAGGCGAGGAGTATAGTGGTGGCTTGGGAGTTAAAGTGGGGAATTTGGGCCACCTCGTCCGAGTCGTAGTCTTCATCCCCTACGGATGGTACCTGTACACCAAACTCAACAACATTCCATATGCTTGTGTGGAGTGAGGTTAGATGATGCCTCATTTTGTCACTCCACATATTATAATCTTCACCGTCAAAAACCGGTGGTTTGCCTAATGGAATGGAGAGTAAAGGAGTACGCTTTGAAATGTGGGGGTAGCATAGGGGGATCTTACTATACTTCTTGCGCTCTTGGCGCTTAGAAGTTACAGACGGCGCATCGGAGTCGGAGGTCGATGGTGATGAAGAGTCGGTCTCGTAGTAGACCACTTTCCTCATCCTCTTGTGCTTGTTGCCTCTCCGATGCGACTTGTGGGAAGAAGATTTCTTCTCCTTCCCTTTCCCTTTGTTGGAGGAGTCCTTCTTCTTCTCCTTCCTCTTGGTGCAGGACTCTTCCAATGAAGTGCTCCCGTGGCTCGTAGTGGGCTTGTCGCCGGTCTCCATCTCCCTCTTGGTGTTATCTCCCGACATCACTTCGAGCGATTAGGCTCTAATGAAGTACCGGACTTTGATACCAATTGAAAGTCGCCTAGAGGGGGGTGAATAGGGCGAAACTGAAATTTACAAAATTAATCACAACTACAAGCCAGGTTAGCGTTAGAAATAATAATGAGTCCGAGAGAGAGGGCGCAAAACAAATCGCAAGCGAATGAAGAGTGTGACACGCGGATTTGTTTTACCGAGGTTCGGTTCTCGCAAACCTACTCCCCATTGAGGAGGCCACAAAGGCCGGGCCTTTTTCAACCCTTTCCCTCTCTCAAACGGTCCCTCGGACCGAGTGAGCTTCTCTTCTCAAATCAAAACCGGGAACAAAACTTCCCCGCAAGGACCACCACACAATTGGTGTCTCTTGCCTCGGTTACAATGGAGTTTTGATCACAAGAACAAGTGAGAAAGAAAAGAAGCAATCCAAGCGCAAGAGCTCAAAAGAACACGGCAAATCTCTCTCGCTAATCACTAAAGCCTTGTGTGGAATTGGAGAGAATTTGATCACTTGGGTGTGTCTAGAATTGAATGCCTAGCTCTTGTAAGTGGTTGAGAAGTGGAAAACTTGGATGACTTGAATGTGGGGTGGTTGGGGGTATTTATAGCCCCAACCACCAAACTAGCCGTTTGGGTGGAGGTTGTCTGTCGTATGGTGCACCGGACAGTCCGGTGCACACCGGACATGTCCGGTGCGCCAGCCACGTCACCCGAACGTTGGGGTTCCGATCGTTGGAGCTCTGACTGTTGGGCCCGCCTGGATGTCTGGTGTGCACCGGACATGCACTGTGGATCGTCCGGTGCGCCAGCATGGGCGTGCCTGACATCTGTGCGCGCTGGCGCGCATTTAATGCGCCTGCAGGTGCCTGCAGGTGACCGTTGGCGCCTGAAGTAGCCGTTGCCTCGTTGTCACACCGGACAGTCCGGTGTACACCGGACATGTCCGGTGAATTATAGCGAAGCAGCCGATGCGAATTCCCGAAGCTGGCGAGTTCAGAGCCGCGTCCTCTTGGAGCACCGAACAATGTCCGATGTACACCGGACAGTCCGGTGAATTATAGCGTGCCAGCTCTGAAAATTCCCGAAGGTGAAGAGTTTGGCTTTGGACCCCTGGCGCACCGGACACTGTCCGGTGGCACACCGGACAGTCCGGTGCGCCCGACCAGGGTGCCTTCGGTTGTCCCTTTGCTCCTTTGTTTGAACCCTTTCTCTTGATCTTTTTATTGGCTTATGGTGAACCTTTGGTACCTGTAGAACTTATAAACTTGGGCAAACTAGTTAGTCCAATTATTTGTGTTGGGCAATTCAACCACCAAAATTAGTTTAGGAAATAGGTGTAAGCCTAATTCCCTTTCAGTTCCTCGATGCCTACTAAGGGTATCACCAAATCAAGATGAAAGAGTCCAACCAGCTCGTGACTTCTTTCATCACACCTTTTGGCATGTACTGTTACGTTACTATGCCATTCAGTTTGAGGAATGAGGGTGCGACATACCAAAGGTGCATGAACCACCTGTTCGGACAGCACATTGGTCGAACGGTCGAGGCCTACGTCGATGACATCATAGTCAAGAAGAGGAAAGCCTCCGACCTCCTCTCTGACCTTGAAACGACATTCAAGTGTCTCAAAGCGAAAGGCGTAAAACTCAATCCCGAGAAGTGTGTCTTCGGAGTTCCCCGAGGCATGCTCCTGGGTTTCATCGTCTCCGAGCGGGGCATCGAGGCCAACCCGGAGAAAATCGCGGCCATCACCAACATGGGGCCTATCAAGGACTTGAAAGGAGTACAGAGGGTCATGGGATGCCTTGCGGCTCTGAGCCGCTTCATCTCACGCCTCGGCGAAAGAGGCCTGCCCCTGTATCGCCTCTTAAGGAAGACCGAGCGCTTTACTTGGACCCCCAAGGCCGAGGAAGCCCTCGGGAACATGAAGGCACTCCTTACAAGCGTGCCCATCCTGGTGCCCCCCGCTACCGGAGAAGCCCTCTTGATCTACGTCGCCGCCACCACTCAGGTGGTCAGCGTCGCGATCGTGGTCGAGAGACGAGAAGAAGGGCACGCACTGCCCGTCCAGAGGTCAGTTTACTTCATCAGTGAGGTACTCTCGACCAAGATCCGCTACCCGCAAATTCAGAAACTGCTGTACGCAGTGATTCTGACACGGCGAAAGTTGCGACACTACTTCGAGTCAAATCTGGTGACTGTGGTGTCATCCTTCCCCCTGGGGGAGATCATCCAGTGCCGAGAGGCCTCGGGTAGGGTTGCAAAGTGGGCGGTGGAGATCATGGGCGAGACAATCTCGTTCGCCCCTCAGAAGGCCATCAAGTCCCAAGTCTTGGCGGACTTTGTGGCTGAATGGGTCGACACCCAGCTTCCAACAGCTCCGATCCAACCGGAACTCTGGACTATGTTTTTCGACGGGTCGCTGATGAAAACAGGAGCGGGCGTGGGCCTGCTCTTCATCTCACCCCTCAGGAAGCACCTCCGCTACGTGCTGCGCCTCCATTTCCCGGCGTCCAACAACGTGGCCGAGTATGAGGCTCTGGTTAACGGGTTGCGCATCACCATCTAGCTAGGCGTCCGACGCCTCGACGCTCGCGGCGACTCACAGCTTGTCATCGACCAAGTCATGAAGAACTCCCACTGTCGCGACCCGAAGATGGAAGCCTACTGTGACGAGGTTCGGTGCCTGGAGGACAAGTTCTACGGGCTCGAGCTCAACCACGTCGCCCGACGATACAACGAGACTGCGGACGAGCTGGCTAAGATAGCCTCGGGGCGGACGACGGTTCCTCCAGACGTCTTCTCCCGAGACCTACATCAACCCTCCGTCAAGACTGACGACACGCCCGAGCCCGAGAAGGCCTCAGCTCTGCCCGAGGCGCCCTCGGCCCAGCCTGAGGCGCCCTCGGCTCAGCCCGAGGCAGCCTCGGCCCCGCCCGAGGCACCCTCGGCTCCCGAGGGTGACGCACTGCGCGTCGAGGAAGAGCGGAATGGGGTCACGCCTAATCGAGACTGGCAGACCCCATACCTGCAATATCTCCACCGAGGAGAGCTACCCCTCGACAGAGCCGAAGCTCGGCGACTGGCGCGGCGCGCCAAGTCATTTGTCTTGCTGGGTGATGAAAAGGAGCTCTACCACCGCAGCCCCTCAGGCATCCTCCAACGATGCATATCCATCGCCGAAGGTCAGGAGTTATTGCAAGAAATACACTCGGGGGCTTGCGGTCACCACGTAGCACCTCGGGCCCTCGTGGGAAACGCCTTCTGACAGGGTTTCTACTGGTCGACCGCGGTGGCCGACGCCACTAGGATTGTACGCACCTGCCAAGGGTGTCAATTCTACGCAAAGCAGACCCACCTACCCGCTTAGGCTCTGCAAACAATACCCATCACCTGGCCGTTTGCTATGTGGGGTCTGGACCTCGTTGGTCCCTTGCAGGAGGCACCCGGAGGCTTCACGCACCTGCTGGTTGCCATCGACAAATTCTCTAAGTGGATTGAGGTCCGACCCCAGACAGCATCAGGTCCGAACAGGCGGTGGCGTTCTTCACCAACATCATCCATCGCTTCGAGGTCCCAAACTCCATCATCACCAACAACGGCACCCAGTTCACTGGCAGAAAGTTCCTGGACTTCTGTAAGGACCACCACATCTGGGTGGACTGGGCCGCCGTAGCTCACCCCATGATGAATGGGCAGGTAGAGCGTGCCAACGGCATGATTCTACAGGGGCTCAAGCCGAGGATCTACAACAACCTCAACAAGTTCGGCAGGCGGTGGATGAAGGAACTCCCCTCGGTGGTCTGGAGTCTGAGGACGACGCCAAGCCGAGCCACGGGCTTCACGCCATTTTTTCTAGTCTATGGGGCCGAGGCTATCTTGCCCACAGACTTAGAACACGGCTCCCCGAGGACGAGGGCATACGACGCCCGAAGCAACCGGACAAACCGAGAAGAATCACTAGACCAGCTGGAAGAGGCTCGGGACATGGCCTTACTACACTCGGCGCGGTATCAGCAGTCCCTACGACGCTACCACGCCCGAGGGGTTCGGTCCCAAGACCTCCAGATGGGCAACTTGGTGCTTCGGCTACGACAAGACGCCCGAGGGCGCCACAAGCTCACGCCTCCCTGGGAAGGGCCATTCATCATCGCCAAGATTCTGAAGCCCGGAACATACAAGCTGGCCAACAGTCAAGGCGAGGTCTATAGCAATGCTTGGAACATCTGACAGCTACGTTGCTTCTACACTTAAGATGTTTTCAAGTCGTTCATGTACCTCGTTTACATACACAAGCAAAGTCTAACCTTCAAGGAAGGGTCAGCCTTGCCTCGGCAAAGCCCGACCCTCCCTCGGGGGCTAGAAGGGGGGAACCCCCTCTGCGTCAAAATTTTCCTCGAAAAAAGTCTTTCTGCCAGAACATCTTTCGTGTTTTTCGACTACTTCGATAGTGGAGTCCTGAAAACGACGGAGTACGCGTAAGCAGGCAAGGCCGACCGAGCCGAGGGACTCCTACGCCTCCGGGATACGGAACCTCACTCATCACCTTCTGCGATAAGTAACTCACGCTCGGATAAGGGATTCCGCTGTCCGAACAAGTCTTAACGCTCGAAAACTTCTTCTGCTGAAACGATCTTTCGTGTCGTCTCGACTATATCGATAACAGAATCCCACGGATGAGTAAGAGTACACGTAAGCAGGCAAGGCCGACCGAGCCAAGGGACTCCTACGCCTCCGGGATGATACCTCACTCATCACCTTCTGCGATAAGTAACTCACGCTCGGATAAACGATTCTGTTACCGACGAATAAGTCCTGATACTCGAAACAAGGGGAAAAGTAACGCCGCTTTACAACACGACGATGGTATGTTTTGGCCTCGGTGGCCGCAAAAAACATACTCACGCTACAGACAAACTGTTCCTGCAGGTTCAGACGTCAGCAGGGGGAGCAGCAGCACCCTTGGCATCGACTCCACCCTCGGCGGAATCAGACTCGGCCTCGAACAGCGACATGGTCGAAGGATCTCCACCTCGAAGGAAGATGTCAGCACCGCGCCTGGGCCATCGCCGCCAGGGTCTCCTCCACGAACCCGGCCTAAGCAGACGGCCAGACCGGCCGCTCCGTAGCCTCAGCCAGCTGTCCCCCGAGGACATCAGCCCGGCTCATGGCCTCGGCAGCCCGACTCCAGGGTTGGTCCCGCCAGCGGACGACCTGGCCAGGTCCCAGCCGCTACTGCGACGCCTCGTCGGCCTAGGAAGTCCCCTACTCCTGGGCCGACGAAGTTTCTTCTCCAGCCAACTCCGCCTCTATCCATGCTGACGTCGCTGCCTCCGGCTTTGGCTCATCATAGAGCAGCCGAGGTTTCCTTCGCTAAGCAAGAGGAGCCTCGAGCGGCAAGGCCGACCGAGCCGAGGGACTCCTACGCCTCCGGGATACGGATACCTCACTCGTCACCTTCCACACAGGGCAACTCACGCTTGGTTAAGCGGTCCAGCTAGCCGACAGGCGAGTTCTGGTGCGCAAAATGAAGAAGAAACACGACTTTACGCCCAAATACACAAACGTTCAGGCCCCGACCGCCACAATGAACATATGTCAGCACTCAAGGTGCCATTACAAACGGGACTCCGGTTCCATTCTCGCGACAACGACCTCCGCTCCGGGCGACCAAACAGCAGCAGCTATGACCTCAGGGCAGATGCTGCTGCGACAAGGTCCTCGCCCTCGTCTCCACTTGAGGGGCGAGGACAAGCTATCAAGGCCACAGAGCTGGAGGCCTGGAGCGTAGATGGCGCCGACGACCCCGTCGGCGATGAGGACTTCTCCGGCTGCTGCCACCACCTCAGCACCGACGGTGGCGTCCACCTGTCCGCCAACACCGCACTAGTGGGTGGTGGCCGCCCCAAAGTGCACCAGCAGGCCCTCACTCCCGTCCTTGTCACGAGAACGAGAATGGGACCGTCCTAGAACACGGGTACCGCCCTCACGGCGTACGACGTGTTGTGAGACCCCCCCGGTGCGGCTGGCCACCGTCGCCCAGATAGAGGACAGAGTGCTGCACCCTGGCCGGGCGGCAGCAGTTCGCTTCCCCCTGCATGGCTGGAGGACGCCTCCTCCACAAAGCTGGAGGATGGTTTCCACCCCTAGAAGCTGGAGGAAGAAGCCGGACGCCAGCCCACGCCAAGGTAGGGCTCTGGCTCAGCTCGCCCTCTGCCCCAGCCCGGCTCGCTTCTCTCCACCAAATTGCCCATTGGTGGGGGAAGGTGGCCAGGCTGCCTGATGAAAATCCTTGAAGCCGAGCGATGGCTGAAAGGTACCAACCTCCACAAGGTTGCACTCCTTCCACAACAAGACGAAGACAACGCGGGTGCTCCCCATCCGGGGGCTCGGAAGGCGGAAGGATGCGACGCGTGAGGAAAGTGTGAAGGCATGGCTACCACCTAGGAGGTCGATCCCTTTTAAAGGCGACTCTCCCCGCTCGCGTCCTCAAGCCGTCGCGGACTAAGTCTTCACCAACACGCTTTAAGGTCCTCCCCCTACGACACGGGGGCTGGGCCCCACGCGTCATGCAAGCTGCTCCAGGACAGAAGAAGCCAAACCGTCGCGCGCGGAGCGTGTAACCGCCCAGTGGTTACAAGCATTCCTCCGTCTTCACCCAAACCAGCGGGTGAAAGGGCAGACCGCCATGCAGGCGGCATGCAACTGCACCAAGAGGGTGCACCCTTTCGACTTCGACGCATCTAGCATGGAGGCCCAGGCCCACACGTCATGAAACCGGCGCACCGGTTACTACGTTCAAAAAAACTGCAGCGCCACTTACGCCAACGCCGCGCCTTCTCGACTACGGAACCGGTGCTGCGACTCGAGGCAACCCTGCCCACGGCCCAGCAGTGCCTACCAGGCACGCCGGTCACGGGTTAGTCAGCCGCGGGAGAAGGCGCGACGGTCAACATGGCCAAAAGTGGGCCGGCAGTAATGGCGGTGGCAGGTGGGCGGAAGCAGCAGACAAATCGTCTGCAGGCTCACGTCCCCTCCTGGAACAACGAGAGAGCTGTCTCCCACGGTATGAAGACGACGTGCCCGTGTTCCGTTCCTCGAATGGCTCGCGCATGCACAATGACTGCCCCGCGAATCACTCGTCCCGTCGCATTAACTCTGCGGCAGGACAGGCGACACCTTTGGCAGGCGAAGCGGGCGACGCTTCACCTCCACCATAATGACCGCGTCAAGAAAGGTGCGCCACATCGTTCAATTTCGTATCCTTTTCCTCTTCCCCTTTCTCTCTCTTGCTACAGGGACCGGGAAAGGGGATACTCCGAAAGGGATCCTTCTCCGCGAAGGAAGCGGCTCCGCGCCCACTACTGGTCAGAGGTTCGAAGGCTGGCCCCTCGGAAGGGTTCGACAGCCGCCTCAGGCCACTCGGGCTCCGCGCCCACTACTGATCAGGGGTTCATAGGCTGGCCCCCTGACGGGTTCGACAGTCACCCCAGAGCACGCAGAGTGAGGGATGACTCTGGGTACGTTCGATACATAACCAAGGCTCGGGCTACGCTCCCGAGGTACCCTACGACATTTCCGAGACCAGCCGGAACGATTCTGTAATAGAATCCCATCAGAGGGAGGCATCGAGCCCTCGGACCCTATCGAACGGGACCAGGTCCGGCAAATCACTCGCAGGTACTTTTGGAGCGCGCCTCTGGGCCACTAGCCGACCCTTATCGAACGAGGCACGGGCGTCCACTCGGATC
This sequence comes from Zea luxurians, assembly GCA_029449295.1. NCBI lineage: Eukaryota > Viridiplantae > Streptophyta > Magnoliopsida > Poales > Poaceae > Zea > Zea luxurians. The sequence goes on from JAOPSE010000026.1 coordinate 44,454,833, forward strand.
ACCCGTTAGCAACTCACTGGAGACACCATGTTCGGTGCCCTCCGAGGGCAACATGGCGCTCTCCCCCCCTCCTCCTTGCGGAAAGGCGACGCAGGGGCGTATGAAAAAAGCCGAGTCTGCCCTTGACCGTCCTCTCACCCTGTGCAGAGGCTCGGGGGCTGCTCTCGCAAACCTGGCTCTGGCCAAATCGTTGGCAGCGTCAACATACTAGCCCGAGAACCCGAAACCTGACTATGCACCCGGGCAACGACCAGTTTGCATGAGGGAACAACCAGACCGGCCGAGCCATCACGAAAGGCATTAAGACCTCGAAGGAGTCAAACCACTCCTCCGAGGCCTCGGGGGCTACACCCGGCGGGTGCGCTCGCGCGCACCCACCGGAACAAAATGCAACCGAGAAAGGCCGGTCCCCTTGGAAAAAAGTGCAACAAAGCCTCCAAGCGAGTACCCACACTCCCTTTAAGGCTCGGGGGCTACTGTCGGGGACCGTAATTAGGGGTACCCCCAAGGCTCCTAATCTCAGCTGGTAACCCCCATCAGCATAAAGCTGCAAAGGCCTGATGGGCGCAATTTCGGTTAAGGCTCCGTCCACTCAAGGGACACAATCTCGCCTCGCCCGAGCCCAGCCTCGGGCAGGAACGGAAGACCAAGGCAGATTCACGCCTCGCCCGAGGGTCTCCTCAAGCAACGGGCGCACCTTCGACTCACCCGAGGCCCAGCTCGGGCAGGCTTCACGAAGAAGCAACCTTGGCCAGATCGCCTCGCCAAGGCGACCGGATCGCAGGAGCATTCGATGCAAGGATCGCCTGACACCTTATCGTGATGCGCGCTTTCCAGTCGACAAGGCCGAAGTGACCGCAGTCACTTCGCCCCTCCACTGACTGACCTGACAGGAAAAAGCGCTGCCTGCGCTGCTCCGACTGCTGCGCCACCCGCCCGGGTGAAGCTGACAGCAACCAAGTCCAGCCTCGGGTACCATAGGAATCTCCGCCTCGCCCGACCCTAGGGCTCGGACTCGACCTCGCCTCGGACGACGATCTCCGCCTCGCCCGACCCCAGGGCTCGGACTCGACCTCGCCTCGGACGACGATCTCCGCCTCGCCCGACCCAGGGCTCGGACTCGACCTCGCCTCGGACGATGATCTCCGCCTCACCCGACCCCCGGGCTTGGACTCAGCCTCAACTCCGGAAGATGGTCTCTGCCTCGCCCGACCCTAGGGCTCGGACTCAGCCTCGACCTCGGAGGAGTCACCACCTCGCTTAGGCCGACCACGCCACAAAGGGAGGCCATCATTACCCTACCCCTAGCTAGCCCAGGCTACGGGGAACAAGACCGGCGTCCCATCTGGCTCGCCCCGGTAAAACAAGTAATGATGGCACCCCGCGTGCTCCATGACAACGGTGGTTCTCAGCCCCCTACGGAAGCAAGTATACGTCAGCAACGATCCGACAGCCCCGACAGCTGTGCTTCTATAGGGCTCAAGCGCTCCTCCGACGGTCACGACGCCACATGAACAGGGCTCCAACACCTCTCTGACAGCCACGTCGGCACGTACATAGGGCTCTAGCTCCTCTCTGCTAGACACGTTAGCACATTGCTACACCCCTCCCCCCCGTTGTACACCTGGACCCTCTCCTTACATCTATAAAAGGAAGGTCCAGGGCTCTCATACGAAGGAGGTGGCCGCGCGGGAGAACGGGCAGCCTCACGCCCCCTGTCTCTCTCTCTCTCCCTCGCGAACGCTTGTAACCCCCTACTGCAAGCGCATCCGCCCTGGGCGCAGGACAACACGAGGCCGCGGGTTTCCCCTCACTGTTTTCCCCCCTTGTGTCTCCGTCTCGCGCCGACCCATCTGGGCTGGAACACGCAGCGACGATTTACTCGTCGGTCCAGGGACCCCAGGGTCGAAACGTCGACAATAATATAGGTCGCAAATCAAACATAAAGGCCTGATAGCCAACATAGCATGATATACACGTATAACACTCAATAGAGAAACAACTTAGCACTGTGATGCTCATGGCGGCTGCTTAATTAGAATAAGATGCTATTTTTTAATATATTACACATGCTCATACAAAGTACAGTGGATGGACACGTAATACAGTGTTAATGATAAAATTTAAATGTTTTTCCCATTATTAAACAAGCATTACCGGAATCCGGGGCTTTACCAAGTGCTTTTTGTCGGGCACTCGGTAAAGTCTTGCTCTCGGTAACGAACTCGTTTACCGAGTGTAGGACTCTCGGCACAGAAATACACTCAGCAAAGAAATATTTCCTGAGTGCCGCACACTCGGCGAAGGTGGCGCTCGGCAAAGGGCCGTCAGCAGCCATCTAGAGCTGACGGCCGTTAACCTTTGCCGAGGGCCGAGAGTTGGCACTCGGCAAAGAAGATTCCAGCTGACACTCGACAAATCCTTCTTTACCGAGTGTCTTCTTTGGGCACTCGACAAAGCTTATTTTTTTATTTTGCCAACCAAACTTTTTGTGGCATTGTTTCTATATTATGTAGACCTACGTGTACCATTTTGGGACAATTATAACAGTGTTTACTTAAGTGTATTATTGCAGTCCCTAAACATAATATAGTTCAGTTTCATTAGATCCACGCTTAAAAAACTATAGTTGTTTCTGTCTTTGTGTGCTCATCTTGCATTGATCACAACCGCAAATGGTGAGCTACAGAGATGCTAACACAATAATCTTATTCTTCCCCTGTGGGAGGAGCTTCACCTACAACACAGTCATATGCCTTTCTTATGGAAAAAATGAGCATGTATGTGGTATCGCAACAGTGGCAGTAATGGTTCACAAACAAAAACTAAACCTTTCAGTTGATAAACACATACAAGAATATATGTATGATGACTATAATAGGGTACCGGTGTGAATAAACATTAAGCATCACTGTTTACATCTTAAGTTACCTGGAAGCCTCTGAAATGAGAAAAATGTTAATTTTTGGTAATAGTAAACTAAGAAGGAATGTTCATATACCTTTTACTTTGCTAATTTGCCTAGTTGCATGTAATATGTGAATTTCTAGGAAATTACTAGAAGATATATGTAACACCCGGTTTTAAGGAACAAGCCGGGTGCATCTCATACATGCGCCAAGAAGACAACATATATAATAACAGAGTGTATAGAGATAAATGTCATAAAACATCAGAGTATTTATTACATAGCGGAAGACTTATTACAAACTAAAGATAAATATAAAACGAGCTAAGGATCGACGGCGCCAATGTCAACTGGGAAACGCCACCTAGATCAAGTCGAATGCCTCAGTGTTAGGCGGCTCCTCTTCGACCACCTGTTCTTCTCCTGTGGGGGGTTTGAGACAGCAAGAGTGAGCTCACATACGTTCATAGCTCAACAAGTCGTGAGGAATAATGTGGCATGAACTCACCAAAGGTGGGAGTTCATGAAGTGTAAGGCTGATCAATGAAATAAAGGCTGAGGCTGAGCATTGCTTTTATAAGTTGGTCAAAATTTTATTAGCAATTACTAGGTGTAAGTAAATACCAAACTTTAATAATAATAAAGAAAAGTAATAGTAAAATAATCCCAAATGCGATGCAAATGTCAAATTAAATTTAAGTTTCATATTTAATCATGTGAGGGTCCGAGCCGCTCATGGCCGTGAGCACGGCTAGTATACTAGTTTTACACTCTGCAGAGGTTGCGCATCTTTACCCACAAGCCGTGTTACCCATCTGCCAAGGGGTCATGAATCCCATACACCTCTACCAAGGAAGCGAGGCAGGGTAACACTACGAGGCCTTTACAAAGTTCCACTAGCTTCAGACTACCCGCTACAGTTTATAGGAAGCTCCAGTGCAGGGTTCTTGCCTGACCGCCATCGCAGCAAAATCAAACAAGGACCTCCCCACACTGACCACTCCCCTACTGCCCTTGCCCCTTTCGGGTAAGGTAGCCCTCCACTAGCTTTCCTAGTTAATCAGCCAAGGGCGTCCCATTAAACCCTTGTGGTAGCACTGTTTTCCCGGGTGGTCGCTCCATGTTCCCATTAATTTAATGATCTTAACATGAACAGTAATAATAACAAGATAATAACAGAATAATCATGAATAGTGTATCTCCATACCCAATCCACATAAAGCAATAGCAAGTACTACCCAAAAATATTTCAGGGGTGAACAAGGTATAGAGGTAATCAAAACTGGGGTAACATAAAGGATCCCATCAAAATTAACATATGCAGATCATTATAATTAATAAGAACATGGCTGGGAAAAGTAAGTGATCAAGGGCACAACTTGCCTTCAATGAGCTCCTGCTCAGCTACCTCTACTTGTTGAACCTCAGTTTCCACAGCGGCTTGCTCGTCTACTCGCATCAACACAATACATACATAGTATAGCAAAAATTAACATTGCACCAAACATGTAAATAAAATATACAGTAAAAATCCATACATTAAAATGAGATCATAGGAATTGGAATCACTAAATTTGGAGTTATAGAATTCAAGTTATGAATTTTCTAAGATTTAATGTGATTAAAATAGGATTAAATGTTAAATTAATGTTTTAACAGAGTTCATGTCAAAACAGTGACCCTAAACGGTAGAGAATATTATTACAAAATTTTAGAAATTGGAATGGCTCAATTTGGATCAAAAATGGAATTTATATGAATTTTACAAGTTTCTAGAATTGTTTTTGTATTAAAAACTAAATTCTATAATCATTTTCTCGGTTTTTAATATCCCCTGTACTAGGCCTCGAATTCCAGAAAGCTCAGGGGCTCTGGCGCAAATGTTACTAAGACTCAGAAAACCCACCAGGTGGACTGCGGGTTGTTTTGACATAACCCGGGGGGCCCAAATGCAATTTAGACCCGCGAAGGGGTATCGGGCCGTTCTGGCCGTCCGATTAGGCGTGGACGCGCGAGATTAGATTGGCCCTGGATAAAACCTAGCTTTCACTCACCACCGTAGGATCCATGATCGACGACTGAGAGTCGCCTGTGACATCGATTCCCTCCTGACCGCTCAATCCCTGATCTATGGCCCAGATTTAAAAACGATAAAGGATAATCTAAAATCTAATCGCGGCCGTTGTTACGGGGATCAACGGCCCGAGACTACCCCATCACTTCCCAGCTGAGCCGCGCGGCGGCGCTACACACCCGCGGTGGCCGACCACCGGCGAGGAGTGCCCGGGTATTCTAATGGCTGATTCCCAAATAGAACAGGTGATACGCGCGATTGGAAGTGTAACGAGCTTGATGAGGTCCGTTACCGGGGGTAGATGTGGCGGTGAACGGCTATCCCCGCACAAGTGGCTCCGCGGCGGAGGTATGGATTCCGACGAGGAATTCCCCCGCACTTTGCCCCGATTCGCCCCAGGGATGTCGCTGACTACCCTCGCCGCAACTGGACGAACCCAATGGAATCGCCCGCCCAGAGTTTGGTTAGGCGTGGCTTGAAATTCCAGTTCGGCGGCGGATTACGGCCCCTTCGCCCTCAATTTCTTCGGTCGGTGGTGCTCAACGAGGTGGGAGAAAGGTGGGGCATGAACTCCCCCGGAGTCTGCTTTATACCAATCAGGAGATTGTCGCGACGCGTGATGCAACGACCCCCGATTCCTCCGTGGGCCGCGCGCAACGACGCCGCTCGTTTCGGGGAGAAGAACAGTGACGCCCACCTCCCACCGGGGTCCACAAGCCAGCGAAAGGAGGAGTCCGCAAGCGCCTGAGAGACGGAGAGGCTGACTCACGGGCCCGCGCCACAGAGACTACACGGCGCTGGTGGGAAGACCTGGGTGGCTGGCGACCGGGACCCGCATGGAAGTCACTAGGCACGCGCGGGTGTATAAGAAGCTGGGCCGCGCGCATGCAATTGTTCCATGGGCCAAAAATGAAGCAGTCGGCCCAGGTAAGCTTTTTATTCTTTTTCTTTTTATTTTTCTGTTTTCTTTCTTCTTCTCTTCTAGGTTTGAATTTGAATTTGAATTTAGTTTTCAAACCTTGTGCACATTTGTTACCAAATCATATTATGGAATGTAAAATACAAATTTTTGGAATATATTTATATTATTTATATTTTCATATCCTTTCTATGCTTACTTTCAAACCCTAATTTTCAATTTAGGGTTTAATCCAATTTCTAGTCATTTTTATATTATTATTATTTTTATTTAATGCACAAACATGAAAACTCCAACAAATGCACTTTCTTTTATTTTAGAATCATTGTTTTATTTAGTCACTCTCAATTATATAGGTGTTTTTTTATGATGCAAATAAGGCACACAAAATGAGGAGATCTCTCTATTGCTCTTTGTATACAACTTTGAGTACTACAAATCCTACCCCCCTTAAAAATAATCTCGTCCCCGAGATTTAGGTAGATCCAGGGAAAAGGTGGGGATAATCTATGTGAAGCTCTTCTTCTCTTTCCCAAGTTGCTTCATCTTCGCCATGGTGACTCCATTGCACTTTGCACATCTTTATAACCTTATTCCTCGTAACTCGAGTCAAAGTATCCAAAATCTTGATGGGATACTCAGCATAAGTCAAATCCTCTTGTACACTAAGGTCTTCCATTGGTAACTGTTCTTCAGGCACCCTGAGACATTTCTTCAGCTGAGATACATGAAAAACATCATGAACATCCGCGAGATGATCCGGTAACTCCAATTGATATGCGACCTCTCCCACTCGCTTTAAGATTAAGAAGGGTCCAATAAAGCGAGGGGACAACTTTCCTTTGACTTTGAATCTTCTCATACCCCGGAGTGGTGACACCTTCAAATAGACATAATCTCCCTCCTTAAACTCAAGCAATCTTCTCCGGGTATCAGCATAGCTCTTCTGCCTGGACTGTGCAGTTCTCAAATTCTCCCTTATTTGCTGGACTTGTTCCTCTGCTTCCTATATAATCTCAGGCCCAAACAACTGCCTTTCACCAGTTTGATCCCAATACAATGGAGTCCTGCACTTTCTGCCATACAAAGCCTCAGACGGTGACATCTTCAAACTGGCCTGATAGCTATTATTATAAGAGAACTCAGCATATGGTAGACTCTTATCCCAACTACCACCATGCTTAAGAGCACAAGCTCTTAACATATCTTCTAACACTTGGTTAGTCCTCTCAGTCTGCCCATCAGTCTGTGGATGGTAAGCCGAACTAAAATTTAATCTTGTATCCAAGGATTCGTGCAACTTTTTCCAATACCGAGAAGTAAACTGTGACCCTCGATCAGACACGATCTTCTTTGGCACACCATGTAGGCAAACAATTCGTGCCATGTACAACTCTGCCAACTTAGCTCCGGAATATGTGGTCTTCACTGGAATAAAGTGGGCTACTTTAGTTAGCCTGTCCACAATCACCCATATAGAATCATATCCAGCAGACGTGCGGGGTAATCCAACAATAAAGTCCATGCCAATCTCTTCCCATTTCCACTCAGGTATCTTCAGTGGGTGCAATAGTCCGGCTGGCCTCTGGTGTTCAGCTTTAACTCTTTGGCATACATCGCACATAGCCACATGTGCAGCCACATCTCTCTTTAGTCCATACCACCAATACTTTTGCTTCAAATCCTGATACATCTTAGTACTTCCAGGGTGGATAGAATAAACTGAGTCATGTGCTTCCTTCAATATAGTTTCCCGAAGACTATCAATTTCGGGAACACAGATCCGATTCTTGAACCATATCGTGCCTTGCTCATCCTCTGTGAACTCCGGGCCTCTACCCTCTGTTATCAGATCCTTGATCTCCTGGATTTTAGCATCACCAATCTGACCTTTATGAATTTCTTGTTCCAAGGTAGGTTCCAATTCAATAGTCACTCCTTCCGTATGTGTAACAATTCCCAGGTTGAGCCTCTCAAAATCTTTTGCCAATTCATCAGGTAGCTGGACAACGAAAGCGGAGTGAACATGCTCTTTCCGACTCAAGGCATCTACAACCAAATTCGCCTTGCCTGGGTGATAGTGAATCTCCAAGTCATAATCCTTAATGAGCTCCAACCAACGGCGTTGCCTAAGATTGAGATCCTTCTGAGTGAATATGTACTTCAAACTCTTATGATCCGTGTATACTTGGCACTTAGTTCCCATGATGTAGTGTCTCCAAATCTTAAGTGCATGCACAACTGCAGCCAATTCCAAGTCATGAGTGGGGTAGTTCAATTCATGCTTCCTCAACTGACGAGATGCATAGGCAATCACATGACCATCTTGCATTAGTACACATCCAAGTCCTTGGCGACATGCATCACAGTAAATGTCAAATCCCTTCTGCAGATCTGGCATAATCAATACTGGAGGTGACATCAATCTCTCCTTCAATTGATCAAAACTCTCTTGGCATTTCTCATCCCACTTGAATTCTTTCCCTTTCTCCAAAAGCGAGGTCATAGGCTTGGCAATCTTAGAGAACCCTTCAATAAATCTCCGATAATATCCTGCGAGTCCCAAGAAACTCCGAATCTCAGTAACTGTAGTGGGCACTCTCCACTCCATTATCTCCTTCACTTTAGCAGGATCCACTGCTATTCCTCCATTAGAAATAATATGACCAAGGAATGGCACCTTGTCAATCCAAAACTCGCACTTGCTGAACTTAGCGTAGAGTTGATTATCTCGCAGCTTTTGTAGCACCAACCTTAGATGTTGTTCATGATCACTTTCATTCTTAGAATAGATAAGAATATCGTCGATAAACACCACGACGAATCTGTCCAAATACTCCATAAACACATTGTTCATCAAATTCATGAAATAAGCTGGTGCATTGGTTAATCCAAATGACATAACAGTAAACTCATATAATCCATATCGAGTCGAGAATGCTGTCTTGGGAATATCCGATGGTCTAATCCTCATCTGATGGTATCCCGATCGGAGATCAATCTTCGAGAATACTCTAGCTCCTCTCATCTGATCAAACAAATCCTCAATACGGGGTAATGGATACTTGTTCTTCACCGTAACATCGTTGAGAGATCTATAATCCACACACATTCTTTGTGATCCATCCTTCTTCTGCACAAATAATACCGGTGCTCCCCAAGGTGAGGAACTCGGACGAATGTAACCAGCCTCTTGTAACTCCGTCAACTGCTTCTTAAGTTCCTTCAACTCCTCTACGGACATTCTATAGGGCCGTTTAGAAATAGGGGCGGTTCCAGGTAAGAGATCAATAACAAATTCAACTTCTCTATCAGGTGGCATCCCTGGTAACTCCTCTGGAAAGACATCCGGAAAATCCCTAACCACCCGGATGTTGTCACCAACAAACTCCTCAGGCATAAAGAACATTGCACGCATGGATGAGGAGGTTACTGCAATATTAACTTGAAATCTTTCTCCTTTAGTGGTAGTGAGCTCTACGGTACCTCTACCACATGCTATAACGGCCTTTGCCTTTCTTAGCCATGACATACCAAGGATCAGATCTATACTGCTTGACTGTAATACTATAGCAGTAGCTCCAAATTCTCTACCCATAATAGTTATTGTCAATCTACGTGTCATTTGATTTGCCTCAACAGGCCCTTTAGGTGTAATTACTATCATGGGTTTTCTCATATTTAGCAGCGGTATTTCATTTGTGTTGGCATATCTAGCAGACATGAATGAATGTGTAGCACCAGAATCAAATAATATGGTTACAGGAATTGCATTAACATAAAACATACCACTTACGAGGTCCCCACCATCAGGAGTATCATCAACGCTGACTTGATTCACCCTGGCTATAGAATATCCCTTGCCAGGGGTCTGTTGCTTGTTCTGAACTGGAGTAGTAGCAATCCTCTGTGGGCAGACATTTGCATAATGACCAGTCTTCCCACACTTGAAACACGTAGTGCCTGGACTCTGTCCTGCAAACTTCGTCGGGGTGCCAGTGGGGGTAGCCTGTCGAGGAGGTGGAGTCCTCAGTGGTGATTGCTGAACTGGGCGTGGTCCTCCTGGTCGAGTCGGTGTACCCTGTGGTGAACTGTAGCGAGGACGAACACTGCTGCTACCCTATCCTTGTGAGATAGCCTTCCTCTTCAAATCACCCAGTTGAACACGCTTGTGTTCAATAGCAAGAGCCTTATCCAGTAGCCTCTGAAATGATGTAAAGGTGTGTGCAACCAGTGCATACTGCAAGGGTCCATTAAGTCCTTCAATAAAGTGCTCTTGCTTCCTCTCATCCTCAGCAACTTCCTTTGGAGCATATCTCGACAACTGAATGAATTTATCTTTGTACTCGCTGACTGACATGTTGCCTTGCTTTAATGACAGAAACTCCTTCTTCTTGATCTTTATCATACCAGCTGGAATATGGTAGTTCCTGAATTGTGTACTGAACTCTGCCCAAGTAATAGTATCAGCAGCATCGTGGGCAGCAGTATAAGAATCCCACCAGTCAGCAGCAGGACCAGTCAGACGTCCAGAAGCATATAAAACCTTCTCCCGGTCAGTGCATTGTGCAATATTCAACATCTTCTCGATTGACTTCAACCAATCGTCTGCATCAAGTGGATCTGGCGAACTGGCGAAGGTCGGTGGCTTATGACTCATAAACTCCCGGTGCTTATCACGAGGTGGAACTGGTGGTGGTGGTGGAGGCAATGGCACTTGTTGCCGTTGCTGCTGTTGTTGAAGTTGTTGTTGCAGCTGTTGTTGTTGCGCCCTCCTTTCTTGGCGTATCTCATCTCTCTCCTGGCGTAACTCCTGGCGTATATCTTCTCTTTCCTGACACATTTCCTGGCGTTCTTGCTGCATCTGTGCACGCATATCAGCCATAGTGTCTGCCATTTGCTGCATCACCGCCATATGAGCAGCAACCAGTGGGTCAACTCCGCCTGGTGGAGGATTAGGAGGATTCATCTCTGCAGGCTGTGGCTGAGGTTGTCTATATATCCTTCGAGTGTGTTGATTAGGAGGCAAATCAATTCCACCACCCCTCCTGGTATTGACCATCTGAGTTAGACACATATGGTAAGAGAATAGTAGACAAGGCATTAATTACAAATCAAGTTACTTTGGGGGATTTATTAGCTAAGCAGAGTAATATTTTACCTACCATAGCTAATTTATTACCTTATGTGGCACATACTAAGATGTCCATCTATAATATTTCACTCAAGCAAAGAAGCAAATCAGGCATTGATCATCAGAACAATCAACCAACATTTTTAATAGAGAAAATAGTTTTAATTTTGTCTTGGGTTCCCTATCTCTTGAAAAGATCATAGTGGTAGGATTCCAAGGTGTGAAATCCATCTTGTCTTAGAGTAGAAAAGTTAAGATTAACCAGAGTAGAGTAGCAGAAGGTGAGACAAGATCAAGATTAGATAAGTATAGAATGAGTCAGAGTAAGGTAAGTAAGTGAGGGTTGTCCATTTCTATCTAGGTTTCGTCCTACAGTCAACATTCCTTTGATACCACTTCTGTAACACCCGGTTTTAAGGAACAAGCCGGGTGCATCTCATACATGCGCCAAGAAGACAACATATATAATAACAGAGTGTATAGAGATAAATGTCATAAAACATCAGAGTATTTATTACATAGCGGAAGACTTATTACAAACTAAAGATAAATATAAAACGAGCTAAGGATCGACGGCGCCAATGTCGACTGGGAAACGCCACCTAGATCAAGTCGAATGCCTCAGTGTTAGGCGGCTCCTCTTCGACCACCTGTTCTTCTCCTGTGGGGGGTGTGAGACAGCAAGAGTGAGCTCACATACGTTCATAGCTCAACAAGTCGTGAGGAATAATGTGGCATGAACTCACCAAAGGTGGGAGTTCATGAAGTGTAAGGCTGATCAATGAAATAAAGGCTGAGGCTGAGCATTGCTTTTATAAGTTGGTCAAAATTTTATTAGCAATTACTAGGTGTAAGTAAATACCAAACTTTAATAATAATAAAGAAAAGTAATAGTAAAATAATCCCAAATGCGATGCAAATGTCAAATTAAATTTAAGTTTCATATTTAATCATGTGAGGGTCCGAGCCGCTCATGACCGTGAGCACGGCTAGTATACTAGTTTTACACTCTGCAGAGGTTGCACATCTTTACCCACAAGCCGTGTTACCCATCTGCCAAGGGGTCATGAATCCCATACACTTCTACCAAGGAAGCGAGGCAGGGTAACACTACGAGGCCTTTACAAAGTTCCACTAGCTTCAGACTACCCGCTACAGTTTATAGGAAGCTCCAGTGCAGGGTTCTTGCCTGACCGCCATCGCAGCAAAATCAAACAAGGACCTCCCCACACTGACCACTCCCCTACTGCCCTTGCCCCTTTCGGGTAAGGTAGCCCTCCACTAGCTTTCCTAGTTAATCAGCCAAGGGCGTCCCATTAAACCCTTGTGGTAGCACTGTTTTCCCGGGTGGTCGCTCCATGTTCCCATTAATTTAATGATCTTAACATGAACAGTAATAATAACAAGATAATAACAGAATAATCATGAATAGTGTATCTCCATACCCAATCCACATAAAGCAATAGCAAGTACTACCCAAAAATATTTCAGGGGTGAACAAGGTATAGAGGTAATCAAAACTGGGGTAACATAAAGGATCCCATCAAAATTAACCTATGCAGATCATTATAATTAATAAGAACATGGCTGGGAAAAGTAAGTGATCAAGGGCACAACTTGCCTTCAATGAGCTCCTGCTTAGCTACCTCTACTTGTTGAACCTCAGTTTCCACAGCGGCTTGCTCGTCTACTCGCATCAACACAATACATACATAGTATAGCAAAAATTAACATTGCACCAAACATGTAAATAAAATATACAGTAAAAATCCACACATTAAAATGAGATCATAGGAATTGGAATCACTAAATTTGGAGTTATAGAATTCAAGTTATGAATTTTCTAAGATTTAATGTGATTAAAATAGGATTAAATGTTAAATTAATGTTTTAACAGAGTTCATGTCAAAACAGTGACCCTAAACGGTAGAGAATATTATTACAAAATTTTAGAAATTGGAATGGCTCAATTTGGATCAAAAATGGAATTTCTATGAATTTTACAAGTTTCTAGAATTGTTTTTGTATTAAAAACTAAATTCTATAATCATTTTCTCGGTTTTTAATATCCCCTAGACTAGGCCTCGAATTCCAGAAAGCTTAGGGGCTCTGGCGCAAATGTTACTAAGACTCAGAAAACCCACCAGGTGGACTGCGGGTTGTTTTGACATAACCCGGGGGGCCCAAATGCAATTTAGACCCGCGAAGGGGTATCGGGCCGTTCTGGCCGTCCGATTAGGCGTGGACGCGCGAGATTAGATCGGCCCTGGATAAACCCTAGCTTTCACTCACCACCGTAGGATCCATGATCGACGACCGAGAGTCGCCTGTGACATCGATTCCCTCCTGACCGCTCAATCCCTGATCTATGGCCCAGATTTAAAAACGATAAAGGATAATCTAAAATCTAATCGCGGCCGTTGTTACGGGGATCAACGGCCCGAGACTACCCCATCACTTCCCAGCTGAGCCGCGCGGCGGCGCTACACACCCGCGGTGGCCGACCACCGGCGAGGAGTGCCCGGGTATTCTAACGGCTGATTCCCAAATAGAACAGGTGATACGCGCGATTGGAAGTGTAACGAGCTTGATGAGGTCCGTTACCGGGGGTAGATGTGGCGGTGAACGGCTATCCCCGCACAAGTGGCTCCGCGGCGGAGGTATGGATTCCGACGAGGAATTCCCCCGCACTTTGCCCCGATTCGCCCCAAGGATGTCGCTGACCACCCTCGCCGCAACTGGACGAACCCAATGGAATCGCCCGCCCAGAGTTTGGTTAGGCGTGGCTTGAAATTCCAGTGCGGCGGCGGATTACGGCCCCTTCGCCCTCAATTTCTTCGGTCGGTGGTGCTCAACGAGGTGGGAGAAAGGTGGGGCATGAACTCCCCCGGAGTCTGCTTTATACCAATCAGGAGATTGTCGCGACGCGTGATGCAACGACCCCCGATTCCTCCGCGGGCCGCGCGCAACGACGCCGCTCGTTTCGGGGAGAAGAACAGTGACGCCCACCTCCCACCGGGGTCCACAAGCCAGCGAAAGGAGGAGTCCGCAAGCGCCTGAGAGACGGAGAGGCTGACTCACGGGCCCGCGCCACAGAGACTACACGGCGCTGGTGGGAAGACCTGGGTGGCTGGCGACCGGGACCCGCATGGAAGTCACTAGGCGCGCGCGGGTGTATAAGAAGCTGGGCCACGCGCATGCAATTGTTCCATGGGCCAGAAATGAAGCAGTCGGCCCAGGTAAGCTTTTTATTCTTTTTCTTTTTATTTTTCTGTTTTCTTTCTTCTTCTCTTCTAGGTTTGAATTTGAATTTGAATTTAATTTTCAAACCTTGTGCACATTTGTTACCAAATCATATTATGGAATGTAAAATACAAATTTTTGGAATATATTTATATTATTTATATTTTCATATCCTTTCTATGCTTACTTTCAAACCCTAATTTTCAATTTAGGGTTTAATCCAATTTCTAGTCATTTTTATATTATTTTTATTTTTATTTAATGCACAAACATGAAAACTCCAACAAATGCACTTTCTTTTATTTTAGAATCATTGTTTTATTTAGTCACTCTCAATTATATAGGTGTTTTTTTATGATGCAAATAAGGCACACAAAATGAGGAGATCTCTCTATTGCTCTTTGTATACAACTTTGAGTACTACAATATAATAAAGTTTAGGTAAGCTAGCATATATGAAGAGTGTAAAGATAGAAAATTAAATAGTCATAATATTTATGCATCAAGTCTTCACTTTCCATCACCTTATAGCATTTGGCTAGCTAAAACTGCTCCAAGATCCATGTAATATGTAGCGATGGAAGTTTCCATGCCATGACATTGGCTAATAACAAAGGGCTATAAAACAATGCAAAATACAAAAAAGAAAGAAAAATTAACTTTGGTCGCCATGTAACATGCTTTGTGATGGTAGTATAACATAGGGGTATATTAAGTCCATGGAATAAGGATGTGACAGTATGTCTAACCTCTCGAATGATTCTACAAATTAGCTATGCTCATGGGCTGCAACTAGCAGGGACACTTGTGGGCACACCCTCTAAAAACAAGATATGACTCAATGGCCCATAGATGGCCCTCTCTTGAGTGAGTCCCCAATATCAAAAGGGTCAGCCAAGAGAGGCAAAGCGACCACTCTTGTCACCTTCGCTTAGGGCTCGGGGTCTCAACCAAGACACAAGGATTCCTAACTTGAGGGGCACCTCAGCTGAGCCACAATCCCCGTAGTTGTCCCAACCTTGGCTTCGTGTGAGCATTCATCCTAGGCTAAGGCCGAAAGCCAGTTCCAAAATCAATTAGGAACCCAGAAGCCTTGTAGGCACAGAAACACTACATTGACATCTTATTACATGGCCGCGAGGCATTGTCGATCAATCCCTCAATAGGGTCACACCCAAGACGTGATGTGTCAGGACAAAGAACTCCCTAGAGCCCACAAAGTGGGTGCGGGCTCAAGGTTCACATGGCAGCCCCTCAAGTAGAAAGAGGAGCTTGACATATACAAGGAAGCCACGAGAAGGGTGATCCAAGAAAGGCGCCTCTATAGCATATAGTACCTAGCTGTTAGTGAAAGGGAAATGTGTCCTTGGGCCATTTCTAAGTATTTTGGTGATCAAGTGTCAACACAAATGGTTTAAGTGTTAAATTGTGCCAAAGACTAAAGAAGTGCAAATCAAGGTGCAAGGTATGTTTCTAGACTTAGTACATTGTTTTGAAGACTAATGTATTGTGTCTAAGTGCTAGAAACAGGAGAAAACAATTTGGAAAAGTGCTGGCAGTGTTCAGCCAAAGACAGCTTCGGTCTGGGTGCATCGGACAGTGTCCGGTGTGCCAGGACCAGTCCAAGTGAACAGCCTGCTCTCGGGTCTCGACGGCGGCGCACGGCTATAAATCACCGGACTGTCCGGTGGTGCACCGGACTGTCCGGTGAGCCATCCGTGGCGAAGTCACCGCTCTCAGGAAACAGACAACAGCGTACGGCTAAAATTCACCGGACTGTCCGGTGGTGCACCGGACTGTCCGGTGAGCCAACGGTCTACTGCGCCAACGGTCGGCCGCGCAATCCGCGCGTGACGCGTGGCCGAGCCAACGGTCAGAAGGGGGCACCGGACTGTCCGGTGTGCACCGGACAGTGTCCGGTGCGCCAACGGCTCTGAATCTTAAACGGTCAGCTGCGCCAGAATAGGAAAGCAATCAGCACCGGACAGTGTCCGGTGGTGCACCGGATTGTCCGGTGCACCACCCGACAGAAGGCAAGGATAGCCTTCCTGGATTGCTCTCAACGGCTCCTAGCTGCCTTGGGACTATAAAAGGGACCCCTAGGCGCATGGAGGAGAATACCAAGCATTCTTTGATCATCTCTTAGCACCAAGACATCTCTCTAGCGCATTTGATTCGTTGTGATAGCAATTTGGGCTCCTCTTGAGTTGAGAACTCCGTGTGTGATCTTAGAGCTCAAGTTGTGACTTGTGTGCGTGTTTGTGCTCGTGTTTTGAGGCTTGTGTGTGTTGCTCTTCCCACTCTTACATCTGTGCTTCTTTGTGATCATCTCATTGTAAGGGCGAGAGGCTCCAAGTTGTGGAGATTCCTCGCAAACGGGAAAGAGTAAAGAAAGAAGAACACTGTGGTATTCAAGTTGATCATTGGATCACTTGAAAGGAGTTGAGTGCAACTCTCGTCCATTGGGACGCCACAACATGGACTAGGCAAGTATTGTACTTGGCCGAACCACGGGATAAATCCTTGTGTCTCTTGTGCTTGTTCTCACTGTGTCAATTGTGGTTAACAAGAGCTCCCCTTAGCCACTTGAATTCATTGTGCTAACACTTAATCAAGTTTGTGGTTTTAAGTTTCAAGTTTTTACAGGATCACCTATTCACCCCCCCCTCTAGGTGCTCTCAGTTAGCACTAAGATGCAACAATGGTGTCAAAGGAGTGTTTGAGATTTGTTTAGTTCTCAGCTATAGGAGACAGGAGGAGTAGGCATTCCCAAGAATAAGACTAAAGCCTAAGGATACGAACCCTAAGAGAAATCATCTACTTTGTATCACATGCCCTCCTTAGTATATAAGGGGATGCATGGGCTCCTTTAAAAGGGGACAACAAAACTCGACTCGACTCCGATCAAACCATTGATCATCATGTAGCTTTGAGAGCACCTAGAGGGGGTGAATAGGTTACCATGCAAAACTTGCTCCAAACAACACAATCTCGGTCCAATTTATGGGTTAGAGTAACTAAAAACCAAGTTCGTATGAGTAGAGAAGAGAAAGAAAGACTCTTCACTTGATTGCTCACTTGAGATGTATGTTAGACTAGGAGAAATAAATAAGCGAAGGTTATGCTCAAAGGAAGATACAAATCCTAGAAAAGTAAATGGACAAGAGACAATGATTTTTCCCGTGGTTCGGCCAAAGCCTACTCCACGTTGTGGCGACCTCCTTCGGTCAAGGTTGCACTCAACCCCTCTCAAGTGATCCAAAGATCAAACTTGAGTGCCACAATTTTCTTCCTTATATCAAACCCATTTGTGAGGAATCTCCATAAATTGGAGTCTCTCACACCTTACACAAAATGATCACAATCTAAATCAAAGTAAGGGAGTGAGTAGAGTACACACACGAGCACAACGCAGCAACAACACGCACGAATGCAAATAAAAGAGCACAATAACAAAGCGATAGAGTAACAACTCAGAAAAGTGCTCAAATCTCTCTTAAACACTTCGAAAGCGTGATCGCGGAGTTTCAAAGTTGTAGTGTGCTCTTAGAATGCTTGGTCTACTTTTGCATGGCGCCTAGGGGTCCTTTTATAGCCCTAAGGGGCCTAAGAGCCGCTGGAGCTTCATTTGGAAGCTCCAAGCCCTCCCTATCTGCATGTGCACCAGACTGTCTATCTTCATGTGCACCAGACTATCTTGGAGAAGATGATAGACAAGCCTGACTCTCCTACAGATTCCTCTCACTCACTCCCTATTTGCATACTACTAAGTACTAGAGCATGCCTTTGCCTAAGTTAAAGTGAGAGTGGTTTCGTCCTTGTAATCATGCATTTAGAGTGAAGGGGTAAGGAGTATTTATAGCACTCCAAGTGTATGTCCATGGATCCAAGTGCTCCAAATGTCATCCACAAGATAGAAAATATGAATCAAGATAAGTGAAAAAATAAAAAGAAGGAGATGAGTTTGTATTGGTCGCCACGTCATTGTATTAAAACTGATTATTTTTGCGGATTGAAAAGAACTCAAGTAATGTAATTTTAAATTCTCATTTATGGACTATATAATTTTTATTTGCTTATTTACCTTGCGCTATGCGTCGTCGTCAATACTAGTACAATACAACAACATGCATGGTTTTCTGTTTTGTTGATAGCTGTCCGTGTCTTGGAGACTTGAGAGAGAGAGAGAGAGAGAGAGAGAGAGAGAGAGAGAGAGAGAGAGAGAGAGCATCACGTAACGACAGTCCAGCCAGGTACGTACGTACAAAGACTATGGATGCTTTCTCTACCAAACAAACAAGCTCTCCTGGCTGATCATTGGCTGGTAACTCGTGAAAAGGCTCATGGTAACAGTAACGGCTAGCAGTTCGATGCCATGCATCATGCATGCATGGAAATATATTCTAACACACGCATGCATGCTGAGATTCTGCTGTTCACAGGCTTCATCACTACGAGTGTGGCATGCATAAATAATTACGTATTGCTACTGTTCCAGTTTTGGGGTTGGGAACACTCATATACCGAAGCTCGAAGGTGAATGGAGTGAAGGATTTGCTTTGGGTCCACGTACAATAATGGTAGGATCTTCAGTGATTTTCTTTACCTCTCGAAAGAATTTTATTCGCCTCTCTTAGTCTAGATTTAAACTCTGGTCAATATTAATTTGCTGGCGTCGTTCGCGTATGGACGTGCATGCCCATCTCTACTCTGTTCTGTCGACTTGGCTGGCTCCTCGTCGATTTTGCTGCAGTGCATGCTGCGCATGGCGTGGAGAGTCTGTAACTGCAACTGCAAGTCAAAAAAGGCCTGGCAGCAGTGGAGCACAGGAACCTTTTCCACTATGGAACGATGCGTTTGCTGACTGACCGTGGCGTGCATGGGAAATGATCCATCTCCGCCGGTTATTTTAAACCAGGGGCAAGGGCAGTCTCTCCTTCCCTTCCCAAGAAGCTCCGTCGAAAAATATGCCATATCTCAGTAAACTCTAAATTTGACAAAGTATATAATGTTAATGTTTATAATGATCTTAAATAGACATGGTTAGATATATAAATTATAATAAACATGTCTAAAGATATATATATGTTAATATTATTTTTAAGATCTAATTAAACTTAAAAAATATTTGACAATGTATATTCATTTGAGAACCAAGAGGGAGCAGCAACGAGCCAGGTACAGTCAGTCCCTGTTACCCACGCCCTGCTGGTATGTGCAGTACAGTACTACAGTTGCTAGCTCATTTCGCTTCGGGGCTGTGTTCTCTCTTCTGCCCTTGCCCCACACGGCCACACTGCAGTCTGCAGCTGCAGGTCACCAGCGTTTTTACTTCACATGTATGGACATGCAATATAATTTACAAGCTAGCTCAAAACATATTAGGCCCTGTTTGGGAACAAAGTTTTTGAAAACCACAGTTTTTGAAATACTATACTATACTTTAGTTATGACAATACCGTAGTTTATAATACCGCAGTTTTGAAAACTGAGGTCCAGAGCTAAGTTTAGAATGCCTTAAAACAACTATAGTATTTGCAATACTTCAGTTTTGAAAACAGAGATTTTACCAAGCTTGCCAAACACCATTATGTATATAATACTGCAGTATTTGAGAATACTGCAGTATTCTTTCAAAACTGCAGAAAAACTTTGTTTCCAAACACCCCCTTAGTTTGTATTTTAAGAGCTAATTTTGGAATCCTATTTTTTAAGAGAAATTAGTTCATTTTTTCTTTGGGAAAATAAGAATCACTTGAAAAATAGGGTTCCAAAGCCCTAATAGAAAATTTAATTAAGAGCTAGTGTTAATCTTATAGACACATTTTAAGATTATATAAGAATATTATATGGAGTTACTTATATTACGAGTTATATGCTAAAAATAGTATCATTAAGGAGATTATTTTAGAGCCAGTAAGTTCGTAATAGTGCGGGTGCCCGTATACAGTGCGAGTAGTGTTCAGCATGAGCGTAGCAGATGGCAATTAAGGTAGTGTTTGGTTGAGGAGGCAAGTAGAAGAGCCGTTCCATTCCTGATTCTAGGAACGGAGCCGCTCTGTTCTGTGTTTGGTAATCTGGAACGGAGCGGTTCTGTTTTTTGTTTGGTTGCAGAGTGAACGGAACGGAGCGTGACTGTGAGAGCGGAATCGGAACGGAGCGGCTCCGTTCCATTGATTTTTTTTGGAGCGGAATGGTTTCGGATATGAGGAGAATATTCTCTAATTGGAGTCATTCCGTTCTAGTTACTTTGTAACCAAACAACAACAAAACTAGGACAGAACGGTTCCGTTCTACTTGGCTCTTCAACCAAACACTACCTAATAGAGCATGATCGTTGCAAAAAGAAGTTGGTCAAGAAAACCAAATGTATGATATGCGGGGCATATTGTACTAACAAAGTGCGGCGGTTGCCCTAAATTGCGGTAAGCAACGAAACAATTATATGAGAAACTGTGACGTGATTAAAAGCTCGTTTGTTTTTAACATCGGACAGCGAAATTTGAACCACTATTGATATTGCTGACATTGAAAGATTTAAAGTTAAGGGCATGCATGTACAACCCTGAGACTAAGTATAAGAGACTGCATAATATAATCCTAAGACTCTGAATTATAAATACAGATAATAGACAATATGAATAGAGAGTCGTAACGAGACGACCTATTTGATCTGTCTCTTATATTTTTTTTTCACTTACCATTTAGATACTCCTCGACACATCCCATATTAAAAGGGGTTGTACATACTCTAAGTGTAGGAGCCAAGAGATGAAACAAGTGTGTGTTTGGTTGTCCTAATGGTCCAGTAGTCCAGCCTATTTGGTTGGTTGCTTGCGCTATCCATCATGTAGGAGCGGATGCAATTGTATAGGTGGATGCAAACCGAGATGTAATAATATGTTCAAATTGAGCTCCACTCCAGAGATTGACTCGCTGGATGCAGGACGAAGCTAGGTTGCGGACCACACGTCACAATACAAATATGTTGCATCAGGCAACCATGTTGTATCTGCTGATTCAGGAAACTAAACGTCATTTTTAGTTTTTTTCCCATGCAATTTCACCAAATACTCTTTTTTCTAAAATACAGTTTGACTCGACATCTAAGATTTTTTAAAGGGAGACTCTACCAAGAGGTTGAACGTCTTAAAAAATCACTTTCCGTCACTCTCTTATTAAATTCCTACGTTTTTTTGGTGTATTTCATGTGAATGTTTAATCTTACCGTTTTTATGTTTCCTTAATTCCATACAATTCAAATTGTTAAGACATTTTACACGTGAGGGCTAGTTTGAGAACCCTATTTTACCAAAAACATTTTCATTTTTTTCAATGAAATTAATTCATTTTCCCTTGGAAAAATAGGAATCCCTTTAGAAAATGGAGTTCTCAAACTAGCCCTAAGGTCTCCTTTGAAATGAAGGATTAGTAAAACATAGGGATAGAAAAAAAATATAGAGATAGAGTTGCATGTCAATTTCAATTCCATAGGAAAATTTATAGGAGGTTGGATCTCATGCTAAAAATCCTCCAAAATCTCACTATAATGCTCCATTCCATATAAATTTTATAGGATTTGTAGCAACTCAATCATTTGTTCCAAAGGATCACATAGGAAAACTTTCTATAGAATTTGAACCCTTCAAAATTCCTTTATGTTTCTGTTGACACCTTTTTGGAGGCGTCAATCACTTAAAAGAACCAGCGGCGGTGCCCTCTGCACAGAGGCGGACGGTCCGCGCGCAGGGGCCGGACGGTCCGCGCCCTGGTGCGAGACGCAGTGGTGCTCCCTGGTCAGACGCGGACGGTCCGCGGCACAGGGCCGGACGGTCCGCGACCTGGTACAGGGGCTGGCGATCCCTGCATGACGGTCGGACGGTCCGCGCCTACAGGCCGGACGGTCCGCGCGTGCGCAGGGGCGGCGAAGGTCGCCGGCGGCGCCTGGATCTCGCTCCCGGGAGGGACCCCGTCGGGGAGGAGAGATCCTAGGAGTTGTCTAGGCTCGGGCAGACCGACCTAGACTCCTCTAATCGACGTAGAGTCGAGGAGAGGCAGAGAATTTGTGGATTGGAATACTAAACTAGGGCTAAACTAGAACTACTCCTAATTGTGCTGGAAATAAATACGAAATAGAAGTGGTATTGGTTCGATTGTTGGGGGTTCAATAGGCCGTAGCCCTTCATCTATATAAAGGGGGAGGTCTGGATCCGCTTCAAACTGATTTCCGAGTTAATCCCGCGGTTTTAGGTAACAAATCCCGCGAGAAACTAGGAACCCTAACTGACTCTGCGCGCGCGGACCGTCCGCGTCACCACCGCGGACAGTCCGGACCGCGGACCGTCCGGCCTCGGGGCCGGACCGTCCGCACTGCTCTTTTTAGAGCTCAACATATGCCCCCCTGCCTTTTGGTGAAGGTTGACGAACCAAAAGCATATGAACTAAACCTGATGTAGGTCACCGGCTTTTCGATATGGAGATTATTCAATAAAGCACCAATATAAAGGCCGTTTGGGATTGTATCTTTCTCGGCCATGACCATTTGATCAATGGATCAAAAGGAATAGAATGGAGGTGCCCCCCTGTCTGGATAGACGAAGGGACTATACATGTACCATGGATTTATCATCGTGCCATTCCATGTTTGAACAGGATAATATACCGACGATGAGTAAATAGGTGGAAAGTACCCTAGTCTCATAGAATGAATAGGCGATGCTTGTTGTGTCGCCTTTCGGGTCGTTTTGTTTGACCGTTTTGTTTTAGCAGGTGACCGGGGTTTCTTTGTTGACCGATCACGTGGAACAGTCTTTTTGCTATTGGAGAGCAACTGATCAAAAGTAGGATCGGCTTTGATCAGCCGATTATATGTGCTTTGATCTTGCGTCTTTTTCCTTGCTTTGTGTAGAGGTTGACGCCTTTGGTCATAGGTGGACTGTTCGGCTGAGTTAGCCGGACCGTTTGTCTGAGCACCGGATTGTCCGCACGTAGGTGCCGGACCATCTACGATGCTGGGGCTAGGCTGATGTGTTTGGTTTATTAACTGTGTCTGCCCCCGGCGTCTTCGGACCTTTTAGCCTTCTCGTCCGAAGCCTTTCGAGCAATCTCCTTTTGTGATATATCTGACATGCGAGGATTGCTGATGACGATGCCCTTGCCTTTGTCTTTATCGGCCATTTCGGGCCGAACCAAGACCTTTTTGCATGTGAGTTCTATTGTATTAATAGGAAAGGGTTGTGTGTCTACTTGCATCTCCTGAAAAGCCAATCGACCCTCATTTATGGCCGATTGTATCTGTCGACGAAAAACATTACAATCATTGGTAGCATGAGAAAAGGAATTATGCCACTTACAATAAGCACGCCTCTTTAATTCATCGGGAGGAGGAATAGTATGAGTTAATTTAATGTTGCCGTTTTTCAGTAACTCGTCAAATATTTTATCGCATTTGGCAACATTAAAAGTAAACTTAACTTCCTCTTGTCGATTCTTTCGAATCGACTGTAAAGCAGAACACGCTGAAGGTTTAGCCTGTCCTGGCCAAACCAGTTCGGCGGTGTATACATCCGTGGATTCATCGTCCGAATTATTGTATCCCACTAGATGCATCTTATGGCTAGCCAATTTTGATGTTTCCTTACTTCGGCTTTCACAGGTCATAGCCCGCTGGTGTAAGTGCACTAGTGAAAAGAATTGGGTGCCATCTAATTTTTCTTTTAAGTAGGGTCGCAACCCATTGAAAGCTAGCCCTGTCAGTTGTTTTTCTGCGACATGAATCTGAAAGCATCGGTTTCTAGTGTCCCGGAATCTCCGGATATAGTCATTAACCGATTCTTCATGCCCCTGTCGGACTGAAGCTAAGTCAGCCAATTCTAACTCATGTTCTCCTGAGAAGAAGTGTTCATGAAATTTCTGCTCTAATTCTTCCCAAGAGTTAATAGAGTTTGGTGGCAAAGCTGCGTACCATGCAAATGCAGTATCAGTAAGGGACAACGAGAATAAACGAACGCGGTAGGCTTCCCCATCAGCCAATTCTCCCAAGTGTGCTATGAATTGGCTTATATGTTCGTGTGTGCTTTTCCCACTTTCACCAGAAAATTTAGAGAAGTCTGGTATTCTAGTTACGTGTGGGTATGGCACGGTGTCGAATCGGTGGCTATAAGGCTTCCGATACGATTGCCCTGTACCTGACACACTAACACCGAGTTTGTCCCTGAACATCCCGGCTACCTCATCTCTGACCCTCTCTGCCATGTCTGGCGACCATCCATTGAGTTTGTGGGTGGAGATTTCAGGTTGCCTGACATTACTCTGTCGGCTTTCCTCCTAGGTATGTTTGAGGTGTGTGTTAGGTGTCCTATTAATGTCACCAGCTCCTGCCCTATACCCCTCAGGCTCTCTTGTGGCCGAATAGTATTCAACCCTATGTCCATGAGGTGGTATGGCATGATTATAATGTGTTGCTGGTGGGGCACCATAATGTTGCTGTGATGAATGTGGGAACTGTGCGTATTGCGCAGCTCTCGGCTCTGCGTATGCATATCCGGACGGTCCGGCGTAAGAGGCCAAATGGTCCGCGACCTGGCCAAATGGTCTGAAGGTATATCCGGATTGTCCAGCCGTATATGGTGCTACGTGGGTAGTCTCGTACCCAGACCGTCTGTCGTAAAGAACTGGACGGTCCGCGATCGGGCCGAATGGTCCAGGGCTGTACCCGGATGGATCAGCCATATATGGCGTGACTTGGGCAGTCTGCGCATGGACTCGTGTAGATTCGGATGGTCCAGCGTAATACGTCGGTCGGTTCATGCCATATCCGGACGGTCCGGCGTAAGATGGCGGACGGTCCGCAACATATCCGGACGGTCCGGCGTGATGCACCGGACGGTCCGTGATGGGGCCGAAGTGTTCAGGGTTGTACCCTGATGGTCCGGCCATGTACGGTGCGACCTGAGTGTTTTGTGTGCGGGCCTGCATCTGGTCGGACGGTCCGGCGAAATACGCCGGACGGTCCGCGGTATAACCGGACTGTCTGAGATGATGCTCGGACGGTCCGGTCGCGTCCAGTACCTGCCGCGTGCCTAGTGGTTGCGGCTGTGATGGTGACACGAAAGCGTGCATCGGCATACCATATGATGGCTGGGTCAAAGGTGACCCGTTTATAGCCGATGTGTTTGACGTGGGTGGCACTGTATTAGACTCTCGCGATGGAAAATTAGGAGCAGCTGATTTCTCGTATGCACGTAAATGCATTTTAATAGATTCATCTACATATTGCTTTAACTGATCTCCTCGTTGATCCATGAAAGTCGTAAAAGATAGATCTGGAGTACTTACAGCGGGACCCTGCAGTGGAGGTAGGAGAGATTCCATATCGATCTCCCCTTGACGGACGATCTTCTGGTGGCGATCCATCGTGAAGTGTGACAAGTACTTGTCCGCCGCCTCCTTGCGCCGTTCGGAGAGTTTATGCAGCAGTTCCGCCTCTTCCTTGTCGCGTTGTTCGTTCCATTGCCGCATCACCTCCTTCTCATCGCGCATTACGAGGTCTTCAAAGGGCCTTTGGTCATCAGCCGGGAGCGCCTCCATGGCCGGCTTGATGATGTTGGTAGTGGAGATCTTGGTGTGATCCTTAGAACCGGCCATTTATGGGCCAATTTTTAGCAGATCTAGACACCTCTTCCCCAGCGGAGTCGCCAAAAAGTATGTTGACACCTTTTTGGAGGCGTCAATCACTCAAAAGAACCAGCGGCGGTGCCCTCTGCACAGGGGCGGACGGTCCGCGCGCAGGGGCCGGACGGTCCGCGACCTGGTGCGAGACGCAGTGGTGCTCCCTGGTCAGACGCGGACGGTCCGCGGCACAGGACCGGACGGTCCGCGACCTGGTACAGGGGCTGGCGATCCCTGCCTGACGGTCGGACAGTCCGCGCCTACAGGCCGGACGGTCCGCGTGCGCAGGGGCGGCGAAGGTCGCCGGCGGCGCCTGGATCTCGCTCCCGGGAGGGACTCCGTCGGGGAGGAGAGATCCTAGGAGTTGTCTAGGCTCGGGCAGACCGACCTAGACTCCTCTAATCGACGTAGAGTCGAGGAGAGGCAGAGAATTTGTGGATTGGAATACTAAACTAGGGCTAAACTAGAACTAGACTAGAACTACTCCTAATTGTGCTGGAAATAAATGCGAAATAGAAGTGGTATTGGTTCGATTGTTGGGGGTTCAATCGGTCGTAGCCCTTCATCTATATAAAGGGGGAGGTCTGGATCCGCTTCAAACTGATTTCCGAGTTAATCCCGCGGTTTTAGGTAACAAATCCCGCGAGAAACTAGGAACCCTAACTGACTCTGCGCGCGCGCGAACCGTCCGCGTCACCACCGCGGACAGTCCGGACCGCGGACCGTCCGGCCTCAGCGCCGGACCGTCCGCACTGCTCTTTTTAGAGCTCAACAGTTTCCTTTGTTCCAAAGAAGGCCTAAATGTTTTTTTCTTCTTCTTCTTCTAATTTTATGTCTATAGAATCCTATATTCCAAATAGGCCCTCGGCGCCTTGAGACACATGGATAGATCGTAAACCTAGCTTTCTGCAGACAGTGGGCAGCTGACTACGAGAGAGAGTGGGAGGGAGAGAGAGACTGAGAGAGAGAGAGAGTGCATGATTCGAATCTACTGCCAGTGAACAGCAGAGCACTGGTACAAGCATGGTGGCGCTGGGCGCCTGGGCCCAATTCCGCGCGACCGTCCACGACGGAGTTCCACCGTGCCGGGCACCCACCCACATCCACATGCGTGCGCCTGGCCCTGCCTGCATGTGCTCGCGTCGCAGGGCTACTATCTGCTGTCTACGTCTACGGTCTAGCTACCACCGCGCGCGCGCAACACCAACACTTCGCGAGAGCGAGCCTGCCTAGCTACCCACTGTAGCTGTCCCTACACAGCGCCCCTCGCGACAACCAGCAGCTCGAGCTTGGGACGGGCGAGAGATTGCAGGCAGGCAGGCAGACCCACTCGGTCGGCCTTGCTCCTCCACTGCGCTTGCGCTGCATGCACTGCTGGCTCGTCTGCTCCGGGTTTTCGGGCGCGAAATACCACTCACCCCGTCAGGCACAGGTCGTCGTCACCCCCCCTGGAAGTAGGCTCTGCCCCTGCGACCGCCGAGCGGACGTACGCGGCCGGGATCCTCTCAGAGATCACCCTTGGTTCCTTCACCTAGAGCCAGCCACCTGCATGTCCAAGCCTTAAGTAATTTTATATTACTATTAAACCGTCAAACCAAATTTTCAATTAAAAAGAGAGAAAAAGAAGCATGTCGACAGAATCCGTAGTCATTTTTTTTAAAAAAAACAGTGACGTCGTGTTTTATAATTAAGAGCTAAATGCATCGGTGACCCACCCTAGCCTCTCAAGGAATGTTAATTACTTAGGTCTACAAAATTTAAAAATATATTTCTAAATCCTTGAACTTATTAAATGATGTACCACATATCCCTAAATTTATAAAAAAAATAATGCATCGCATGGCTATTTTTGGATCGTAGCGTGCCACTTAACAAGTTTAACCACCTAGAAATATATTTCAAAGTTCGTAGATTTAAGTGTCATCCCTTGATAAAAATGTCTCTAAGATAGAAAATCCATGTGTATCTTGAGAAGTCATCAACTATAACAAATCCATAACTGTGCAAGGATTCAATTCTTTAGTTCAACGGTATCATTCTGGTGAGGTACATACGAAGAGAAAAACTGATGCTCGATACCCAAAGAAGCACATAAGGTTTCAAAGTGAGTATTCTTGAATTATGTGTCGTTGTCGCTGCGAATCGCTCTCATGTCATTTTTGGGAAACTCATTTTGCAACCGAAGAATCAACTCTCGAGCATGAGTGAAAGCATCATCCTTCGCCTCCATGAAGAACACCCAAGAATAGCGAGAAAAGTCGTCAACAACCACAAGAACATTCCAATCCCCCCCCTAAAGGAGCAAACCCTAGCTGGACCAACAGTGTCCATGTGAAGCAATTCGCCGGGTTGTGAGGTTATCATCACCTTGGTGACCGGGGAATGGGAAGTGATAATCGTATTTTTATGACGACAAGGGTGGCAAACATGATCTTTCTGAAATTTTAATTTAGCCAATCCTTGAATTAGATCAAGTGAGCTCAATCAACACAAAAGATTAAAGCTCAAATGGCCTAACCTCCTATGCCACTTCCAAATCGAAGAAGAAGATACTGCCAAAACACTACAACAATCCAAAGCATCCCCGTCGGCTAACTTAATTCCCGTCGGCCCGTGCGCGGGCCGACGGGAATTAATTAATCTTTGTCGGCCAGAAGAAGACCGACGGGGATTAATTAACTCCCGTCGGCCCAAACCCTAGCCGACGGCGATTAAGTAACTCCCGTCGGCCGCGCCGTCTGGCCGACGGGAGTTATTCGAAATAACCGAGCCGGGGAGCCCCTTTCTTCTTTCTTCTACCTTTCTCTACCGAAGCTGCGCCGCCCACGCCGCCGCGCCCCGCACCTGCCCCACGCCGCCGGTAGCCGTCGCCCACGCCGCCTCGCGCCCGCCCCACGCACCGCGCGCCCGCGCCGCCCACGGCCCACGGCCGCCGCCCCACGCCCCCGTCCGCGCGCCTGCCAAGGCCCACCGCCGACCAACCCGACCACGACCGCCGCCGTCTGCTCACGGCCGCGCGCCCGCCCACCGCCGTCGCCCGCGCGCTGTCCACGGTAACCGCGGTCTCCCCACATCGACGTCGTCCATCACTGTCGTCCACCGTCGTCGTCCACCACCGCCGTCCACGCAAAGCGAGGTATATTTTTTATATTGTAATGTTTTATTTTCGTCGGTTTTTTTGGCCGATGGGAGTTAACTGTTATGTGATTAGAGTTTGTTTAAATTTGTTAATTAACAGTGTTAGTAGTCTTCATATGACTTTATACATTGTAGTTGCTATTTTTAATTTTATGTTGCAAATATAAAATGTGTTGTTTAATGTTATTAGTTAATGCATTGGATGGTGAATGTGATGTGTTATACAAATAATAGTTATTTCAAATTTTATTATTTAATGAATTTGATGTTATGCAAGTATTAATCATATTAATGTGATGAAGTTATGTTATGTATATATATAGTTTAACTACTTATCTATAGATGTATGTGTGACGTTTAGAAACATGAATGTCTCACACACGCACTTCTTACTCGTACACACAACCGCAATAATGGGTGATAGACGTGATTGGATGTATGAAGGTTTCAAGAAGGGTGGATGTCACACAAGTGAATGGTTTGCCAAGACGCAGATGTTTCTGGACCATGCAGCTGCTTTGTCATAAATAGATGATATTAGGTGTCCATGCAATAAATGTAGAAATATGACGAGCCACACCAAGAGGCAGGTCACACTACACCTATGCTGGCATGGTTTTGTGCTAGGCTATAAGGTCTGGTATCTCCACGAGGAGTCACGCCTTGAACGAGCAGCAGAAGTAGAAGTTGATGATGGTGAAGATGATGTTGATAGGATGGACCAGATGCTTGAGGATCTGCAGCCTGAACTAGCACCAGATCATCATGATTCACCTACACCGGAGGTTCAGAAGTTCTTCGACCTACTCAAAGCGTCAGAAGAGCTCTTCACGGGCACACTGACGTGACCGTCCTCGAATTCGTGACCCGATTGATGTCAATCAAGTCCAAGTTTGCATTTTCAATTAATTGTTACAAGGAGCTTGTGGATTTGATTAGCGAGGTTCTTCCTACGGGTCACAGGATGCCCAAAGACATGTACCAGTCCAAGAAATTGCTTGAAGGTCTTGGTATGGAGTATGAGAAGATTGATGTTTGCTAGGACAACTGTATGCTTTTTTGGAAGGAACATGGCAGAGAACAAAAATGCTTAAAATGTGGGAAGTCGAGGTACGTGGAGCTTGTAAATGAAGATGGGGAGAAGGTGGTGACAAAGGTTGCACATAAACAGCTTCGGTACATGCCTCTCACTCCTAGAGTGAAACGTTTGTTCCTCTCGAGGAAGACCGCTATGCACATGAGGTGGCATAAAGATTGTATGGACAGACAAGATGGGTTAATGGTGCACCCGTCAGATGGTGATGTATGGAAGGCTCTTGACAAATTTGATCCAGATTTTGCCAGCGATGCAAGAAACGTTCGTATCGGCTTGGCAACTGATGGTTTCACGCCATTCAATATGACCGCTGTGTCGTATTCATGTTGGCCTATCATTGCCATACCGTACAACCTTCCACCTGCTCTTTGCATGAAATATGAGTTTATGTTCCTATGTCTTGTTATACCTGGGCCTGAGCATCCTGGCGTACACCTCAATGTGATGCTTCAACCACTGATTGAAGAGTTAAAGAAGCTATGGCAAGGTGTGGAAGCCTATGGCTGCTTCAAGAAGCAGAAATTCAATCTTTGTGTTGCATATTTGTTCTCGGTTCATGATTTTATGGCGTATGGTATTTTCTCTGGATGGAGCGTGCATGGTAGATTGACGTGTCCTTATTGTGCTAAAGATACAGATTGTTTTCGTCTTAGTGCTGGTGGCAAGATATGTTACTTTGATTGCCATATATGTTTTCTACCCTTCAACCACCCCTTCAGAAGGCAGAGAAAGGAATTTAGGAAGGGCACCATCGTCACGAAGGGACGCGCAAGCGACGTAGTGGGATAGAAATTATAGAAGAGCATACGAAACTTGTCCTAGACGAGAGTGGGAAAAGGTATCAAGGTTTTGGTGAGGAGCATAACTGGACTCACATATGTGGCTTGTGGGAGCTTCCTTATGCTAAGTCATTGATTTTGATGCACAACATCGAGGTCATGCATTAAGAGAGTAACTTTTGCCAAGCCCTCATAAATACATGCATGGATTTCCCTGATAAAACGAAAGACAATGACAAGGCACGCATGGACTTAGCAGTGATATGTGATCGTCCAACCCAAGTGCTTAGAGAAAACGGAGGCAAACCAAAAGCTGACTATTGTCTGAAATCTAAGCAACGGAAAGAAGTGATGAAGTGGACGAAGGATATTAAATTCCCCGATGGTTATGCCGCTGGTTTTAGAAGACTGTGAACTTGAAGACAATGAAGATGAATGGACTGAAGAGCCATGACTTCCACATAATTATGGAGAGGCTCATGCTTGTAATGTTTCGTGGGTACATTTCCGAAGCTGTGTGGAAAACGTTAGCTAAAGTTAGCTATTTCTACATACAGTTGTGTGCTAAAGAAATCAGAAGAGATGTGATGGAACAGCTGGAGAAAGAGGCATCAGTGCTTTTGTGCAAATTGGAAAAAATATTTCCACCGGGTTTCTTCAATCCTATGCAGCATCTCTTTATACATCTTCCATATGAGGCTAAGGTCGGTGGTCCTGTTCAGTATAGGTGGATGTTTCATATAGAAAGACCATTAAAGAAGCTTAGAGCAATGGTGGGCAATAAGGCAAGAGTTGAAGGATGTATTGCGGAACAATTTAAACTAAAGGAGGTAGCACACTTCACAAGTTGTTACTTTGCAGAAGAACATAATGTATTTGCTCGAAAGAAAAGGTACCATGATGATGAACGAGAGATGCCTCCGTGTAGTGATCTTTCGATTTTTCAGACAAACGGCAAAGCCGTTGGTCCACCCAAGGCATATCACCTCAGTATGGAAGAACAGAAGTTTGCTTTACTGTAAATGTTCACGAATATGCCTGAGGTGGAGAAATACTTTGTGTAAGACTTATTTTCTTAAACTGTTCATATGTGAATTAGTTTATGCTATCAAATATCTCATGTCATACAATAATATTTGACAGCGAGTTTGATGAACAAAACATGAGGTGTCTCGGTAGGCCAACGGCGAGAGACATAGACAAATTGCGACGCGATGGTATGCATGGGTGACCTAATTTCATTATGTGGCTTCAGGACCGTGTAAGTCTTAATTATGTGGCTCCGAGACCTAATTTCAGTTAACTAATCAAGTCAAAAGCTATGGACGTTACGACGTCAATGGATATCGCTTTCGTTCAAGCATTTTCGAATCAAGTCATCCTATGGCCGCCACTCAAAATAGTGGAGTCGTTACTAGGGCAACCGACATGGAAGGACACGAAGCCTGCTATTACGGGAAAATCAAAAATATAATCGAGATTACATTTGCTGGAAATAAGCCTTTAGCGCTAGTTTTCTTTGAGTGTAAATGGTATGACCTGAAGTATTATAGGACCGAATTTGGGATGACACAGATCCAACCTGAAAAAATTGCTTCAAGGACACGACACGTATATCCTTGCCCATCAAGCATACCAAGTTTATTTCTCGACATATCCATGCAAAAAGTTGTCTAAATGGAGGGTTGTGTACAATGTAAATCCCCGCGAACGCCTATACACTCCTGGTGAGGACGAATATCAAATTGGTCACCTTGAGCAGGTTGATGAGGTGTTTCAAGAAGAGTTGCCAACTAGTTTTCATATTGACCCTGCACCGGCATTAGATTCACTAGTTGCGGATGTTAACGACTTAACTTTTCCCGAGAGACAAAGAAGACAACCTGTTAGGAGAAAAGTTACATGGCGACCTCTGCATAGAAGAGAACAAATAGATCTCGATTTTGATGATATTTAACAAGTAAAGTTGTTTTGTTATTTCATTTGTTTCTATTTTTTAAGGATTATGTCATTTTTGATGCACTAATGAATAATTTCTTATTTTTGATGCAGGATGTCGCCAAAATCAAAGAAGTCAGTGAAGGGGCCGTTCAAGGGCCTGGGCCTTTTTCAGGGCAGTTCTTCGAGCAGCAGCAGACATCGAGAGCTGTTGAGCGCGGTACATGGAGATGAGGTAACATATCTTGTACAAATAAATTTGTTTACATATTTACAAATAAATCTTAAGTTGTATGTACCAGGATGAGCAGCACACTAAGGAGCAGCACAATGAGGCTGAGCAGCACAATGATGAGGTGGAGCACAATGAGGAGGTGGAGCACGTGACATGGGACCAGGCCGCACAACATCACCAGCCATGGGACCAGTGGGACCACCAGAGAGAGCAGCAACAGGCGTGGGACCAGTGGGGCCAACAGGGCGAACCGGCTGACAACCCGATGGATGATGGCTCGGGAGGCTCTTCAGCAACACGCACACGTCGCTCAAGAAAAAGCCACTCAGTAAAGCCTCGTCACGCAATAGAGCGAGAGGCTGATAGGACTTTAATCATGCCACTTTGAGATCGGTGAGTGTAATATATTAACTTGTCTCATATAACTATTATGTGTATTGTTAATGTTTTTGTGTAATGCAGGAATTGGGAGGACCTGTCCTTTGACGGCAAGGGACACCACACTCAGGTTAACCTTACGTTGGGTTCTCTTTGCCGCCTTCACTACCCTGGTATAGTGAAGGTGTCAAACGGTGATACCGAGGATGAGGCGCTCGTCAGTATCTGGGACGAGTACAAGATTAAAAAGGAACGAAACCACACCGACAGACAGGGACTTGTGCGTAACGACTTTTGGGTATGAATTCTTTATTATTTTTGTTATGTTTCTTAATATTGTAAATCTATGACTTATACCATTGTATTTGTATTCTTTATGTTGTAGCTTCGATATCGGTTGCCTGACGAAGGGGATTACATGGGGCACGCTGAACGTGTCTTCCAAAACAATGCAAAGAAGCTGGTGAAGGATGCCATATACTATGCGAGAATTCAGGCTACAGACCTGTATTTTCAAAAGCATCCAGAAGAAGCAGGCCCCTTGAATAAAAAGGAAGGGTCCTCAAAGATATATTTGACTGAGGATCAATATCGTGAGGTTAGTATTCAATTTGTTTTTACCTTTATATTGATTGTTGTGATTGATATAATATGTAACATTGTGTGTGCAGGTGATGGTTCCATGGATGGCGCCCGTGCCTGATGCGTACTATGCTTGGTGTCAATATTGGGCTTCCTAAGGCTTCCAGAAAGGGTCAGCGCATCATAGACAATGTCGAGGAACCAATCCTAACCACAAGTTTGGCGGTGACGACATGATACGAAAAGCTAAAAGAATGGTAAGTTTGATCTATTTATGTCGATCAGCAAATAGTACGATTGCTTATGAATGTTTTTTATTTATACAGGAAGCTACAAGTGGCCAAAAGCCTAGTGACATTGAGGTCTACCAGGAGGGCCACAAAGGACCAGACCCGAACAACCCTAACCAGCTCTGCAGCCAAACAACCACGGATCGGCTGGTGAGTTTTGGCCAAAAAGTACAAACGTTCAAAGTATAGAAATTCCTGCATTTGTAAGGTTGTGAATGATGTATAGGTGGCATATGGGGAGGAGATGGTTCGTCGCCATGGCCCTGACTTCGACTGGCGCCATGAACCGGTGGATCCTTCGGTGGTGTACGCAAGTGGTGGTGGCAAAGCGCATGGACGGTAAGCTCTAACTTATGAAATTATATGGTTGACACTATATTGATTATGCAGTAATCACATTTTTTGAATCACTTATAGATACGCACTCTTCGACGGATTCATTGACTCGTCGTCGGTGAGATCTCAGAGGACGGGTTCGTCTTCCCGTAGCTCATGCTCTCATCGACCGAACGAGCAGGAGTTGGAGATTATGAGGATGCATGAAGGGATGAGACAACAACGCGAATTTATGGAGGCCTGCAATGCACATAACCAAGCGATGTATCAAGTGAGTACACATAATCCGAACTCTAAATTATTATATTTCAATACAACATCTTCAATATTAACACATATGTTTAACAGTTAATGCAGCAACAGGGCATGGCAACAAATTTTCCACCGCCACCACAATGGAGCCAGTTTGCAAACACACCAGCTCCGCCACCACAGTTCAACACCTCTCCGACACATATACCTGCACCTGGAGATAGGGTACGTTTGATAACTGTCGATTAATTTATACACTTGTATACTTTTTGATATTTGCATTTAACGTGTTGATATTTGCTAACTTGCATAGGTTACGCCCGAAGCCAGTGATAGTGTGTCTAATCCCGCAGCAGGGACTGGATTTGTTGACTCGCTCTTCGCGTTCCCTCCTCCTGGTGGCGGCAGCGGTCATAACTCTAACCACCCAAGTGGTGGTTATCTCTAAACACTTGAACTCGTGCTCGTTATGTTTTTTAACTCGTGGACGTTATGTTTGTGTAAACACTTGATCTTAACTCGTATCTAAAATGTTTGTGTAAACACTAGATCTTAAGTTTGTGATGTGTGAATCATATGAATGCGTTTGTGATGTGTGAATCATATCAATGCGTTTGTGATGTGTATGTTCATGTGATGATATATATGTTTTGTCATGTATTTGTGTTGTATATGTTATGTGTATGTTATGTGTGCAATTGTGGAGAAATATCTAATTTAGTGTTGCTGTTGCAGAATTATAGGTTAACTCCCGTCGGCCCAGTTAATCCCCGTCGGTTTGACCATAGCCGACGGGAATTAACTATTAACTCCCGTCGGCCCAGTTAATCCCTGTCGGCTGACTTGGCCGACGAGAGTTAATAGTTAATTCCCGTCGGCTGGTAGGGCCGATGGGGATTAATTAAATAACTCCCGTCGGTTGACCTGGCCGACGGGAATTAGCCATAACTCCCGTCAGCTAGTTTGTGGCCGACGGGGATTAATTATTCCCATCAGCCGTCGACGGGAATAACCTTATCCCCGACACAAGATGCCTATCGGCCAAAAACCGACGAGAATAAGCATTAAACCGACGGGAATTACTTATTCCCGTTGGTTTAATGCTTATTCCCGTTGGTTCCGGGCCGACGGGAATTAAGTGTTTTCCTGTAGTGAAAGACATCGAGAGGGGCCCGAAGAATGAGAAGAATCAGCTCGAATAACTCGTCCAAATAGAGAAATTTGGCAAACAAGATCTCTCTTAGCATCCAAAACACGAGAAACACCCCCTAAAGCGCACTTCATAATCATCCTCAAGGCATTGTGAAACAAAAAGCAAATTCAAATGCAAATTTGAAACCAAAGCAACATCCTTGAGCACAAAGTCTCATTCAACTGAATGGTGCCACGAGAGACCATTTTACCTCTAGACTTATCTTCGAAAGTGATGTACTCTTTACTAATCATGGGGCCAAGGCTATAGAACCATCTAGATCTTCCGGTCATATGGCGCGAACAACCGTAATCCACGAGCCACGTGTTCTTCTGGCCTTCGTCCTGTATCAATAGAAAGATATGGGGTGAGCAAATGACACAAAAAGGGTTAGTATGCTGTGAATAGTACTAGTGTCATGGAATTTGCCCCTGAAAAGTGTTAAGAAAAACACCAAATATACCTAGTCCATAGGGGGTAGTGATCACCACGAGGTGGAAACAGTGGTCCACTAGAGATGTGGGAACCAAAGCCTCTAACACGAGGGTTCATGGCTATATGGCACATGACTAGCACCACGCCGGGCACAACCACCATGTTGTATCACTGCCTAAGGCCTAGAAACATGAGGTAAAACACCTCTAGGCCTGTAACACCCTGATTTTGGGGGTATAAAATTTCTTTCTAATTATCATCCAAAATCATGTGTTACTCTTTTTTCTCACTCTAGGTTTTCTCTCTCTCTCTCTAGATCCTCTCTCCCTTTTTCCTTTTTTGATTAGAAGTAGCTTAAACTAGTGGAGATTCATTATTTATTTTTGTCAAAACCTTATGGGTCATGATATGTTGCATCATGCTGAGCTTAAAATATTCTTTGAAGTGTTGCACAAGTTTGAATTTATCTAAATTTGAAACCTAGTTTCAATTTGGATTTGAAAACCCTATGGAAAAAGAAATAGAAAAGGAATTAGAAAATCCAAGGAAAAAGAAAAGGTCATTTTGGCCCAAACCAGCCCACCAGGCCCAGTCCCGCACGCGCCTGCCGCCCCTAACAGGCGTACCCCGCCTGTCA
Source organism: Zea luxurians (assembly GCA_029449295.1). Classification (NCBI taxonomy): domain Eukaryota; kingdom Viridiplantae; phylum Streptophyta; class Magnoliopsida; order Poales; family Poaceae; genus Zea; species Zea luxurians. The sequence continues at coordinate 44,492,069 of JAOPSE010000026.1, forward strand.
GCGCTAGTCTCTCGCGCGCGCCCTCTCTCCCTCGCTCTCTCACTGCCCAGTGGACCCAACCTGTCGGCACCAGTTACTTCGCCCGCTCGCTCTCCCTCTCTCTGTTTCGTGGGCCCGGTTCGCCAGTGCCGAGCCGTTGCTCCCGCGTGTCCCCTTTTCTCTCTCTGCGCTGTGGGCCCGCCTTGTCAGATCTGCCTTCCTCACGCCCGCCATGGACCGGCGCGTGCGCACTCGCGCACGTCACCGGGTTTCTCGGCCACGACGCCCGCCCACGCGCCCAACTCTCTTCTTATAGCCCCGCTGGTGCCCCACGCATAACCCTCATTGAAAGGGAAATGTGCCCTTGGGCCATTTCTAAGTATTTTGGTGATTTAGTGACCAACACAGGTGCCTAATTGTAAAATGGAACAAAGTACAAATCATGGAGTAAAGGTATGTTTCTAATCCGTAGTACATTGGTTTTGTGGACTAACATATTTGTCTAAGTGTTAGAAACAGGAAGAGAGAAGAGGAGAAAAGACTTGGCTGTGGGCTGCCAAGTCCCAGCTCGGTCTGGAGCACCGGACTGTCCGGTGTGCACCGGACAGTGTCCGGTGCGCCAGGCCAACTCGGCGCGAACTGGCCGCTCTCGGGAATTCGCCGACGGCGTACGGCTAAAATTCACCGGACTGTCCGGTGTGCACCGGACTGTCCGGTGAACCAACGGTCGGCCAGGGCCAACGGTCGGCCGCGCAATCCGCGCGGGACACGTGGCCGAGCCAACGGTCGGAAGACGGCACCGGACTGTCCGGTGTGCACCGGACATGTCCGGTGCGCCAACGGCTCGCAGATCTCCAACGGGCTGCAACGGTCGGCAGCGCCAGAAAAGGAAACAAATCGGGCACCGGACAGTGTCCGGTGTGCACCGGACTGTCCGGTGCCCCCGTCGACAGAAGGCCAGGATAGCTTTCCAGAATTGCTCTCAACGGCTCCTAGCTGCCTTGGGGCTATAAAAGGAGCCCCTAGGCGCATGGAGGAGATATACAAGCAACTCTTGAGCATTCTTGATCATCCACACAAGTTCTTTGCGCATTCGTTTGTGATTCTAAGTGATTCGAGCTCTGTTCTAGTGTGAACTCTGAGATAGTCATTCGAGCTCGAGTCTTGGCTGTGTGTGTGCGCTTTTGTTGTGGATTTGTGTGTGTTGCTTCCCTCCCTTACTCTGTGCTTTCTTTGTGATCATATACTTGTAAGGGCAAGAGACTCCAATTTGTGGAGATTCCTTGCAAACGGGATAGTGAAAGGAACAACAAAACAACGTGGTATTCAAGTGGGTCTTTGGACCGCTTGAGAGGGGTTGATTGCAACCCTCGTCCGTTGGGACGCCACAACGTGGAAGTAGGCAAGCATTGGCTTGGCCGAACCACGGGATAAACCACCGCGTCACCTCTGTCTTGATCTCTTGTGGTATTGTGTTTTGTTGAGACTTCAACTTAGCCACTTGGCAATAATCGTGCTAACACATAACAAGTTTTTGTGGCTTAAGTTTGAAGTTTTTACAGGATCACCTATTCACCCCCCCCCTCTAGGTGCTCACAATTGGTATCAGAGCCGTTCTCTTCACAAAGGGACTAGCCGCCCGAAGAGATGGATCCTAAGGGGAAGGGTATAGTGATCAACGACAAAGAAAAGGAGACCTTCGTCAACGAGCCGAAGGACGACAAGCCTACCGACTCCGGCTCGGGCCAAAGACGGAAGGAAGGGAAGAAGAAGAAGACAAGGCGCATTAAGGAGATCATCTACTACGACAGCGACGAGTCTACTTCTTCCCAAAAGGATGAGGACCACAACGACTACGAGAGGAGAAAACCGGTCAACTCGAACTTTTCTTTTGATTACTCTCGTATTCTGCAAAGTTCACATTCTCAATTGCTCTCCATTCCACTCGGCAAGCCCCCACACTTTGATGGAGAGGACTACGGATTTTGGAGCCACAAAATGCGTAGTCACCTATTCTCTCTCCATCCTAGTATATGGGAGATTGTAGAGAGTGGAATGCACTTTGATAGTTCGGATAGTCCCACGTTTATTAATGAACAAATTCATAAGAATGCACAAGCTACTACTGTTCTTCTAGCTTCCTTGTGCAGGGATGAATATCATAAAGTGAGCGGCTTGGATAACGCCAAGCAAATCTGGGACACCCTCAAGATTTCTCACGAGGGAAACGACGTCACTTTACTCACCAAGATGGAGTTGGTGGAGGGAGAGCTTGGACGTTTCGCCATGATAAGGGGCGAGGAGCCGACGCAAACATACAACCGGCTCAAGACCCTCATTAACAAGATAAGGAGCTACGGGAGCACGCGATGGACGGACCACGACGTCGTCCGCCTAATGCTCAGGTCCTTTACCGTACTTGATCCTCATCTCGTGAACAATATTCGTGAGAATCCCAGGTACACGATGATGACGCCCGAGGAAGTACTTGGAAAATTCGTGAGCGGGAGGATGATGATCAAGGAGGCAAGATACGTCGACGACGCGTTGAACGGACCACTCCACGAGCCTCAACCCATTGCTCTAAAAGCAACAAGGAGCAAGGAATCGCTACCTAGCAAGGTGGCGCAAGTTGAGGCGGCCGGGCTCAATGATGAAGAGATGGCTCTCATCATCAAGAGATTCAAGACGGCGCTAAATGGTCGCAAGGGGCAGCCAAGCAAGACCAAGACCAAGGGGAAGCGCTCGTGCTTCAAATGCGGTAAGCTTGGTCATTTTATTGCTAACTGTCCCGATAATGAAAGTGACCAGGAAAAGGGGAACAAGAGGGAGAAGAAGAAGGCATACAAGAAGACAAAGGGCGAGGCGCATCTAGGAAAGGAGTGGGACTCGGATTGCTCCTCCTCCGACTCTGACAATGAAGGACTCGCCGCCACTGCCTTCAACAAATCGGCTCTCTTCCCCAATGAGCGTCTCACTTGTCTTATGGCAAGAGAGAAGAAGGTAAGTACTAAAGACTCCACTTATGCTTCTTCTAGTGATAGTGAGTCTAGTGATGATGATATAGATTATTCTTGCTTGTTCAAGGGCTTAGATAGATCTAAGATAGATAAAATCAATGAATTGATTGATGCATTAAATGAAAAGGATAGGCTTTTAGAAAAGCAAGAAGATTTATTGTATGATGAACATGATAAGTTTGTAGAGGCACAAAAATCATATGCTTTAGAAGTGAAAAGAAATGAAATGCTTTCTAGTGAAATATCTTCCTGTCATGAAACCATTTCTACCTTAAGAAGTGTTAATATTGATTTAAGTGCTAAACTAGAAGTAGCTAGTAAATCAAATTCTTGTGTTGAACATGTTGAAATTTGTACTAGGTGTAAGGATTTTGATGTTAATACTTGTAGTGAACACCTAGTTCTAATTTCCAAATTAAATGATGAAGTGGCTAGTCTTAATGCCCAACTTAAGACTAGCAAGAATGAAGTTGATAAAATAAAATTTGCAAGGGATGCCTACACGGTTGGTAGACACCCCTCAATTAAGGATGGGCTTGGCTTCAAGAGGGAAGCCAAGAACTTAACAAGCCATAAGGCTCCCGTCTTCGTCAAGGAGAAAGGGAAGGCCCCTATGGCTAATAGTGCTAAAAAGAACCATGCTTTCTTATACCATGATAGGAGACATGCTAGAAATATTTATAATGATTTTGATTCACATATTTATGATTCTCATGCCATGTTTGCCTCTAGTTCCTCTCATAAGCATGATAGAAATATGAGTAGGAAAAATGTTGCGCATATGCCTAGGAGAAATATTGCTCATGTGCCTAGAAAGAATGTTATTCATGCTCCTAGGAAAGTAGTGAATGAACCTTCTACCATTTATTATGCTTGTAATGCTCCTTTTGCTATTTGTAGAAAGGGTAAGAAGGTTGTTGCTAGGAAATTAGGGGCTAGATGCAAGGGAGATAAATCTTGCATTTGGGTCCCTAAAGATATTTGTGCTAACCTTGCAGGACCCAACATGAGTTGGGTACCTAAGACCCAAGCCTAAATTTGACTTGCAGGTTTATGCATCCGGGGGTTCAAGCTGGATTATCGACAGCGGATGCACAAACCATATGACGGGGGAGAAGAAGATGTTCACCTCCTACGTCAAGAATAAGGATTCCCAAGATTCAATTATATTCGGTGATGGGAATCAAGGCAAGGTAAAAGGGTTAGGTAAAATTGCAATTTCTAATGAGCATTCTATCTCAAATGTATTCTTAGTGGAGAGTCTTGGATATAATTTGCTATCTGTTAGTCAATTATGTCAAATGGGATACAATTGCCTTTTTACTAATGTAGATGTGTCTGTCTTTAGAAGATGTGATGGTTCACTAGCTTTTAAGGGTGTACTAGACGGCAAGCTTTATTTAGTTGATTTTGCAAAAGAAGAGGCCGGTCTAGATGCATGCTTAATGGCTAAGACTTGCATGGGCTGGCTGTGGCATCGCCGCTTAGCACATGTGGGGATGAAGAACCTCCACAAGCTTCTAAAGGGAGAACACGTGATAGGTCTAACAAATGTTTATTTCGAAAAAGATAGACCTTGTGCAGCTTGTCAGGCAGGTAAACAAGTAGGAGGAGCACATCACAGCAAGAATGTGATGACCACGTCAAGACCTCTGGAGCTGCTGCATATGGACCTCTTCGGACCCGTCGCCTATCTAAGCATAGGAGGAAGTAAGTATGGTTTAGTTATTGTTGATGACTTTTCCCGCTTCACTTGGGTGTTCTTTTTGCAGGATAAGTCTGAAACCCAAGGGACCCTCAAGCGCTTCCTCAGGAGAGCTCAAAATGAGTTTGAGCTCAAGGTGAAGAAGATAAGGAGCGACAACGGGTCCGAGTTCAAGAACCTTCAAGTGGAGGAGTTTCTTGAGGAGGAAGGGATCAAGCACGAGTTCTCCGCTCCCTACACACCACAGCAAAATGGTGTGGTAGAGAGGAAGAACAGGACGCTAATCGATATGGCGAGGACGATGCTTGGAGAGTTCAAGACCCCCGAGTGCTTTTGGTCGGAAGCCGTGAACACGGCTTGCCACGCCATCAACAGGGTCTACCTTCATCGACTCCTCAAGAAGACTTCGTATGAGCTACTAACCGGTAACAAACCCAATGTATCGTACTTTCGTGTTTTTGGGAGCAAGTGCTACATTCTAGTGAAGAAGGGTAGAAATTCTAAGTTTGCTCCCAAAGCTGTAGAAGGGTTTTTATTAGGTTATGATTCAAATACAAAGGCGTATAGAGTCTTCAACAAATCATCGGGTTTGGTTGAAGTCTCTAGCGACGTTGTATTTGATGAGACTAATGGCTCTCCAAGAGAGCAAGTTGTTGATTGTGATGATGTAGATGAAGAAGATGTTCCAACGGCCGCTATACGAACCATGGCGATTGGAGACGTTCGGCCACAGGAACAGGATGAACGTGATCAACCTTCTTCCTCAACGACGGTGCATCCCCCAACTCAAGACGATGAACAGGTTCATCAAAAGGAGGCGTGTGATCAAGGGGGAGCACAAGACGATCAAGTGATGGAGGAAGAAGCGCAACCGGCACCTCCAACCCAAGTTCGAGCGATGATTCAAAGGGATCATCCAGTCGACCAAATTCTGGGTGACATTAGCAAGGGAGTAACTACTCGATCTCGATTAGTTAATTTTTGTGAACATTACTCTTTTGTCTCCTCTATTGAGCCTTTCAGGGTAGAGGAGGCCTTGCTAGATCCGGATTGGGTGTTGGCCATGCAGGAGGAACTCAACAACTTCAAGCGCAATGAAGTTTGGACGCTGGTGCCTCGTCCCAAGCAAAATGTTGTGGGAACCAAGTGGGTGTTCCGCAACAAACAGGACGAGCACGGGGTGGTGACGAGGAACAAGGCTCGACTTGTGGCAAAAGGTTATGCCCAAGTCGCAGGTTTGGACTTTGAGGAGACTTTTGCTCCTGTGGCTAGGCTAGAGTCCATTCGTATCTTGCTAGCATATGCCGCTCACCATTCTTTCAGGTTGTACCAAATGGATGTGAAGAGCGCGTTCCTCAACGGGCCAATAAAGGAGGAGGTGTACGTGGAGCAACCCCCTGGCTTCGAGGATGAGCGGTACCCCGACCACGTGTGTAAGCTCTCTAAGGCGCTCTATGGACTTAAGCAAGCCCCAAGAGCATGGTATGAATGCCTTAGAGATTTCTTACTTGCTAATGCTTTCAAGGTTGGGAAAGCCGATCCAACTCTTTTTACAAAGACATGTGATGGTGATTTGTTTGTATGCCAAATTTATGTCGATGACATAATATTTGGTTCTACTAATCAAAAGTCTTGTGAAGAGTTTAGCAGGGTGATGACGCAGAAATTCGAGATGTCGATGATGGGCGAGTTGAACTACTTCCTTGGGTTCCAAGTGAAGCAACTCAAGGACGGCACCTTCATCTCCCAAACGAAGTACACGCAAGATCTGCTGAAGCGGTTTGGGATGAAGGACGCCAAGCCCGCAAAGACTCCGATGGGAACCGACGGACACACCGACCTCAACAAAGGAGGTAAGTCCGTTGATCAAAAAGCATACCGGTCAATGATAGGGTCTTTACTTTATTTATGTGCTAGTAGACCGGATATTATGCTTAGCGTATGCATGTGTGCTAGATTTCAATCCGATCCTAAGGAGTGTCACTTGGTGGCGGTGAAGCGAATTCTTAGATATTTAGTCGCTACGCCTTGCTTCGGGATCTGGTATCCAAAGGGGTCTAACTTTGACTTAATTGGGTACTCAGATTCCGACTATGCTGGATGTAAGGTCGATAGGAAGAGTACATCGGGGACGTGCCAATTCTTAGGAAGGTCCCTGGTGTCATGGAACTCTAAGAAACAAACCTCCGTTGCCCTATCCACCGCTGAGGCCGAGTACGTTGCCGCAGGTCAGTGTTGCGCGCAACTACTTTGGATGAGGCAAACCCTCAGGGACTTTGGCTACAATCTGAGCAAAGTCCCACTCCTATGTGATAATGAGAGTGCTATCCGAATAGCGGAAAATCCTGTTGAGCACAGCCGCACAAAGCACATTGACATCCGGCATCACTTTCTGAGAGACCACCAGCAAAAGGGAGATATCGAAGTGTTTTATGTTAGCACCGAGAACCAGCTAGCCGATATCTTTACCAAGCCTTTAGATGAGAAGACCTTTTGCAGGCTGCGCAGTGAGCTAAATGTCTTAGATTCGTGGAACTTGGATTGAATTGTAGCATACATGTATTTATGCCTTTGATCATGTTCATTCTGCATTTTGTTGCTTATTATGGTGCTCAAGTTGTACAAACACTCCCTGGACCTCACAAGTCCGTTGCAATGTGATGCACATGTTTAGGGGGAGATGTGTTACAACTTGACCCTTTGAGACTAACCATATGTTTGAGTTTGCTTGTGTTAGTCACAAAGGAGAATTGAAAGGGAAAAGGTGGACTTGGACCATGAAAGACTTCCACTGCACTCCGATGAGGGGTAACTTATTCCAAGTCCATCTCATGAACTCTTATTGCCATTTGCTCTTAATTGAAGATTTTGGTGAGGCAATGGGGTTAAAGGGCCACAATTGATCCCGTTTTGGTGCTTGATGCCAAAGGGGGAGAAAATAAAGGCCAAAGCAATAAATGGATCAGCTACCACTTGAGAGATTTTGAAAATAGTAGAATAGAGTTTTTGATTTGTCAAAATTCTTAAGTTGTCTCTCTTGTCAAAAGTTGGCTTCTTGTGGGGAGAAGTATTGATTATGGGAAAAAGGGGGAGTTTTTGAAATCCTTGATCAATCTCTTTTTGAATGACTCTCTTTATGCTTAAACATGTGTGTTTAACTTAGAGATAGAGATTTGTGTTTGATTTGCAAAAACAAACCAAGTGGTGGCAAAGGATGATCCATATATGCCAAAATCGATTCAAAATAATTTGAGTTATTATTTGAAGTGTTTTTGTACTTGTTAAACTTGCTTTATGTTGTGTTGGCATAAATCACCAAAAAGGGGGAGATTGAAAGGGAAATGTGCCCTTGGGCCATTTCTAAGTATTTTGGTGATTTAGTGACCAACACAGGTGCCTAATTGTAAAATGGAACAAAGTACAAATCATGGAGTAAAGGTATGTTTCTAATCCGTAGTACATTGGTTTTGTGGACTAACATATTTGTCTAAGTGTTAGAAACAGGAAGAGAGAAGAGGAGAAAAGACTTGGCTGTGGGCTGCCAAGTCCCAGCTCGGTCTGGAGCACCGGACTGTCCGGTGTGCACCGGACAGTGTCCGGTGCGCCAGGCCAACTCGGCGCGAACTGGCCGCTCTCGGGAATTCGCCGACGGCGTACGGCTAAAATTCACCGGACTGTCCGGTGTGCACCGGACTGTCCGGTGAACCAACGGTCGGCCAGGGCCAACGGTCGGCCGCGCAATCCGCGCGGGACACGTGGCCGAGCCAACGGTCGGAAGACGGCACCGGACTGTCCGGTGTGCACCGGACATGTCCGGTGCGCCAACGGCTCGCAGATCTCCAACGGGCTGCAACGGTCGGCAGCGCCAGAAAAGGAAACAAATCGGGCACCGGACAGTGTCCGGTGTGCACCGGACTGTCCGGTGCCCCCGTCGACAGAAGGCCAGGATAGCTTTCCAGAATTGCTCTCAACGGCTCCTAGCTGCCTTGGGGCTATAAAAGGAGCCCCTAGGCGCATGGAGGAGATATACAAGCAACTCTTGAGCATTCTTGATCATCCACACAAGTTCTTTGCGCATTCGTTTGTGATTCTAAGTGATTCGAGCTCTGTTCTAGTGTGAACTCTGAGATAGTCATTCGAGCTCGAGTCTTGGCTGTGTGTGTGCGCTTTTGTTGTGGATTTGTGTGTGTTGCTTCCCTCCCTTACTCTGTGCTTTCTTTGTGATCATATACTTGTAAGGGCAAGAGACTCCAATTTGTGGAGATTCCTTGCAAACGGGATAGTGAAAGGAACAACAAAACAACGTGGTATTCAAGTGGGTCTTTGGACCGCTTGAGAGGGGTTGATTGCAACCCTCGTCCGTTGGGACGCCACAACGTGGAAGTAGGCAAGCATTGGCTTGGCCGAACCACGGGATAAACCACCGCGTCACCTCTGTCTTGATCTCTTGTGGTATTGTGTTTTGTTGAGACTTCAACTTAGCCACTTGGCAATAATCGTGCTAACACATAACAAGTTTTTGTGGCTTAAGTTTGAAGTTTTTACAGGATCACCTATTCACCCCCCCCTCTAGGTGCTCACACTCATCTCATTTTGCATACTCTCACCCTCTCTCGCGCTCTGCCCTCGCCGCCAGCCGCCGCCGGAGACCCACGCCCGCGTCCCTGGTCATCCAGCTCACCAGAGTCCGCGCCAAGCCTCACCGAGCTCCGCCCCGAGGTGAGACACCCGTTCCCGTGCCCAATTTCCCTTATTGTGCCCTGTGTTCGTCCAATTCGCCTTCGCCGGTGCTTGACCATGGCAGTTCACCGTGATCGTGCGGTGGCCGGCCGATTTAGCCCAGTCTAGTTCCCCGGTGTTAGTCCCTAAGGTCCATCTGCCTCTGCTGAAGTTAGCCAGGCATTAGCGTGCCTTAAGTCCCCTCCCCGTGGCCGGAATCGCTCACCGGAGTTTCTCCGACCCGCCTGAGACCTTTCTCACCGCCGTTCTACCCTCTCTGCCCGTGGATTCATGGCCTCTTCTCTGCCATTGAGTTCGCCGTGGCGCCCTCTTCCCCTCTGCCCAACTCCGGTGACCCCGGAGCCACCCTAGCTCGCGCCTGCCTCAACTCTGGCGACCTCACCACCGTGGAGATGAGCGGCGCCACCCACAACCGTCTGTTCCCTGATCTAATCCCCTCCGTCTGATTCAGATCGAACGGCCCAGACAGCGGGATACCGCTTCGTGCACGCGCGCCTGATGCCCTGTCCCACCTGTCAGCGTCACCCGCAGCCGCTCATCCTTCCCGGTCTGATTTTTCCGTGTTCGATCTTGATCGAATGGCTCGAACCCCCTCGGACCCGCTCGGACCCGCTCGGACCCGCTCAGACCCGTTCGGACCCCCTTCGGACCCTCCTCCGTCCGATCTTGATCTAATGGTTCGGACCCCCTCGGACCCCTGCATCCGCCTGTCAGCGCCCCAGTCCTCTAGCGCTGGACCCGCTCGGTCAGTGCGCTCTCCCCCTCTGTCACTGACACTCCCTGTCCCGCCTGTCAGCGCTCGCCCGCCTGCGCACGCACGCCCTCGGCCGCAGATCTAATCTCAGCCGTTGGTTTTAGATCTGACGGTTGGATTCACCCGATACCCCTTCGCGTGGCTGTTTTGCTAAAGAAACCCCCTGGTTTTAGGAAATCAACCCGCCGTCCTCTGTTTTAGCGCATAGGTCCCTGGTTTGTTTTAATTAGACCCCTGGACTTTTATTTAATCACAGATTTAGCCCTAATTTCATAATTCAAACCTCAAAACTTGTTTATTTCATATCTTTTTCATATGAACTCCAAATTTAGTGGTTCAAATTGTAGAATGTTCACCAAATTATTCTCTGTTCAAATAAAATATGACCAACTGTAATCTGTACACTTTAATTTTTACACTTAGAATATAGAATTAAAGTATATGTTGATTTATTTATTTAATGAAATAAATAAAAGGAGAACCCTAGGAATAAAGTATATTCAATCTCGTGAGATTAGTGTTATGCATTACTTGGATTTATTTTTGGCTTAACCTCTAGGCCTTAATGACATAAATTGGATTAGGAATGTAATTATGGATAATACTTAAAAGATAACCAAATTTCTAAATCGGAGTAGTTTATCTTATAATTCTAGCTTTCATTTGTTTTAATCACTACTTAACCTTTTTGAGCTATGTCCCAAACATTTAGAGAGTAATCAATTCCCCAATTAGGATTAGCCCATTTTTTTAACTTGACCTCATTCCTCTGTATTTAATATTGTACCTTCTTGAATTGTGTGCCAATGTTTGTACATGTGTGATGTGATGTTCATTTTTACCTTCCAAATGTATTGAATGTATGCTCGCTTTACTTAGACAATGAGCAGCTCGTGGTTCCTGAGTGTGTTGCCGAAGATCCCTCTTAGCAACAGCCTGGTGAAGGCAAGTGTCCTCAGACCTAGCATGTCCTACTTTACTTTATAATTCACTGTCCCGCATTAAATTACTGAAACTTAAGGATTGACTAGTCTGTATTTACCCTACCCTTGTTTACCTTTTTGGGTTAATCATGGTTAGCTTATGCTATTGCTTAAACTTAATCAAAGAACATGATGTGATCTTTTATGATACGATGATGTTATCCCGATGAGGTCCTCGTGATTACTTTAGGGGGCTCAGGCTCTTTCCTGAGTACCTCTCTGTAAGACCTGTTTGGGGAGTGACAACCCGGGATAATAGTGCAACCATGAGGGTGGAATGGGATGCCCTTAGCTGATTAATTAGAGGAACTAGAGGAGTAGTTGGCTTCGCCGTAGGGCCGTCAATGGGGTCCGGGCATAGTACTTACTCTGCCGAGGCTGGTTGCAGAGGTTCTTTGATTTGGTTTTTATTAGTCACCCTACCTTTTGGGAGATGTACTGTGTTTATCAAACTAGAGAAACCTAACGGGCGGCGATGACCTCTGGAAAATATTTGTAAAGGCTACATAGTGAGACCTTGCTAGGTCACCTTGGTAGTGATTAATGGGGAGGCTAGAACCCCGGGCAGAATGAGAATCACGGCTTGTGGGTAAAGTCTGCAACCTCTACAGAGTGTTAGAAACTGGTATATCAGCCGTGCTCACGGTTATGAGCAGCCTTGGGATCCTCTTTAATTAGAAGAACAATGGTTACTTTTATGACGATGATTAACAATGGTGATTATAATCCTGGGAGTGCCTCTGGGTAATAACTGGGTTATTACTAAAATTTGGCTCTACTTATAATAATAAAACTTGACCAACTAAAAGCAACTGCTTAACTTTAAACTCCATATACAGCTAGTCCACTTTAGCTAAACGGGGCATTTGATGAGTACGTTGATGTGTACTCACCCTTGCTTTACAAACCACCCCACCCCAGGTTGTCCCCACTATTCTGAGTGCTCAGGAGGTGAAGCTGGCAACATGGATGACTTCGAGGAGTTCTAGGACTACGATGAGTTCTAGTTCTTTCTTAGTGGCAAACCCCTAGTTAGCTGCCTGTGTAGGCTTAGCATCTACGTTTCGCATTTCCGCACTTTGATAGTTATGTTGAAGATAATGATTATGTATTAGACTCTATGGATGTCTCAGACATCTTGATGTAACTAAGTACCTTTCCGCTATTTAATTCAAGCATTGTGTGATGATGTCTAATTATGTAATCGCTGTGTACGTGAGTTCTGATCCTGGCACGTACATAGTTCGCATTTGGTTTACCTTCCGAAACCGGGTGTGACATAAGTGGTATCAGAGCCTTGCTGACTGTAGGACCGCTAACCTAGACTAGAATGGTCGTCCTAAGGACTATAGACCTCTACTCTTACCTTGACCTTAGAGTTCTTTCAAAAGTTGGTCATTTTGACCAACTCTATGTTATCTACTTACCTCAAAAAGTTTCGTCTCACTTTTCTTTCTGCTTACTTTCTAGTCTCATAGTTCTACTCTTACTCTTGTGTTTACGATGTCTTTTGTAGATGGCTCGTCTTAGGTGCACTGCACGTAAGTCTGTGATCCCCTTTTTGCCTTCTCGCCTGGCAGAGCGTCCCCTGCGTCGCACGGTGTTAGGTCATTCTAGCCAGCTGGAGAGACTGCATCGTTGCCTGCACGAGGAGCAGAAGCGCCGATGCAAGGAGCAGGAGCAGGGCAGGAGCAGCAGGACTCTTCCCCCTCGCCTCAGCAGGAGGTGGAGTCCGGAGGCCGCCTTCCCCTGCACCTCAGCCAGAGATGCCCCCTGCACCACCACAGGGCATCCCGGCTGCTGGAGGAGACCCTGACGAAGACAGAGACGACGACGATGGTGGCAGTTTGAGCCACGACACAGAGCTCTTGGAGGAGCCGGAGCCAGATGGATGGATTGCGAGACCCATCACTCGTGACGCTGCTCGTGGGTGTCACTTCCACGATGCTCTCGATACCCTGTTTTGTCGGGCCTTCGACCGACACACTTGGTCTATCGAGTACCGTTGTGTAGTCTACCAGCATCATCGTGGGCTATACCCGGACCAGTGGGAGGCTACTTGCTTGGTGCGTCGTCCGGACGATGATATCCGGGGTGCAGAGGCCTTCTCATAGCACTATTCTATCATTGAGAGGGATACTGCCGAGGTAGCCATGCAAGATGCAGCACGACGGGCACTTTCTCAGTATTGCTCGTTGTTCAGCGGGGTAGCTGATGGCCTTGACCTGAAGTACTACCGTCGTCGTTCGACCGGCAGTGCTGGAGGTGTGATTGTCTCGCTAGTTGGTGAGGGCAATCCCAGGCTGAGCAGCATGGTCAACTTGGTCGCTGTGCTCAACATAGAGTTGGACCATGCCCTTGACGAGTTGGGCAAGGTTTGGGTGGAGGTTGTGGAATTGCATGCTAAATGCGCGGTACACCACTATCTTAATGGTGGTTCTCCCGCACCTATTGGGATTGAGCACCCTTGCCGTTCACCGCCCCGTGGTCGCTTCGACTATGGTACCCCAGACTGCATGACCCGGATAGATTTGGACCCCTAGATCGATAGAGTCAGAGTCTGTAATAATGCTTAGTTTAGTATCTTAGTTTACTCAGTATTAGTTAGAGTTAGTTTGCTTATTTTATGTTGGATGCTTGTTATGATGGACATGTACTAAAGTTGGATCTTTGTAATGATTGTCACCAAGGTGTGGGTATCCCCTGCAACTTGGTGTAGTTATTAATAAAGTTAGTTATTTAGTTGGGTAATCCATTTATTTCCACTTTCCTCTTTATCTGAAGAGTTGTCAGTGAAGTTGGTCAATTGTTCAGTGCTATGAAGATCTTCTATACATCTTTTCTTATGCTGAAAGACTGCAGAGCTAGATCTGATATGTGTGTGATTTCTACAGATGTCTGAGAATAGGCGTAGAGGTGCGAGGCGTGCACAGCCAGAGCAGCAGGCACCCCAAGAGGAGGCAGCTCCGTAGCAACAGTTGCCACCGCCACCCTGATCATTGAGCAGATGTTCTTGATGCAGACTCAAGTAGTCCAGGCAATTGGTCAGACCTTAGCAGCTATGCAGCAGGTGCAGCAGCAGCCACCACCACCTCAGCCTCCAGTGCAAGTCCAGATGCCTCAAGTGCCCAGGGACAAACGGGCAGAGTTCATGAGGGGCCATCCCCTGTCTTTGCCCACTCTATTGACCCCATGGACGCTGAAGATTGGCTGTGTACCATGGAGCGTGAGTTGCACACTGCCCAGTGCAACGATCGTGAAAAGGTGTTGTATGGTCCCCGACAGCTGAGGGGAGCAGCACAGTCTTTGTGGGAGTCCTACCTTGCTACCGATGCAAACCCTAAAGCCATTACTTTGGAGGAGTTCAAGGATAACTTCCGTCGCTACCATGTGCCCGAGGGACTGAGGATAGTGAGGAAGGAGGAGTTTCTCGCCCTGAAGCAAGGTCCCTTGTCCGTCAGTGAGTACAGGGACAAGTTTCTGCAGCTGTCGCGTTATGCCCCAGAGGATATCAACACAGATGCCAAGAGACAGTACCACTTTCTAAGAGGATTGGTTGATCCCCTCCATTATCAGTTGATAAACCACACTTTCCCCACCTTCCAGCATTTGATCGACAGAGCAATCATGACTGAAAGGAAGCGTCGGGAGATGGAGGATAGGAAGTGCAAGATTGGTGGACCTCAGGCCGACAGAGTAGTAGTTGTCCTCGCTACTCAGGCAACCCACCTCAGCAATTCAAGCAAATCGTCAGAACCAACAGCAACAGTACCAGAGGCAGTTTCGTCAGCAGCAGTAGTACCATCAGAGCAACCAGCAAGGAGGAAATCAATACCAGCGTCAGAGCAACCAGGCAGCTCGTCTTCTTGCCCCAGCAACCAACCGGAATGGCCAAGCAGCCCCAACATAAGTAGGAGGTCGTGCATGCTTCTACTGTGGAGAACAAAATCACTGGGCGAAGAATTGTCCAAAGAAAGCAGCCCAGCAACTACCAGCAGTCAATGCCCCAGCAAGACAAGGAGCACCAAAGCAAGCACCAGGAGTCCGTGGAAAGGTGAACCACCTGGAGGCCGAAGCAATCCAGGATGCTTAGGACGTGGCAGTAGGTATGTTTCCAGTCAAATCCTACCCAGCAAAAGTATTATTTGATACTAGTGGCACACATTCTTTTGTTTCTGCATCTTATAACATCCCATAGAACCAATGATCCCACCTTTGAAAGTTAATTCAGTTGGGAGAAAAGTTCAGTCTAATAGGATTTGTCCGAATCTAAGGATTGAAATAAGGGGGATAGCCTTCCCCGCTAGCCTAGTAGTCATGGGAACTCAAGGGTTAGATGTCATCCTAGGGATGAATTGGCTACACAGAAATCAAGCCACTGTCAGTTGTGACAAGAGAACAGTTAAGTTGGTGTCCCCATTAGGAAAGGAAGTAGTAACCAAGCTGTACTTACCTGAACTAGAAGAAGGAGCTTGTCACCATTTATCAGTAGATGACAAGGAGTCCAATCCGATTAAGGCAATTAGGATTGTGTCAGAATTCCCTGATATATTTCCTGAAGAGTTACCAGGCATGCCACCTGAAAGAAAGTTGAATTTGCTATAGAGCTTATCGCAGGCACCGCTCCTATTTCCAAGAGAGCTTATCGAGTGTCCGGACTAGAGTTGGTGGAACTCAAGAAGCAAATTCATAAGTTGTTAGAGAAAGGCTATATCAGACCAAGTACCTCACCTTGGGCAGACCCAGTGTTATTTGTGGAGAAGAAGGATGACACGAAGAGGATGTGCATTGATTACAGAGCTTTGAATGAAGTCACTGTCAAGAACAAGTACCCTCTACCTCGAATTGAAGACTTATTTGATCAGTTCAGAGGAGCCAGTGTGTTCTCAAAGATAGATCTACGGTCAGGTTACCATCAGCTCAGAATCTGACCTGTAGACATACCGAAGACAGCATTCATCACCAAGTATGGACTATATGAGTTCATGGTTATGTCATTCGGATTGACGAATGCGCCAACGTACTTCATGTATATGATGAACAGTGTATTCATGGACTACCTCGACAAGTTCGTAGTGGTGTTCATTGATGATATTCTTGTATATTCCCAGAATGAGCAAGAGCATGAGGAGCATTTGAGGAAAGTACTTTAGATGCTACGAGAGTGCCAGTTGTATGCCAAGCTTAGCAAGTGTGAGTTCTGGATAAGTGAAGTCCTATTCTTGGGTCACATTATAAACCGAGAAGGATTGGCTATAGATCCAAAGAAGGTAGCAGCTATCTTGGACTGGAAAGCACCAAAAGATGTCTGAGGAATCAAGAGTTTCATCGAAATGGCCGGTTATTATCGGTGTTTCATTGAAGGTTTCTCCAAGATTGCCAGACCAATGACAGCCTTGTTAGCAAAGAAGGTTGAGTTCAAGTGGACCCCAGCATGCCAGAAGTCCTTTGAGACATTGAAGGAGTTGACAACGACACCAGTATTGATTCTACCGGATGTTCACAAGACGTTCTTAGTGTATTATGATGCTTCGTACACCGAACTGGGATGTGTGTTGATGCAGGAAGGTTGAGTAGTGGCATACTCGTCTTGACAGTTGAAAGTTCATGAGAAGAACTATCCTACTCATGATCTGGAATTAGTAGCCGTGGTTCATGCATTGAATACCTGGAGACATTATCTTTATGTGTAGAAGTGTGATATCTACACGGACCACAAGAGCCTCATGTACATATTCACTCAGTCAGAGTTGAACATGAGACAACGAAGATGGCTAGAGTTGATCAAAGACTATGAGCTGGAGATTCATTATCACCTAGGCAAAGCAAATGTAGTTGCAGATGCTCTTAGCAGGAAGAGTCAAGTCAATATGTTGGCCGCTCACCCGATGCCGTTTGAGCTAGCAAAGGAATTCGACAGGTTGAGTCTCGGATTTCTGAACAACACTCAAGGAGTGATAATTGAGTTGGAACCCACTCTAGAGCAAGACATTAGAAAGGGTCAGAAGGACGATGAGAAAATCAACGAGATCCGGCAACTGATCATAGATGGAAAAGGCAAGGATTTCCGTGAAGATGCAGAAGGAGTGGTATGGTTCAAGGACAGACTGTGTGTTCCCGATATCAAACCAATCAGGGAACTGATTCTCAAGGAGGCTCATGAGACAGCATACTCTATACACCCGGGTAGTGAGAAAATGTACCAAGACTTGAAGAGGAGATTCTGGTGGTACGGTATGAAAAGAGAAATAGCAGAGTATGTGGCTGTGTGTGATAGTTGTCAGAGGATTAAAGTAGAACATCAAAGACCTGCAGGTTTGTTGCAGCCTTTGCAGATTCCACAGTGGAAATGGGATGAGATTGGGATGGATTTTATAGTGGGTCTGCCCTGCACTCAAGCTAGTTATGACTCCATCTGGGTAGTAGTGGACCGTTTGACAAAGGCGACCCATTTCATACCAGTCAAGACCACCTATAACAGTGCAGTGTTGGCAAAGTTATACATGTCTCGGATTATGTGCTTACATGGTGTTCCAAAGAAGATAATATCGGATAGAGGCACCCAATTCACCTCTTATTTTTGGCAGCAGTTGCATGAAGTTTTGGGCACACATTTGAAGTTCAGCTCAGCTTACCACCCGCAGACAGATGGTCAAACAGAGAGAACCAATCAGATTCTAGAGGATATGTTGAGGGCTTGTGCTTTGCAAGATAAGATAGGTTGGGACAAGAGATTACCATATGCAGAATTCTCTTACAATAACAGCTACCAAGCCAGTCTGAAGATGTCACCATTTGAAGCGCTTTATGGAGAGAATTGCAGGACTCCATTGCATTGGGACCAACCTGGTGAAAGACAGGTGTTCGGTCTAGATATTTTGCTTGAAGCCGAAGAAAATATCAGAATGGTATGAGAGAATTTAAAGGCAGCGCAGTCCAGACAGCAAAGTTATGCTAACACTAGAAGAAGGGAACTCAATTTTGAAGTGGGAGACTATGTCTACTTGAAAGTGTCGCCTATCAGAGGAACCAAGAGGTTTGGAGTCAAAGGCAAGTTGGCACCTCGCTATATTGGCCCGTATCAGATTCAAGCCAGACATGGAGAAGTGGCTTATCAGCTTAGTTTGCCAGAGAACCTGTCCGTAGTGCACGATGTGTTCCATGTGTCTCAGTTGAAGAAATGCTTGAGAGTGCTAGAAGAGTAGTTGCCAGCAGAGGATCTTGAAGTTCATGAAGATCTGACTTATATTGAGAAGCCAACTCAAATTCTAGAGATAGCAGATCGGGTCACTCGGAGAAATACCATCAGGATGTGCAAAGTCAAATGGGGTCATCACTCAGAAGAAGAAGCAACCTAGGAAAGAGAAGATGATCTGAGAGCCAAGTACCCTAAGCTCTTTTCTAGCCAGCCCTGAATCTCGAGGGCGAGATTCTTTTAAGGGGATAGGTCTGTAACACCCTGATTTTGGGGGTATAAAATTTCTTTCTAATTATCACCCAAAATCATGTGTTACTCTTCTTTTTCTCACTCTAGGTTTTCTCTCTCTCTAGATCCTCTCTCCCATTTTCCTTTTTTGATTAGAAATAGCTTAACTAGTGGAGATTAATTATTTATTTTTGTCAAAACCTTATGGGTCATGACATGTTGCATCATGCTGAGCTTAAAATATTCTTTGAAGTGTTGCACAAGTTTGAATTTATCTGAATTTGAATCCTAGTTTGAATTTGGATTTGAAAATCCCGTGGAAAAAGAAATAGAAAAGGAATTAGAAAATTCAGGGAAAAAGAAAAAGCCATTTCGACGCAAATCAGCCCACCAGGCCCAGGCCCGTGCGCGCCTGCCGCCCCTGACAGGCGGACCCCGCCTGTCGGCGCTAGTCTCTCGCGCGCGCCCTCTCTCCCTCGCTCTCTCACTGCCTAGTGGACCCAACCTGTCGGCACTAGTTACTAGGCCCGCTCGCTCTCCCTCTCTCTGTTTTGCGGGCCCGGTTCGCCAGTGCCGAGTCGTTGCTCCCGTGCGTCCCCTTTTCTCTCTCTCTCTGTGTCGTGGGCCCGCCTTGTCAGATCCACCTTCCTCGCGCCCGTCGTGGACCAGCGTGTGCGCACTCGCGCACGTCGCCGAGTTTCTCGGCCACGACGCCCGCCCACGCGCCCAACTCTCTTCTTATAGCCCCGCTGGTGTCCCGCGCACACCCCTCACCTCATTTCGCACTCTCTCACCCTCTCTCGCGCTCTGCCCTCGCCGCCAGCCACCGCCAGAGACCCGCACCCGCGTCCCCGGTCATCCAGCTCGCCGGAGTCTGCGCCAAGCCTCACCGAGCTTCGCCCCGAGGTGAGACACCCGTTCTCGTGCCCAATTTCTTTTATTGCGCCCTGTGTTCGTCCAATTTCGCCTTCGTCGGTGCTCGACCGCGGCGGTCCGCCGTGCTCGTGTGGTGGCCGGCCGATTTAGCCCGGTCTAGTTCCCCGGTGTTAGTCCCTAAGGTCCATCTGCCTCTGCTGAAGTTAGCTAGGCCTTAGTGCGCCTTAAGTCCCCTCCCCGTGGCTAGAATCGCTCACCGGAGTTTCTCCGACCCTCCCGAGACCTTTCTCACCGCCGTTCTACCCTCTCTGCCTGTGGATTCATGGCCTCTTCCCCGCCATTGAGTTCGCTGTGGCACCCTCTTCCCCTCTGCCCAACTCCGGTGACCCTGGAGCCACCCTAGCTCGCGCCTGGCTCAACTCCGGCAACCTCACCACCGCGGAGAGGAGCGGCGCTGCCCACAGCCGTTTGTTTCCCCGGTCTAATCCCCTCCATCCGATTCAGATCGAACGGCCCAGACCGCGGGATACCGCTTCGCGCACGCGCGCCTGACGCCCTGTCCCACCTGTCAGCGTCACCCGTAGCCGCTCATTCTTCCAGGTCTGATTTCCCCCGTCCGATCTTGATCGAACGGCTCGGACCCCCTCGAACCCCCTTGGACCCGCTCAGACCCGTTCGGACCCCCTTCGGACCCCCCCTCCGTCCGATCTTGATCAAACGGTTCAGACCCCCTCGGACCCCTGCAGCCGCCTATTAGCGCCCCAGTCCTCTAGCGCTGGACCCGCTCGGTCAGTGCGCTCTCCCCCTCTATCACTAACACTCCCTATCCCGCCTGTCAGCGCTCGCCCGCCCGCGCGTGCGCGCCCTCGGCTGCAGATCTAATCTCAGTCGTTGGTTTTAGATCTGACGGTTGGATTCACCCGATACCCCTTCGCGTGGCTGTTTTGCTTAAGAAACCCCCTGGTTTTAGGAAATCAACCCGCCGTCCTCTGTTTTAGCGCATAGGTCCCTGGTTTGTTTTAATTAGACCCCTGGACTTTTATTTAATCACAGATTTAGTCCTAATTTCATATTTCAAACCTTAAAACTTGTTTATTTCATATCTTTTTCATATGAACTCCAAATTTAGTGGTTCAAATTGCAGATTGTTCACCAAATTATTCTCTGTTCAAATAAAATATGACCAACTGTAATCTGCACACTTTAATTTTTACACTTAGAATATAGAATTAAAGTATATGTTGATTTATTTATTTAATGAAATAAATAAAAGGAGAACCCTAGGAATAAAGTATATTCAATCTTGTGATATTAGTGTTATGCATTACTTGGATTTATTTTTGGCTTAACCTCTAGGCCTTAATGACATAAATAGAATTAGGAATGTAATTATGGATAATACTTAAAAGATAACCAAATTTCTAAATGAGAGTAGTTTATCTTATAATTCTAGCTTTCATTTGTTTTAATCACTACTTAACCTTTTTGAGCTATGTCCCAAACATTTAGAGAGTAATCAATTCCCCAATTAGGATTAGTCCATTTTTTAACTTGACCTCATTCCTCTGTATTTAATATTGTATCTTCTTGAGTTGTGTGCCAATATTTGTACATGTGTGATGTGATGTTCATTTTTACCTTCCAAATGTATTGAATGTATGCTCGCTTTACTTAGACAAAGAGCAGCTCGTGGTTCCTGAGTGTGTTGCCGAAGATCCCTCTGAGAAACAACCTGGTGAAGGCAAGTGTCCTCAGACCTATCATGTCCTACTTTACTTTATAATTCACTGTCCCGCATTACATTACTGAAACTTAAGGATTGACTAGTCTGTATTTACCCTACCCTTGTTTACCTTTTTGGGTTAATCAAGGTTAGCTTATGCTATTGCTTAAACTTAATCAATGAACACGATGTGATCTTTTATGATACGATGATGTTATCCCGATGAGGTCCTTGTGATTACTTTAGGGGGCTCAGGCTCTTTCCTGAGTACCTCTCCATAAGGACCTGTTTAGGGAGTGACAACCTGGGAGAACAGTGCAACCATGAGGGTGGAATGGGACGCCCATAGCTGATTAATTAGAGGAACCAGAGGAGTAGTTGGCTTCGCCATAGGGCCGTCAATGGGGTCCGGGCATTGTACTTGCTCTGCCGAGGCTGGTTGCAGAGGTTCTTTGATTTGGTTTTTGTTAGTCACCCTTCCTTTGGGGAGATGTACCGTGTTTATCAAACTAGAGAAACCTAACGGGCGGCTATGACCTCTAGGAAATCTTTGTAAAGGCTATGTAGTGAGACCCTGCTAGGTCACCTTAGTAGTGATCAATGGGGAGGCTAGAACCCCGGGCAGAATGGGAATCACGGCTTGTGGGTAAAGTGTGCAACCTCTGCAGAGTGTTAGAAACTGGTATATCAGTCGTGCTCACGGTTATGAGCAGGCTTGGGATCCTCTTCAATTAGAAGAACAATGGTTACTTTTATGATGATGATTAACAATAATGATTATAATCCTGATGTCTGGTATTTCCTCTTAGAGGGAGTGCCTCTGGGTAATAACTGGGTTATTACTAAAATTTGGCTCTACTTATAATAATAAAACTTGACCAACTAAAAGCAACTGCTTAACTTTAAACTTCATATACATCTAGTCCACTTTAGCCCAACGGGGCATTTGTTGAGTACATTGATGTGTACTCACCCTTGCTTTACAAACCACCCCACCCTAGGTTGTCCCCACTGTTCTCAGTGCTCAGGAGGTGAAGCTGGCAACATGGATGGCTTTGAGGAGTTCCAGGACTACGTCGAGTTCTAGTTCTTTCTTAGTGGCAAACCCACAGTCAGCTGCATGTGTAGGCTTAGCATCTAGGTTTTGCATTTCCGCACTTTGATAGTTATGTTAAAGACAATGACTATGTATTAGACTCTGTGGATGTCTCAGACATCTTGATGTAACTAAGTACCTTTCCGCTATTTAATTCAAGCATTGTGTGATGATGTCCAATTATTTAATCGCTGTGTACGTGAATTCTGATCCTGGCACGTACATGGTTCGCATTCGGTGTTTACCTTCCAAAACCGGGTGTGACACTAGCAGTGCGTCTCTTAGCAGAAGGATCACACACACCATGAGAGGGGGTTGCTTGTCCCTTATGCTCACCTTAGAACCCTGCCTCTCATCTCTCTTTCTCCTAAAGCAAAATGCAGCTAAGTGACCATCCCTCTCACAATACCCACGACGGTACCTCACCTCTCTTCAGTGGAATCTATTTGTGGGAGTGGGTCTTCTTAGGTGGCTAAGGTGCTCTAGGAAGGGAATCACCAGATGTCGGGGACCGTAATTAGGGGTACCCCCAAGACTCCTAATCTCAGTTGGTAACCCCCATCAGCACAAAGCTGCAAAGGCCTGATGGGCGCAATTCAGGTCAAGGCTCCGTCCACTCAAGGGACACGATCTCGCCTCACCCGAGCCTAGCCTCGGGCAGGAACGGTAGACCAAGGCAGATTCACGCCTTGCCCGAGGGTCTCCTCAAGCAACAGGCACACCTTCGACTCGCCCGAGGCCCAGCTCGGGAAGTCTTCGCGGAGAAGCAACCTTGGCCAGATCGCCAAGCCAACCGACCGTATCGCAGGAGCATTCAATGCAAGGATCGCCTGACACCTTATCCTGACGCAAGCTCTGCAGTCGACAAGGCCTAAGTGACCGCAGTCACTTCGCCCCTCCACTGACTGACCTGACAGGAAAACAGCGTCGCCTGCGCTGCTCCGACTGCTGTGCCACCTACCAGGGTGAGGCTGACAGCATCCAAGTCTAGCCTCGGGCGCCATAGGAATCTCTGCCTCGCCCGACCCTAGGGCTCGGACTTGACCTCGCTCCAGAAGACAGTCTCTGCCTCGCCCGACCCCAGGGATCAGACTTGACCTCGCCTCGGACGACGGTCTCCGCCTCGCCCGACCCCAGGGCTCGGACTCAACCTCGACTCCAGAAGACGGTCTCCGCCTCGCCCGACCTCAGGGCTCGGACTCAACCTCGACCACGGACAACGGTCTCCGCCTCGCCCGACCCCTGGGCTCGGACTCAGCCTCGACCTCGGAGGAGCCACCGCCTCGCCCGACCTCGGGCTCGGACCGACCACGTCGCAGGGGGGTACATCATTACCCTACCCCTAGCTAGCTTAGGCTACGGGGAACAAGACCGACGTCCCATCTGGCTCGCCCCGGTAAAACAAGTAATGATGGCATCCCGCGTGCTCCATGACGACGGCGGTTCTCAGCCCCCTACAAAAGCAAGGATACGTCAGCAAGGATCCGATAGCCCCGACAACTGTACTTCTACAGGGCTCAAGCGCTCCTCCGACAGCCACGACGCCACATGAACAGGGCTCCAACACCTCTCCGACAGCCATGTCGGCATGTACATGGGGCTCTGGCTCCCCTCTGCTAGACACGTTAGCACACTGCTACACCCCCCGTTGTACACCTGGACCCTCTCCTTCCGTCTATAAAAGGAAGGTTCAGGGCCCTCGTACGAAGGAGGTGGCCACGCGGGAGGATGGGCTGACGCGCAGTCTCACACCCTCTCTCTCTCCCTCGCGAACGCTTGTAACCCCCTACTGCAAGCGCATCCGCCCTGGGCGTAGGACAACACGAGGCTGCGGTTCCCCTTACTGTTTTCCCCCCTTGTGTTTCGTCTCGCGCCGACCCATCTGGGCTGGGACACGCAGCGACAATTTACTCGTCGGTCCGGGGACCCCCTGGGGTCGAAACGCCGACAGTTGGAGCGCCAGGTAGGGGCATGCTGTGTGTTGACGAACAGCTTCCCGTCAAGCTCCAGATGGGGAGTCTCCAGCGACCTCTCCAACTCGGGACGAAGCTCCGTTTCGGGAGTCTCGAGTTCATGTCCCTCGACGGCAGCTACGACATGATACTCCTTCCTCCGCCGCGCGACAACGACAATGGCGGCCGTCAGCCCGCCCGCTGGCGGCAGAATGGACGACGTCTTCCCCGCGTGGCAGAAGAACAGCATCCGAGTCTATCCCGTCACCTTCCTCGTCGACGGGGAAGGAGGCAGGGCAATCATGGCCAAGCAGGAGGCGGCACCTTGTCGGCTGTCGAGCGAGTCGACGACGCCGGCGCCCCAGCGGGGGACACGTCGGGCGTTGACCTCGCGTCTGAGACGAAGACGAGCGTCGTTTCTGAAAGCTCTCTTGTGAGTTTTGGTGTTTGGATGACAACTCAATTAAAGGACTAACAAGTGTACTAAGTGTTGAACAGGTACGTAAGGTAAAGCTAACAAGGTTCAACAAGTGAACAAGTGTGATGGTCCAAGGACTAGATGATGATAGATAATGGGCATCACAAGTAAGATGGACATTGCAAAAGTGATACTCGGGTGCGTTGCTCGGAGACAACTGATCAAGCCAAGGACGGAGGCAAGAAGAGCTTCGAGGTGCCAAGTGCACGGGAGAAGGTCAAGGAGGCTGAGGAACCCAGAGCCAAGGGTGAAGAAGAAGGCTTGCAAAGTCAAGGGTGATCGAGTTGAGAACAGCTACGACACATCAAGGATCACTACATAAGGACGTGACTTACAACCAATGAGGTAACAGCTACAGTTATGTGGTGTAAGTCATAAGGCTCAAGATCAAGCTCTAAGAAGGAGATAAAGGTCACTAGAAGGAGAACAAGTGTCAAAACCAGAACTGGAAGCAGCCCAAAAGAGCTAAGTTCACCTTGATCTTTAGTTTGGGTTGTTCCTATGTTTGGAGATGTTCTATGTGACCTTTGTAGGATGTTTGAGCTAAGAAATGTCAATCTAGATCAAGTCAAGCTGACTTGATGATTTATGAGTCCAACATCAAAGTTCAAGCATGTCAAATGCTATAGATGTAATAATTAAGAGAAGGTATGTTTCTAGACTTAGTACATTGGTTTTGTGTACTAATATACTTGTCTAAGTGTTAGAAACAGAAAGAAGAAGATAAGGAAAGAGATGCAAAAGGCTTGGCTGTGTACAGCCAAGACTCAGCTCAGTCTGGCACACCGGACTGTCCGGTGGTGCACCGGACAGTGTCCGGTGCGCCAGGCTGAACACCGGTGAACAGGACGCTCTCGGGAAAAGCTGGCGGCGTACGACTATAATTCACCGGACTGTCCGGTGGTGCACCGGACTGTCCGGTGAGCCAACGGTCGGCCGAGGATTCCGCGCGTGACGCGTGGCCAAGCCAACACTCACATTGGGGCAACGGACTGTCCGGTGTGCACCGGACAGTGTCTGGTGCGCCAACGGCTCCAGGACTGCAACGGTCGACTGCTCCATTTCTAGAAGGAAATCGGGCACCGGACAGTGTCCGGTGGTGCACCGGACTGTCCGGTGCGCCATCCGACAGAAGGCAAGATTTGCCTTCCTGGATTGCTTCCAACGGCTCCTAGGCCCCTTGTGCCTATAAAAGGGACCCCTAGGCGCCTCAAGCAAAGTACAAGTGCAGCCAACAAGTGTAGACATCACTCGAATCAATTCTCACTCTCCCTCTTGTGTGTAACTCTATAGTTTGTGTAGAAGGCACAGCTATAAGCCTTTAGAGAGAGGAGAAGTGCTGCTAAGAGCTAGAGCAAGGTCTTGAGCGTATCGTTACTCTGCCGGGGTGCTACGAAGAAGTTTGTAAGCAGCCACAGTTCTGTTGTAACCCAACTCAACATAGTGAAAGGCTCTATCTGTCATACTAACAGATCTGAGCAAACGGAGGAAGGAGTTGAAATAGACTCCAAGCCCAGGTGTGGCTAACTCCAACGAGGACTAGGCAAGCATTTCAGGCTTGGCCGAACCTCGGGATAAATCCTTGCGTCTGTGTGCTCTGTTCTGTATTGTATCCTGAGTCTCTGTCTTACTCGCCTTTATATCTGCACTTCAATACTTATCTGTGGTATAAGCTTTATTTGAAGTGCAGGGCATTTTGAGACAGGATCTTCTATTCCGCTGCAACCTACTCGAAGAGTCTTCTCACTCCACTACGTACTAAGTCTTCGAGTAGAGTAAGAATTTAAGTTTTAAAGTAATAAGTTTTATTCGCCTATTCACCCCCCTCTACGCGACATCCAGATCCTGTTCCCGGGTCAAAGGGAACTTTCAGTTTCCCCACAACACGCCAACCCCAAGCAGACGGACGACGCCAGCACGCTCGCGAAGGACTTGCTGGGCGTTAGCCTCATACCTGAGATAACGGTGCAGTCCGTCCCCGACGCGACTTCGTCACCATCCGTCGATCAAGAGGTATCATCCATTTCCCATCCTGTGCCTTTTAGATTCAGCTTCGACCCACCAAGCGACCTCGCTTCGGTGGACGCTTTCATAAAGGCATATCCAAACCTTCCGGGGTACCATATGTGGTCAACCTGGGACAGATTAATGGCCGCCTCGACCTACGGGCCCCCGGGTTCCGAGGAAGACGACGAGCCCGACTCTAGTTGGGATTTCTCCGGGCTCGATAACCCTAGTGCCATGCGGGACTTCATGACCGCATGCGACTACTGCCTCTCCAATTGCTCCGATGGTAGCCACAGCCTCGGCGACGAGGACTGTGGCCCAAGTCGCGAATGTTTCCACGTCGATCTAGAGGGTCTCGATGAAGGCAACCACCTTGGTATGCTGGAGAACAGCAATCCCCCTAGGCCTGCGCCTCGCGTTGACATCCTTCGGGAGCTAGCTGTGGTCCCAGTCCCTGCGGGGGGTCAGGACGCACATCTCGAGCAAATCCACGAGATGCAGGCTAGGCTCGACGAGGAAGCAGGACAACTTGTGCAGCTCCGGCAAAACATCGGGCAGGAGCAGGCAGGCCGAGCACCGGCCGGAGAAGCGCGTCATCTGGCCCAGGACGTCCAGCACCGCATCACCAACAATGCCAGGGCAAGGCTGTCCCCGGCTTCCAGTGGGGTCGGCCAGAACCTGGCTGCAGCAGCAATACTACTCCGAGCGATGCCGGAACCATCCACCACCGAGGGACGGCGTATCCAGGGAGAACTCAAGAATCTCCTGGAGGATGTCGCGGTCCGACGGGCCGAAAGCTCTGCCTCCCGAAGGCAGGGGTATCCCCCGGAGCGTCGCGTCGTGACTTCCCGATTCATGCGGGAAGCCTCGGTCCACACCGGGCGCACGCAGGACCCAGCGCCTGCGGCCCCGGGCCGCCTCGGCAACGAGCACCATCGCCGCGACCATCGAGCCCACCTCGACGAGAGGGTGCGTCGAGGCTACCACCCCAGGCGTGGGGGACGCTACGACAGCGAGGAGGATCGGAGCCCTTCGCCCAAACCACCCGGTCCGCAAGCTTTCAGCCGGGCCATACGACGGGCGCCGTTCCCGACCCGGTTCCAGGTCCCGACTACCATCACCAAGTACTCGGGGGAGACAAGGCCGGAACTGAGGCTCGCGGACTACCGGCTGGCCTACCAGCTGGGTGGAACAGACGATGACAACCTCATCATCCGCAACCTCCCCCTGTTCCTCTCCGACGCCGCCCGAGCCTGGCTGGAGCATCTGCCTCCTGCGCAGATCTCCAACTGGGACGACCTGGTCAAAGCCTTCGCCGGCAACTTCCAGGGCACATACGTGCGCCCTGGGAACTCCTGGGATCTCCGAAGTTGCCGCCAGCAGCCAGGAGAATCCCTGCGGGATTACATCCGGCGATTCTCGAAGCAGCGCACCGAGCTGCCCAACATCACCGACTCAGATGTCATCGGCGCGTTCCTCGCCGGCACCACTTGCCATGACCTGGTGAGCAAGCTGGGTCGCAAGACTCCCACCAGGGCAAGCGAGCTGATGGACATCGCCACCAAGTTCGCCTCTGGTCAGGAGGCGGTCGAGGCCATCTTCCGAAAGGACAAGCAGCCTCAGGGGCGCCAGCCGGAAGACGTCCCCGAGGCGTCCGCTCAGCGCGGCACGAAGAAGAAGGGCAAGAAGAAGTCGCAAGCGAAACACGATGCCACCGACGCAGACCTTGTCGCCACCGCCGAGCACAAGAACCCTCGAAAGCCTCCCGGAGGCGCCAACCTGTTCGACAAGATGCTCAAGGAGTCGTGCCCCTATCATCAGGGTCCCATCAAGCACACCCTTGAGGAGTGCGTCATGCTTCAACGCTACTTCCACAAGGCCGGGCCACCAGCGAAAGGTGGCAAAGCCCACGACAACGACAAGAAGGAAGCCCGCAAGGCAGAGGAGTTCCCCGAGGTCCATGACTGCTTCATGATCTACGGTGGGCAAGTGGCGAATGCCTCGGCTCGGCACCGCAAGCAAGAGCGCCGGGAGGTCTGCTCGGTGAAGGTGGCGGCGCCAGTCTACCTAGACTGGTCCGACAAGCCCATCACCTTCGACCAAGGCGACCACCCCGACCGCGTGCCGAGCCCGGGGAAGTACCCGCTCGTTGTTGATCCCGTCATCAGCAACGTTAGGCTTACCAAGGTCCTCATGGACGGAGGCAGCAGCCTCAACATCATCTACGCCGACACCCTCGGGCTCCTACAGATCGATCTATCCTCGATCTAGGCCGGTGCGGCACCCTTTCACGGGATCATTCCTGGGAAGCGCGTCCAGCCCCTTGGACAACTCGATCTACCCGTCTGCTTTGGGGCTCCCTCCAACTTCCGAAAGGAAACCCTCACGTTCGAGGTGGTCGGGTTCCGAGGAACCTACCACGCGGTGCTAGGGAGACCATGCTACGCCAAGTTCATGGCCGTCCCCAACTACACCTACCTCAAGCTCAAGATGTCGGGCCCCAACGGGATCATCACCGTCGGCCCCACGTACCGACACGCGTACGAATGCGATGTGGAGTGCATGGAGTACGCCGAGGCCCTCGCCGAATCCGAGGCCCTCATCGCCGACCTGGAGAGCCTCCCCAAGGAGGTGCCAGATGCGAACCAGCAGAGGCGGTTAAGTCCGTCCCTCTCGATCCCAGCAACGACACCTCCAAGCAGATCCGGATCGGCTCCGAGCTCGACCCCAAATAGGAAGCAGTGCTCGTCGACTTTCTCCGCGCAAACGCCGAGGTTTTTGCGTGGAGTCCCTCGGACATGCCAGGCATACCGAGGGATGTCGCCGAGCACTCACTGGATATCCGAGCTGGAGCCCGACCCGTGAAGTAGCCTCTGCGCCGATTCGACGAAAAAAGCGCAGAGCCATAGGCGAGGAGATCCACAAGCTGATGGCTGCCGGGTTCATCAAAGAGGTATTCCATCCCGAATGGCTTGCCAACCCTATGCTTGTGAAAAAGAAAGGTGGGAAATGGCGGATGTGTGTAGACTACACTTGTCTAAACAAAGCATGTCCGAAAGTTCCCTACCCCCTGCCTCGCATCGATCAAATCGTGGATTCCACTGCTGGGTGCGAAACCCTGTCGTTCCTCGATGCCTACTCAGGGTATCACCAAATCAGGATGAAAGAATCCGACCAGCTCACGACTTCTTTCATCACACCTTTTGGCATGTACTGCTACATTACTATGCCATTTGGTTTGAGGAATGCGGGTGCGACATACCAAAGGTGCATGAACCACGTGTTTGGACAGCACATTGGCCGAACGGTCGAGGCTTACGTTGATGACATCGTAGTCAAGACGAGGAAAGCCTCTGACCTCCTCTCTAACCTTGAAACGACATTCGAGTGTCTCAAGGCGAAAGGCGTAAAACTCAATCCTGAGAAGTGTGTCTTCGGAGTCCCCCGAGGCATGCTACTGGGGTTCATCGTCTCCGAGCGGGGCATCGAGGCCAACCCGGAGAAAATCGCGGCCATCACCAACATGGGGCCTACAAGGACTTGAAAGGAGTATAGAGGGTCATGGGATGCCTTGCGGCTCTGAGCCGCTTCATCTCGCGCCTCGGCGAAAGAGGCCTACCCCTGTACCGCCTCCTAAGGAAGACCGAGCGCTTCACTTGGACCCCCGAGGCCGAGGAAGCCCTCGGGAACTTAAAGGTGCTCCTTACAAGCGCGCCCATCCTGGTGCCCCCGCTACTGGAGAAGCCCTCTTGATCTACGTCACCGCTACCACTCAGGTGGTCAGCGCCGTGATTGTGGTCGAGAAACGAGAAGAAGGGCACGCATTGCCCGTCCAGAGGCCGGTCTACTTCATCAGTGAGGTACTGTCCGAAACTAAAATCCTCTACCCGCAAATTTAGAAGCTACTGTACGCGGTAATTCTGACGCGGCGAAAGTTGCGACACTACTTCGAGTCTCATCCAGTGACTGTGGTGTCATCCTTCCCCCTGGGGGAGATCATCCAGTGCCGAGAGGCCTCGGGTAGGATTGCAAAGTGGGCGGTGGAGATCATGGGCGAGACAATCTCATTCGCCCCTCGGAAGGCCATCAAGTCCCAAGTCTTGGCGGACTTTGTGGCTGAATGGGTCGACACCCAGCTTCCAGCAGCTCCGATCCAACCGGAACTCTGGACCATGTATTTCGATGGGTCGCTGATGAAAACATGAGCGGGCGCGGGCCTGCTCTTCATCTCACCACTCGGGAAGCACCTCCGCTACGTGTTGCGCCTCCATTTCCCAGCGTCCAACAACGTGGCCGAGTATGAGGCCCTGGTTAACGGGTTGCGCATCGCCATCGAGCTACGGGTTCGGCGCCTCAACGCTCGTGGTGACTCGCAGCTTGTCATCGACCAAGTCATGAAGAACTCCCACTGCCGCGACCCAAAGATGGAAGCCTACTGCGACGAGGTTCGGCGCCTGGAGGACAAGTTCTACGTGCTCGAGCTCAACCACGTCGCTCGACGATACAACGAGACCGCAGACGAGCTAGCTAAGATAGCCTCGGGGCGGACAACGGTTCCTTCAGACGTCT
Organism: Zea luxurians; assembly: GCA_029449295.1. NCBI lineage: Eukaryota > Viridiplantae > Streptophyta > Magnoliopsida > Poales > Poaceae > Zea > Zea luxurians. The sequence goes on from JAOPSE010000026.1 coordinate 44,523,377, forward strand.
TCTCCCGAGACCTACATCAACCCTCCGTCAAGACCGATGAGACGCCCGAGCCCAAGAAGGCCTCGGTTCTGCCCGAGGTGCCCTCGGCTCAGCCCGAGGCGCCCTCAGCTAAGCCCGAGGCAGCCTCGACCCCGCCCGAGGCACCCTCGGCCCTCGAGGGTGAGGCACTGCGCGTCGAGGAAGAGCGGAATGGGGTCACGCCTAATCGAAACTGGCAGACCCCATACCTGCAATATCTCCACCGAGGAGAGCTACCCCTCGACAGAGCCGAAGCTCGGTGACTGGCGCGGCGCGCCAAGTCGTTTGTCTTGCTGGGTGACGAAAAGGAGCTCTACCACCACAGCCCCTCAGGCATCCTCCAGCGATGCATATCCATCGCCGAAGGTCAGGAGTTATTGCAAGAAATACACTCAGGGGCTTGCGGTCACCATGCAGCACCTCAAGCCCTCGTGGGAAACGCCTTCCGACAGGGTTTCTACTGGCCAACCGCGATGGCCGACGCCACTAGGATTGTACGCACCTACCAAGGGTGTTAATTCTATGCAAGGCAGACGCACCTGCCCGCTCAGGCCTTGCAAACAATACCCATCACCTGGCCGTTTGCTGTGTGGGGTCTGGACCTCGTCGGTCCCTTGCAGAAGGCACCTGGGGGCTTCACGCACCTGCTGGTCGCCATCGACAAATTCTCCAAGTGGATCAAGGTCCGACCCCTAAATAGCATCAGGTCCGAATAGGCGGTGGCGTTCTTCACCAACATCATCCATCGCTTCGGGGTCTCGAACTCCATCATCATCGACAACGGCACCCAGTTCACCGGCAGGAAGTTCCTGGACTTCTGCGAGGACCACCACATCCGGGTGGACTGGGCCGCCGTAGCTCACCCCATGACGATTGGGCAGGTAGAGCATGCCAACGACATGATTCTACAGGGACTCAAGCCGAGGATCTACAACGACCTCAACAAGTTCAGCAGGCAGTGGATGAAGGAACTCCCCTCGGTGGTCTGGAGTCTGAGGATGACGCCAAGCCGAGCCACGGGCTTCACGCCGTTTTTTCTAGTCTATGGGGCCGAGGCTATCTTGCCCACAGACTTAGAATACAGCTCCCCAAGGACAAGGGCATACGACGCCCGAAGCAACCAGACAAACCGAGAAGACTCTCTGGACCAGCTGGAAGAGGCTCGGGACATGGCCTTACTACACTCGGCGTGGTATCATCAATCCCTGCGACGCTACCACGCCCGAGGGGTTCGGTCCCGAGACCTCCAGGTGGGCGACTTGGTGCTTCGGCTACGACAAGACGCCCGAGGGCGCCATAAGCTCACGCCTCCCTGGGAAGGGTCGTTCATCATCGCCAAGATTCTGAAGCCCGGAACATACAAGCTGGCCAACAGTCAAGGCGAGGTCTACAGCAACGCTTGGAACATCCGATAGCTACTTCGCTTCTACCCTTAAGATGTTTTCAAGTCGCTCATATACCTCGTTCACTTACGCAAATAAAGTCTAACCATCAAGGAAGGGTCAACCTTGCCTCGGCAAAGCCCGACCCTCCCTCGGGGGCTAGAAGGGGGGAACCCCCTCTGCGTCAAAATTTTCCTCGGAAAAGGTCTTTCGCCAAAACGACTCGTGTTTCCCGGCTATATCAGTAACAGAACACCGAGAAACGAATAAGAGTGCATGTAAGCGGCAAGGCCGACTGAGCCGAGGGACTCCTACGCCTCCGGGATACGGATACCTCACTCGTCACCTACCGCGAAAAATAACTCTTACTTGGGTAAGCGATCCTGCTACTGACGAACAAGTCCGGATACACGAAACAGGAGGGAAAGAGACACAACTTTATATCACGATGACAAAGTGTTCAGGCCTCGGCGGCCGCGAAAGACACATACATATTCAGAATAAATTGCTCCGGTAGAATCAGGCATCGCCCGGGGGAGGAGCTGCACCCTCGGCTTCGCTTCCACCCTCGGCGAGATCCGCCCCACCCTCGGACGGCGGCGCAGGCGGAAGGATCTCCACCTCGAAGGTGGATGCCAGCACCGCGCTTGGGCCCGCAGCGGCCGTGTCAAGCCTCTGAACTTCGGCCAGGGCAGCTTCGTCTTCGTCGGGAAGGAAATACCCCTCGCTGACCCGCTCCAGATCCACATTGTAGTGGGAAGCGAGCACGGCGAAGGCCCACCTAACGCCGTGATGCAGCGCCTCGCGGAGTCTGCCGCGCGCGTGGTCACCCAAGGCCTGCAGGCGACTCTGAGGGGAGCTTCTCGAGGGAACATTGTCAAGGCCAAAGATCTGGCAAAAGGCCGAGATAGCCTCGGACATGGCCACGCGGTCGGCCTCCTTCTACTCAGCCGCCTGGGCAAGTGCCTTGGCGGACTCGCTGAGGCAAACTCGAGCTCTGCAAACGGCCAAAGCAGAAGTCTTCAAACGCAAGTTGAAGAATGAAGCTGAATCAAAATCTCAAAACAGCCAAGACATACCTTCAGCCCGGATACGCTGATCCGAGGCTGCGGCTTGGGCGGACTGAGCAGACCCGATGGCCACGGCCAGGTCTGCCGCGAGGGCTCCGGCCTGAGCAGACGCCTCGACTAGCTGGCCTCCAAGGGCCTCAGCCCGGCTTTCAGCCTCGGCGGCCCGGCCCCAAGATTGATCCCGCTCACCGATGACCTGGCCAAGCTCCAACTGCCACCGCTGCGCCTCTGCGCGTGCCGCCGCTGCCTCTGCCCCCAGCTCGTCACAGAGCAAACGAAGGTCCGCCGCCTCGGCGCTCCGTTGGGAGAGGCGCTCGGTAGCCTCGACAAGCGTGGTCCTCAGAAACCACAGCGAACCCCAAACGTCGGCCTCGTGGTTGATGAACGACGACTTGGTGGCGCTCAGATCCGTTAGATCCTGAGGAAGGGAAGTGGGGCGTCACGAAGAATGCCTTGATCACGTGAAAGGTATGCTTGAAATCCTTACCTGGAGGATCCTAGGAATGTCCCTAGAAAGGACCTCCAGGGTTGACCGATGCGACTCCACTGTTGCCTCGGCACGCTCACGAAGCTCGTCCCAAGACTGCTCCTCTCGCTCATCGTCAAGAACGAAGAGGGGTTTCGAAGCACCATGGGCCTAGAACCAGAGTGGCTGACGCCTCTCGCTGGGACTGCGCCACGTGAGGACGAGGTCGCCGCTCCCCAGGACGGGCCGCGGTTCTGCGCCCCCCCTCCTCCAAGGCATCGGCACCCCTCCAGTCGGCGCACCTCCTCGACTAAGGGGGCAGGTTTCTGATCGCGGGCCTCGAGTAGCGGCGCCTCGGCCATCTCAGCATCGGCGGCGACGGGTGGCTCCACAGCCAGAGCAGCAACAGCCTCGGCAGAAGCCGGTGCCAACACCGGCAACACGACTGGTGGGCTCAAGGCCACGGCCGCGCCAGCAGTCTCCCTCGACTCGACGGCCGCCTCGACGGAGGGGACAGCCTCGGGAGCTCGCCCCACGACAACTTGTGCCGCCTGAGCCCCCTGCTTGGGGGCACCTTGTGTAGAGACCAGCCGACCGGCGAGGCCTGGTGCGGCACCGGCTGCAGAGGCCGGCGCCGTCTTAAGGGCCTTCCGGGGAGCCAGACCGGTCGAACAGTGCCTCCGTTTGCTGGGAAGAAAGGGAAGAGCAGGATCAGGACACACGAAGAAGGAGCCGGGACAGAGGTATCCTCAGATACTTACCCACTCTGGGCCACGACCAATCACGCCTGCGGGGAGGCCCCTCGAGCCTCGGTCCCCGCGGGCACCACCAAGGATTGCCCCGCTACCGGCTTCGGCACCATCCCTGCCTCGGGCGCCCGGGGCGCCGAAGGGACGGTCCACCCAGGCACGGACACGGCGACCTGAGGATCAGCCTCCTCTACTGCCGGCACGGGCAATGGCTATTGGGGAACAGGCGGGACGGCCTGACTCCCCGGGGTCACCTCAACTACCTTGGCCAAGGGGTCAAGTACCCCCTTGGCCTACCCCTGTTCTTTGGATCAGGACCCTGATGTCCCGGCTCCGGATACCGACGGCGCCAGCCCACTCAGGGGCTGGCTCGATGACCCCTGGCCCAGCCTCAGATCTGGGCTGAGGCCAAGGAGGGCGGCCATGTCATCGTCTTCATCATCGTCGTCGTCGTCATCGTCAGGCGTCTCCGGCGACGGCTCCCTCGGGAGCCCGTCCCTCTCCTGCCGCCGACGACGCTTCTCCAAGGCGTCCCGAGCCCGCATCCGCTCGCGGGCCCGAGCCTTCTTCGCGTCCTTCTTCTCCTTCTTCTTCTCCGCAGCAACCCTCCGCGTGGCTCGGTCCACCGTGTCCTCTGGACCGGTGGCAGGGAAGGCTTGTGAAACCCCAGCTCCTGGAGACGGACGAAAAGTCTCGACCGTGAGAACCAAGGGCAATCTAAACAAAAAAAAGAAGAAGGAGCGGACACTCACCAGGGACATGCACCCGCGCTCGGGACATATTGGGAGCTAGGTAAGGGCGCCGGCATCTAGCTTCCCTACTGTGCCGGCTACTCGCCTGTGGAGGTCATCGGCGGGAAGGGGGACCGAGGACATCTGCGAACCCTCCAAGTCGACCCCCGGCGTCATCTTCGAAAGCAGCAGCCGCCGCTCCGCCAAGGGGAGCACCCTCCGGCGATGGATGGTGGCAACCACCCCCGCGGCGGTGAGCCCTCCATCTCGCAGCACCTACAAGGCCTCCAGAAGGGGCTGGAGATTCTTCTGTCTCTCACGCGGGGCCCCATAGCGCCAGTTGCTGCCGGCGATGGTCACCACTCATTGAGAAAACGACGGGAGCCTCCCATCGTCATTCTGGAGGTAAAACCACCGGCACTGCCACCCCTTGTTCGAAGACACAAGGATAGCGGGGATGTACTGCTGCGCGAAGATGGCTGCTTGCGCGATGGAGTTGGGGTTGAGATTGTGCAGCTCCACCCCATAGAAATGCAGAATCGCCCTCATGAAACGACTTGCTGGCACTCCAAACCCCCGCTCATGGAAAGAGACGAAACTCAGCACATACCCCGACGGCGGGGACGGGGCGGCTCCGCTTGGAGGAGTCATCCACTCCGGCTGTGGGTCACCGGAGAGGGGACAAAGCAAGCCGTCGGCAACAAGGGCCTCCAGATCGTCCAACGTGACGGTGGAGAAAGGCCATGGGTCGCGCGGCGGAACGACGGTTACCCGGTCGGCCATCACCAAGCGAAGAAGGTGGCGGCGGAGCCGACAAGGTGCGAGGTTTTCTTTTTCTAGCTATTCCCTCAGGTTGCGGAAACCTAAGCAGAGGCGAGCAGCAGAGCAAAGAACCACCACCAGTCCCTCTTCCGAATATATAAAGGCCCGGGCAAGACCCGTTCAACACTCCGCCCAAACCCGCCGCGAAATCCAAAACTCGAAGGCGAAACGCCCGTTCCTCGAACAGCTCACGCATGTGCAACGACTGCCCCGCGAACCACTCGTCTCGTCGCATTAACTCTGCGGCAGGGCAGGCGACACCTTTGGCAGGCGAAGCAGGCGACGCTTCACCTCCGCCATAATGACCGCGTCAAAAAAGGTACGCCACGACGTTCAATTTCGTATCCTTTTTCGCTTCCCCTTTCTCTCTCTTGCTAACAGGGACCGGGAAAGGGGATGCTCCGAAAGGGATCCTTCTCCGCGAGGGAAGCGGGCCCCGAGCCCTCCTACTGATCAGAGGTTCGAAGGCTGGCCCCCCAGAAGGGTTCGGCAGCCGCCTCAGAGCACTTGGGCTCCGTGCCCACTACTGGTCAGAGGTTCAAAGGCTGGCCCCTCGGAAGGGTTCAACAGCCGCCTCAGGCCACTCGGGCTCCGCGCCCACTACTGATCAGGGGTTCGCAAGCTGGCCTCACGAAGGGTTCAACAGCCGCCCCAGATCACGCAGAGTGAGGGATGACTCTGGGTACGTTCGATACATAATCAAGGCTCGGGCTACGCTCCCGAGGTACCCTAGGACATTTCCGAGACCAGCAGGAGCGATTCTGTAACGGAATCCCATCAGAGGGAGGCATCGAGCCCTCGGACCCTATCGAGCGGGACCGGGTCCGGCAAATCACCTGCAGGTACTTTTGGAGCGCGCCTCTGGGCCACTAGCCGACCCTTATCGAACGGGGCACGGGCGTCCACTCGGATCACCCGTTAGCAACTCACCGGAGACACCATGTTCGGCGCCTTCCGAGGGCAACATGGCGCTTTCCCCCCTCCTCCTTGCGGAAAGGCGACGAACGGGCGTATGAAAAAAGCTGAGTCAGTCCTTGACCGTCCTCTCGCCCTGTGCAGAGGCTCGGGGGCTGCTCTCGCAAACCCGGCTTCGGCCAACCCGTTGATAGCGTCAACATACCAGCCCGAGAACTTGGAACCTGACTATGCACCCAGGCAACGACCAGTTCGCATGAGGGAACGACCAGACCGGTCGAGGCATCACGAAAGGCATTAAGACCTCGAAGGAGTCAAACCACTCCTCCGAGGCCTCGGGGGCTACACCCGGCGGGTTCGCTCGCGCGCACCCACCGGAACGAAATGCAACCGAGAAAGGCCAGTCCCCTTGCAAAAAGTGCGACAAAGCCTCCAAGCGAGTACCCACACTCCCTTTGAGGCTCGGGGGCTACTGTCGGGGACCGTAATTAGGGGTACCCCCAAGACTCCTAATCTCAGCTGGTAACCCCCATCAGCACAAAGCTGCAAAGGCCTGATGGGCGCAATTCAGGTCAAGGCTCCGTCCACTCAAGGGACACGATCTCGCCTCACCCGAGCCCAGCCTCGGGCAGGAACGGTAGACCAAGGCAGATTCATGCCTCGCCCGAGGGTCTCCTCAAGCAATGGGCACACCTTCGACTCGCCTGAGGCCCAGCTCGGGAAGTCTTCGCGGAGAAGCAACCTTGGCCAGATCACCATGCCAACCGACCGTATCGCAGGAGCATTCAATGCAAGGATCGCCTGACACCTTATCCCGACGCACGCTCTCCAGTCGACAAGGCCGAAGTGACCACAGTCACTTCGCCCCTCCACTGACTGACCTGACAGGAAAACAGCGCCGCCTGCGCTGCTCCGACTGTTGTGCCACCTGCCAGGGTGAGGGTGACAGCAGCCAAGTCCAGCCTCGGGCGCCATAGGAATCTCCGCCTCGCCCGACCCCAGGGCTCGGACTCGACCTCGCTCCAGAAGACAGTCTCCGCCTCGCCCGACCCCAGGGCTCGGACTCGACCTCACCTCGGACGATGGTCTCCACCTCGCCCGACCCTAGGGCTCGGACTCAACCTCGACTCCGGAAGACGGTCTCCGCCTCGCCCAACCCTAGGGCTCGGACTCAACCTCGACCTCGGACAACGGTCTCCGCCTCGCCCGACCCCCGGGCTCGGACTCAGCCTCGACCTCGGAGGAGCCACCGCCTCGCCTGACCTCGGGCTCGGACCGACCATGTCGCAGGGGGTACATCATTACCCTACCCCTAGCTAGCTCAGGCTACGGGGAACAAGACTGGCGTCCCATCTGGCTCGCCCCGGTAAAACAAGTAATGATGGCATCCCGCGTGCTTCATGACGACGGCGGTTCTTAGCCCCCTTCGGAAGCAAGGATACGTCAGCAAGGATCCGACAGCCCCGACAGCTGTACTTCTACAGGGCTCAAGCGCTCCTCCAACGGCCATGACGCCACATGAGCAGGGCTCCAACACCTCTCCGACAGCCACGTCGGCATGTACATGGGGCTCTGGCTCCCCTCTGCTAGACACGTTTGCACACTGCTACACCCCCCGTTGTACACCTGGACCCTCTCCTTACGTCTATAAAAGGAAGGTCCAAGGCCCTCGTACGAAGGAGGTGGCCGCGCGGGAGGACGGGCTGACGCGTAGTCTCACGCCCTCTCTCTCTCTCCCTCGCGAACGCTTGTAACCCCCTAGTGCAAGCGCATCCGCCCTGGGCGCAGGACAACATGAGGCCGCGGTTCCCCTTACTATTTCCCCCCCTTGTGTTCCGTCTCGCGCCGACCCATCTGGGCTGGGACACGCAACGACAATTTACTCGTCGGTCTAGGGACCCCCCGGGGTCGAAACACCGACACCAGAGATGTCAAGCTAGGTATCAAGTGTGTTCCTGAGATAATTTTGTTTAGGACACCACACTTGTTTCTAAGGTGGTCTCCAGGCTCCACAAGCATTCCATCTCCCACAACAAGGGTGGTAGATTTGGGTGGAAAGATTTTGACAAGTTTGGGGAGGCTAGATTTTTCTGAAGAATTCAAGCAACTGCACTCACCAACATTACCAAAGCGAGTGTCACTCCCAGTCCTAGCAACAAATCCTAACCCCAATCCGCTAGTTCCCCTCTTGAACTGACTAACCATCATGTCCAATTGGGGCTCACTGCAAGACACCCATATCAAGACTAATCGAAGGTATGTGTTTTCCTCCTTGATCCTAGTCATGTTGTGTCTGCAAGACTCAAGCACGAACTGCAAACCCTCACGAAGTGCACACTGAGCATGTACATGTGCACTTTCTGAGCTAGCATTCTCAAGTAAGGCTATCCTACCGTTCTTCTCTTCTAGCTTAGTCTGTAAGCCAAGACAAGTCTGACACGCACCCAACAAGCGTACTTGCTCTGCAATGTGGTGGTGCTTGACATTTGAAGAGCGCACTCATCACATTCAGTCTCGTCAGACACCACGACAGAAGCTCTAGCAGACTAAAGCTCCTTAAGCGTGCTCTCATACTTGCTCTTGTACTATCGATGTTATCGATGTATTAGACATAGATATCCTGTCACTAAATACATATTATGGAAAACTAGGAGCAACAGACTTCTCCAACGCACGTATTAATTTTCTAATTGATTCTTCTAACCCTCCAATATGTTGTTTCATTTGATCATGTTGCTGATCTACATAATGTTTAATAGATTAGATGTCGTCGGGTTTACTTACGTTGGGGATTTGAAGCGAAGATAGAAAAGACACGATGCCGGTCTCTCCATGTTTGACAACCTTCCGGTGATGATCCAACGTGTATTGTGATAAGAATTTCTCCTTCGCTTGACACATGTAGTCTTTGTATTGTTGTTGCCCCTCAGCCGTCAGACTTTCAACAACCTGCTTTAGGATATTGTCTGGGGAAATATCAGTATGATCTTTAGAACCGGCCATTTGAGGGCATGATTTTTAATAGATCTAGACACTCGTTCCCCAACGGAGTCGTCAAAAAGTGTGTTGGTGCCGATCTGAGCATCGAACACTAGAACGGGCCACCTAGCGGTGCTCTCTGCGGAGGCGCGGATGGTTTGCGACCTGGCACAGGAGCGGCTCCTCCTCTGCGTTAGGGATGGCAACGGGGATTTCTCTGTCGGAGAATGGCTCCCCATCCCCGTCCCCGCGAACGCTCACGGGAGAGCTTTTTCTCCCATCTCCGTCCTCGTCGGGGAATTTATCCCCGTGGGGAACCGCATGGGGAATCTGTCCCCGCTAGAAGTACAATATTTAAAGATAAGTTCAGATTGATTGTGTCAAATTAATACAAAATAGGTGAGTGCTCATGCGTTGCAACGGGAACATATAATAACATCATAACTTATATACAAAATGTGTCTTATATTGTTATAAGAAAATGTTTCATAATCCATTTGTAATCCTGGTCATACATATTTTTTGTTATTTTAATTTAGTTGTTTCACTGCTATATTGCAACCATCAGTATCATGTAGACTTCGATATATGCCACGATTTGCATGGTCTCATCATTGAAGAGCACGTGCCACACCTGCCGGTACAAGTTTCCTCGTACCTTGTCAGTCATCAGGTACGCACCACCATACACGCTTGCTTAAACAAAAAAGGCAAGTGTATGTGTCTGCGAAGAGAATTAAAGGCAGGCCGGCACAAAAGCTACCCTGACGATGCCAAGTGGTCATTTCTGTCGGTCCTCCTCTGCGTCATCTCTGGCGCCAAGATGACGCCACATACCTTGATATAGTAGTCGTCGAACGCGCACGACATGGCGAGTACCGATGATTCTTGGCTGGGCTACCAAACGAAGTGCACCCAGGCTCATCAGCGAGGTAGTACACCTAGTCATTACACCACCGGATATGCTACTCCTCTACATACATCTTGTTCGAGGACACTCACACAACGTCAGCAACGGCCGTCGTTCCAGCGCACAAGAATTCATGGCCGGCCAGTAGCGACTTACGTGGCAAGTTGAGCTTTAGATGGATGATGAGCTGGATGGCGTGACAGCGCCGTCGTCGGATGTGGTGCCTAGAACAACCCGAGAGTCGCCAGCATTGGGGACTACCATGAGGTCCCCCTGTTTGATGATGGACAGCGCGGTGCAGCCGCTCTGGACCACGTCCAAGCGGCGGCTGCGCCGGAGCTTGCCAAACACAGCGGCGCATTCGGACACGTAGGACTGCTTCTAGAGGCCGAACTGGCGGTCACTAAGCTTCTTCTCATCATCGATGAGCAACGCCAACGCGACCGCCTCCTACCAGTGGTGTTTGTTCGGGTTTTGAAGTAAGAAACATGGATTCATCTTTGGCGTTGGTTTATAAAAATGACTTACAAATCAGATCCATGGAAAAAATATTACGAAGAATAAATGTCATACATATAAAAAAGGAATTTAAGTTGAAAATATTATAAAAACAAAAGAAATTGCATGCAAGGCTCTTCTTTAAATACTACTGCCTCCGTCCAAAAATATAATTCAGTAATCTCGTTGATAATTATCTACTACTACACATTGTGCAAGGGTAGCAGGTGGGATTTGGGAGAGATGTAGTAGATATTTTTACTATAACAAATATTGACATAAACACATATGTGGTGTAGTGGTAGCTATGAGCACATTTGCTTGAGGGGTCGTGGGTTCGAATCCCATTAGGGCCACATTTGAGTTTTTTTAATTTAATTTTAGCTAGGCGTGAGATGCACGTGGGAATGTGAATTAGCTTTATGAGAGGGGGAATGAGAAAGACAGTGCGGGGAGGCCGGAATGGGAATGACAGAACACGGAATACCGAGAATGGAAATGGTCTTTGCACACGGAATAGCAGCCGGAAATAGGAATGGACTTTGCAGGGAGGGCGGAATGGGAATGGCAGCCTACCCCTTACCGCCTTAATAATTAATACAAAATTAACCAGCAAGATTGAAAATTACAAGAAACATCTACTTTAGAGTTTAGTTTGCTATTTTATAACATGCCATACACTACAAGAATCCGAAGCATTCCCGTCGGCCTAGAAAAAGGCCGACAAGAATAACGTAATCTCCGACGGCCAAATTAAAGCCGACGACATTTAATTAATTCACGTCAGCCTACACCCTAGCCAACGACGATTAATTAACTCATGTCGGTCCTGCTGACTGGCCGACGGGAATTAATTAATCGCTGTCGGTCAGTCAACAAGGCTGACAGGAATAACTTAACTCCCGTCAGCCCAGTACTTAAGCCGTCGGGAGTTATTCGAATAACACCGCAGCCTCCACCCCGCACTCATTTCGTTTTCTGGAAGACCAGAGCCGCCGTCGCGCCCGCCCGCCCGCCCACCGCCGGCCCCGGTTGCCGCGTCGCCCGCCCACCGCCGCCCCAGTTGCCGCGCTAGCACGCCCGCCGCCGCCCACGGTTACCGCTGCCTCCCTCGTTTGCCACGCCAGCTCGCCCGCCGCCGCCCCCGGTTGCCGCGCCAGCCGTCGCTGCCGCCGTTTGCCACATCGCCCGTCCGCCGTTTGCCACTGTCGCCACCCCACACCGTCCGTTGTCGCCACACCGCCGTCGTCCACCGTTGTTGTCCACCACCGCCGTCCGCGCAAGGCGAGGTATATTATATATATTAAAACGTTTTATTTTCGTCGGTTTTTTATGGTCGACGGGAGTTAACTGTTATGTGATTAGAGTTAGTTTAAATTTGTTAATTGATAGTGTTATTAGTCTTCATATGACTTTATACATTGTAGTTGCTATTTTTAATTTTATGTTGCAAATATAAATTGTGTGGTTTGATGTCATTAGTTAATAAATTTGATGGTGAATGTGATGTGTTATACAAATAGTAATTATTGCAAATATTAATTGTTGTGAGTATTGTTAATTGATGAATGTCGTGTATGTACGTATTGATTATACTATGTCATTGTTGCAACTATATATATACCATACATGGTATGTGTGACATGTAGAAACATGAATGTCTCACACGCACTCTTACTCATACGTACATAGCTACAATAATGGGTGATAGATGTGATTGGTTGTATGAAGGTTTCAAGAAGGGTGAGTGTCACACAAGTGAATGGTTTGCCAAGACTCAGGTGTTTCTGGACCATGCAGCTGCTTTGTCACAAATAGATAATATTAGGTGTCCACGCAATAAATGTAGAAATATGACGAGCCATACCAAGAGGCAGGTCACACTACACCTGTGCTCACAAGGTTTTGTGCCAGGCTATAAGGTCTAGTATCTCCATGGGGAGTCACGCCTTGAACGAGCAGCAGAAGTAGAAGTTGATGGCGGCAACGATGTTGATAGGATGGACCATATGCTTGAGGATCTGCAGCCTGAATTGGCCCCAGATCATCATGATTCACCAACACCGGAGGTTCAGAAGTTCTTCGACCTCCTCAAGGCGTTAGAAGAGCCTCTTCATGGGCACACCGATGTGACCGTTCTCGAATTCGTGACACGACTAATGTCAATCTAGTCCAAGTTTGCATTCTCTATTAATTGTTACAAAGAGCTTGTGGATTTGATTAGCGATGTTCTTCCTACGGGTCACAAGATGCCCAAAGACATGTACCAGTCCAAGAAGATTGATGTTTGCCAGGACAACTGCATGCTTTTTTGGAAGGAGCATGGCAGAGAGCAGAAATGCTTAAAATGTGGGAAGTCGAGGTACGTGGAGCTTGTAAATGAAGATGGGGAGAAGGTGGTGACAAAGGTTGCACATAAACAGCTTCAGTACATGCCTCTCACTCCTAGAGTGAAATGTTTGTTTCTCTCGAGGAAGACTGCTATGCACATGAGGTGGCATAAAGATTGTACGGATAGACAAGATGGGTTAATGGTGCACCCGTCAGATGGTGATGCATGGAAGGCTCTTGACAACTTTGATCCAGAGTTTGCCAGCGATGCAAGAAATGTTCATATCGGCTTGGCAACTGATGGTTTCACGCCTTTCAATATGACCGCTGCGTCGTATTCATGTTGGCCTATCATTGCCATACCGTACAACCTTCCACCTGCTCTTTGCATGAAATATGAGTTTATGTTCCTATGTCTCGTTATACCTGGGCCTGAGCATCCTGGCATATGCCTCATTGTGATGCTTCAACCACTGATTGAAGAGTTAAAGAAGCTATGGCAAGGAGTGGAAGCCTATGACTGCTTCAAGAAGCAAAAATTCAATCTTCGTGTTGCGTATCTGTTCTCGGTTCATGATTTTATGGCGTATGGTATTTTCTCTGGATGGAGCGTGCATGGTAGATTGATGTGTCCTTATTGTGCTAAAGATACAGATTGTTTTCGTCTTAGTGCTGGTGGCAAGATATGTTACTTTGATCGCCATAGATGTTTTCTACCCTTCAATCATTCCTTCAGAAGGCAGAGAAAAGAGTTTAGGAAGGGCACCATCGTCACGAAGGGACCGCCCAAGCGACGTAGTGGGATAGAAATTACAAAAGAGCATAGGAAACTTGTCCTAGATGAGAGTGGGAAAAGGTAACAAGGTTTTGGGGAGGAGCATAACTGGACTCACATATGTGGCTTGTGGGAGCTTCCTTATGCTAAGTCATTGATTTTGATGCACAACATCGACGTCATGCATCAAGAGAGTAAATTTTGCCAAGCCCTCATAAATACATGCATGGATTTTTCTGATAAAACAAAAGACAATGCAAGGCACGCATGGACTTAGCCGTGATATGTGATCGTCCAACCCAAGTGCTTAGAGAAAACGGAGGCAAACCAAAAGCTGACTATTGTCTGAAACCTAAGCAATGGAAAGAAGTGATGAAGTGGATGAAGGATATGAAATTCCTCGATGGTTATGCTGCTGGTTTCAGAAGATCTGTGAACTTGAAGACAATGAAGATGAATGGACTGAAGAGTCATGACTTCCACATAATTATGGAAAGGCTCATGCCTGTAATGTTTCATGGGTACATTTCCGATGCTGTGTGGAAAACGTTAGCTAAAGTTAGCTATTTCTACATATAGTTGTGTGCTAAAGAAATCAGAAGAGATGTGATGGAACAGCTAGAGAAAGAGGCACCGGTGCTTTTGTGCAAATTGGAAAAAATATTTCCACCGGGTTTCTTCAATCCGATGCATTATCTCTTTATACATCTTCCATATGAGGCTAAGGTCGGTGGTCCTGTTCAGAGGTGGGTGTTTCATATAGAAAGAGCATTAAAGAAGCTTAGAGCAATGGTGGGCAATAAGGCAAGAGTTGAAGGATGTATTGCGGAATAATTTAAACTGAAGGAGGTGGCACACTTCACAAGTTGTTACTTTGCAGAAGGACATAATGTATTTGCTCTAAAGAAGAGGTACCATGATGATGAACGAGAGATACCTCTGTGTAGTGATCTTTTGATTTTTCAGACAAACGGCAAAGCCGTTGGTCCACCCAAGGCCTATCACCTCACTACGGAAGAACGGAAGTATGCTTTACTGTACATGTTCACGAATATGCCTGAGGTGGAGAAATACTTTGTGTAAGACTTATTACCTTAAATTGTTCATATGTGAATTAGTTTATGTTATCAAATATCTCATGTCATACAATAATATTTGACAACGAGTTTGATGAACAAAACATGAGGTGTCTCGGTAGGCCAACAACAAGAGACATAGACAAATTGCGATGTGATGGAATGCATGGGCGACCGAATTTCATTATGTGGCTTCAGGACCGTGTAAGTCTCAATTATGTGGCTCCGAGACCTAATTTTAGTTAACTAATATTACAGATTTTGCTAATGCTTTGTGGCATAATTGAGCGTTTGGGGAGGAAATGAATTTGAATGATGACCTACGTCACTCGTCTATTGGAAGCGTAACTGCCAAGAGCTATGGACGTTACGACGTCAATGCATATCGCTTTCTTTCATGCATTTTCGAATCTAGTCATCCTATGGCTGCCACTCAAAATAGTGGAGTCGTTACTAGGGCAACCGACATGGAAGAATACGAAGCCTGCTATTACGAGAAAATCAAAAATATAATTGAGATTACATTTGCTGGAAATAAGCCTTTAGCGCTAGTTTTCTTTGAGTGTAAATGGTATGACCCGAAGTATTATAGGACCGAATTTGGGATGGCACAGATCCAACCTGAAAAATTGCTTCAAGGACACGACACGTATATCCTTGCCCATCAAGCAGACCAAGTTTATTTCTAAACATATCCATGCAAAAAGTTGTCTACATGGAGGGTTGTGTACAAAGTAAATCCCTGCGAACGCCTATACACTCCTAGTGAGGATGATTATCAATTTGGTCACCTTGAGCAGGTTGATGAGGTGTTTCAAGAAGAAGAGTTGCCAACTAGTTTTCATATTGATCCTGCACCGGCATTAGATTCACTAGTTGCAGATGTTAACGACTTAACTTCTCCCGAGAGACGGAGAAGACAAGTTGTTAGGAGAAAAGAGAACAAATAGATCTTGATTTTGATGATATTTAACAAGTAAAGTTATTTTGTTCTTTCATTTGTTTCTAATTATTTTGATATTTAACAAGTAAATTATTTTGTTCTGTTATTTGTTTCTATTTTTAAGGATTATGTCATTTTTGATGCACTAATGAATAATTTCTTATTTTTGATGTAGGATGCCTAAAAGTCGAAGAAGTCAGTGAAGGGACTGTTCAAGGGTCTGGGCCTATTTCAGGGCAGTTCTTCGAGCAGCAGCAGACGTGCCTATTTCAGGGCAGTTCTTCGAGCAGCATCATACGTCGAGAGCTGTTGAGCGCTGTACATGGAGATGAGGTAACATATCTTGTACAAATAAATTTGTTTACATAATTACCTGTATATAAATCTTGAGTTGTATGTACCAGGACGAACAACACATTGAGGAGCAGAACAATGAGAAGGAGCAGCACAATGAGGAGGAGCAGCACAATGAGGAGGTGCAGCACGCGTTATGGGACCAGGCCACGCAGTAGCACTAGCCATGGGACCAGTGGGACTACCATAGAGCAGCAATAGGTGTGGGACCAGTGGGGCCAACAGGAACAACCTGCTGACAACCCGATGGATGATGGCTCAGGAGGCTCTTCAGCGACACACACACGTCGCTCAAGGAAAAGCCACTCAATAAAGCCTCGTCACGCGATAGAGCGAGAGGCTGATAGGATCTTAATCATGCCTCATGGAGATCGGTGAGTGTAATATATTAACTTGTCTCATATAACTATTATGTATATTGTTAATGTTTTTGTGTATGCAAGAATTGGAAGGATCTGTCCTTTGACGGCAAGGGACACCACACTCAGGTTAACCTTATATTGGGTTCTCTTTGCCGCCTTCACTACCCTGGTATAGTGAAGGTGTCAGACGGAGATAACGTCGATGAGGTGCTCGTCAGTACATGGGACGAGTACAAGTTAAAAAAGGAACGAAACCACACCGACAGACAGGGACTTGTGCGTCATGACTTTTGGGTATGAATTCTTTATTATTTTTTATGTTTCTTAATATTGTAATTCTATGGCTTATACCATTGTATTTGTATTCTTTATGTTGTAGCTTCGATATCGGTTGCCTGACGGAGAGGATTACATGGGGCATGTTGAACGTGTGTTCGAAAACAATGCAAAGAAGCTAGTGAAGTATGCCATATACTATGCGAGAATTCAGGCTACAAACCTGTATTTTCAAAATCATCCGGAAGAAGCAGGCCCCTTGAACAAAAAGGAAGGGTCCTCAAAGATATATTTGGTTGAGGATCAATATCGTGAGGTTAGTATTCAATTTGTTTTACCCTTTTTAATGATTATTGTGATTGATATAATATGTAACATTGTGTGTGCAGGTGATGGTTCCATGGGTGGCGCCCGTGACTGATGCGTACTATGCTTGGTGTCGATATTGGGCTTCCGAAGGCTTCCAGAAAGCGTCAGCGCATCAAAGGCAATGTCGAGGAACTAATCCTACCACAAGTTTGGCGGTGACGACATGCTCCGAAAAGCAAAAAGAATGGTAAGTTTGATCTAGCTATGTCGATCACCAAATAGTACGATTGCATATGGATGTTTTTTGTTTATACAGGAAGCTACACATGGCCAAAAGCCTAGTGACATTGAGGTCTACGAAGAGTGCCACAAAGGACCAGACCCTAACAAACCTGACCAGCTCTGCAGCCAGACAGCCACAGATTGGCTGGTGAGTTTTGGCCCAAAATTACAAAAATTCAAAGTATAGAAATTCCTGCATTTGTAAGGTTGTGAATGATGTATAGGCGGCATATGGGGAGGAGATGGTTCGTCGCCATGGCCCTGACTTCGACTGGCGACATGAACCGGTGGATCCCTCGGTGGTGTACGCAAGTGGTGGTGGAAAAGCGCATGGACGATAAGCTCTAACTTATGAAATTACATGGTTGACACTAAATTGATAATGTAGTAATCATAATTTTTGAATCACTTATAGATACGCACTCTTCGACGGATTCATTGCCTCGTCGTCGGTGATATCTCAGAGGACCAGTTTGTCTTCCCGTAGCTCGTGCTCTCGTCGACCGAACGAGTAGGAGTTGGAGATTATGAGGATGCGTGAGGAGATGAGACAGCAACGAGAATTTATGTAGGCTTGCAATGCACATAACCAAGCGATGTATCAAGTGAGTATACATAATACGAACTCTAAATTATTATATTTCAATATAACATCTTCAATAGTAACACATATGTTTAACAGTTAATGCAACAACAAGGCATGACACCAAATATTCCACCGCCACCACAATGGAGCTAGTTTGCATCCACACCAGCTCCGATACGTTAATCTTAGCAAATTCGGTTAATAACATTGTCTAAACAAGCAATTCATCTAGTTAGCAAAACATGAACCGTATACTTAACTTTTTGAATATTCATTAAATAGGGATTAGGGACTGAAAGGGAAATAGGCTTACACCTTTTCTAAATTGATTTTGGTGGTTGAATTGCCCAACACAAATAATTGGACTAACTAGTTTGCTCTAGATTATAAGTTTTACAGGTGCCAAAGGTTCACAATAAACCAATACAAGTCAAAAGAAAGGGTTCAAATAAAGGGAGCACAAGATAACCGAAGGCAGCTCTGGTCTGGCGCACCGGACTGTCCGGTGTGCCACCGGACAATGTCCGGTGCACCAGGGAACTCCAACTCCGAACTCGCCAGTCTCGGGAATTCTGGGAGCCACTCCGCTAAAATTCACCGGACTGTCCGGTGTGCCAGCGGAGCAACGGCTACTTCGTGCCAACGGTCGTCTGCAAACCGCATTTAATGCGCTACAGTGCGCGCCAGAGTCAGAGCAGCGCCAGAAGGCGCACCGGACAGTCTACAGGACCTGTCCGGTGCACCACCGGACTGTCCGGTGGCCCAGAAGACAGAAGCTCCAACGGTCGAACCCTAACGGTCGGGTGACGTGGCTGGCGCACCGGACAGTGTCCGGTGGCGCACCGGACTGTCCGGTGCGCCATGCGATAGACAACCTCCCAACGGCCACTTTTGTTGGGTGGGGCTATAAATACCCCAACCACCCCACCATTCATTGCACCCAAGTTTTCCACCTTCCAACACATTACAAGAGCTATAGCATTCAATACAAGACACACCAAAGAGATCAAATCATCTCCCAAGTCTCTAGTTCAATTCCAATTAATAGTGACTAGTGAGAGAGTGACTTGTGTTCATTTGAGCTCTTGCGCTTGGATTGCTTCTTTTCTTTCTCATTCTTTCTTGTGATTGTGATCAACTCAATTGTAACCGAGGCAAGAGACACCAATTGTGTGGTGGTCCTTGCGGGGACTTAGTGTCCCATGTGATTGAGAAGAGAAGCTCACTCGGTCTAAGTGACCGTTTGAGAGAGGGAAAGGGTTGAAAGAGACCCGGTCTTTGTGACCATCTCAACGGGGAGTAGGTTTGCAAGAACCAAACCTCAGTAAAACAAATCCTTGTGTCTCACTCTTTATTTGTTTGCGATTTGTTTTTCACCCTCTCTCTCGGACTCACTTATATATCTAACGCTAACCCAGCTTGTAGTTGTGCTTAAGTTTATAAATTTCAGATTCGCCCTATTCACCCCCCCCCCTCTAGGCGACTTTCAATTGGTATCAGAGCCCGGTGCTTCATTAGAGCCTAACCGCTCGAAGTGATGTCGGGAGATCACGCCAAGAAGGAGATGGTGACCGGCGACAAGCCCGTTACAAGCCACGGGAAGGCTCCATCAGGAGAGTCCCGCAACAAGGGGAAGGATAAGGAATCCTCCTCACAAAAGTCGCATCGGAGTGGCGACAAGAAAAAGAAGATGAGGAAAGTGGTCTACTACGAGACCGATTCTTCATCGCCATCCACCTCCGGCTCCAACACGCCGTCCGTAACTTCTAGGCGCCATGAGCGCAAGAAGTTTAGTAAGATTCCCCTACGCTACCCTCGTATTTCAAAGCGTACTCCTTTACTTTCCGTTCCATTAGGCAAACCACCGGTTTTTGACGGTGAAGATTATAATATGTGGAGTGACAAAATGAGGCATCATCTAACCTCACTCCACACTAGCATTTGGAACGTTGTTGAGTTTGGTGTACAGGTACCATCCGTAGGGGATGAAGACTATGATTCGGACGAAGTGGCCCAAATCCAACACTTCAACTCCCAAGCCACTACTATACTCCTGGCCTCTCTAAGTCGAGAGGAGTATAATAAGGTGCAAGGGTTGAAGAGCGCAAAGGAAATTTGGGACGTGCTCAAGACCGCGCACGAAGGAGACGAGGTGACCAAGATCACCAAGCGGGAGACGATCAAGGGGGAGCTCGGTCGCTTCATGCTTCACCAAGGAGAGGATCCGCAACCATGTACAACCGCTTGAAGACCTTAGTGAACCAAGTGCGCAACCTCGGGAGCACCAAATGGGATGACCATGAGATGGTCAAGGTTATTCTAAGATCCCTCATTTTTCTTAACCCTGCGCAAATTCAATTAATTCGAGGTGATCCTAGATACACGCTAATGTCTCCTGAGGAGGTTATAGGGAAATTTGTGAGCTTTGAGCTAATGATCAAAGGCTCAAAGAAAATCATCGAGCAAGGCGCCTCCTCCACGCCCGAGGCACAACCCGTCGCATTCAAGGCAATAGAGGAAAAGAAGGGAGAGTCTACATCAAGTAGGCTCCCCATCGACGCCTCAAAGCTCGACAATGAGGAGATGGCTTTAATCATCAAAAGCTTTCGACAAATCCTCAAGCAAAGGAGGGGGAAGGACTACAAGCCCCACTCCAAGAAGGTTTGCTACAAGTGTGGTAAGCCCGATCACTTTATTGCAAAATGTCCTATTTCTAGTGACAGTGACAGGGGCGACGACAAGAAGGGGAGAAGAAAAGAAAAAGAAGAGGTACCACAAGAAGAAGGGCGGCGATGCCCATGTGTGCCGTGAGTGGGACTCCGACGAGAGCTCCACCGACTCCTCCGACGAGGACGCCGCCAACATCACCGTCAACAAGGGACTTCTCTTCCCCAACGTCGGCCACAAATGCCTCATGGCAAAGGACGGCAAAAAGAAGAAGGTTAAATCTAAATCCTCCACTAAATATGCAACCTCTAGTGATGAAAATAATTCTAGTGATGAGGAGGAAAACTTGCTTACCCTTTTTCCCGATCTTAACATGCAACAAAAGAAAAAATTGAATGAATTAATTAGTGCTATTCATGAGAAGGATGAACTCTTGGACACCCAAGAGGACTTCCTAATTAAGGAAAACAAGAAGCATGTTAAGGTCAAAAATGCTTATGCTCTAAAAGTAGAAAAATGTGAAAAATTATCTAGTGAGCTAAGCACTTGCCATGATGTTATTGCCAACCTTAGAAATGAGAATGCTAGATTAATTGCTAAGGTTGATTCAAATATATGTGATGATTCAATCTCCAATCTTAGAAATGATAATGCTAGTTTGCTTGCTAAGATTGAAAAATTGAATGCTTCTCTTGCTAGCCTTGGGATTGAAAATGAAAAATTAATTGCTAAGGCTAAAGACTTAGATGTTTGCAATACTTCCATTTCCGATCTTAGAAGTGAAAATGACATTTTACACGCTAAGATTGTTGAACTAAAAACTTGCAAACCCTCTACATCTACCATTGAGCATGTTTCTATTTGCACTAGATGTAGAGATGTTAACATTGATGCTATTCATGATCACATGGATTTAATTAAACAACAAAATGATCATATAGCAAAACTAGATGCTAAAATTGCCGAGCATGAGCTAGATAATGAAAAAATTAAATTTGCTCGTAGTATGCTTTATAGTGGGAGACGCCCTGGCATCAAGGATGGCATTGGCTTCCAAAAAGGAGACAATGTCAAACTTAATGCCCCTCCTAAAAAATTATCTAACTTTGTTAAGGGCAAGGCTCCCATGCCTTAGGATAACGAGGGTTACATTTTGTACCCTGTCGGTTATCCCGAGCATAAGATTAGGAGAATTCATTCTAGGAAGTCTCACTCTGGCCCTAATCATGCTTTTATGTATAAGAGTGAGGCATCTAGTTCTAGGCAATTAACCCGTGCTAAATTGCCTAAGAAGAAAACTCCTAGTGCATCAAATGAACCTAGCATTTCATTTAAAACTTTTGATACATCTTATGTTTTGACTAACAAATCCGGCAAAGTAGTTGCCAAGTATGTTGGGGGCAAACACAAGGGGTCAAAGACTTGTGTTTGAGTACCAAAAGTTCTTGTATCTAATGTCAAAGGACCCAAAACTATTTGGGTACCTAAAATCAAGAACTAAATTTGTTTTGTAGGTTTATGCATCCGGGGGCTCAAGTTGGATCATCGATAGCGGGTGCACAAACCACATGACAGGGGAGAAAAGGAAGTTCTCCTCCTATGAGAAAAACCAAGATCCCCAACGAGCTATAACATTCGGGGATGGAAATCAAGGTTTGGTCAAAGGATTGGGTAAAATTGCTATATCACCTGACCATTCTATTTCCAATGTTTTTCTTGTAGATTCTTTAGATTACAACTAACTTTCTGTTTCCCAATTATGTAAAATGGGTTACAACTGTCTTTTCACAGCTACAGATGTTACTGTCTTTAGAAGAAGTGATGATTCAGTAGCTTTTAAGGGAGTATTAGAGGGTCAGCTATACTTAGTTGATTTCAATAGAGCTGAACTCGATACTTGCTTAATTGCTAAGACTAACATGGGTTGGCTCTGGCATCGCCGACTAGCCCATGTTGGGATGAAAATCTTCACAAGCTTCTAAAGGGAGAGCACACTTTGGGACTAACAAATGTGCATTTTGAGAAAGACAGGATCTGTAGCGCATGCCAAGCAGGGAAGCAAGTTGGTGTTCATCATCCACATAAGAACATCTTGACGACTGACAGGCCACTCGAGCTCCTCCACATGGACCTATTCGGCCCGATCGCTTACATAAGCATCGGCGGGAGTAAGTACTGTCTAGTTATTGTGGATGACTATTCTCGCTTCACTTGGGTATTCTTTTTACAGGAAAAATCTCAAACCCAAGAGATCTCAAAGGGATTCTTGAGACGGGCTCAAAATGAGTTCGGCTTGAAGATCAAAAAAATTAGAAGCGATAATGGGACGGAGTTCAAGAATTCACAAATTGAAGGCTTCCTTGAGGAGGAGGGCATCAAGCATGAGTTCTCTTCTCCCTACACGCCACAACAAAATGGTGTAGTAGAGAGGAAGAATAGAACTCTATTGGACATGGCAAGAACCATGCTTGATGAGTACAAGACTTCAGATCGGTTTTGGGCCGAGGCGATCAACACCGCTTGCTACGCCATCAACCGGTTGTATCTACACCGAATCCTCAAGAAGACATCTTATGAACTCCTCACCGGTAAAAAGCCAAATGTTTCATATTTTAGAGTCTTTGATAGCAAATGTTTTATACTTGTTAAAAGAGGAAGAAAGTCCAAATTTGCTCCTAAGGCTGTAGAAGGCTTTTTACTAGGATATGATTCAAACACAAAGGCATATAGAGTCTTTAACAAGTCCACTGGACTAGTTGAAGTTTCTTGTGACATTGTGTTTGATGAGACTAACGGCTCTCAAGTAGAGCAAGTTGATCTTGATGAATTAGATGATGAAGAGGCTCCATGCGTCGCGCTAAGGAACATGTCCATTGGGGATGTGTGTCCTAAGGAATCCGAAGAGCCCATTCAAGCACAAGATCAACCATCTTCCTCCATGCAAGCATCTCCACCAACTCAAGATGAGGATGAGGCTCAAGATGATGAAGAAGAAGATCAAGAAGATGAGCCACCTCAAGAGGAGGGCAATGATCAAGGGGGAGATGCAAAAGATCAAGATAAGGAGGATGAGCAAGTTCTAAGACCACCTCACCCAAGAGTCCACCAAGCAATCCAACGAGATCACCCCGTGAACACCATCCTCGGCGACATTCATAAGGGGGTAACCACTAGATCTCGTGTTGCACATTTTTGTGAGCATTACTCTTTTGTCTCCTCTATTGAGCCACACAGGGTAGAGGAAGCACTTCAAGATTCGGATTGGGTGATGGCGATGCAAGAGGAGCTCAACAACTTCACGAGGAATGAGGTATGACACTTAGTTCCACGTCCTAACCAAAATGTTGTAGGAACCAAATGGGTCTTCCGCAACAAGCAAGATGAGCATGGTGTGGTGACAAGGAACAAAGCCCGACTTGTGGCCAAGGGATATTCACAAGTCGAAGGTTTGGATTTCGGTGAAACCTATGCACTCGTAGCTAGGCTTGAGTCAATTCGCATTTTACTTGCCTATGCTACTTACCATGGCTTCAAGCTTTATCAAATGGACGTGAAAAGTGCCTTCCACAATGGACCAATCAAGGAAGAGATCTATGTTGAGCAACCTCCCGGCTTTGAAGACAGTGAGTATCCTAACCATGTTTATAGACTCTCTAAGGCGCTTTATGGGCTCAAGCAAGCCCAAGAGCATGGTATGAATGCCTAAGAGACTTTCTTATTGCTAATGGCTTCAAAGTCAGAAAAGCCGATCATACTCTCTTTACTAAAACACTTGCAAATGATTTGTTTGTATGCCAAATTTATGTTGATGATATCATATTTGGGTCTACTAACGAATCTACTTGTGAAGAGTTTAGTAGGATCATGACACAAAAATTCGAGATGTCTATGATGGGAGAGTTGAAGTATTTCTTAGGATTTCAAGTAAAGCAACTCCAAGAGGGCACCTTCATTAGCCAAACGAAGTACATTCAAGACATTCTAACCAAGTTTGGGATGAAGGATGCCAAGCCCATCAAGACACCGATGGGAACTAATGGGCATCTCGACCTCGACACGGGAGGTAAATTCGTAGATCAAAAGGTATAACGGTCGATGATAGGCTCTTTACTCTATTTATGTGCTTCACGACCAGATATTATGCTTTTCGTATGCATGTGTGCAAGATTCCAAGCCGATCCAAAGGAAGTTCACCTTGGGGCCGTAAAACGAATCTTGAGATATTTAGTTTATACTCCTAAGTTTGGCCTTTGGTACCACATGGGATCCACATTTGATTTAATTGGTTATTTCGATGCTGATTGGGCAGTGTGTAAAATTAATAGAAAGAGCACATCAGGGACTTGCCAGTTCTTGGAAAGATCTCTGATGTCTTGGGCTTCAAAGAAGCAAAATTATGTGGCTCTTTCAACCGCCGAAGCCGAGTATATTGCCGCAGGCCATTGTTGCGCGCAATTGCTTTTGATGAGGCAAACCCTCAGGGACTATGGTTACAAATTAACCAAAGTTCCTCTTCTATGTGATAATGAGAGTGCTATCCGCATGGCGGATAATCCCGTTGAGCATAGCCGCACTAAACACATAGCCATTCGGTATCATTTTCTAAGGGATCACCAACAAAAGGGGGATATCGAGATTGCATATGTTAGCACCAAAGAACAATTAGCCGATATCTTTACCAAGCCATTTGATGAACAAACTTTTACCAAACTTAGGCATGAGCTAAATATTCTTGATTCTAGGAATTTTGATTGATATTTTGCACACATAGCTCATATATATACCTTTGATCATCTCTTTTCATGTGCTATGACTAATGTGTTCTTTCAAGTCCATTTCATGCTAAGTCATAGATTTAAAGGGAAAATGAGTCTTCGGCGAAGACAAGGCTTCCACTCCACTCCATCGAATCATTCATCCTTCGCCGTCGCTCCGCTCCGCTCTCCAACTTTGGTATAATCTTCACTCATATTTTCGTGTTTGCCAAAGGGGAGAGAGTTTGAACAAGGGCTTATATTGCACTCAAGCATCCGTTTTTGGCTTATATTGAGAAGAGAAGCTCACTCGGTCTAAGTGACCGTTTGAGAGAGGGAAAGGGTTGAAAGAGACCCGGTCTTTGTGACCACCTCAATGGGGAGTAGGTTTGCAAGAACCGAACCTCGGTAAAACAAACCCTTGTGTCTCACTCTTTATTTGTTTGCGATTTGTTTTTCACCCTCTCTCTCGGACTCGTTTATATTTCTAACGCTAACCCGGCTTGTAGTTGTGCTTAAGTTTATAAATTTCAGATTCGCCCTATTCACCCTCCCCTCTAGGCGACTTTCAGGGACTCAACAGTTCAACACCCCTCCGACACATATACCTGCACCTGGAGATTGGGTTCGTTTGGTAACTCTCGATGAATTTATACACTTGTATACTTGTTGATATTTGCATTTATCGTGTTGATATATGCATTAAAAATGTTGATATTTGCTAACTTAAATAGGTTACGCCCGAAGCGGGTGGTAGTGGGTCTGATCCCACAGCAGGGACTGGATTTGTTGAGTCCCACTTTGCGTTCCCTCCTCCTGGTGGCGGCAGCGGTCAAAGCTCTAACTATCCAAGTGGTGGTCATCCCTAAATATGGTGTTTTGTCATATTTGTTTCTTAACTCGTGCTCGCTATGTTTTTCGTGAACTAAATACTTTAAATTATCTCGTTGTTCCTATGTGAAGTGTTTGTGTAAACTATGTTGTTGATGTGAAGTTTGTGATGTGTGAATTGATTATCAATGTATGTGTTTGTAATGTGTCTGTTCTGTATAATTATGTTATGTGCGCAATTGTGGAGAAATAATGACCTCATTTGGTGCTGGTTTTGCAGCAGTATAGGTTAATCCCCGCCGGCTATGGTCAAACCGACGGGAATTAACAATTAATGCACGTCGGCCCAGTAACTCCCGTCGGCCAGACAGGGCTGACGTGCATTAATTGGTAATCCCCGCCGGCCAGCGGTAGTCAACGGGAGTTACTCAACCGATGTGCATTAATTGTTAAAGGGACAAAGCCAGGTGCATCTCATACATGCGCCAAGAAGACAACATATATAATAACAGAGTGCATAGAGATAAATGTCACAATAATCAGAGTATTTATTACATAGCGGAAGACTTACAAAAAATAAAAGATAAATATTACACGAACTAAGGATCGTCGACGCCAAAGTCAACTGAGAAACGCCACCTAGATCAGATCAAGCTCCTCGATACTTGACTCCACTTGAAACCACCTGTTCTTCTCCTGTGGGGGGTGTGAGACAGCAAGGGTGAGCTCACACATGTTCATCGCTCAACAAGTTGTGGGGAATAATGTGGCATGAACTCACCAAAGGTGGGAGTTCATGTGATGTGTAAGGCTGATCAACAATAGGGGTTAAAGCTGAGCATTGCTTTTATAAGTTGGTCAAAATTTTATTAGCAGTTACTAAGTGTAATTGAATACCAAACCATAATAAAATAATAGAGAACAAAATTAATAATAAACCCATGCAAATGCAAATGACAAATTAAGTTTAGGTTCCATAATTTAATCATCGGAGAGTCCTGAGCCGCTCATGACCGTGAGCTCGGCTAGTATACCAGTTTTACACTCTGCAGAGGTTGTACCCTTTACCCACAAGTCGTGTTTCCCATGTCGCCAGGGTTAGCTAGGCCCTTAGACACTACCAAGGTGAATGGCTAGGGATCCACTACGAGGCCTTTACAAAGTTCCACTAGCTTCCGAAAACCCGCTACAGTTTATAAGAAGTTCCAATGCAGGGTTCTTGTCTGACCGCCATCGCAGCAAAATCAACCAAGGACCTCCCTACACTGACCACTCCCCTACTGCCCTTGCCCCTTTCGGGTAAGGTAGTCTTCCACTAGCTTTCCTAATTAGTCAGCCAAGGGGTCCCATTCCTCCCTTGTGGTGGCACGTGTTTCTCAAGTTAAGCTCCATGTTCCAATTAACAATAACATAATGATCTTGACATGAACATAAATAGAATAACAAAATAACTGGAACATGGATATAATGAAATATTAACCCAAAACCATGTATAGCAATAGCATAACTACCCATGTGATTCAGGGGTAAACAAGGTAAACAGGATAAACAGACTAGGGAAACCTATTGGGTCCCATCAAAATTAAGCCTATGCATGGTAAATGATTATAAAGATCATTATTGGGTAACAAAAGTGAATCAAGGGCACAACTTGCCTGGCACTTGAGATCCAGTTACCAGGGTGAACTTCAGGTGACTTGAAACCTCGCACTAGACGTAGCAATACAAACAAACATGGTATAGATAAAATTAACATCACACCAAACATAATAACAAACTGAATAATAATAATCTATGCGAAGCTACGAGACTAACGCAACTTGAACGGATCAAATCGGAGTTGAAATGAAGCAGTTACGAATTTCCTAAGGTTTTATGTAGTTATTAAGTACCTAGAATAGAGTAATTCATGTGAATAATTTTAAATCAAGTTTCATGGTTAGATAAAGGTACTAGGTGATAAACAATACTTAAACAAAATTAATTCCACTGGAATGAATCAATTTGGAGTAATAGATTTTAAGTTATGAATTTCTAAAGGTTTTATGTATTTGATACAAGATTGATTAAGAGATACATTTTAATATGGTTTTCATGTCAAAACAGAGGCATTAAGTGATAAACAACATTATTACAAAATTATAGAAACTGGAATGGGTCAATTTGGACCAAGTATGAATTTTCTATGAATAAAATGAGTTTCTGGAATTGTTTTCATATTAAAAATCAATTTCTGTATTCATTTACCTATTTTATGAGTTATCTGGATCGAGCTTCAATTAAATCAAAACACTGGGGTCTGGTATAAATATTCTTGAGACACAGGGCGCATGCGGTGTGGATGGCGGGTTATTTTCTGAATTCCTGGAGGGGTCTTTTGCAATTACCCCAGGCCGAAGGGGTATCGACCCACCAGAGCCCATAGGATATGAAATGGACGACCCAGATTAAATCATACCACTTAATGTATTGGCGCGCACCCGAGGCCCTCGGATACGAGATCAATGGACGAGGGAGTTCCACGCCAACGGCCTGACCTAGCCCTTAGATCAGCAATCTACGGCACAGATTTTATTCGCGAAGCGGTATGCGGCTTCCTAATCCCGTACGTTCATTCGGCCATCCACGGCTTCAATCTAATCGCCCAAGGAAACACTCCCAATTCTAATCCGGCCGCCCACACATCATCCAACGGTTCTGAACACCCTTCCCCCATCAACGCACCAGGGCCGTCCATTAAGGGATCTACGGTCCTGGCACGTCATCAACCTTGAGCTCCCTCGCTACGGCAGTGCGCCCAGCCATCCGCACCAATCTAGCTCCGCCCGCCATTACCGGCCACCACCAATTTTACGCGACAGCGGAACCAATACCTAATCGAGAGATGCTACACGTAGCTAGGGATCTAGTGAGTTCGGCCAGGACTTCTTACCCCGGATCGTGCGGCGTAGAGGTCCAATGCCGACGTCTTGTGGCACAGCGGTGATTCCTCCGGCCCGGCGAGCAATCCCGCAGGCGCAGACCTCACGTAGCCACCAGGTCTTTCCCCCGCGATGTCCGCCGTGTCAACTCGGTCGCCCAGGGCACTTCGCGCGAACAGATAAGGGAGGGGACGATGTTCTACCGGCGGGTGGACTCCCAGATCGCCTCGCGGCCAAGGGGGCTGACAACCGAGGGAGCGGGAGATGGGATGACCAAGGGGAAGGCGAGAAGGACCCAAGGGCTCCAGCTTTTAACCACAAGCGCGGAGGAGGTCAACCCGATTCCCCCGGAAGCACATCGCGAGGTGGTTGAAACGGCCCGCAAGATCCGCGGCAAAAATCCCATGGCGCAGGTATTCCATCCGCCATGCGCGAGTCTGTTTCGGGGAGAAGAAGACCTGTCCAACGGGGCCCACCTGGCGGTGAGGGGCCGAGTATGAGGCTGGACGAACGGGTCCGAGATGTCTACGATAAATCTCCACTCAGCGCGCTCGTGAAGGACGATCGACGAGCGGGCCCAAGCGAACGGAGATCGGAGTCAGCAGCTGTCCCGTGGGACCTGGATGTCGGCGCCAGGATGCCAATCTGGGCCGCGGAGTTGGAAAGGGGACGCGGACCAGAAGTGAGGACTTGAGCCCACGCGGCGGTTTATTATTTTGTTTTTTTTCTTTTTCCTCTTTCCCTTTTCCCCAATTTTACAAGGATTCAAATTGAATTCAAATAATCCACTGAATTCAAATCTTTGTTGTGAATTTGTAACTTAGGTTAAATATTCAAATCAATGATGCTAGTATGAGAAGGCACAATTATGTATATTTTCTTTATAGTGAATATAGAGTTCTCCTTTCCTTTTTCCTTTCCACTTGATTTCATAATTTGAATTCCAAAATTTGTTATGAGTTTTCCCATTTATTTTAAATATGCAAATTCAAATACTGGTCTAAATTAGTTTCATTATTTGTATTTTTATTTTCTCTATATGTTATAGTATTTTCCTTCTCTTTTCAAATTATAGAATTTCCTTTTAGAATTCAAGTTCCAATTTGGGTACCAACATAATTCTTTTTACATTAGTTCTATCTTGTCATAAAATGTACACAAAGCAAAACCTCAACATGATGCATATTCCATTTTAGTATCTTTTATTTTAACTAATCACTCTTAATTATAGGTATGCTCTTGTTATAATGAATATATGGCACACAACATAAGGAGATTTACTATATCCTCATTGTATACATTTTGGGTATTACAGTTACTCAACCGATGTGCATTAATTGGTAATCCCCGTCGGCCAGCCGTAGCCGACGGGAATTAACCCTAATTCCCGTCGGCGTGTAAGCAGCCGGCGGTAATTACTAATTCCCGTCAGTGCCCGACGGAAATAAGCATATCCCCGACATCTGATGCCCGTCGGCTTAGGGCCAACGGGAATTAACCATATACCGACGAGAATTAGTAATCCCTGTCGGTTTAGTGATTATTCCCGTCGGTTCTGAGCCGACGGGAATTAATTGGATTCCTGTAGTGATGCACTGAGTTTTTACTATAATTTTAACAAGTAAAATGACTAACTTGGATAAAAAATGTTTCGTGGGGCGGGTACACGAGGAATGGGGACGGGGGATGGTTCCCCATCCCCGTCCCCGTGAACACTACGGGGATTAAGTTTTCTCCATTTAAATCCCCGTGGGGACTAAATTAGTCCCATACCCATCCCCTAATAGGGAAATTTTCTGCGGGGAATTGGGGATCGAGTCCCCATTGTCATCTGTACTCTGCGCACGTCCGGATGGTCGCGTCTGGGGCTCTGACGACCCGCGATGGCGCAAATGGTCTTATTTTTCGCAGCAGACCTAGATCTTGCCTCTCAGGAGAGACTCCATCGGGGAGGAGAGATCCTAGGGTGTGCCTTGGTGTCAGCAGGCCACCCAAGACGCTTCTAGTCGATGTAGAGCCGAAGAGAGGTGAATATTTGAGGTAGATGAAGGCTAAACTAGAGCTACTCCTAATGCAAAAGGTAAAAACGATAAGTAAATTTGATTTGATCGAATGTGGGGGCTCAATCGACCGTAGCCCTTTATATATATAAATGGGAGATCCGAACCCGTTACATGTCGTTTACCGAGTTAATCCTGTAGATTTAGCTAACAAATTCCACAAGAAACTCGAAATCCTAACCGATTCTACGCACGCGCGGACCATCCGTACCACCACCGCGGATCGCCCGGCCTAGAGTCCCCTGCCCAAAAGTGGGCTCAACAATCCTAAATACATATAATTTATAGCACGTGCAACACATTTATACATCCATATCACATGTCATGCAAGGCATAAGCATCATGTTAACTTAGTTATACTGACATACATTTATGAGTTGAGACGTCCAGGATGTGAGCACATGAGCCCATTGTCCATTCAGGACCAAGACAGGCTACTAAGCACTTTCTACATAAATTGTATGTGCTAACTATAGCATGCTTATATGACTCTCTCCAAAGTTCAAAGCTAGCTCAAGTCTTTTGATTTAATAAAACTTAAATTTGTTTGATTTCAAATAAAGTGATAATTTTTATAATATCTAGAGTGAGTTGAAAACAGAAACTGGCCGCAAATCCACCTCAAGCCTTTTGATTTGACCTAAAAAAAAGAAGCCCCCACAAACACCACTCCACACTAGTGCACTGTCTCTCTCCAAAGGCAGCTGCATTGGCCTCCAGCCTTTTCCCTACTGTGCCGCGCGCCCTCCCTTCTCTCTAATGATAGCATAGGGAGAGAAGGCATACTCCGAGGCATCCTTCTCCTTTCCCTCTCCTTCCCCAAACCCTTTTCCTCTTTCCCTCGCCCCAAGAACTTCATCTCATCTCCAGGCGCCCCTTTTGCGCTTGCGCAGGAGGAGCTCACGGGGACAGTGGGCGGAGAGCTCGATCGCTGCACCACTACTTCACTGGAGATCCGCCCACTCCCATGGAGGAGATCACCCAACACTTTGGAGTTGGCGCAAGCAGCCACGGCCACGGTCAGCACCACCATCACCACCACCACCACCACCCGTGGGCATCCTCCCTCAGCGCCGTCGTAGCGCCGCTGCCGCCGCAACCGCTGAGCGCAGGCCTGCCGCTCACCCTGAACACGGTGGCGGCCACTGGCAACAGCGGCGGTAGCGGCAACCCGGTGCTGCAGCTTGCCAACGGCGGCGGTCTCCTCGACGCGTGCGTCAAGGCGAAGGAGCCCTCGTCGTCGTCTCCCTACGCAGGCGACGTCGAGGCCATCAAGGCCAAGATCATCTCGCACCCACACTACTACTCGCTCCTCACTGCCTACCTCGAGTGCAACAAGGCAAGCAAGACTAGTAGCCGCAGTCTAACAATAGCTCTCCTGCTTCCGGTTCAGCTACTGCTGCTAGCGAAGTTTGGCCACATCTGATGTCAAGAGCATGGCGCATGCACATACTTTCTGCTTGCTTTTACATAGCATGCTATAGTTTATGCATGCTGCTCATGTAGACATGTGCATCTGGTGTTCAGAACTTTCTCAAACGGCCGTGGGTGTTTGCAGGTGGGGGCACCACCGGAGGTGTCGGCGAGGCTGACGGAGATAGCGCAGGAGGTGGAGGCGCGGCAGCGCACGGCGCTCGGCGGCCTGGCCGCTGCGACGGAGCCGGAGCTGGACCAGTTCATGGTGAGGCATCTTTAGGTTTATTTCACGCGCGCGCAGCGCACCATTATTAGTCGTTTTCAGCTCGGGCTCGGATTTAATTTGCGTGTATATATGTTAGGAGGCGTACCACGAGATGCTTGTGAAGTTCAGGGAGGAGCTGACGAGGCCGCTGCAGGAGGCGATGGAGTTCATGCGAAGGGTGGAGTCGCAGCTCAACTCACTTTCCATCTCCGGAAGGTCGCTGCGCAACATCCTTTCATCTGGTACTGAAGTTGCTGCGGCCCATGCCCCTCTTATTTTATATTATTAGATGATTTCTTGGATCGGTTGTCGCCTCATGCAGCGATGCATGCCCTCCCTCTTGTTGAGATCTTCCTGTCCTCTCCTTCGTCTTGCTGTCCTCTTTCTTGGTTGAGCATATGTTGATGGGTTTTTTTTTTTTTTTGCATTTCAAAAGGGATAAGTTTTTCCTTGATGTGGTTTCTCAGCAATTAATTTGGGCATCTGTGTAGTTCCCTTTTTAAGAGCATCTTGCTATGCATGCATATTTTGAGTATAGATAGCTGCGGAACGCAGATGAATGTCTTGTCTGCGCTTCATGTTTTTTAATGCGCGGCAGCATTCCTAATCAGGGGTTTCGAAAGAGAATCTTCTCCCTGCTTGCTTTTCCTGGCCATGCATCTGTGAGATTCTTCTCTCTGGCTTCCGTCGATCTTTGCTTCTGCTGGAAAGGAAATAGTTCTCAGTCACACATGTGCAGCAGCGCAGCTTCAATCTAGCACGGCTGAAAGCTCTGGTTCTTTCCATACCTGCCCATTCCTTGCATATATTCTGCTGTTAAACTGCTTAGCGACGAGGATGAATGAAATCACCTGTTTTTTTACTAGTGGGAGTACTACTTTGGCTGCTGTTGCCCTGGATGCGTTGTTCATCGTCCTCCATTATATTGATTGGTTCCATTTGGAATGGAACATGTGCATGTGTTCTGCGAGTAGTTCCTGGCTCAGCGCAGCCATCTTTTCCCATGATGGGAACCCCAGGGAGTTCCCTTGTTCTAGGGTTTGGGAAAGGGCCACAGTGTACTGGGTGCTGTGGCATTGTGCAAGCACAGTCTATAGCCGAGGAGTCTCACTGGCGTATGTCAGTGAAACATAGTTGTATACACGCTGTAGTAGTGGGAGTGAGAGGGGGGAGATCAGGGAGATGGGGGAGTCATCCCCCATCTGTCACGCAAGCTTGTGGCCAGAACATTCTTGTCATCTTTCTCCCCCTCAAGAGATGTAGCTACCTGTTGTCCTAGAATCTATAGTGTTGTGGTGTGGTCTTCCAGGTGCGCACACAGATCTGGCCACTGCTGGCCTTAGTATTTGCTAATTTTAAAATGAACACATCAGGTAGATCGAGACGATCCATGGCAGGCGTCTTTCTAATGACCTCTATCACAAGGCTATAGTAACAACTCGTACTACCACAGTTTACCCACAGCCCAGAGTTTTTCACATCTCAGTTCTGTTCTTCTTAGAACACTGGCTATGGCTAGTATATATGCATGGCAGCAACACACACACACAATCACTTCATTACTGGAGCAAGTTAAGAAGCTGCCATCTGATGTCGTAGAATGCTGCAAAAATGAAAGGTTCAGAGGCAGGCAGACGGGTCGAAATGGAGCACCGTATGCGGCGGCCCAGTTTTTTGTGTTCTGACCGGCGCAGTGGACAAAATGGCCTGTGTGCCTCGAGAACCATAGAGACAGTTGCCTAGCGCATGAGCGCTGAGCGCGGCCCCTATTATTTGATGTGAGATCTCTCTATCAATGGATGTGTGATCTGCTAGGTTTATATTATATATGCGTCTACTATATCCCTACCAGTCCGTCTGTGTCCCTGTATTTTCTGACAGACAGACTTCTCCCCCGCGCGCGTTCTCTCATAAATAAATGACGGTCAAGGAACATTGGATGCTTTCCGAGGCGAGTACAAGTTTCATCTGCGTTTGCGTTTGTATTTTTCAGCTGTCAACTCAGATTTCTCCTCAGCTCCAACTGTTCTTTGACCTTCTTGGTACTGTTTTCTTGGAAGAAACTATTTGTTGACCATTTTTTGTTACAATAAGACCACAGACAAACTGTTGAATTTAATCACAAAACAACACTACTGCGTTTCTTCTTTTCTTTTCTGACTGATGTTGCACATGTACTCCAAGATTCTTGGTTGCATGCACTCTTTCAAGGTCATGCAAAAGCAGGGGGACACAGGGTGTCACGAGTTTCCGTTTGTCTCGAGGTAAGACCAAAAAAGATACCGGAAGCAAACAACATAAAACAAAGGGTAGGATGGAAAAGAGCTGATGGATTTTACAATGTATCGCCAGAGTGGAAAAGACAACGCGACTAGAGGAAAGGAACGATCTGGCACTTCCAACTGTGTGAATTCTTCCATTTGATGTGCGTCTCGTGCATGCATGTTTATTTTCTTGGTTACTGGAATCGGGTGCATCCATTTTTATTCAGGATTCAATTTTTTGGTTACTGGAGCCAGATCCGTTCGTTTTTATTTTCCTTTTGAGATTGACTGGATCGATTCTCTGGTTCTAGTCACTTATGCTGTTGGTTTTATCGTTTTCATGGATTTCTATTCTATCTCTCCCAATATTCAGTATCACATAAAATCCTGTGACTAGATTTCTTTATCACATACAATCTTGTTTTTTTTATTTTCTTTAATTTAACACTGGATTTGTTTGAATAATATATTCTGAAAAACGTTAATAAATTTAAGCGCAACAGCCTTTTAAAAATATGTAACATTATTTACCTTCAAACCCAGCATCGGGAACAAGGAAAAGAAACACTAAAGGCCTGTTTTGATCCTTGGAGCTAAAACAAAAGTGACTAAAGTTTAGCCACTTTAGGGGCTAAAGATCTACTAAATAGGAAACTAAAAGTGACTAGAACAGTGAAAATGTATCTTTTTAGTCATTTTTAGCTCCTAAGAAGGAGTTAAACTTTAGTTAGTTTGGTTTAGCTCTTGGATCCAAACAGGCCCTAAGAAAATGTTTGGACAACATTTGGGACAATAGAACAGTTCCTAAGGATTTCTTTGGCAAGACTAGGCCTTCTTTGGAACAAAGAAAAATGAAGGAATCTTGAAGGATTGAAATCCTATAGAAAGCTTTCCTATGCAAAGAATTGTGTTCCTACAAATCCTATAAAATTCCTATGGAATGACCCACTGATAGTGAGATTTTGGATGATTTCTAACAAGAGACCCATCCCCTTGAAAACTGTTCTTTGTGTCTATCTCTCTCCTCTAATTCATGTGTTCTTATGTTGCATTCAAACAGTATTAGAAAATTTTCATGTGTCTTTAATTTATGTATGTATGATTGTAAGTGTCAAGCAACACTATTCCTACATTTTTTCTATTCCTGTGTTTTATCAATACTGCATCCCAATGAAGGCCTAAGCGTATCATGCAATCTTTTCCAGAAGTTTTTTAGATTACTGTATCATGACAAGGTGCAATGCTCTTCGTTTTCTTTTTTGGTTTTCCTCATTTTCAGCAAGGCCACCAAATTTTCCCATGATGTTCTTGTCTTATTCCTGTAGTATCCCCCGAAACAATTTCATGGCTTTCTACATCCATGTTATCTAATGATGTTCTTCATTTCAAAGACAGACACACATTTGGCATAAGTTCTGGTTGGTCACTAAAACTTTGTGGTACGGTCATTTACTTTTACTATACACATGTACTATATTCATGTGTACATTGTACTTTGCCCATTGGGGCCTTTCCTCTTTTTAATACAACGGGCATCGTTTCAAAAAAAAATGTGTCAGTCGTAACTGCACACTTCTTTAGTTTTCCCCAGTTAACAGCATGACGGAATAGAGTTACAGAGTCTCATGTCAAGTCCACATACTCAAGTCGTTTCTAAAATTAAAGTAATATTTTCATTGTTGCTTCCGTAAGAATGCACCACAAACACAAAATATCATTTCCTTTATGCAAATATATATATATATATATATATATATATATATAGATATAGTATTTAGAGCCCTGGGCTCCTTTTAACTACAGGAAGCCCTGACCAGGTGTGCAGACCGCACCGGAGCCCTGGGCTTATTGTACCTACCTGTGCTTACGCTAAATTATAATACGAGTTATGCTGATGTGTGTATCAGTTTATGCAAATATAGTCTGCGCATATTACGTGAATCGGGCCCACGCCGTCACTATAAAAACACCCCCCACGCCGCCAGAGATTAGGTTTTAGCGGCGGCGGCGGTTCCCTCGGGCGTGCGAGGAGGCGCCCGTGAGCAGGAGAGCCCCGGCCGCCGCGGCGCTCTCCAGCCGGCGGATTGGCGGTCGTGGAGGGGGCGCGAGGAGGAGCCTCAGCGTCCGCGGCGGTACAGCTTCAGGAGGCACCGGTCGGGCGCGGCGGAGTGGGCGGCGGTGGTGCTGTTCATGGTGCTTGCGGTCGTGGTGCTGCTGGGCGCCGTGGCCGTCCTTGTGGTGGTGGTGCTGCTGCAGCCCCGCGTGTCGTACGTGGCGATGCAGGCGGGCTGGCGGTGCTCTGCGCCTACCCGTTCCGTGTGCCCGCCAGGGGCGTCCTCCCGCTGGCGTACGTGGCGCGCGCGCAGGGCGCCCCGCTGGGCGACGCCGGCAGCGCCGCCATGGAGGCCGCGCTCCACGACGGCGTGGTGCCGTTCCGGGTGGATGGGGAGGCCCGGACGCGATGGAAGGTCGCGGGGATCATCGGCGTCGACCAGTGGACGCGCCTGGCGTGCCAGCTCCGCTTCTTCTGGCCCAACGGCACCGTACTCCCCTTCAGATGCATCTACAAGTCCAAGTTCTTGTTCTTCTGACCGCCGTGCCCTCTGTATTGATGATGTACGATAAAATTTGTACCCATTTACGCTGTTTGGTTCACGTTTTACGCTAAAATTTGACCAAGCCAAAATCCGTGCACGATCGAACGTGATCAATCTACGCTGTTTTAGCCAATATAGGATTTACGCTAAATTTCGTATTCATTTACGATGTTTTAGCTCATGTTTTACGCCGGAATCTGCCCTAGCCAGAACCCGCGCACGATTGGGTGCACGCGATTTTCACGCCGTAATTTTGGGCTTCGTTTGCTGTTACAAAACAGATATATGATTTACGCTAAATTTCATACTCATTTACGATGTTTTAGCTCACGTTTTACGCTGGAATCCGCCTGAGCAGAACCCGCGAACTGCGGCTATAAATTAAAATTTATTTCCTTCTACTAATGCTCCTCGAACCGTAACTGTCCCTTTATTTACGCGATTATGCAGCACGTATTTCCTTATATCAAACTGGTCAAGATTTATATAATGCATGGGTTATGCTATCATGTTACACATCGTTATGCAGTCGTAATACAAATGTGCACATGGTAATATTCGTTTCCGTGAGTCAAGGTACAAAATATCCCTTCTATGCATGATTTATGCACATTACTACATATATTTATGTGTGCGTATTTGTTTTCTCCCGTAACTGCGCCTTTATTTACGCGCACGAAGAGCACGTCTTTCCTTATCTCAAAACCGGTGGGAGATTTTAAATGTTTGCATGGTTTACGCTATCATGTATCACAGCGTTATGCAGTCGTAACCGGCAAGCACATGCAAATATTCGTTCCCGTGATTCGTGGCATAAAAGATTCCATTTATGCATGAGTTATGCACATTTGTACATATATTTATGCGTGCGTATATCGCATGTCGCGTCTCAGCCGGGATACGTGGCTATCCTATGCATGGCTGACGCAAGCTGACGTCCAGTGGGCTGAACGTGACCTGATCGTGCGCGCGATTCCTGGCATGCAAAGATTCCATTTATGCATGAGTTATGCACATTTGTACACAAATTTATGCTTGCGTAATTGCATGTCGCGTGTAAGACGGGATACGTGGTTATCCTTTGCATAAATGGCGCAGGCTGGCGTCCAGTGGACCTAACGCGACCCGTTCGGTCTCCCTGGCTGGGGCTTCGCCCATTAACGGAAGCCCAGGGCTTCCATTACCTCTACCCTATATATATATATATATATATATATATATATATATATATATATATATGAATGTTTGTTTCTGGCAGTGGTGAGAAGCTTCTCACTGAGCCAAAGGTTTTAGGGATGCCATATGCTCTTTTTTCTTTTTTAAGTGTAGATTAAGCAAACCTTTATAATTTTTGAACTACCAGATACCTTTTCTAAATTCATAAATGCTCTGGACTATCTTCACGAAAAAGGCTTTGGTAATATGTTCACAACCCTCCTTTACCTGTTCTCCTGGGCTAGACATCGGATGTGTTGAAGCAACACAAGCGGAGTTGTTTTGTTAAAGCAAAAAAAAACTGTAACTTTATATTGGAGAATATACATCGTTCTCCCATATTTGTTACGGTGCTCATAAATAGGCAAACGTTTTTTTTTTTTGAAATCTTAAGCCTGTGTTTCTTTGGTTATCTTATCTCTATATTGCTTCCAAATACGTTGTCATCAAGATGGATATAGATAATTGTCGAAACGAAAAGAGTGCATGGTTCATTTATGCCTATTCTGAAAAGCATAAGTTAAATATTAAGATACCAATAAAGAAAAACATATGCACTGTTGACTGTTGGGAAAATAACAGGGTCTGCACATACACTTGCAATATAAATCTTTTTACCCAGCAATATAAAAACGATCAAAATATCACGCAAACAAAGTAATACGTCCAGAAACATCCATAATTTTGAAATTCGTCTTTGAAATGCAGTAGGTTCACAAAAATAAAATGGTGCAACTGCACATGTCCTTTATATCTGTACTCAATGGTTTTTCTGGAGATGTTAGATTGATTGGTGGGACAATATCCCAATGCAACTCTCAAATTCCCAAGGCCGAACTCACGCGGGAGTTTGGATGATATATTTTATTTGTACAGAAGCAGATTGCTGTGCTACTTTACATAGATCATTACACTTCACAATTCACATTCATGAAGTCATAATTTTGTTCACTTCTTGTTTAACTATGGCATATAAAAACATACTGTGTTGTTTTGCTTGTATGGAACATGTATTTTAGTTTTTTAGTAAATAAGTTCAGTAACTGTCTTTGCCAGACAAATTTCACTAATCTGGCTACGAATGATGCTTGATCACTTCTTTTGTTTTATCTAAGAGTTCCATCTCTTATGCTTGAAGGCTCTTCTGAGGAGGATCAAGAAGGTAGCGGAGGAGAGACCGAGCTCCCTGAAGTTGATGCACATGGTGTGGACCAAGAGCTCAAGCACCATCTCCTGAAGAAATACAGTGGCTATCTAAGCTCGCTGAAGCAGGAACTGTCAAAGAAGAAGAAGAAAGGGAAGCTCCCTAAGGAGGCTCGCCAGCAGCTCCTTAGCTGGTGGGATCAGCACTACAAATGGCCTTACCCCTCGGTACGTCTTCTTTTTATTCTTCCATTTTAACTATTGTTGGTGACACGTGATTTAGATGCCAATTCTTCATGAACTTTTCATAGCCAGCCACCCAGTGTTAGTACTGACTGCACATTGTAATTCAAGGGTAAGTATATATATACATAAATCACATTTGGCAAATCTAAGCTACATATGGGTCTTTGATCTTCCATGACGGTCTGTTGCTCTCTGATTTGCATATCGGCATATAAAAAGTGAGCCAAAATATGTCAGAGCCTAATGTTGATCAGGAAGTGGCAGGTGGTTATTGGTATTAATTTAACCTTATTTAAGGTATTTTGAAACTTCTGCAGCGTTCTTACTAAATACCATTGATTTTAATTTAAGCAACTATATATTTATCTGGTGAAAAATGAAGCCTTTTCTGATATACAAATTGAAGAGTCTACATTGGTTTCACTTACATGGCTGAACAGAAAATCATAGTGCCCTGAATTGTGTGTTGATACTCATAAGCGCAGATTCAAATGTGCAATTTTCAAGTTTAGGGTTCTAAGTGAAAAAAAAACATTGAGTCCAGGAGCATACACTGAACTTTTTTTTAATCATATCTTCATTTTGTTGGATGCTTTGTATACGGCATATAGCCTGTGCTTCCCTACTGGATATGAATTAACCAACTCTTCCCATCGGTGAGCAGGAGACTCAGAAAGTGGCACTGGCTGAGTCTACCGGGCTTGACCTGAAGCAGATCAACAACTGGTTCATCAACCAGCGGAAGCGGCACTGGAAGCCATCCGAGGAGATGCACCACCTGATGATGGACGGGTACCACACCACCAATGCCTTCTACATGGACGGCCACTTCATCAACGACGGCGGGCTGTACCGGCTCGGCTAGCCACCGGTATCTCGCTTCCATTTCACACCCCACGGCCTAGCTATAAAGACTAATGGTTCCTTCCAGGTGTCTGAAGTACTGAAGACAGGGCTAGCTATCTAATGTTTGTGCCGCACGCATGAGCTGTAAGGAGGCCATGCTTAATTATTCTGTTGCCGTTGCTACTCTATCTATATGCGCCTATGCCTCCGTGCATGAACTATGCTTTAGGTGGTTGCTGCTCCACACTGTGGTGGTGTGCTTTTGCTTTTGTGTGGTCGTATTGTATGCGTAACCTGACAGATGGATCCCTGATTGCTACATGTTTGAATAATTTGCATGATCTAGCTAGTTTCTGCCTAATTTAATGGTACGGCTCATGTCTTGTCAGGTGGATTTGTTATGTGGTTTTTTTTTCAACTTGGGCTCATTTTGCTTCTCAATCCACGTGGATTGTTTCTATCCGAATTGTTTCTCTAATTTATATAAGCTTTGATTAGCTAAAATATTTTTTGGTATATTGAACAAGACCTGAGTGAGTTTAAATTCTAATTAAGTCAAAATCTATCTTAATTTTTTTCCAATCCACGTGATATAGAAATAAATGAAGTCATTTTTGCCGTTGAGTTAGCTAATAAACTAATTGTTAGTTAATAAACCAATTGTTAATTATTAGTTAATAAATTAATTGTTAGCTCTGAGATAACTAACAATTGTGATATTAGCTGAGGATGTTTGGAATCTAACAACTAACTTTTAGTAGCTAACTATTAGTTCTAGAGCTTCCAATCCAAACAGGACCTTAGTGGCTAGTTTGGATATCGTAATCAGGATGGCATGCCAATTTGGATTGGTGGGGGGTCACGCATGGGGAATTATGAATCGCCCTAGGATTGTTTGGATGCCTGTGTATTTAGTTCAGAAGTTTGGCGTGGATTTGAAATTTCACTTGTCGTCCACCTCAGACATCAGGAGAACTCGAGTGATTTGGGAGATTATAGCTTGGGTAACTAGGCGAGTCGACACAACGAGTCCACTACCAATGTACTTTTCAAAAAAAAGAAAAAACTACGAAGGGTGAGTACCATTCTGCACGCACCAGCACGCCAGCACCAGCATCTACTCGACAAGGAGACGAGACGAGGCTGGGTTTGCAGGAGAGGCTTTACGAGTTTACGCGTTCGGGAGCGGTGCCGCAGTCCGGCCGGCCGGCCAGGAGGGGAAGTGAAAGTGACGCCTCTCCCCGTTACTCCGGACTCCGGATAAGGGGTCACACATGTACGGACTGGCGGCGTGACGTGAGTTAAGTTTCTGGGCGGCGGCGTCGCGATCCTGTCTGGTGGACTGGGCCGTGCATATACGCTCGCCATCTGGGCCGTTTGGCTCGGACTGTCTTGAGCCAAAGGGAAATCTGGGCCTTTAATCGGATGGTCCTCGCGCAATTTCCGCCGTCGGTATCGCATTGGAGTGGAACAACTTCCATCCTTGGCGCCGGTTAAGAGTGGAGTTGCCGGCTACGCTCTCTCACGCGCCAGCGACGAGACCGCAAACGCGGGCGGGCGAGGAGGATTATACGAATTCGGAGGCGGGGGCGCGGGGCCACCTCCCCGTAGGCCACCCACGTTCTACAGCAGCGTGTTCGCGCAGGTACGCCAGCCGCTCGACGAAATGACTGCGCCGACTTACGCCGCATAAATCGGTCAGAGTTTATTGGGTTCCTTTTCCCCCCATCTGTGCGGTTGGGTGACATTGCGCCCATTTTCTGTTTGGACGTTTGCGTGTACAGATCGAAGAGACCGGGTGGGAGCAGCTGGTGAGAGCCACACAGGAGACGATGGAGCGTTCTGTGTCACCTTCTGCATCGTGTAAGGATTCCTTCATGTGCTGGCACTGACAATCGGCGCTAACTCTTTATATATATATATATATATATATATATATATATATATATATATATATATATATATATATATATATATATATATATATATATATACTGTAGTACTGTACGATTGTTTGGAGAAAAACTACTGCCATTGAGGCGGCTGAGCAAGGCTAGCGGATGTATTACATATTTTAGTTTGTCAGTTCGATAGTTGTTCAAAGAGATTGTTTCAGAAACCTGCCTGAACATTGTAATGCATATGGACATCAATCGCAAGTGCAGCAGCGTTTTTTTTAGCATCTCTCTAATTCTATTCTATTGTCTGAAATTATGGCTTTATGTATCTGCCAGGGATGAACTACGAATCCAGGACGGATTCATTTACTGGAGATCACACTGCCCAAGGGCTATCCTGAAAGTGCTCTATTCTGATATTTCCATAAACTAGGCCTGTTTTTTATTATATCCTACAGTTGCATGAAATTTCAGAACCGTAGCCATATGTGCCATATGGTTGAACTTGTCTCATTAACAGGACATACCATATCTCCTAAAAATACAGTGGTAAAAAAAGCTCAAGATCAAAACATGTTCTTTGGCGACTCCAAGCGGTAGGTGAACTTCTTTTTTTATTGCTTGAATCATATGGTTGACCTATCCATGAATTGTTATGTTGGGTCGTGCTATGTTATTGGATTCACGCAATCAGCACCTGAAGATCTTACAAGAGTTGTGGTCTACGATGAATGCGATTGGTAAGGTCCTTTGGACTGTTGATCCAACAAAGCCGTCCTATGCTACGTCTCATCGCCGTATATCTTTAGGTGATTCCCTTGCTCATCTGGAAGTAATAGTTGTACTCCTTTTATTTATGTCTGCTTAAATTGCTATCTGTGCCTGAAATCACCAGGTGACGGTTGCTGCATCCTGTTGCATGTTGACGGATGCCAGCCCGACTCCTTACCAGAGTAAGCTCAGATTTCAGGGCTCTGTTTGAAGCCAACCGTGGTTGTTCCCACGCATCACAATTTCTTCCAGGTGTCGCTTGGCGGGCACAGATGTCAAACTTGATCAGCTGATAATAAACTGGTGAGAGAATAGTTAAAAAATGGTATACTCACGTATTTTCTTGCATTGCATTGCATTGTACACGTTTTCTTATGTACTGATGTAGAGGCACCACAGTAATTTTTCATTAAAATATATTTACTGAACTTGCCTATGTGACATGTGCTGTATCTTCTAGAGTTACATTAACCAGCAGCAGGGGGGGCAGCCGGCGCACCCCCTAAGCGCCGCTTGTCCAGTTGTCCTAGGTACCCCACGAAACAAAAATATTTAGAAGCCTTGATGACTGATTGCAAAATAGAGTTTCAGATGAGTGGGTCAGTGCCTTGATATGCTATACCGAGCGAGAGATATTTATAAGCCTTGATGACTACATGATCATCGTGCCCCCCAAACGTAGAATGTCTACTACTCGAAACTCGTGATGTTTTATTACTATTCATGTGGTACATATACTACTGGGCGGGTGCGTGACGGACTGCAGGTGCGAAAACACCCCAGCTGCAGCGGAGCGCCGGAGCCTTCCATTCCGTGTGCCTCAGAGACTGGCTGCGCTTCGTCACCACGACCAGGCAGTACGGTTGGACCAACCGAAGTGTACCAAAATCCTCCTCATAGTGATGCTGTTGCTGTGTTGATCCTATGGTTATTTGTTCAC
Organism: Zea luxurians; assembly: GCA_029449295.1. Classification (NCBI taxonomy): domain Eukaryota; kingdom Viridiplantae; phylum Streptophyta; class Magnoliopsida; order Poales; family Poaceae; genus Zea; species Zea luxurians. The sequence continues at coordinate 44,568,045 of JAOPSE010000026.1, forward strand.
GGGTCTGGTGTCTGTCTGTCTTCCTCGTGTTGGCAGGCTGTTCGACGCCCCTGTTCGGGAACTCTGCCCCTTACCGCAGCGTTCCCGTGGCCGTCAAGATCACCGGCCACTAACACCAAACTTCCAAGTTTTGGTCGGCGTTTACAAGGTCAGGCAGGCGATCGTAACCACCCATTTTAAAGTCACCTTCGATTTTGTTCCACGTCACAGTCACAGAGAAAGGAAAAAAGAAAGAGGAGACTAGTGGCCAGGTGTTACCTTCGGACACGTTGTCCATCATTACTCTTGACAGTTTCGCTCTACGCTCTAGGTGGTGGATGCGTTCGCCGGGTTTAGCGGAGCTGGTTGAAAATTGCCGCCGGCTTCTAGAGAATCACATCTCTAGAAGAGACAGAGAGAGGTTAGCTCCGTCCCCAGTCCCCATAGCCTAATCGGTCAGACCTTTTAGCGTTCTGGAACATGCCCTTCCAGATTTGGATTTGGAACCGCCATTCTGACCAACGCTGGTGCCTGAAAGCCTTAGGGGCGGTCGCGACTCTGACTAACGGCTGGTGCCTGTAAGCCGTAGGGACGGCCGTGACCAAGGTAGCTTTTACCACTACCGGTGGACAGATGCTCCTTGATTCTGACGGTGGTGATACTGGCCATTGGATTCAGTGGACGACACGAACGCCTGGTGAGTCACTGCGTAGTGTGTAGGGTTTAGCGACCTTGCGTGGCGTGGTGCATAGTCTGCCCTTGGAGTTGGAATAGGTGACGATGCATTTGGATCGTGTCTTGTGGGCTCACACAGCTATGGATGTGCCGTGCGTGAAAATGCAGCAGGCATGGAAAGCCAGCAGGCGGATGACTCTGACTCACATGGATCTAGGGCGCCTAGCATACATACTTTAGTAAGTACACGTAACATAATAAGGGGAAAAACACACAAACCATATACGGTCGAGTGATCGACGCGTCACTAACTATGGAGGAAAAGGAAAGCACAGGCACATGGAAGGGTGGGAGTACAATTCTCCGCGCCACGCCTCGGCAGCCAAGCTCGCTTTCGCGGAGTCGCGGATCGCGACTGCAGGACCGCAGAGCGCTGAATAGAAGCACCTGCTGCGCAAGCGCAAGTCCAAAAGACTCCCTTGCAAGTCTTGGTCTGGACCGTGGACGGCTTCCAGAATCCAGACTCCCTGCACGCGCCTACATAAGAAAAAAGATCCGTGGCCCCAGCACCCGCGGCCGAGTCAGAGCCCCAGAGGGAGGGGGAAATGGCGAGCGCGGACGGGGATGGCGGGGACGGGAAGAAGCAGAGCAGGCGGCGGCGGCGGCGGCTGTGGGCGGCGTGCCTCCCGCGGCCGGGGTGCTTTACGGTGTCCGCCGCCGACGAGGGCCCGTCGGCTCACGGCGCCGGCCAGGGGGAGAGCAAGCCCAAGCCCACGCATCTGGTCGTCACGGTCAATGGGATCGTCGGAAGGTGATTTATTTCTGGGGTTCTTTCTGCCTTTATCCTGTTTTATTTGTCCTCCTACTTTCCCTGCTTATCAACGAGCTGGAGCTCGATTCGCCAAGCCAGGTTAGCTCCTGTAACTTTGAGTCGTCACCAAGAATTATACGTAGATACTACGTTCGACAGTGTTCTGGTTACAGACTAGTTTGCGAAGTTAAATTTACCATTTTGTATCCTCCTATGCCGATGACTGATGGTCCTCGTGTCTGTAGTTAAACCTCACAAGACTGTCTTCAGAACTGTCAGAAATAGTAGCGGCCAGTAGAGTCTCCTGCGCATCATTGGCTCTGTTTACACTCACATTCCTGAAACTCTGCTTTGGGTCCACTCAGAGCTTCAGTTGTATCAGTAGTGAACATCTGCATCCACAGTTTAGTCTACCAAATCATGTTGCCTTGCAGTTTGGGAAAAAGGCATGGCACGATGATCGTGGGACTAACTGGTGGGCAGTAGCTGTAGCCTAAAACGCTCATTCTAAGATCGTGATCCATGTACAATATTGTTTTTTTTTTCTTTTATTCAAGTAAAAACACTAAACACTGTTATACGCCATCCTTTTACAATCTGGCGAGTGTAATGTTGGCACATCCCTCGGGGCATCCAAAGTTCCAAACAGCGTGCCGGAGTGCTAGTGAGGTCCATTGCGGTCATACACAGTGCCCTCAAGCAGAGGGGTTGTGCATGCAGTTTGCATTGGTGAATGCATCTTCTAATAGATTAAAACCTTAACTTCAACTTATGATAGTTATAACTGAACAAGTTAGCTTCAGCGATTTTTTACATGTCATTGCTGGGTGACACTCATTTCCACCTTTTACAAGATGCATCCCTTCAATTATGCAGTGCAGAAAATTGGCGTTTTGCGGCAAAGCACTTCATCAAGAAACACCCTGAAGACGTGGTTGTTCACTGTGAGTTAAACAACAATGGAAAAAAACTCTACTTTTAATCCCAAAAACTTATCTAACGTCCGAACAAGCACCCTTCTATCTGTTTTTTTTTTTGTTCTGCTTAGCTTGGCTAATATAGTGGCAATTTTGATTGGGTGGCACAGGCAGTGGGTGCAACTCAGCAGCTCGAACCTTTGATGGAGTTGATGTGATGGGGAGAAGATTGGCAGACGAGGTAAGTGGCAATGAACTAACATTGAAAGAGTATTATGTTGAGAAGAATCAAGAATGAACATTTTATAATTTACATTAATGGACATTTTCTGCCTTTTCCTTCATTATTAACCCCTGTATTGGATATCAGCAGCAGCACCTATTAACCCCCGCACATGTTTCTTTGAATAAACTGTTGCTTTTCTGTATGAAGGTGGCTTCTATTGTTGACAGTAGACCAGAGCTTTGCAAGATTTCCTTTGTTGCGCATTCATTGGGTGGACTAATTGCAAGATATGCTATTGCATTATTATATGAGAGCGAGACACAAAAAGATTCTCATGAAAAGTTTGAGAACCATGCTGTTGACTATTCCAGTAACCAGCACAGCATAGGGAAAATTGCTGGTTTGGAGCCTATTAACTTCATCACTTTTGCAACACCACACCTCGGTACAAGATCACACAAACAGGTTAGGTTAAAAAATTTCAAGCACTTATAATTTGGAAGTTGGTGTTGAATTATTTTCTTTTGTAACCTGCGTTTTGTGGTATATATGTGATATAATCATATAATCCATGTTGAATTTGTAGGATTTTGAATAGTATCGTTAATCATATTTTATACAGGGGAGTGGGCACTAATTATAAACTGAGTTCTATAAGGGGGTGTTTGGTTTAAGGAATCACTACATCCAAATTGAGGTGGTGCATCATGGGTTCATTCCTCAAATTTGGTGGGATGACCTCATTCCTCATATTAGTACTAACTAACTATGAGGAATGAGGTGGTGATGGATCAACTCATTCCATTCCACAAACCAAACAAAAATAGTGAGGAGTGAGAAGATGATGGACTAGCTCATTCCTCAAACCAAACACCCTATAAAAAGGTAATCAGTTAGATGCTTCATTTTCCTCAATAAATCTGTGCCTATTGTTGCTACAACATAAGGTGTCCTTGTTTTCTTTTATTTGACTCACATGACATGATTGCTCTGGTGTACTAAATGCATGTACTTGTTTCCTCATATCAATACTAGTACCCCGTGTTACTTCTTCATAAATGTCACGTATTTACAATCCCAAATGCTATAGTTCAACCATGGCCTTTTATATCACTGAGCTAGTAAAGATAATAATGGCGTTTATTCTCTGTGACTTCAGAAAAAAAATCTAAGATAACCCGTATGGTAACGGATCAAAGAGTATAAGTTTATAATGCTACAGGTCTCATGGCTGCATAGCCATGAAGGATCCACATATTTGACTGATTCGGTTTCTGTTATGCACTGGCAGATACCACTTCTTCGTGGTTCCAACAAATTAGAAAAGATGGCGTATCGTTTGTCTTGGATTGCTGGGAGAAGTGGAAAACATCTCTTCCTGAAAGATACGGAAGATGAGAAACCACCACTTCTTCTACAGATGGTTACTGATTATGGTGGTCTCCATTTCATGTATGCAATAAAAAATAATTCTACTTGTTTCACAGATGTGTAAGTTGGTGCTGATGTTCCAACATGCACTTTGCTTATGCTGCAGGTCAGCTCTCCGCTCTTTCAAGCGGCGTGTTGCTTACTCCAATGTTTGTAATGACTGTATCCTTATCCTTATAAATGCTTCCAGTTTTGACATCACATAAGCCTTTTGATTTATCTATTGAGTAACTATCAACTACCATTACTATGGCCTTGACTGATAAACTAGTTATCGTTGGCTGGAGGACATCATCAATTCGTCGTCAACACGAGCTTCCTGAGGTAGTATATTCACTATAACTCATTTTGGTATTTAAGCTGGGCTCCTGAATCTGAAAATTCATGTGCATCAGCCCCGAAGTTTTATAAACAACAATAGATATCCACACATTGTATATGTGGAAGGGCCAAAAATTGAGGATGTTGATTTTTTGGATGCGATGATTTACGAGGCAAAAACGACTAGTGAAATGGAAGGTGTGGTGCAAAGTTCTCTTATTTTTGCTGGAATGAAGAAATTCCATATTCATACATCTTTTTGTATGTTAAGCCATTGATTCGTAACTATAAATTTGTTCTTATTTTGTGTCTAATAAATTTGTTGTTCTTTCTTTATGATTACTGAAATTATTTTTCTCTTAATTGGATTACCTTTTAACTTCAGAGGTGATGCTCAAAGGTCTGAATAGAGTTTCATGGGAAAGGGTAGATGTTAGCTTCAAAAAAAGTAGACAAAGGATTTTCGCTCATAGCACTATTCAGGTATGTGATTAACCCCCCCTGGCAATCAGTTCATGAGTTTGAAAAACTGTTACGTTAAGCAGAAAATGTAAGTTAGTCCTGTCTGAGCATTGATCCATTCTTTCCATTTCCTCCTTTTGTGTTTCAGGTCAAGACCTATTTCTTGAACTCCGATGGAGCTGACGTGATCAACCACATGATCGACCATTTTGTTTATTAAGATGGGTGTACTAAGTTGGTACCAAGTTCTCTTTGTCGATCGATTCTCGGCCAAAGAGGAACATGTGGGAAATGTTCTTGTTTTGAAGACAGGATTAGAGTTATACTGAAGGAGTAGAACCCACTGTAAAGTGTAAAGGGGTATCTTATCTCTACCCTTCTTGATAATTTTGGGCCGTTTAGGTTCTTTTCTTCCCTTTTCAGAATTCAGAATCTCAGTTGTTTTGTACCCATATACTGGACCAGAATTTGTTCTCCAAATACAAAGATATTTGCTGCGTATTTGCTTCTCCGAACGATGATCCCTTTGTCTTATACCAACTTATAACACAAATCCCTTGTTACTGTTGCCATAAATACATAACTATGTCTATAAATAACCGGTAATATAACAGTAGTTACCAGCTAACAGTTCAAAGTATATTTCGCTAGGCTCCACCAATGTTTTAAAGTCAGGCGATTAGTCTTGACTAGTCAAGAAGTAGGTGCCCTAAGCAACTCGACCTTCTCTATTAGTCGCTCTACTAGTCGCTGACTAGCCACGATTAATCGTGGGAGTTAAGCCATCTGACTTATTTAGGCCTGGTAAAAATAAGCTGAATAACCCATCCAACCTTGTAACTGTAAAGAAGACTTAGGGTCTGTTTGATTGGACTGTGGCGGTGAAAAAAGTTGCTGTGAACTGTGAGCTGTGAAAAAAGCTGTTGTAGGCTGTAAGCTGTTAAAAAGCTAAAAACCGTTTGGTGGAAACCACTAAAAGTCGTTAAAAATTCTTCGATATATGTTTTCATAGTTTCATCCGAAAAGCCACTAAAAGCAGATCCAGTGGTGCTTTCAGATTTGCACTACGAGAAAATCGGCTTTTACAAAAAGCTGTTTCTTGGATCTAGTCCTTTGGTTGGCTTTTGGCTTTCCAAACCAAACACACCCTTAAACCTACCCGCCAGCATGCACGAACAGAGCGTCGTCAGCACGCCAACCGTTGCATCGTCTCGTCGCTTGCCATCCAGTCGGAGAGCCGCCGCATCGTCGCTTGCCATCCAGTCAGAGAGCCGCCGCTAGAGCCATAGCAGCCAGCATGCACGAACAGTGTCGCCGGCACGCCAACCACTGCGTCGTCGTCTGCCATCTAGCCGGGGCGCCGCCACCCGCCGATGATAATGTTGCATTTCTTTGAAGCCATTGTCCATCCAACGTATTTGTGTATCAAGATGCCAAGTATTCAAGGCCCAATATCAGTATATGGCAGTCTCGAGGACTCTAGAAGGGCCAAAGGAACCCGGGTAATGTCAAAAGCTGTGCATAACATCAATGAAGTAGAAAAACCAGAGCAACAAAAGCAAGTCAAGGAAAAAGCATCATGGTCTTATTGGTTTCTTCATCATTCTTCTCCAAGCCACATGATCATAAACATAAATCAATACTTGACTTGATCTTTCTTGAATGATATAATCGACTTCATATCATCACATAGTCTTATTGGTTTTATCAATCATAATTTCGTTTCCTCTTCATCGTTGTCTTGGTCCATCGGCACCAAGTCCTTGCTCAACCTTCACCGCAATGTGTGTCTGTCACTCCAAAGCTTCTGACTTAGCCCTTCACTTTTGCAACCTGATCCATCATAACCAAGTCATGTGTCTTAATCTTCTCCATCTAAACATATGACCTCATGTCATGCCTTTTATGCAATGAGCTCCTTCAATCAACATTAGTTGAGGGTTACAACAAAACCAAGGCACTTTACCATCATATCTCAAGTTGCTCACACTGGTGTATATGTGGACTAATTTTCTATGTATCTCAATAAACTATGGTCTTTTAGATGAGATCAAGTCTCTTTTGATATCTATGACGATGACGGCGTCCCTATATGCATATAAGGAAGTAGAGAACCATACCTGGTCATCGGAGTGGGAGATGTCTACTGGCACGCTAACGATCCCCTACCTGGCACGCCAACTGTCCTGGTGTTGGAAACCAAGGACAATAAGATTTGAGTTCGGTGGGGATGCTAGCACGGACTCACTCCGGATGGTGAATCACTAGGACTTAGACGTGGATGAAGATAGAGGGTTTATACTGGTTCAGGATCGTGCCCTAGTCTAATGTAGTGTTGATCGTAGCATTGCTTGGGAGCGTGTTACAATAAGAGTACCTCTGTTCAGAAGAAAGGTGTGTCCTCCCTTTTATACATCAAGGGAGAAGCCTTACAGTGGAGTCTTGCCTTTGATGAGAAGGAAATAGAGAGAGAGAGAGTTGTCTCCCCAGGTCGACGTGGTGGGTCTTCTTTCCTTTTGTGCCATGGTCGTACCCTCGGTATGGCACTGTCTATCGCGTTGGTCCGTGTAGCGAGTCTGTTGCTGATGTCTTGGTGGTAGTGCATGGCGGGTCCCGTGAGTCTGTCCTAGGGCACGGTCATACGTGGCATGGCTTCACCTGTCGTTGTATGTCCTGCTCACCTTCCGCCATACGTGGTCACATATACGCTCGGTCTTGTGTGTTGTCTCATCTTTTTCGATATGCGAGCCACTATTGAGACTCCTGTGCTGAGGTCTCATATAACTAACCGACCCTACGAGGCAACAGGGGCACGCATGAACCGTTCGCGAGGGCGTACAATCATGTTGATATGATTCCCTAGCGTCTGTCATGTATGGTGCGCACACGTCTAGGTGTGGCTAGGTGATTATGCGTCTTGTCGTAGCTCGTGTGGGCTCGTACTACTGGATTCGGGTCTCCGCCCGCCTCGTAGACTTGCTCGGCGAGGACTTGGTCAGCCGCTTTGCCTCACAGACTTGCTCGGCGGGGACTCGGTCGTCGCTCCGCCTTGCATACTTGCTCGTCGGGGACTTGGTCGATCGCTCCACCTTGCAGACTTGCTCAGCGGGGGCTTTGGATTGGAAAGGAGGTTTATGGGCCTATTTAGGGTACCCTGTTCCTGGATACCCGACACATATGCTAGAGTATTTCTTTACCACAGTCTAATCACAGTATTGCTTAAAACTGAGATATGTTTGGTTACATTGGGAAACCAAAGTGTTAGTAGAGAGAACAGAAGAAACCTCAGAACTTGAGTGGAGTTTTCAAAACTCTAAAAATACCAAAATTTTAGAATAGGCCATGTTATTTAAAACTATGTTTTGCCTGTAGCAACTAAGATCGTGTTTGGAAGTAAAGTTTTTTTAAAACCATGGGTTTTTAATACTACAGTAATCAAATGTCATGACAAAACTATGGTATTTTTTACCGCGTCCAAAACCACAGTATTATAACACGTGTTTGGAAACAATGTTTAAAACCATAGTATTCTAGTATAAGTCTACAAGGAGATAGTCAAGTGGCCAGAACTTTGACTTGGAGTGGAGTTTCAAATACTCTAAAAATATCATGGTATTCATAATACTACAGTTTTTAAAACAAAGTATTCTGTAACACAAACAAACACTTCATTGTATAAAATATTGTGGTATCTTCATTCTTCAAAAACCACAGTATTCCCCAAAAACATCAAAAATACTACGTTGACCCTAAGGGTGTGTTTGGAAATGCAGTTTTGAAGTATTTTAGTTTTGAGATACCATAGTCTACAATTGTACATGACATAAACACTACGATATTACTTTACCACAGTAAAACCACAGTGTTGTTTAAAACCGAGATCTGTTTGGTTCCATTGGAAAAACAAAGTATATGTAGAGAGAAAAGAAGAAAACTGAGGTCTTGAGTGTAGTTTCGAAAACTCTAAAAATATCACGTTTTTAGGTAAAACCATGGTATTTAAGAACTGTGTTTTGTCTGTACAAACCAAACACATTTTGAGTTCCAAAGTTATAGTATCATCAAATATCATAGTATTTTTTTCAAAACTACAAAAAAATACTACACTTTCAAATAGGGTCTAAATGGTTTCCATATGACCAAATACCTGGTGTTGTTTTAAAGTCGTAAAAATACTAAGCTTCTAAACCGGACCTAAATGGCCTAAGCGGTTAAGCATAAGCAGTATAGGAGGGCTTGTTACTTGTGCAACATATTACATATAGGCTGCAGCATGTTTATTCTTCGATCAGGATTGTTTTGTTTGGACAGCGGCAGCGACAATATCGGATGAGTGCTACACACCCAATGGATGGATCAAGATGCGATGAAGTCGTCCATGAACTAGCTTGGCAAGCTTTTCGCACCAAATATATTTTGGGTGGATACTACGCTCTAGTTTTTTTGCGACTCAGACCCTCTTTGGAACAAAGAAAAAATTTCTAAATCCTACATTTTTCTATGTTTTTAAACTAATTCCTAAAAACCCTTAGAGCATCTCCAAAAGACTAGCTAAATAGTTTATCAAGCTAAATTTTAGCTATTTAATAGTAAAATAGCTCTCCAACAGGCTAGTCATTTAACTTGACAATCTATTCGGCTCTCTAAATTCACTCCCTCACTAGCCAAATTTGGCTAACAAATCTTGCTAGCCAAGCTAAATTGCAGGTTGGAGAGTCTGTTGGAATGAGATGTTATATTTAGAGTTTAATCTTTATAGAATGACAAATAAAGAGTCAAATAGAGAGTCAAAAATAAAGAGTCTTTTAGAGATGCTCTTATACCACTCCTATAAAATTCACGCATATCGACTGCTGCTGTGGAATGCCATCGGCTGTCTGTCGTGCAGAGAACCCATGCATCGCGGGAGTTACGGCTATTGACTTCCTGTCGAGTGAAATATCATATGACGCTGCTGCTCTAGTGCCGTGTAGCAGGTCTCACAGCTTGACCAGAACCTCCTTTAAATTCTCTATCTGTTGCACTGCACTGTTCTTTGACTACCTATTTTATGCCCCCCAACGATATTATGCTAGCTAGGACTAGGACAGAGGATCCAAAAGCGTAGTAGTAAAACCGAGAAAGAAAAAAACATGTTTTTTTTACAAGTATCGAAAGAAAGAAAAAAAAACTTTGTGAAAAACATGTTTTTGGAGCCTGGCCATCCGAGTAGGGAGAGTAGCAGCAGCATGATGAAAGAAAGGAAGGTGGCGGCAGGTGTGAAGGACTACACTACACTACTACTCTGCTCCTACTCTACTACTAGCGCCATTCAGCTGTCCATTGAAATCCTTGGACCTCTCTCTGCGCTCGCTTTCGGCAGGGGTGGGGGAGAGAATCTGCACAGGACACGCCCCCCGTGGCCCGCTTCGTTTGGCTGGCACTGGCAGCAAGGGTCGTTCCTTCCATGCATTGCAATGCGATGCGATGCAAAGCCGCCTCGCCCTCGCTTGCGTCTCCGGTTTCCCCTGCCTCGCTTCCTCCCTCAAAGCGGCGGCCGGGCGCTTGCTCCGTCGAAGGACCACAGCAATCCGTGCCCACTGCCCCCCTCCCCCTGATCGTGCAAGGCTCATGTCGTTTTCGCAATGCCAGCTCTCGTGTCTGCGGCACCACCAGTCCACCACCTCAGCTTTCGGTCCGGCCGGCTTCTCTCTCTCTCAACTTCAGCTTTTGAGCTCGCTGCTGCCGAAGCAATGGGCATTGGCCGGCTGGGGGGGCCTTTATGGCCTCAGCGCATTCAATGACCTGATCCACGGTTGTACACTGCTGTACATCACCTCCTGCCCGGCTGCCCCCCGCTCTCTCTCCCTCTCCCTCTCTTTCTTCTCTGAACCGACACTCTCTCTCGTGGTCGCGGAGTACGTACGTACGTACGTGCTCTACTCGTATTGATTCTGAACAACCACAGGCACAAGGAACCCCTGCCCATGTGAACAGTGAGCATGTTGGTGGCGCTGCTTGTCCATCCTCTGTGATCGATATAAACCGGGCACCCTACCTACTGTTGCCGACCTCATTTCAGACAGTGGCTAGCTAGGCGACGTTCAGTGAAGCTCCGAGCCGAGCTCTCATGGAACTCCAGCTCTACCACTCCACCACATCCCTCCTCCTCCTGCTGCTGCTGCTCCTGCTAACCTCTTCTTCCTCTCACGGCCTGCGCTCTGCCGACGGTAAAAAAAATACCATCTTTTGTTCGCCTGCCTAAAAACCTCTCTGCCTTCGATTCGTAGACGTTGTTTACGCAAGTGCGCCGCTTTCTTCTTGATTATTGCAGGTAGTAGAGCGCCGCATTACCGGCTCAAGGATCCGCGTCGTCCACCAAAGGTCAGTGACGTCATCTCGAGTTCCTCTCCCCCCCTCTCTCTCTCTCACAATGACACAACCCCGCCAACCAATTGCAATTGCTTGTGCTCTATTGGGCAAATGTCGGGTGCAGCAGATCGGCGACGGCAAGGGGGCGGCGACGGCGGAGTCGCTGATCGGGTCGAGGCCGCCGCGGTGCGACGGCAAGTGCGCGCCGTGCGGACGGTGCGAGGCGGTGCAGGTGCCGGTGGCGCCGCGGGCCGACAGCCGCGGGGGCGAGCCCCGGCGCCGCGGAGGGCTGTTCGGCAGCGCCGAGGAGAGCTACACCGACTACAAGCCTCTCAACTGGAGGTGCCGGTGCGCGGACCGGCGAGCACTGGACCCGTGATCGATCCGGATGTTGCGATTGCGATCCCCTCGTCAGGTCTCCAGCTGCTGCTGCTGATGAGCCCATTGGTGTACTGTACTTACGTGTTTTCTGTTGCCGGGTGTTCTTTTTTTTTTCTTTTCTTTGAAGAAACTGTTGCTGGTGGATGGTCGATCGATCCATGGCCAGGAGGGATGGTTTGGCAAACGTTCTCGTCTCTGTTCTGTAGCTAGGTTTTTGGATTTTTTGGTAGTGGTAGGCAGCTAGGCATATATAGCTAGCTCGGCTTCGGCAATTTGTCTGTTGATCGATAATCACTTGAAAAACCTGCTGCTTCTTGTTCGCTGTGGCTTGCTTTAGCTTTAATCCTGCTGCGGCTATGTCTTCTATAATATTTTATTTTTTTGGATTGTAGTTGCAGTAGTCTGAATATTTTCAGGGCAGCCGAACAAGTAAAACTTGATTGTAATTGGATTGTAGCTGCACAGCAGACTCTATATATTGCTAAATGCCCTCTATCTCACATCCTATTTTAAACTATACTTCACAAATAGTATAATATATAGTGCAAAACGATAATTCACACTTTCCATTTGCACGACCTGGTGGTGGAGAGAGTTCTTCTTATTGAACGGATATTTTGCTGGCCATGCAGAAATGTCCAAGGTTAGTTGACTACTGATGTGCATGACGAGTTGAACTCGTGTACTAGCAACAGGCTGCCAACTCGCAGTAATAACCCCCCGTGAGCCAGGAGTTTTTTTTTACATCACCTGCCGTATCCTTGCTGCCACAGCAAGTGGGGGGAGAATTGTTGGAAGGAGAAAAGAAAAGGGTCTGAAACACTAGGACAAAACACCTTTTGGAGCTTGGAGGTACGTGCATCATTGCTCGCCCTGTCTTTTTTTCTCTTAGATGAAGAACCTGTACTACCGTAGAAAGCATTTGATACACAGCCATCATGGCCAAACAGATAGTGCAGCGATCTCGTTGTTGCATGCATAAACACTGTACAAATGCTTCTGCGCCGCACGTTTTCAGGTTGTAGTAGTAGTAGTATCAGGCATGCTTATGCAGCAGTATAGGCTTAGGCCTGACAATTGTTTGCTTCTATTCTCGCCAGCCTCGTTGAAAATAAGGAGATGCAGTGTATGCCAATGCAAGCACCGGCATTGCACGAAACAAGGCGCGATTAAGAAACCAAGCATTCCATATAATTTGATAGTAGTCTCAGTTCTGAATCTGAATTAGGCAGGCAGCCACGCAGTAATGCTCAAGATGGTGATCATAATTTGACACGGGCGGACACGGATCTTTCTTTGCCCTTGCCCTTGCCCACCTGGGCAAAGGAAAGCGACACTGCTGAGCCACCATGAATTCACTCTCGAGTCAGCTCTCGGCTCCTACTCCCTCTAGACCTAGCAAGAGGTCATGTCAACTCAACAACACGCAGCAGCGAGCAGTCGGCGTGGACTGGAGTTGAAGCGCCTGTCTCCTTTGTTTGTTTGTTCTCCTCCGTTTCACTTCGAACTAGCCGAACCAGTGCCAGGCTGCACCAATCCAGATGAGGCACACAGGACACAGCCGAACGGATGCGAGTAGCCACCCCCACGTCCACCTCCGTCCAAGTTTATTTAGCGTTTAAAGTTTAAATAAATAAATCATAATGTTTATGGCACTCAGATAAAATATTATAAAAATATATCTCATAACAAATTTAATAATATCGTCCTTTCAAAATCAAAGATACTTCAATTTCATAGTGTTAGGTTTTTTTTCCCTGGACTAAAGAAGTATGCAATACAACAACAGGCTAAATGACAGTATTTTTACGAGGTGATAGATCTGGCCGTTAGTACTTTTAACAGTAAATTTTTTGATTTGTTGACATGCCTAACGGTAAGAAATTTCGTGCGTTGCGCTATGGCGTTACCTGTGAGGAGAAGAAAGTTTCTTAATCCTGCTTATTATAAGAAGATAGTACTCATGACATGTCTAATGCACCTTTGTAATTGTCTAGCATTTTTAGTATAAGTGAAAATAACATTTACAACACGCAAATTGCTAAGGATTTTATGAAAGGGTGCAAAAAAAACTCATCTAATGATTCACTAGGTTTTATCTCAAAATGCAAATAATTCTTTTTTTAACATGTTCTGACACACTTCTTTTATTGTGTTAGAACATTAATGTCAATCACAAAATGCTTTCCATATCTCATATGCACGCTTGAGATGCACCACAAGGTCAAAGTCATTCCTCCCAAGACCTTGGGTGATTAAGTTTCATGCCTTGCTATTGTTATCCATATTTGTTTGATTAGCGTCGTTTACTTGACAGGCACCTGAAAAAGGAGTAGCCATTTTTTTTTCCAATACATCCAACCTTGTGCTTGAATGTATGCCTACATCTTTGGCATCCAAAACTGAAGTTCAACACCATAAAAAAACACATGGCTTTGTAGAATACTTATCTATTGCTATTTATTCTAATCATCAGTTAGGAACAATTAGCCAATAAAACTTGCTCCAATACCACTTGTAGGAACATATGACGCTAGGATATGCAATTAGAAAAGGTGAATGATTGTGAAAGTTTAAAAATAATTATCCCACTTCCTTCTAATTACCAAACCAAAATTGTGCACTTTTCTAAATCTGTACATATTACTGTTACCTTAGTAAAAATGTTTTTTGAAAGATCAGGAGGGGGAGACCCCTACTGTAAATTTTGTATTAATAATGGTAAATTACAACGTAGTGTATGTACAGGTGGCGGCTATGTACAGGAGAATCCTAATTGGATAGTTGAGAAGATAAATCGGAGGAGCTATAGGGTTAAGGTCCTGTTTGTTTCAGTTTATAGATTATATAATATGGATTATAATCTAAATTATATAATCTAGATTATAATCTAGACATATTATAATCTACATGTAGTTGTTTGGTAGTCTAGATTATACAAATGTAGATTATTCATAAAGACAATAATATCCTTGTTTGTTTATTTGAGGTGAGGAATGAAGGATAGCATATATTGTAATTTCTATTTATATAAACATGGGTAGTGGGTCTTTTGCCAAAATAATCTCAAATAAGCTACTCTTGAGGAGATTATGAGATTATCATAATCTGGGCTTTAGATTATATAATCTGAACTCATAATTTAGGTGTTTGTTTACCTATTGAATTGTTTACGCTAGATTATATAATCTAGAGAGATTATAATCCAAAACAAACAGGGCCTAAGACCGCCACTGATTAAGCCAGACTGGGATTGAATTCTCATATTTTCCTCTTGCTCTGTGGATGACCAGGAGTAATTCCTTTGTGAATTCATTTTTGCAACGTTGCACTGTTGGGTATTTGTTTTCAAATATCCATGCATTTCGGCAATTCTAGATACTCCATGTCATGAGGATGATTATTTCCATAGAGAAAGGAACATTAAGTTGTTGCCTGAGGTTAATCGAGGCTTCTTCCGGATGAGCAATTCTAGGAGGGGTGATACCAATGGAATTCCAGCAGGCCTTTGCGAAGTTACATCTAAGAAACAGGTGATATAGAGTTTTCTCCTTTTG
This sequence comes from Zea luxurians, assembly GCA_029449295.1. NCBI lineage: Eukaryota > Viridiplantae > Streptophyta > Magnoliopsida > Poales > Poaceae > Zea > Zea luxurians. The sequence goes on from JAOPSE010000026.1 coordinate 44,583,156, forward strand.
CCAAATGCAGTTTTCACACAACACTCAAGTGTCATGTTCTTTCGTCTCAACATATTCCTTGTGTTAAGTCTATTTTTTAACCACAACCAGAAGAAGACTTTGTGCTTTGGTTGGCATTTGTTTTTCCATAGCCACTTATAAATAATATGAACGTTGGAATGTCCCATTAAATATATGTAGGTCTTTTTTGTTGAGTAAATATTTGAACCCCATATGTATCGCCATCTTCCTTCGAGTTATTTATGGTGATTCGGTCCCAAGATTCACCTTAGTAAAAATGTTATTGACCAAAATTTGTAACTTCGATCGACCTTAAATTTTAAAACAAACTAGATAAACCTATGCTACTAATCTAACTAGAATCACATCGATCAGACTTCTGGATCTAAAGTATTAATAAAATAATATTGTTGTTCTAGTAAATGACAAAAATAATCTAGCTCTATTTTCGAAATTAAGGAAGAATGTTGAAAAAATAATTTTCCAATCTTTTCATATCACTAAGTTGATGCCCAAAAATGATATAGATGATTCAACTTAACTGTAACAATTGAAAATAATAATTCAATCTAGAATAGAAATCTAGGCATGTAATTAATGACCGAAGATAGATGAACGATATTATCATTCTAATCTTGCATGATCACAATTTTAACCATCAAGACTTATATACAAAAATGTTCTCAAAAAACACCTGAGGGTTCTCCCTCAAAACCTCTAAAACCAATAGACTAATTTAATTTATTAGATCTATTGCTAATTATGTCTAAAATTTGTGTCACGAAATTAATTGCTATTTGTAGGAGGGAAAGAGTTTTAATTTGACCCGACTGGTCCCTCCTTGGGCTGGTCGGCCAGCTTCCTGCTCGGCCGCGCATGCGCATCCGCCAGTGGGCTGGCGTCGACCACTGGGGCGCTCGGCCTGGCTTCCGCGCCATGGGCTGTGCAGCCGCTGCGCGCTGTAGGCCGGGTGCACCAGCCGCCCACCAGACCGCCAGCCCGCACGGCCACATCCGAAGCCAGAAGCCCAGAACGTCCAGAGAACGCCAGGCCACCAGCCAAACGGCTGGAATTAGATTTCTTTCTTTTCCCCTTTTTCGTTTTTTTAGACACTTCACGTCCATCTCCAATGCATGCAATTCTTATTGGCACCGGTGTTCGGTCTAAATGTCCCACATCACATAGCAACTTCGATCAATTCGAAACTCTATTCCTCTCTGAACTTAATTCCAAAATGCATCGTTATTGGCTACATTTCATCTCAACGGCACATGCACATTCACAATCCATGCATTGCAACCAATGGCATGCAGTTTTTTTCCTGATAATCTAGATTTATGGATAATCTAGCTGTCATCAAAATTTGAATATCGTTGATTTTATAGATAGGAAAATGAAAGGGCCCTTAGAATTTATTTAGGATACATGAAGCGATGGATTCCTCCCATCACAATGTCTCGACGGATTATGTGTTCATGTAGATTTGAGTGATTTTCATTGAAATGATTCTTACAGGAACCGAGAAGCAAAGTGTTTAGCTTAGGGATCAACAGATCAGATTCGGGTCGAATATTGTAAATATCTATCTGCAATAATATCCATAGTTACAAACAATATCTGTCTGCAACCATATCCACGGGTAGAAAATCATATCCATATCTGTGTCCATTGGGTTTCGGAAATCCGTCGGTTATAACAAAGACAATCATTTTTTAACAATTCAAGCATGATCAATCAGATTTCTTTCCAACTCACCATCATACATAATTAAAAACTTATTAAAAGAACTATACAAACATGCATGTCTTTTAAGAAGCTCTGAACATGACAGCATGGAAGGGGCGTCGGACTAGAAGGGGAGGAGAGCCAAGGACCTATGGGGAAGTGGTGAGGAAGGCTCATCGACGCCGATATAGCTGTACATTTAGGTCAGATCCGATGGGTTAGCACGAAGCACGAAAAAAGTACGATCCAAACATGACACGACACAAAATTATGTCGGGTCGGGTCAGCCCGGCCTAATATATCGGTCCATCCTTGGTCTGAGCCCATGGCCCATGGACATACACAAGCTCGACCCGTTTATGCAGGCACGAGTCCAACCCGTTTATACAAGCACGAAAAGGCCCGTAAGTTAACATTATACACTAGCTGGCCCAGCTGAAGCTCGTAACGGTCAGGCCTTCACAGCCTCACGGTTCACGGTCACAACTAGAGATGACAATGGGTACCTGAAACCCGAATAGCCGGCGGGTTTTACCTGATACAAATATGGGTATGGGATGATTTCTTTACCTATGGGTACGCTAATGGGCGATAACTTTCGAGAGAAAAAAATAATGGGCGAGAACCTCTACCCATCAGGTAGACGGATACGGGTATGGACGGGTACTACCCATACAGTGCACCCGTGGGTAAAATATACCTACACCATATTACTATTTATCGGGTAATTAAAGTCATGTTAGCTAAAAGAAAATACTTTTCAGGTTATTGTTTGTTTGTTTGTTTATCTATCAAGTTACTTTGTTGTATTTTAAGTTGAACTTATTTTTTTTATGTGTTTAATTGTCATTTTGAGTGGTTGACACATTAGTATTTTAGACTTTTCTAACAGATACGGATAACCCGACAAATAAAATTACTCGCGCGAGTACATGTATAGGCAAGATTCTATACCCACGCTATTACATGGATAACCCGATGTATATGATTTTTTATTGGTAAATGTATGAAATGATACAATCCTTTATCATCTCTAGTCACGGCCGTGAATCCAATCTGCAAATAAATAAGTCGTACCAGCACAGATTAAACACTACTCCAATCTGCAAATAGCATGGGAGAGATCACGCACGTTTCGTGCATGCAAGATGCAAGTTGAAGACGTGCCACTGTGGGAATGTTCTTGCAAGCCGGATCGATCGAAGAGGCATGAAATGTTGCGTCGTCTATGGCTTTTCCTAACTCCACCTAGCTCACACATCAGCATAACCCCCGGCATCGCACCATTACGCGCGTCTTGTACCGATCATATCTACCAATTTGGGGCTCTAATATATATTCCGGGCTTTAATATATATTTCAGGTTTTTAAAAATTTGGGCGGTCCGAAATAGGCATGGGCCGAGAGCTCAGCCTGCGGGTCGGCCCACCACAACCTCAAATTAATCATGTCGGATCATTTCGGGCTTGAGCCGGACTTGATCGGACCTACAGACGCCGGACTGGAAGCGTGAAGGCGACGACATGGACTAAAGAGCCGAGAGCGTGTTGGGCACAAAAAATACCTAGCGGACGGTCCGGCGCTGAGGCCGGACGGTCCACGGTCCGGACAATCCGCGGTGGTGGCGCGGTCCGCGCATACGCAGATTCAGTTAGGGTTCCTAGTTTCTCGCGGGATTTGTTACCTAAAACCGCAGGATTAACTCGGGAAACAGTTGGAAACGGATCCAGACCTCCCCTTTTATATAGATGAAGGACTACGACCGATTGAAACCCCCAACAATCGATCAAATCCAGTCTATTACTCGTTTTTTACCTTATGCATTAGGAGTAGTTCTAGTCTAGTTCTAGTTTAGCCCTAGTTTAGTATTCCAATCCCTAAATTCTCCGCTTCTCTTCGACTCTACGTCGATTAGGAGTCTAGGTCGGCCTGCCGAGCCTAGACAACCCCTATGATCTCTCCTCCCCGACGGGGTCCCTCCCGGGAGCGAGATCCAGGCGCCGCCGGCGACCTTCGCCGCCCCCTGCGCACGCGCGGACCATCCAGCCCCAGGGCGTGGACCGTCCGGCCGTCAGGCAGGGAACGCCAGCCCCTGTACCAGGTCGCGGACCGTCCGCGCCTGTGCAGAGAGCACCGCCGTCGGTTCTTGTTGAGTGTTTGGCGCCCGAAAAAGGTGTCAACATATTTTTTTGCGACTCCGCTTGGGATTAGGTGTCTAGACCTGCTAAAAATCGGCCCATAGATGGCCGGTTCTAAGGATCACACCAAGATCTCCACCACCAACATCATCAAGCCGGCCATGGAGGCACTCCCGACTGATGACCAAAGACCCTTTGAAGACCTCATAATGCGCGATGAGAAGGAGGTGATGCGGCAATGGAACGAACAACACGACAAGGAAGAGGCGGAATTGCTACATAAACTCTCCGAACGACGCAAGGAGGCGGCAGAAAAGTACTTGTCACACTTCATGGCGGATCGCCACCAGAAGATCATCCGTCAAGGGGGGATCGATATGGAATCTCTCCTACCTCCACTTCAGGGTCCCGCTGTAAGTACTCCAGATCTATCTCTTGCGACTTTCATGGATCAATGAGAAGATCAGTTAAAGCAATATGTAGATGAATCTATTAAAATGCATTTACGTGCATACGAGAAATCAGCTGCTCCTAGCTTTCCATCGCGAGAGTCTAATACAGAGCCACCCGCGTCAAACACATCGGCTATAAACGGGTCACCCTTGACCCAGCCATCATATGGTATGCCGATGCATGCTTTCGTGTCACCATCACAGCCGCAACCACTAGGCACGCGACAGGTACTAGACGCGACCGGACCGTCCGAGCATCATCTTAGACAGTCCGGTTATACCGCGGACCGTCCGACATATTTCGCCGGACCGTCCGACCAGATGCAGGCCCACACACAAAACACTCAGGTCGCACCGTACATGGCCGGACCACCAGGGTACAACCCCGAACAATTCGGCCCCATCACGGACCGTCCGGTGCATCACGCCAGACCGTCCGGATATGTTGCGGACCGTCCGTCATCTTACGTCGGACTGTCCGGATATGGCATGAACCGGCCGACATATTACGCCGGACCATCCGACTCTACACGAGTCCACGCGCAGACTGCCCAAGTCGTGCCATATATGACCGATCCGTCCGGGTACAGCCCTGGACCATTCGGCCCGATCACGGACCATCCAATTCTTTACGACAGACGGTCTGGGTACGAGACTACCCATGTAGCACCATATACGGCTGGACAATCCGGATACACCTTCGGACCGTTTGGCCAGGTCGTGGACCATCCGGCCTCTTATGCCGGACCGTCCGGATATGCGTACGCAGAGCCAAGAGCTGCGCAATACGCACAGTTTCCACATTCATCGCAGCAACATTATGGTGCCCCACCAGCAACACATTATAATCATACCATACCACCTCATGGACATAGGGCGGAATACTGTTCGACCACAAGAGAGCCTGAGAGGTATAGGGCAGGAGCTGGTGACATTAATAGGACACCTAGCACACACCTCAAACATCCCTGGGAGGAAAGCCGATAGAGTGATGTCAGGCAACCTGAGATTTCCACCCACAAACTCAATGGATGGTCGCTAGACATGGCGGAGAGGATCAGAAAAGAGGTAGCCGGGATGTTCAGGGACAAACTCGGTGTTAGTGTGTCAGGTACAGGGCAATCGCATCGGAAGCCTTATAGCCACCGATTCGACACCGTGCCATATCCACAGGGAACTAGAATACCAGACTTCTCTAAGTTTTCTGGTGAAGGTGGGAAAAGCACACACGAACATATTAGCCAATTCATAGCACACTTAGGAGAATTGGCTGATGGGGAAGCCTACCGTGTTCGTTTATTTTCGTTGTCCCTTACTGATACTGCATTCGCATGGTACGCAGCCTTGCCACCAAACTCTATTAACTCTTGGGAAGAACTAGAGCAGAAATTTCATGAACACTTCTTCTCAGGAGAACATGAATTAGAATTGGCTGACTTAGCCTCAGTCCGACAGGGGCCTGAAGAATTGGTTAACGACTATATCCGGAGGTTCCGGAACACTAGAAACCGATGCTTTCAAATCCATGTCGCAGAAAAACAACTAACAGGGCTAGCTTTCAATGGGTTGCGACCCTACTTAAAAGAAAAATTAGATGGCACCCAATTCTTTTCGCTAGTGCACTTACACCAGCGGGCTATGACCTGTGAAAGCCGAAGTAAGGAAACATCAAAATCGGCTAGCCATAAGATGCATCTAGTGGGATACGATAATTCGGACGATGAATCCACGAATGTATACACCGCCAAACTGGTTTGGCCAGGACAGGCTAAACCTTCAGCGTGTTCTGCTTTACAATCGATTCGAAAGAATCGACAAGAAGAAGTTAAGTTTACTTTTAATGTTGCCAAATGCGATAAAATATTTGACGAGTTACTGAAAAATGTCAACAGTAAATTAACTCATACTATTCCTCCTCCTGATGAATTTAAAAGGCGTGCTTATTGTAAGTGGCATAATTCCTTTTCTCATGCCACCAATGATTGTAATGTTTTTCGTCGACAGATACAATCGGCCATAAATGAGGGCCGATTGGCTTTTCAGGAGATGCAAGTAGACACACAACCTTTTCCTGTTAATACAATAGAACTCACATGCAAAAAGGTCTTGGTTCGGCCCGAAATGGCCGATAAAGGCAAAGGCAAGGGCATCGTCATTGGCGATCCTCACATGTCAGATATATCACAAAAGGAGATTGCTCGAAAGGCTTCGGACGAGAAGGCTAAAAAGTCCGAAGACGCCGGGGGGCAGGCACAGTTAATGAACTAAACACATCAGCTTAGCCCGAGCATCGCATATGGTTCGGCACCTACGTGCAGACGATCCGGTGCTCAGACAAACGGTCCGGCTAACTCAGCCGGACAGTCCACCTATGACCAAAGGCGTCAACCTCTACATGAAGCAAGGAAAAAGACGCAAGGTCAAAGCATATATAGTCGGCTGATCAAAGCCGACCCTACTTTTGATCAGTTGCTCTCCAAAAATGTTAGCAAGAAGACTGTTCCACGTGATCGGTCAACAAAGAAACCCCGGTCACCTGCTAAAACGAAACGGCCGAACAAAACGGCCCAAAAGGCGATGCAATAAGCATCGTCTGTTCATCCTATGAGACCCGGGTACTTTCCACCCGTTTATTCATCGTCGGTATATTGTCCTACTCAAATGTGGAATGGCACGACGATGAATCCATGGTACATGTATAGTCCCTTTGTCTATCCAGGATGGGGGGCACCTCCATTCTATTCATTTTGATCCAGTGATCAAATGGTCATGGCCGAGAAAGATACAATCCAAAACGGCCTTTATACATTGGTGCTTCATTGAATGATCTCTATTTTGAAAAGCCAATGACTTACATCAGGTTTAGTTCATATGCTTTTGATTCGTCAACCTTCACCAAAAGGCAGGGGGGCATATGTTGGGCACCAAAAATACCTAGCGGACGGTCCAGCCCTGATGCCGGACGGTCCGCGGTCCGGACAGTCCGAGGTGGTGGCGCGGACGGTCCGCGCATGCGCAGAGTCAGTTAGGGTTCCTAGTTTCTCGCGGGATTTGTTACCTAAAACCGCGGGATTAACTCGGGAAACAGTTGGAAACGGATCTAGACCTCCCCTTTTATATAGATGAAGGGCTACGGCCGATTGAAACCCCCAACAATCGATCAAATCCAGTCTATTACTCGTTTTTTACCTTATGCATTATGAGTAGTTCTAGTCTAGTTCTAATTTAGCCCTAGTTTAGTATTCCAATCCCTAAATTCTCCGCTTCTCTTCGACTCTACGTCGATTAGAGGAGTCTAGGACGGCCTGCCGAGCCTAGACAACCCCTAGGATCTCTCCTCCCCGACGGGGTCTCTCCCGGGAGCGAGATCCAGGCGCCGCCGGCGACCTTCGCCGCCCCCTGCACACGCGCGGACCGTCCGGCCCCAGGGCGCGGACCGTCCGGCCGTCAGGCAGGGAACGCCAGCCCCTGTACCAGGTCGTGGACCGTCTGGCCGCGGACCGTCCGCGCCTATGCTGAGAGCACCGCCGCCGGTTCTTGTTAAGTGTCTGGTGCATAATTGAGGCACAGCCAAGAAGAGACCACGGCAACGTGGATTGAAGAGCTAGAAGCGGCTGGCGCATCGCAGGCAAGACGGAGCAACCACATGCACATGAAATGGTGGCATGTGGTTGCGCGGATTGTGTGCAGGGGCACTAGAGCGCCTAGAAGGTGCAGTCGTCGGGCAGCCGCTAGTGGTGCAGGTGTTACGGACCGCGGGACTTGGAAGGGGCAGGAGACGCAACACCGGCCAGCAGCGTGGAATTGGGATCTCATTTACTGTTCCTCTGTATCTTTTACTTTAATCGCAAACTACCGGTAACAAACAGCATCGCCACCGGTACCGTTCCACACGTTCAGCTAGCTGCCAGCTGCCTCTAGCCTACAGCATACATGTGCAGGCTATGCTTCACAAAAATCACAATAGGCTCGCTTTATAAGTTACACACTGACACTGGACCAGGAGTTTGTTTGGGATCGGAGTGACCCGGTCGTCGTGCACTCGTGCAGCATGTGCCAGCTAGCCAAGTTGGTGTACTACTGCTACACTATCCATTCCATCCAGCTATGTTGCGTAATGCGTATGCCATTAATGTTTGTGTGTCCGTGACGTGGCTGTAAGACTGTCTTCAGCGGTTCCCCCTAAATTTCATCCCCTATATCCCACTCACGTGCCACGTCAGCAATCTCTCTCCCCCTATATCTCCACGCTCTACAGCGGTTCCCCCTATAACAATCCTCTATACCCCACCACACCAATATTATATACTTTCCTCATCAACTAACTCAACTACCATCAAATATTAAAATTAATTTTATTTATTCTTTGCACAGTACACGGGCGAATTTTGGTCCACATGTAATTAGCAAACTTCATAATTACTATTAATACTTAAGTATAAATACGGTACAATTTTATGTATTTTTATAAATTCAAATTGTCATTCTTCTAGTACACGACACGAGTGGCTTGCACGACACGACTGCCTTCTACCCGAAGCCACGACCGCCTGGCTTCCTTCACACACCTAAGGCACCTATAAATAAGGTACCCTAGGGACATGCTCCACTCGTCTACACACTCACCTCTTCTGCATCATCCGCCATTCCATCAAAAGACCGTAGTACATACTCAAAGTTTAGGTTGTCATGGAGTCATTGAAAAGCCTTGTGTTGTCCTCGTCATCCGACGATTCCGACGATGAGATCGATACATTGTTGCTTGCTCAACATGTTGACCACCTTGTACTAGGAGACACGACCACGCGCCGTAGGCGCTCCTCATTGCCTCGCCGAGTTATCCATAGGGACCACGCTGCTGGAGAAAACCTCATCAAACATCACTACTTCGGACCTAATCCTGTGTATCCATCACATGTTTTTCGTCGAAGGTACATTTCCTAAGTTATTATTTTACTTTCATTTGTACGTTTGTTTTGTTAATTATTTGCTTTATTTTCGTTTATAGGTTTCGGATGCATCGTCCTTTGTTCCTACGTATCCTTCGTGCCGTTCAGCGAGAAGACGAATACTTCACTATTCGATGTGATGCAACTGGTTTAGCAGGGCTTGGTCCATTGCAAAAAGTTTGTGCTGCACTGCGTATCCTTGCGTACGGGTTACCAACCGATGCGGTAGACGAATACATACAGATTGGACAGACTACCGCAAGGGAGTGCCTTATCCGTTTTTGTCGCGCAATCATCTCTTCGTTTAGCGAACGATACCTTCGTATCCCTACCCACGACGACATTGCTCGCATACTACGTGTAAACGCCGACAGGGGGTTTCCGGGTATGCTAGGCTCTATCGATTGTATGCATTGGGAATGGCGCAACTGTCCTACTGCATGGCGCGGACAGTTTTGTGGGCGCAATTCGAGGCCAACAATGATACTAGAGGCAGTCGCTGGGTACGATTTGTGGATTTGGCATGCCTTCTTTGGAATGCCTGGTACCAACAATGATCTCAACGTGCTTCATCGGTCACCTGTGTTTGATCCGTTACGTAATGGGACGATGCCACCAGTGCACTTCACTATTAATGGGACCACTTACAATTTCGGATACTACTTAGCAGATGGCATATATCCAAATTGGCCTACCTTTGTAAAAGCAATTCGCCACGCATTTGAGGAAAAAAGGTTCACTTTACAACCAAGCAAGAGAGTTGTCGAAAAGACATTGAGCGAGCATTTGGAGTTTTGCAGGCTAGGTGGGTTGTTCTACGTGGACCTGCTTATGGTTGGGATCGTCATCACCTCGTAGAGATGATGACTGCTTGCATTATTATGCACAACATGATTGTCGAGGACGAAGGAGATGGTGCAGCTAATGTGGACTTCATTGGCCCCACTGGGCCGCCTGAACCGTGTAACAATATTCCTGAGGTCCGCAACGAGTGGCTAAACAATCATATCCGCTCTGAGTTACCCAACGATCCGGACCAGGACATCACATGTCAGGCCACATACTTGTCTTTACAGCACAACCTCATAGAACACCTCTGGGCTCGTCGAGGCTCCATGGGTTGATGGCTTTTATCCATAATATGTGGTAGAACAATGTTGTTTACTTTGAAGTATGAACTAAATCCTGTGTACCACGACTAATAGTCGTATCTGGTTTGTATGTCCGTAGTTCAGAAGTTATGCTTCCTTGTAAGTGTAATGCCTCTGCTACAAATAAGTTGCATATGTTTGCAAACTTGAAGTCATGTATGATAATCCTTATTATGAATATCAATAATGTGAAAATAAACACTGTTCAAAAACCAAGCTGATGATTTCAAACAACTAAGGAATTGTTCAACCACTCTAAAACAGACATGTCCAAACACAGAGGACCACGGTTCGCCGATACAAAGGTGACAAACACCTTATGAAATACATTAGTACTCTTCACACAGGATTGTTGATGAAATATTCGATTAAACCTTTTCTCCTTGCGATGTAAACAGCTCTCAACTCTTCAGGTAAAGCATCCATGTCCATAGCATAAAGTTTGTTGAGCTCTTCGTCTTTTTGCTTCCTATCTTCCATCATCAATTTTTCCCTGTACTTGTATTTCCTTGGATTGAACCTCCAACTTCTTCAGTTCAACTTCCTTCATGAACTCAATGTTCTGCTGCTTTAGGTCTGATTTTTCTTCACTTTGCTTGAATCTTGCTACTTGCATGTCATGGATTCTTGAAAGGTAGTCAGTAGACTGAGATGAACTGGACATTGACTTCTTCCTTGAAGCTTTCGCGGAGTCACGTCCTAATGGTCTCTTCCCTCTTGAACCACCTTCATCATATTCCACTTCATTAACAGAGCCTGTAGGTGTAAGACTACGGCCAGGCTCCGTCCCCGCAGTGCCTCTCCAGGGGCTTCCATGAACCATGGCATCCCATTTCGGTTCGTTTTTAAGGCGCGTCCAGCAATGCATGAAATGAAATGGCTTTTTCTGTGATGTTGCATAAAGAGTTGCAGCTTTCGATGTCTACACAAGATTTACAACCAGACATCAGTGAACGTATAACAGTACGATTACAGAAACCTTGACATACATAACGTATTCGAAATGAATATCAGTGTACCTTGTCGTTATCTGTGAGGCCACTCTGGTTTTCCCTTAGGACTCTAGCATAGAATCCAGCAAATTTTCCTGTTTCTGCTCTTATTTTGTCCCACCTGCTGCTGAGAGCCCTATTCAGCCTCAAAGGAAACTCACCTCTAAGTTCATTGTACCTTTTCTCAATTCTAGCCCACAAACCCTCCTTCCTCTGCCCTGTGCTAATAACTGGGTCACTACTAATCTCTAGCCATGTTTTGCAAAGCAACATGTCTTCATCAGGTTTGAAGTTCTGTTCCTTTGTCCTCCTAAAAGTCCCAGGTGTATCAGAAGGTTTGGTAGGGCTGTTAACTTCCTGGACACTGTGTTCTGCTTCAGATTCAAAATTTATAGGGTCAGTCTGGTTTGGAACATGGGTGGAAACCTGTGGACATGGAATGGGTGGTACCAGTTGTGGTTGACCGAAAGATGTTTGTGTAGGAGGACCCCCAGGATTCGTCATACCAAAATATGGGTTCCATGGACTACGAAAGGTATATGGATATGGGTCATAATGTCCCTGGGACCAGTTAGGATTGGTCATATGGGATGTAGGATTACTAAACAGAGAAGGCTGTGTTGGGTCCAAACCTTGGGCCTGCCACATCTGAGGATCCCACAGGGGTGGGGGGAAGATTTGGTTACCTGAATTGGGGCTGGCAGCAGGTGGTCGAAAAGGTGTATTTGAGTTGTTCTCAGCCATTCTGGAATGAAATACATAGATACATTAAGTTGGACAACAGATAACAAACTTGGAGTATAAAATACAAACTCCAATTCATTGCACATAAGGGTCACAGAAAATGATCATAAGGATGCACCCATTCGCATAAATTCATTTAAAAGGATGAAGCATTCGACATAAGGTTCTTACAAAAGGAACATTAGCTTGAAGCAGTCCTACATCGGTTACGCATGCATCACAGACATAACACAGAAGTTCCTAATTTATTTGGATGCATTTGTACCACTACGACAAAGGTCGAGGTACCACTAGTACAGGTTCCAAATGCTATACCTAGTGGACCTGTCCGAGTCGTAGGAGTCATTGTCACTGGCCTCGTACAATTCTGGTGAGAAAGGGGGGTGAAAGTGAATTGTCTAGGCGTTGTCTTTGTAGGCTCAGCAAGGTGAATTTGTTCCTCCATCCTCTCCTTCTCTGGGTCAGACCGTGCTTTGCTCTCCAGTGCATCCTGCTCCATCATGTCTACCTCCTTACCAATAGCAAGTAGAGCATTGAGAAGGTAATGCTCGTCACCCAAATGACGGAAAGCCTCTTCTAAAAACGTCCTAATATTGAAAGCACCACTTTCCACTGAGGAAGCAAGATTGAGGACCAAGTTTTGCAGCACTTTGGCATCATGGCTGCTCATCTTGATTGCAATCCTCAAGTTGTTGCTCCTTGGCTAGACAAGGTGCATACATAAAAAAAATTAGGGCAGTGTTGTTACTATTTGGTTAAATTGAAGTGTTCTAGTCACATAGCAAACAGCTGTGGGTTGCAATATAATAAAGTAATGAGGACAAGTAATGAACCACACAGTGCATGGCAGTTACCAAATTATTGTTGGTTGAAATGGTCAAGCAGTGTCCAGTATTTGAACACACTATCCCTGGCTTGGTCCATATGTTAGTTGCTTATAAAAACAAACTTGCATAACAAACATGGAAGCACAGACAACATACTTGGACAGTACACTTAAGCAGATTCATAAAAACAAAGAACTTAAGCGAAAAAAGGATTTAGAACCTCAGTTAGTTGAAGTGGACGTCAAATAAGGAAATTAAATATTTGAAGCTGCATAATAAGTAAAGGTATGGTCAGTTCCATGCAATGCTTAGTCATGCAAGCAAAATTGTATGAGACCTGACTACAAACCATACACAGAGGTACGAAGTCGAATTACAAAAAAGTGATATGCAACAAAAAGGGGATGTGTTGGGGAAGTCTACGGTAAATGGTACTTAGATGTTCGCATAGGAACAAGAACATTAATTTCAGTACGAGCAACATTCACCAATCAACATACAAACAACATGACAGCAAAATAATTGACCACTTACAGGTTGGTGGATACACTGAAATGACCACTACACGATGACGAATATCAAAAGCAGACAAGAGTATTCATGTCGTATCCTATGATCGATAACTGAAACCAATTTTGTTGGTGTACATGATAACGACGGATCAGTTGAGCATTTTAGGCGATTCGGAGGACACAGTAAACCCTAGTTCTCCAAGTTGGCCATTAACAAATAAATCGATCTATGTAAACAACTTAAGTACATGTAAACCCTAGGGTGAATCGAAATCAGGTTTTTTTGGGACACGGATTGAATCGAAGATGTAGAACATGGAGCAGGGGGACACATACCTTGGACCTTCAAGCTCTAATGACGCAGATTGGGTGAGCGTAGATCTCTCGGCGAATCGACGAACTCCCGTTGACCTCCTCCCAGCAGACGCAGCACCGGCGGACAGAGACGACCGGCGGCGGCGCCTTCGCACGGATCGGCGGGGTGGCCTCTCCACGAAGGAAGTCGGCGGATCCGCGGCCACAACCACCTCTGATGCTCGCCGCCCGGACCAATAGAAAGGATTCGGTGCCGTGCGCGCAACCACGGCTACCTTCTCCGGCGGCGTTGCGGACGCGGTTGAATCGCCTGGAGCTCGCTCCACGGAGTATTCCGATCGCGCGCGCTTGTCTGGGAAGCTACCGGCCGAGGGGGAGGCGAGCGCGGTAGCGTCCCCATCCATTTAGCGGGAGAGAGAAGGAAACGAGAGGGGAGAGGAGGAGGAAGAGGGATGCGGTGAAGGGGATAGCGGTCGACTGTAGCCCCTATAGGAGCTACAGTAATAGGGGAGGGGGAGGGAAAAGGGATGCGGTGAACACAGTCTAAAGGTCTCAAGGTCTCGGAGCCGGGGCCTGTCTGACTGTTGTCAGACATGAGGAAGATGACAGCGGAGAGGGACCGCTCAGCGCACAGCTTTGGCTGCGCTAGCTGACGAGCGAGCCCAGTCGGCAACGTCTGTGGCTTTCCACGACGGACGGTGCACGCAGCACCACAGTGATCACTGGAGTATTATTAATAACTTATTATAGCGTGTTTGGTTTGGAGAATGAGCCCACTCCTTAATTTCTTGTTTGATTTATGAAATGAAATGAGTTAATCCATCACCATTTTATTATTTATAGGCAAATAATTAGTAATAATATGAGGAATAAGTTTATTCCATCAAATTTATGAAATGAACTTATAATGTGCCACCTCGTCTAGAATAAATTGACTCTTCAGACCAAACACCTTCTTACTCTCATCTACGACCGCTAGGAATGTGTGCATGTGCCGATGGAGACGAGGCGACATACAGAATCTTTTAGGTGGTGTTTCAAATCAACGCAAGACCTTGCATGCGTTACCTGGCTTATTTGAATGCGTGAACAATATTCTAGGTTTTAAGTTTGACTACAAGTTCATATATTCTAAAAGCTAGGGAGAAAGGTAATCACACTCACATGGCTCCTCAACCAAATATATGATAGAGCGGCTTTGTTTCACCTACATTTCTGAACCAAACAAAAGTCAGCACAAGTCAACTTTATCTTTTAAACATGGGACTGTGTCTTTCTATTCTCATAACTAGAACGAAGCCATTCCGTCCAACTTGGCTTTAGAACTAACACTACCTTACATACGAAATCCTACACTAGTGGATCAGTTGTTAGGCTGGTTAAATGCACAGGGTCTATATCTACTGTCACATTAGCTATCGATTTTATTATCCATCCTCATCAGTTCTTATCTACTCTACTGCTTCGGTACACAACATTTAGCCACAATGTACACATCAACTTTTCTTTGATAGACTTTTAGTTTACATGAAATGCATCATTTTATTAAAATAAAAATGCATTCAATTATATAATTAAGTAAATAAAATTACTTAGTTTATAGAAACAATTTAAAATTATATAACTTAATTATAAATATTAAGTTACATGATTTATAAATATACTAACAAACTACTAATCTTCCTCCTCTTCCTCTTCCACCTCTTATGCCACCTTTTGTCCCTCTAATTTAAGTTGCTTTGTCAATTTTAAGGTCAATTTGTGGGTCTTTTCGTGTCTTCATCCATATCAGCGCTAGAACGGTCCAACAATATTTTAAATTGCTCAAATAATTTAATTTGTGCAATCCTCTCACTAGCCTTGTAGAGCTTTAACATTCATTTCTGCGTAGATGGGGACTCACACTACTTACTGTTGGGTCCTTCCCTTTATATTGAACTCAAGTCATACAATGGCCAATAATGCATGATGTGTCCATACTTTTCTATGATGCTAGCTATGATCATTCTCCAAGTTGAGACAAGATCTTTTTCTCCCATCACTCGAGTCATCGTCATCGTGGACCACACATCACTTAGGTTGATGGTGAAGGACGTGCCATACGTGCTCTAGTTTGAACTCAGTTTCTCTAAGCTTGCTTCAAAAACTTTCCTTGGCCGCTTCAAGCAACACTGATTGCTTATATACAAGCAGTTATAGATACCATCAAAGAGAGTGATCTTTTGATTGCTTATCGACCACCAATCCTATATATAGTTGTTTGGAGGTAAAGTGGTGAGGAGATTTTATGGTGGAGTTATATGTGTTGGCTATTTGCCTCTAGAACATTGATCCAACTTACTATTGCTACCAATGAGATCCACCGAGTGCAGTAGCCTCGCGTGCACCTAAAAATATAAAATAAAAAATATTTTGGACCTAAAAATGTGTGGAATTTGAAAAAAAATGTGTACTTGCTAGTCCTCTATCTTTGTCCAGACCCTTTGCTATTAGAATTGTGGAGCACTAGAGTAATCAGACTAGTTCGAAGCGGCATCACTATCGCTGCTTAGGGGGTACTGTCATGGCTGCTGGATGACAAAATGGAGGACCACCATATAGGGGAGGAGCACCAAACGGGAAAGAGAATGGAGGATGAGCACCATATGAAACATAATATTGAGGAGGAGCACTATGTGGTCCATATAGAGGAGCACCATATGGGACATCATATGGAGGAGGAGCACTATACGATCCATATGAAGGAGCACCATATGGATATCTATATGTGTATGGAGGAGGGTATGGATAAGTGAATGATGGAGGAGGAGTAGTGTTGGAGGTAGGAGCTTGAGTGAGAGGAGGAGCGTCGGTGGTAGGTTCATTATTAGAAGTAGGAGCATCTATGGAAGGTAAGTAGGGACACAGAGGAGAAAGATATGTGTATGGAAACCTGGTTGTGGAGTGAAGGAACAAAGATGGGCAGAAATATCCTCTCGACGATGATGTATGTGAGAAAGACCATCGAAGAAAACGTCCCCACACCGCCAGGGTGTTGGTAAGTTATGAAGACCGGTTGTTGAGCAAGTTGATGAAGGTTTGAAAGTTTGAATTGCACCTAGGATCTATATTGAAATAGAGAGTGAGAAGCTACAATATTAGAAAGATGAGAGAAATAGAGAATGAGGGGTGTAAATGAACCTAAGTATCCCTCTATTTATAGGTCGATTTCTAGGATTTGTTTCGATTTTTTTTCCGAACTCTATAACTTTAAAGGGTGTAATTGTCGCATGCCCGCGTTCTTGTGTTCCAAATTTCTCCCTAGACAAAAAAAATAATTTATAGAGTTAGAGTGTAACTAAAATATAGAAAAACTGATGCAAAATACTAGAAAAAGTATAGAAAAATATTTTTATACAGATGACCCTTGAAAATAATGATTTCAAAAGTAAGTTTTCTCGATGATGCTCTAACCTCGCGTGGTCGTGTGACACGTGTATGGTGAGCAGTTGAGGAAACCATCATTATGTTATGTAAAGAGCGCTACTACTATATTTATACAAAATCTTATGTGATATCCGAACAGATCGTGGGAGTAGCTAGACGGCACGGCAATGTCCTGGCTTGCACTTGAAATGAACCGAGGCCGTTGGCACAGGCCGGGCCGGGCCGGGGTCCCGAATCCCGGTCGTGTTCGTGATAATTGATCCTCTCTGATCGTCTCCGTTGACAACGATGGAACCAGGAACCGTGATTTTTTTCCTGTGCAATTCCGGAGTGTGGTGCCTAGTCCCCGGTGATGGGCACGTTAGCTAGTTGGACACACATGGACCACTCCTCTGTCCATGACCATGCGGCTATGCATGCGCACGCTTCCATCATGATCCTATCCCGACCCCCCGGACCCATGTGCCATTACTGGACGCGATTGCTACAGGGCCAGAAAATGCGACAAGGACACCGGAGCAGTACGTAATAATGAATGTGCGCGATGCCAAGGATCGTCTGGAGATCAGGCCGGCCGGCGGGCGGGCGATGTGTGGACGACGACGACACGGATCGGAGTCCGCGGGTCACCAACAGCGCTGACTTCGTGTGCTTGGTTTTGGAACGATATGGTCGGGTTGGAGCCAATTTATTTTTCTAGATTGGATTACACCTATTGTTTATTTGGTTTCAGTGACAGGTTGAACCTAATTCTTATTTGATTATAGGGTTAAGTGGATTAGAGCTGCACCATCTCATATTTGTTTCGTGGTGAAGAATGAACTGAATATAGTCACCTTCCTGATCATATTACCATACTCAGGATGATATCTTCAATTCAATAAGATGACATCATTCAAAATAAATGAAACTGACACTATTTTAATATTTGAGGAATCCACAATGATAAGATATAAATAAATTAAAATCATTATTGACTAAGTCATAAATTTTTAGTGACGAGGTCTCACTGTTACATTTTAGTCATAATTAAAGGATCATCCCAACAACATCAAGATGCATTTCAGTGAATTTGTAATATTTGTCATCACTAGCAGGCTTGTCTAGGCGGTGACGAACACTGACTTTTATCTGTTGGACGACAGCACTAGCAAGTCTTGCGGGTTGTGTGCTGGTCTCGAGTGGATAAGATATGGGTGACGAGATGGTGAGAGGACGTGGCTCGAAATGGTTCGCTTGTTCTTGAGGAATCACTAGAACCCACATTTTCAATAAGCATTTCGACCTATAACCATCCTAACCTGTGAGACTTTTGAACCAAACAGGAGTTGTTATGGTTTAAACCCGTTCCAAACCGTATCAACCCGCAAAACCAAACACACCCTAACATTTACGTACATGTCATCTAACTTATAAAAACATATTTTATTTTACTACCACCACCCAGTTGATTATGCGCGCGCGTAATGAAAAGCAAACAAATTAATCGACTGAGCCCGCGCGCGTGCGTAAAAAAGGAAACAAATCAACGTCAACAAACAGCGAACAAGCCGCAAACCTGCGGGTTTAGATTCCTCCTTTGCGCGCGCGCATGCGAAAAGAGAAAGAGGTGCATATATATGTCGAACTATTGATCGCTCGAAACCAATCGGTTGATCGTTCGCGTGCTCGTTTGTTTCCACCTGCTCAACACTTGTCACGTCGAATGTGCCAGGCAATGACGCAAAGGCCAGTGGGAAGTCGGAACAAAAAAAAAAAAAACGCATGGTTGAGGCGGCTGCTTTGCATTTTTTGTTTATTTTATTAGCGATGCCAAGTGTGTCGTCACTGGTTTGGCGCACATGTCACATGTGTGTCGTGAGCGAGTGAGAGACCAACGTACGAACTAGTACTATGCAACTACACTACAAGAGCTGGCGTCACCTACCTACAAATGCAAGCGAAGAAATACTTAATCTTTTATTTACTACTACAAAAATAACATTTGGCATCGGTTATAAATCGGATGTAACACTAGATTCTAAATTAAGGCCTTGTTTGTCAGCTTATAGATTATGGCTTCGTTCTAAACTTCTAGAACTAATTGTTAGCTAGCTAATAAATTATTATTTAAGTTGGTATAGCTAGCAACTAATATTTATTTGAGAGGTATAACTAATAATTTGTTGCTCTATTAGCTGATCAGTTCTAAACCTCTCAGCTAATTCTAACTACTAACTATTTAGAGGTTTAGAACAGGGAAAAAATTTGGTGCAGGCCTGCTGCAAACCAGAATGTTTGCAGCCCTCATAAAAAGGAGGATAGACCCCACCTGCAGGTCCACCAGATAACGTTTTAGTTATGTTATTGCTGCCGCGGATGGGGTCTATCCTCTTTTTTGTGAGGGGCTGCAAACATTGTGGTTTGCAACCAGTCTGCACCAATTTTTTTTCCTTAGAACAGGGCCTACACAAGTACCTAATTTATGAGTTGTTTGTTTCTTCCTTAAATTATCTAAATTGTATTATATAATCTAGAGGGTAAGCAAATAGTGCATAAGGGTCTGTTTGGATGGATTGTGGATGTGGAAAAAAATGTTGTTAGCTGTGAGCTGTGAAAAAAATCTGTTGTGGCCTATGAGCTATTAAAAAGCTAAAACCGTTTGGTAAACCACTAAAAGCCGTTAAATGTTCCTCAGTATATGTTTTTATAGTTTCATCTAAAAGCCACTAAAAATAGGTCCAGGGGTGCTTTTAATTTTGCACTGCGAGAAAGCCAGCTTTTAAAAAAAGTTGCTTCTCAGCCCTTTGGTTTGGCTCTTGACTTTTAGGGGGCAAAAGTCAAAGCCAAAATACAAACCAAACACACCCTAAGTCTGTGTCATTTGGGCTTTCAATCCGTCACTACCAGACTCGCCTTCTTTGCCGAGTGTCCCAGACACTCGGCAAAGATCATTTTACACTCGGCATAGACAACAAAAAGTACTCGACAAACATTTTATCGGAAAAGTTTTTTTGTCGAGTACTTTTTTGGATACTCGATAAAGATTTTGCCGAGTGTCTTTTTGACACTCGGCAAAGAAAAGCACTCGGTAAATCTTAAACACAAAGATTTTTTGTCGAGTACTTTTTCGGATACTCGATAAGGACTTTGCCGAGTGTCAAAAAACACTCGGCAAAGAAAAGCACTCGGTAAATCTTAATCACAAAAAAATAAAAAAAGTAGAACATTTTATTATTTTACTTTTATAATAATTAAAGGAGCAACCTCTCAACCGTAACCATTGGCCTACCCCCCATCATCCTATCATTTTCACTATTTTTTAAATCATATTTACATGTTTTATGAAGGTGAGATTCAAACTCACAACCTCTCTCTTGCGCATAAGATTCTCTACCACTACACTACTACATCAATTGTGTTTATATTACATTTTCATTCCTCATGTATTATAACAAACAAAAAATAATTTGATTATTTAAGACATTAAATGAATTCAATTGAAAATATTGCCAACTATAAAGTTACATAACTTTTTAAAATCTACAAGTTCTATTTTGATAGTTTATACATTCGAGGCAGTTTACAAAATTTGAATTTCAAATTTGAAAACTTCACACGAATTTCTCTATGATAAGTTGATTTCAAATTAAAAAATGTCAATTACAAAGTTTCATTACATTTCAAGACCTACAACTTTTATTTTGATGGTTTTCCATGTGAGGTAGTTTAAAAATTCAAATTTTAAAATTCAAACATAGTTTTGCATGAAAATATGATTTCAAACCAAAACATTGTCAACTATAAAGTTTCATAACTTTTCAAGACCTACAACTTTCATGTTGGTGGTTTTTACATTTGATGTCGTTTTCAAAATTCATTTTTTTAATTCAGACATAATTTTCGTTGACAAGATGACTTCAAATAAAAAAGTTGCCAACTGTAAAACTTTATAATGTCTCAAGGTCTACAAAGTTTATTTTGGTCATTTGTTATCCCACATAATGGTTCTAACATTATTCACAAATTTATATATCTCTCTTGTAGTTTCATAAACTACGAGATAGATATAGGTTTTATGCAATACGAAGAAATGATCAAAATATAAAATGCACATCTTGATGAGTTATATAAATTTGTAGTTGAAAACCTTTTCAATTGAATTAATTTAATGCTTTAAAATATGATTTTTAAATTGTCTTTGCCTAGTGTTGAAAAACATACTAGCAAAGAAGCTCTTTGCCTAGTGTCAAAAAAACACTCGGCAAAGAACCTCTTTGCTGAATGTTAAAAAACACTCGACAAAGAAACTCTTTGTCGAGTGTCAAAAATAAAACACTCGACAAAGAGTTTATTTGTCGACTGTTGTTTTTTTACCAAGGGTTTTTTGTTTAGCACTTGGAAAAGAACTTTTTTGACGAGTGTCCGAAAGAAAACACTCGATAAATTATTTGGCACTCGGCAAAGAGCCGAATTCTGGTAGTGCGTATTAAAGAAGCCGTGTTAATTTATCATCGATTGGAGATTTTAATTGGTACTAGTGGATCAAAAAGTGTGAAAAATATAAGCATATGGTTTAAGATTTTCGCATGAAATATACACGCATAGATGCTATAATTTGATATTTTCATTACTATCAGTTAGTGGCTTCAACTGATACTAAAGGATAAAAAAACGTGAAAAATGTAAACCCATGAGCTGAGTTTTTCACATGTAATATGCGCACATATTCAAATCTAAGACCTAAGACTTCATGTGTCCTATTCTTACCACTATGTTATAGAACTATCTATGACTAATAAAAAAGGAGCAATTACACTAGTATCATTGTTTTATAGTGTAATTACAGATTTGCCTATGTTTTTTAGATCTTTATATGTTTGTCCCTGTTTTTTGAAACCAAATTAAATTATTGTATAGCACTACTCTGTTATTTGTATATAACAGTGTTATGTCTTGATAAAAAGACAAAAAACAATTGCGCATGGAGCAGAGGCATACAACAATTTTGTTTTAAAAAAACATGGACAAACACCTAAAGTATAAAAACCAAGGACAAATCTATAATTACACTCCAAAATAGGGGCACTAGTGCAATTGCTCATGAATAAAAAGATATTTTTTATTTTATGATTCTTTAATAATAATTGAGGCTAAAATTCAGGATTAAAGGATACCTTCTAGTATATATAGTTTGATGTTACTGATGGACATTAGAATGGACTATATAGTATTGGTTAGAGCCATCAACTAGCACTAATGTATGCTCAACAACTTAAAACCGGTTAAAGACTATGGTCACTACTAAAAAAGATATTAGTATTAAATAAAGCTACCAACAGATAATAATGACTTTGGTACTACGTCATAATAGCATGTTTGGTTGTGTCACATTTTATCTAAGGTTAGTCGTTTGGATTGAAGAACTAACCTTAAACAGAAAAGTTGATAAAATAGGCAGCGAACCAGAACATAAACTAAACACTAGGTATATGCCCGTGCGTTGCAACGGAGACATATAATACATAAGTCCCCGTTGCAACGCCTGGGCACTCACCTAGTGAGAAGAATGAAGGCAAAAGCATCAGGTATCTTGCTGCCAGGAACACCGTCAGGGAGAATAGCAGATGGAGTTGTTGACGAGGGGGTCTCTCGGTCGTCGATGTTCCGCGCGGCCACTCGCCCTTCTCTATCTTCCGCCGCCAGGAAGAAGCGAGGGAGAAACAACCCCAAACGTACGCACGGCGAACCGAAATCATTTCTCCAGAATATATGAGGTATTTCAAGATTGAATACCAAGATTGCCGAAGCGGTATATGAGGTATTCCAAAACAAAAACAAAAATATACTACGGCTCTCAAAAAATCCAGAGTCAACACCGGAGTTATGCCAGCCAAACATCCCGTTTATGAATTATACTAAGTTGTACAGTAATGTCGTCTCCCATTTTTCAGTTTGCATGATCCCTTTATCTCAAATGCTTGTGGAATAGAACTATGGATCCATGAGAAATCAGACGGTCCCAATTAATACCACGAAATTCGCATGTTCATCATGTTGAAAACAACGGTAGCGACGTCAAGTTGCGTGCATCGTGCACTCTGATTCGTATGAACTATGCATTTTCCTATGGACAAGGAATCTGAGTATTTAAGAACTCACGCCTGCTGTACATGTACCCATTTATTTGGCTTTTCTACTTTCCACACGCCAGAGCATCCCACACGCGAGATGCTTTGTGGCATGCCTTGAATTTGAATATACTTCAGGCTCCATCCACGGAGACGCTTACCTGTGAAGTGATCAGACACAGTGATTAATATATGATACCCAACAGTACCATGGTAAGCCTGGTGCCCTTAATATAGCGTGCACCACATTATTTTCTCAACTGAAGCTGAATCTGAAAATTTTGCCCGCTCACCAGGGGGACGCCGTCGTGGGCGGCCGCGAGGGAGCCCTGGCTCGACGGCGCCTTGGAGACGCGCAAGCACGCCGTCGTCCGCCGGCGGAGGATGGGCCTCCTCATGATGCTCAGGCTGCTCAAGAAGCTCTTCCTGGCGCACAAGTCCGGCGCCGCCCCATCGCGGAAGGCGCCGCCCATCTGACGCAGCTGAAAAAAATCAAGCCTTTGATGAGTAGTGCATGATGATGTGTCAGGTGTATATACGGAGGTGATCAATACACGCATGCTTCTCTCGTCTCGGTAGCACAGGACCAAGAACTTGCTGTTTGATGTTCTATTTCTCTTACAAGTTTCTCTTGTGTACTTGTGTCCCTGTCGAGAGTCTGGTTATGCCTTGGGTTTTGCTTAAACTTTGACGAGCTGCAACATGTTACTGAAATCAGGGAGGGCAGCTACCAGAATTCTGCATTGAACAATATTATTTGTAAAATCAGTCACATTTTTGCATCCTTTGTCAGGTTCCTTAGCTTTTTCCAAAGCTACACAACTCATTAGAATGCCGCCTTGCAAAGCGTGCTATATAATCTGCTCAACTCCAACTCAACATCATCAGCTCAAGTAAAGACACAACTGTTCGAGTGAAGTAGTGAACTGTGCACAAATTAAGACTATCTGACTCTGCTACAGTTGCGAAAATGACAAAAAAAAGAGGGAGGATCCGCATTTCCCAAATTCAAAATATGGACTCCTAGCTTTCAGTGTTATCTAATAACAGGTAGAACATGATTCTGCTTGCAAAATCTGACCATCTAGAAGAAATGCCAGATAGGATCTCAGCAAAGGAAGTGTCAAATTCTCCATCAAGCTATCTTAGCTTTCAGTGTTACCATTTGCCCATATAAACCAATAAGCTTTGGTTTTCAGGGCTCAGGGATATCCACACAAACAGTGTTGTGGAAGTATCATAGAATAAATATTAATGAATTATACTTGGATTGGAATAGTTCATAGTTCTGACCTTAGTATATTAAGTGTAAACCATACACAAGCAGTGATAAAAAATGGGTGCTCTCAGGATCGAGATAAAATATGACACCCTTTTACCAGAATAGACAACTCAAATTCACCATAATCTATTGTGACGTTATTTGCATAAAACTAAGGGTTAGAAACCTTAGCACAAGAATCAAACTCAGTTTTAAAATTCCGGTGAGAAAATGTAGAAACAGAAACAAACTGTAGTAGAATTCCTAAATGTATCGGAACTTACTTTTATTCAATGGCTGCAGTAAACTATGTTGGTATTGTTCGTCACTTAGAAATGTTCTTGAGTAATCCAGACAAGGAACCACAGTGTGTTGATTTGTACTCACACTGCTCACAACATGTCTGAAGTAACTGAATATACTTCAGGCTCCATCCACGGAGACGCTTACCTGTGAAGTGATCAGACACAGTGATTAATATATGATACCCAACAGTACCATGGTAAGCATGGTGCCCTTAATATAGCGTGCACCACATTATTTTCTCAACTGGAGCTGAATCTGAAAATTTTGGCCATTGTTTTTAAAACTGTCCAAAGTAGGGTTCAAATGGTTGATATCTTGTGCATTGAAATAAACAAGCAGTGGTACACAGTAACTAATAGTAATCCCTCACCTCAACATGTCGTGGCAGGCGGGCCACAACATATGGTTTATGTATAACAACAGAAGCTGGTGTGTCTGACCAAATAATTCTGCCGTCTTGAATAAGTTTACCATTTTGATCAACGAATACCCCAATGTTATCCTAAATAAACATACAGTACTATAAAGAACTAACTGAAACTAAATAAGGAAACAAGAATCCTTCAAGAAGCTAGTTAAGTGTTGGGAATCTCAATGACTTCAAAAGAGATTCATATAAAAACTATTGCATTCAATATCATAGTTTGCACTGATATATTGGAAAATTTCTTGCTGGTATCAGTGCTATCTTAGTACATGAAAGCTAAGGGTCTTACATCAACTTTGACATAAACATTTCAGAATTTCACAAGATAAGGTTCCAATGTCCTTAAATTAGAAAATGGAAATAAGCACATTGTTAGAACATCTGCCACTCTTCTCGTAAAGCATAGAATGATGTCACTTGAACACTTGAACCAAAAAGGATCACCCATCTAACAGATTTATGAAATGGAACAGTAATTGGACACAGCGTCACGAACATTGAATTATTGAAGTATTATACCTTGCCAAGGATTAGTTCCCCAGTAGGGAGAGGCACAACTAAAGGAGGAGCGATCCTCCCAGAAGAAAACACTTCTGTTAGTGCCCCGGTCATGCTATTTATTATCATATATTCCCGCTTGATTCCAAGACATATGTTATCACCACACCAGGCCATTGATTTCAGATTATCTGGCACTCCAAATTTCTTCACTTCAACAAATTCTCGCCCATCTGACAAACAGAGACAAAGACATGTCAGAGTGACATCATTGAAATAACCAAATCCCATAGTCTATAACATCTCTTTTGAAGCCATTGAGATGTAATCCAAACAGCAGCATTACCATTTGTTATGTGTGTCATCAAAGATGAGGGACTCAATATCTTGCACCACATGATCATCTATCTCAATTCTCAGGGTAGAGTTATGACCAACTGCACAGTTATGGACATTAGTAACTACTGTTCCGTGGTAACAGAAAGATCCTTGATGCAAAAGGACTGACCTTGACAAAAGGCATCCTAAGAGCCCTGTTCTTATACACTGTCGTTCTATCAGGTTGTCTGGACGGGAGGATCCAATCTCTGCAGCCAAGTAGCTCAAGTATGTCAAATTCAATCTAAAAGAGACTTATGCTTAAGAGAAACAGAACTGACAGAGGTATGCATGCATGATACACCATGCTCCACTACCTTAAACAGAGTTTGTTTCCAATCTGGGCATGTACAACAAAGGTTTACAAACAGTTTTTATTATCATGCACCAGGTAAAAGATTATGAAGTAATTGAAGTGAAATTTAAATGCTCGGTGCAGAACTTACTTGGCCCTTGTTAGAGCCACGTTTGTCCTCTGTAAGTTTGATAGAAACCCAACTGTACCAGCTCCATTACTCCTGACTGTTGATATGATAATTATATCTTCCTCCGTGCCTTGGAAACCATCCACAGATTTTACTTTCACTGAGAAATAATCATTCCTCCTGCAGGCCTTCCCAACCTTTTCCTGTATTGCTCTAACTTGAGCATTGTATGGACACACAACACCAATAGAAAGCTTGCTTCGTGTAGAAAGTGTCTCTACAATAGATAAAAAGGCAAAAACATTATAACCTGCCCAAACATAAGCTGACTTGGTCTTGATCAAATGATATAATACTTATTAGAGAAAGAAATGAAACATACAACTACAACACTGTACATTATGGCTGCCCTTACCTTTTAACAAACTTTGCACTATCATCACTATAATATGCAACGGAACCGTACAATAACACGATAACAATATATATTCTAGATATGTGCCCGTGCGTTGTGATGGAAGTAAAAGATTTGTATGAAACATTGATACGGAGCAACACACATCATTATAATATGCAAAATACGTGTGGAAAACATTATCAATATCACACAAATTAGTTACAGACAAATGTGTCAACAACTGTTCACTAATCAGCTAATCCTTTTTAGCGATATCGACAAGTCTTTGTTGTATGTTTGCAGGGATGGCATATCGGCACGAATTGTCCTCATAACTTAAAAGATCAATCACAAAATTTCTTCGAAGAGTCTTTGCATCCTATAGACAAAGAGATAAGAGAATAAAACATATTATCTTGTAGAACGAGATAGCTAGAATGTAAGTTTTGAACATAAAACAAACGTACTACACTCACCCCAACAAATTTCAGTCGTCTGTCATTCCCCCACATGGCCATAGCTTGTAGAACGAGGTAGCTGGTATTAAACCTATAGAATAATATTTGGGCAACTATGTTTTATACAATGATTATTATAGAAAAAATTTAAACTGCTGAGAAGGTGGTACGAAGAAAATACCCTCTTAAGTCAATTGGAACACCAGTCTGAATTGTATGTTCCCACTTAAAGATATCCTCCGCCCATCCAGAACGTTTCTTGTTGTAAGCAATCTTATATTTTTTTGAGGCCATGATAATCGCTTCCGCGAACCTCTTGTATGGCATGTGTTTACACCAATCTTGAGTCGGTGTAAAATCGATAAAAGTCACATGCTTTTTAACATGATCTATTACGAAAAGGGCGTGACATCCATTGAATTTCCATGGCATGAGAACCTGCAAAATATCAGTCATTAGGATCCTACAACAGAAGTGTCCTTTATAAATACATTCGAAATGAACACATACTTACATATCTACAACCCGTGATATAATAATTCATTGATGGCCAACAATCTAGTGTTTTGGCCAACTCTTCTGTTGTAGGATCCTGATGGTACTTTGGAAGTTTACCAAAACCAACCATTCTCTGGACAGTATATATACATGTACACATGATGATTAGATGTAGATACTATATATTAATACATTAATGATTGGAAACAAACTTACCCAAAAACGCATGTCCATATAATGCTTTCTATTATTTATGATTTCTTCTTTCGGTCTACGTGACTCTTTATTGGCAAGCAGCCGAACAGCCATATCAAAACATCTTAGAATCATATCTTGAGTTGTCGTTAATATGTTTTGCAGGTCTTTGACAGATATTTCTATCTTAAAAGGATTGAAACTTCGCACCCATGTTCTCCTGTAATGTAGCATGACGAAACTCTATATCAAGAATCTAAGTAGTCGATATACATAAAATAAATAAATCAATGAGCACTTACTCTAGTGTCGTATCGTCTTCTATTGCCATGATATAATCACATAAAACATCTATTGAATCGGCTTTGGTCACTGGCATATCCTTTGTGGAAAGACCAACCATTAAAAAGTCATTGGTGCAACCATCGTTAGAGACTTTTACAGGAGCTCTTTTATCCCAATCATCAACAAACCACCTTTGCAAGTCTGCTTGAGTAATAGGGCCTTCCTCATCTTCAAACACTACTTCGCTATCATCAAGCACGTGGAGTAGTTTCCTCTTATTAGAATCTGTTGGGTTTTCTAATATCTCAACATCAGATGGGCTTCCAGAGTCAACTTCTTTTTCATTTTTGTATAACAGACACCCCCTTCTCTTATTCAGGTCTGAAGATAGTAATATAGCAGCCATTTTTTTCCTAAAGTGTGACATGTCATCCTACAAATAAGAAACAATTATTTAGCATTATATATGTAACACCGACTGTAGATGTCCATATATGTCATAGTAGTAATAATATACCTGGGTAAAACTGTCAGACAGTTCATCCCCTGTCCAGTATTCGATATAGTTCAAAAGAAAGAGGCCACATGAAGAGCTACAATATACATTAATACCAACATAAACATTAGTATGAATGAAGAAATTGGTAAAGAAGATCTTAGGACGTACCTATCTGTCTGCTTTGCATATCCCATGTCTATTTCTCTGAGCGGCCAAGAAGCAACTTGGAGGTCTGGCCACCTGTGGTCTTTTAACTCCTTACGTTGAGATATCATAACTATTTGTCTTTGCAGTCCTTTAATCTTTATATATGGTAAAATAAAATTAGAGATTGGGATAAGTTAATATTGAATTCATAATTGTTTAGTTTGTGCATACTCACAGAGTCAGTGAGGTCTTTGCGGTCTTGTGAAGTACCAAGTGAATCGAGCACTTGTATCTCCATATTTCTTGCATGGATCACAGCAAGATACCAATGCGTCTCTCGGATGTTTATCGGAATAAACACCTACAAAACAATCATAAATACTTGCATAAGAATAAAATACATATAAATACTAACTGTTCAGATTGCAAACTCATATGTACCATGTCATGGTCTAGGTAAAGTAACACCCTTCGTTCAGCGCTACATATGTGTGTCATGTCTTTAATTGGATATAGCTCCTCTGTTTTAATTTCAAGATCACCATCTCGCTTCAGGAAATTGAAGTGGAAAGCATTTTCTATGTGAACGCGACCTCCAGATCGGCACTTTAGATGCTTTTGAGCTTTTATCAAATTTATGTAACAGTCTATAACCTGCAAGTGTGTAAGTTGTGGTTAAAAATACCAGGATGAGTAAAAAAACTTATACATAACAACGTCGCCAAATATAAAAACTAAGCATGCATTACCTCGTCACCTAAATATGCGCTCGGCTGAAATAAACACTCCATCCACTTCCTTTCAACAAAGGCATCATCAATAAGAACGACTTCTACCCTTGGTTCACAAGGGATTTCCTTGATAAAATCGATGAGAGCAAGATCACCTTGCGTGCAAATATAGTCTAGGAGCAACCAGTTATGAGATAAAACTAAAATTAGTTATTACAAAAAATACAAATTGATCCATACAGAACTATGAAAATTTTAATACCTTCTCGAACTATTGCGGTTGCCACCGATTTTTTTGGCTTGTTATGAGACAAGCCTACAAATAGAGATTCCATTCTCGCGGGACAAAAACCTACATTCATAACAAATTGTTAGATGCATAAAAATTATTATTGCTAATTTCACAAATGATCCAAAACTCAACAATACTTTAAGATAGTATGCATGCTCTAATAATACACAAACATGTGCGTCTCTAATAAAAACAATTGTAGCATGCAAACATGACTTGATAATACACCAGACCAATCAAACATAAGACAAACATCATCCTATTAGTTTGTTAGCTGAACATGCAACTCTTACCATGGGTCTAATTTGTTAGGACCTCTTTGTAGACGATGTTCTTGGTATATGTCCCACAATCTACGGTGGGGGTTTTCTTTACACCCTTCCTTGACTTTTTCCTCCCATCGACAGCTAGGATGACAAGAATCTTTATGTTCGATCGGGCCGTCGCTCTAGATAGAGCAACATATAGTTGGCCATGAGAGAACACTGGTTCAGGCAAGTATACACCAACATTGGGAATAGTCTGACCCTGTGCTTTGTTAACCGTCATTGCAAAGCTAAGCCGTACAGGAAACTGCTTTCTTTTGAACTGGAAAGGGAACATCTCTTCATCGGAGGGACACAACGGTATACGCGGTAGGAAAATCTGTTTTCCAACGTGTTGACCGAGTACAATCTCTGCGTCAATGCTATTTCTTTGGAAGCCACGAACGACCAGCCTGGTGCCATTGCAAAGTCCATTTGCAGGGTCTATATTCCGGAGCAATATAACAGGACATCCAATCTTGAGCTTCAAAACATGAGGTGGTAGCCCATTAGGCGTCAATGTGTTTAGGAACTCGGGTGGGTAGTAGTTGTGGGGATCATCCATGGCGCTATCGAAACTATGATACACCATATGCTCCCCTTGAAAACGATCAATCATCTTAACATTTATCATATCAACCCAGTCGTTCCGTGTTGACAGTATCGCCCTTGAAGTGATGTAGGTGGAATCAGACATATTTTCGTTGAGATTTGGGAAAGCAAAGTCTATTAGGTTGTCAAGATCGTTGTCACTCCCACTGTAAGGCACACACACATCATCAGGAAGACGAATGTCGCCGTCACTATTTGTTTCCTCAGTTCCACCGCCTACGCGCAGCAAAAACTCCGCAAACCAAGGGTCATTTTTTGCTCTCATGTTGCTAACAAGCTTTAAGTGGGACATGGACTCCCATAGGTAAGACATTCATAGCGAAGACGCGACCACTTGAGCCCTTGACCCTTTACGAACAACAGGCAAGACCTGTCTGAAATCTCCACCGAAGACAATGGTTTTACCACCAAATGGTAGTGCGGGGCGACCCATTATATCGCGCATGCTATTGTCCAGTGCCTCCACGGCTTGTCTCTTAGTCATAGAAGCCTCGTCCCAGATAATGAGAGATGCTTTCCGTAGCAACTCTGCTGTTCCACTCTGCTTCGTGAAGCTACATACAGCGCCATCGTCAATAGTGAGTGGTATCTTGAAGCGTGAATGGGCGGTTCTTCCTCCAGGCATTATGGAAGCCGCAACGCCAGATGTAGTTGTTGCCACTGCAATCTTGCCCTGGTTGCGTAGCGTCGCGAGCAGCACTCTGTATAGATAAGTCTTCCCGGTGCCACCAGGTCCATCCACAAAGAATAATCCGCCCTGATCGGTGTCAACGACAGACATAATCTTATCATAGGCGGCCCTCTGTTCCTCGTTAAGAGAGTCTTTAAGAGCCACATCTTCCACTGTCGGTTGGATACTTTCCTCCTCGTAAACCTCCCGAGCAGTACCAATAGCATCGTCATACGCGTCGATCATAGGAGGTAGAGGGAATGTCTTTATGTCCTTTCCCATTGACTGCAGCATGTTCCTAATGTCAATCAATACCATCTGCTCAACATGAGTTTTGTTCTGACTCTTGTGTTGATAGTCCTCGGACATAGAATCTTTGTGTTTCTGCCAGAGTACAGCCACATCGCTTGGCTCACAGTAAACCAGTATTGTGGCAAAAAGCCGTCGCAGCGACGATGGCATCTGGAAAAGAGCACGTTCAGTGAGACACTCATCCAGTGTGTTGTCCGACTCAAGTAGTCCCCTTCTCTCTGCTGCCTCACGAAAAGTCGGTAGGGTGACACCATCAACTGTCCTTAGATCCACATAGGAGGCGGCGCCGGTCACGTGGTTTAGGAGAACACGAAGATAGTAGCGCTCCCCCTCAGCCGGATGAGCAGAGACTATCCTACCGACTTGTCCACCTGTATCTCGTTTCCTCCGTTGCCATACTTTTCCCTTACCACTCTGCCAAGTGTACCACTTAGGGAAGTCACGATATAGGATGCCACGAGCCTCCTTGTGTAGCCTATTCGCCTCAAAATATGATGTGAGCATCGACCTATCAACACCTGGACGGTTGACGACTCGCTCGACCATTTGTCGCTCGTGAAACGCCACCATGTGCATGTTTGGAAGATGGAGTTGAAGTTGCATAACAAGTGGAGATATCTGACTAAGCTCAAAGCCGTATATCCTCCACAAGGCTTCCAGAGGAGTCACCCACCTTGCATCTCTATACTGCTTGATCTCATCAACATCATCATCTGCCTTGCTCGCATCTCTCATAACAACAGACGCACGATCATGGCCTTTGTATATGTATTTGAACAGATATTTAACAGCCTTGATGCTCCCACATGCCTCGACATTGATATGGCAGTTGAAGAGACGAAGGAGGTATGGGTTATAAGGGACAACCCATCTATTGTCCAGTTCGCACCCTCGGACCTTTTCTTTACGGTCATCGTCATGACGTCTATAAATAGGGTACGAATCCTTCCCTTGCAAGGTTGTGTCACTGAAAGGCCGAGGGTAATGATTCTTGCACGATTTACGACCCTTAGTGCATGGGCAGTTAGGGTTTAGCGACCCACACGGGCCATGCATCATATGCTTGATAACCATCTTTCGTAGTTCAGGGTACTTGTTGCTTGGGATCTCGGCTGAGATCAAAAGGTCGTACTGCTCAGGACATGTGAGCTTGTACTTCCTCTGCATTATGAGTAGAAAATGGGCATGCGGCAAACCCCGCTTCTGAAACTCCACGACATAGACGTAGGCTCGGACCTTACCAAGAATATCCTGTTTAGTCAGCCGATGCTTTAACTCTTGTAGCTTCGCATGAAAGACACGCACTACAAGATCCGGACGATCTTGTGGTGTCTGCCTAGGTAGAAGCTCCCTCCTTATCTCATCCCAGTTAGGGTTACATGTCATGGTAAGAAATATGTCTGGTTTACCAAACTTCCGCACCAGAGCCATAGCATCCATATACCGACGTCTCATGTCACGAGGACCGCCAATAAACGACGTCGACAGCACAGTTCGCTTGCCAACCTTCTCTCCTCTAATATCTCCATCTAGCATGCTATCCACCAAGCCCTGGTACAGGTCTGCCCTTAACCGATCCTGATTCTTGTGTATGTAATCTAAACGAGAGTTCTCAATCTTTATGTACGTGTCGACCGCGAACTGCTGAAAAAGCCGCTTTCCATGAAGTATAGGATTGAATACCCCGGGGCGAATCTGGAATTTGTAGCAGTAGTAGTCACGTACAGACACACATAAATGGCTAGGAGATTCTGCATACGCAAGGATTATAAAGTGAGTGATGATGAAAAAATAGTTAATAATGCGCAAATATTTCAAAATATAAACAAACAACTAACCCGCATCTTCATCATTTGCATTACTTGCCCTATGTGTCGCACGGTATGCATCCACTTCGTCCATGGATACTCCAACCTTTGGGATATTTGCGTGCCAGCCAAGTTCGCCTCTAGGGAAGAACAATGGATATGATAGTGCATCGTAGCATCCATGGTATGAGCGGATGCAGTGGCTTGAACTGTCCTTCCCATGGAGCATAACACTCTTGCTGAACTGGCCTCGCCCTTCGCTCCCTTCGATCCAGACAGCAGCCACCTCTGAAGTGAGAGGTGTGTTATATGTCTTCTGGTTCAACGTCTGGTCTAGGTTCAACGCGATACGATAGTCATCAAGGTTCTCAACGTGACCCATGGTCCTAAGGTGCTCGGAGTACGAGTTTCCACGTAGTATGTCGACTATCTGTCGAATAACCTCTTTGTCTTTCTGTTGATGCTCTTCGCGACACTTACGGTACCGATGCTCGAGAGTGGGATCATCATCATAAAAGTAAAGCTCAAGGTGTTTATGCTCTGCCCCACCATCCCTACCAAATGACTTGATATTGTGATACATCATACCCTGTGCTCGGAACGTGTATATACCAGAATCCCTTACATTAGTTGTCATACTATCGAGGCAACAGTATAGGGAAGTGAAAGAGAAATGGCCATTAAAAAACCTAATGTTATCACGAAAGTGCCTAGCATCAGAGTCTGCACTATCCCACAACCTCTTGAGTTGGGGAGGGGTCTCCAGTGGGGCTAGCTCAACCTTCCCACCACGACAACAAAAACCAGGTGTCTCATACTCAAACTTCTTCGCGGTGCAATAACCGCAGTTGGGAACAGTCTTTAGCATATGGGTTTCTTCAGGGATGTTGCTATACACCTTGTCGTACGGGTCAGGAACATCAATGGCACTCGATTCATCTTGACTACCATCGATCTCTATATCCTCATCGGTATCCTCATCTGATATTTTTTTTGGAAACAATGAGTAAGACATATATGTATTTATATAAGCATTTGTATCATATCATAAAAAGATTGAAATTAGTACATTGCCCAGCGAATAGGTATCCCTCGTTCTCATCAGCATCGTCTTCAAATACGACACCGTCATCGTCATCAACTGAGGGTGAAAATACAAGCCACATAAAATACCTGGGCATTCAGGATAAAAGGGGGGGGGATAAAAATGATAGTAATTACCATTGTTGTTGATCTTTGCAGACATATGGGGTTGTGTCCAATCATCCCCTTCCTCAGCGTCACTAATGATATCCTCAGCCACAGTAGCCATGTTCCTTGAAATGGATGCTTCAAATTGCCGGTTTCGACGGGCTAAGATAGCTTGTCTTTCACCACGTGGCACATGTTGTTTACGTCTTAGTGGTCTAGTAGACATACGCAGTGAATCAGCATCCTCGGTCTGTGTTGAAGCTGGTAGGAACGGGTTACTGGCGATATCAGGGATAACCCAGTCGCAGGGGGTAAGAGCGGATCCATTAGGTTCAATTGCATCTGTTGTGGGGTGTACAACCTCAGGGGTATATGTTGGGGACTCCATGGCGATGGACTCCTGACTCAATGTGTCAGCCAACAGTGCTCTACGTTTTCTTATGTACTCTATCTTTGACCCTTTCCGCTTTGGTGTATTATTATACAACCTAAGGCGTTCACGATTAAGCTCCCTCTCGGCTGGAGTTAAGTTTTTGTACCGCTCTCTAAAGTAGGCAGCCCTTCCCAAATTATGGTTAGGCGTGTTACCAACAGTTTCATGCACACCGCCTGGAATAAGGCATGTATACGTTAAACCGCCTGAAAACAGCTGTTTTGCAAAATTAGTTGAGTGAACAGTCATGTACCTGGTGTCAGAAGGTCTCTTGTTGCGAAAACATCGTCTGACTTGAATGTCTCATTCCTATGCAACCAATCGCTATCATCATCTCGATTCACATTTGGAACTACCAAATCAACAGTGGCAAAATGATTTTCATGGCTACAAATCTGTATTTCTGTATTTATAAAACGATCGATGGAAAAAATTGTGATAGGTATACCCGCAATACCTTGTGTTGCAAAGTTTGTGAAATCAATTGTGCTACAGCCATCTGAAAGACTAACTGTGAAACAAAATGAAAATCAAAATAAGATTAATAGACATTCACTAATCCACAAGAGGATCTATTAAAATAATTAGAAATTTAACTTTTTCATCACCTCTAGATGCCTCTGTCTGTATAGGAGGTCCTTTATTTCGTTGGCTTGCTTCACGACGTTTTCTACTTTTCTCGTTTTTTTGTTCAACGGTCATCGCGGCATATCTTTCCCTTTCCCTTTGCCTCTTACGTTCCTTAGCATCGACATTTGGACCAAGCCTTTTCGATCCATTTTCATCAGCTACAATATAAACTTGTGTATTAGTGTTACCATAAATACTACGTTTCAAACGTTAATCGGCACGCGTGTAATAACCTTTACCTATAGTAATGGTGTTTGAGATGTTTGTCAATGGTGTGCGTCCATCATTATGTTCCATCTGATCTGTTTCTGTTGGTTCTCCGTTCTCCATAAAGAAACCCTATCATGGACAGTGGAATGGCTTAGTTAAGTTTTCACACAGTACTTGAGTAAGGTCTGATTTGGTGATCAGGGATCCTGAGGGGATCCATAGAAAGGAATTCCGCTTGCCATTCAAATAGCAAGGAGATTCCTCACACATGGATTTGTAAAGCAAGGGATTCACAACACTAAATCAATCAGCACGCTGTTGCTACCACACAAATTCAGGTCTCACATACATCCATCCTCAGGCGAGCTGAGTGCTTATATAATCTGAACGGTATTGACCTGTGTCTACCTGACCACATTTTACAAGCAACAAAGTGTAATAGTGCATTTGATCTGGTTGTGATTTGTTCCTTCACCCAATTCAAATATTCTGCCTGATTCTGCGAAACATAGGCACATTTATCCACTCACTTAGATCCAGTTGCATACAAGATTATTCTCATAGCACTCCTGTCGAAGGGGTCTTCCTGTACCACTATTTTTGTTTGGATTGTTTTTGTTTAGTGTCCTCATCTAGCACTTGGTGATCTCCTCATGTCCACAATATTTGGCATCAAGGAGCCAAGGACAGAGCCCTCCAGTGCGAGCCAGCTAATGACACTGGCCTGCTTCCAAGTGCCAGTCTAGCTAATGACACTGGGTGATCTAGATCTGGATGCTGCTAAGCAAGGGGATTGTAGCCTTGAAGGCCGGGCTGGCATACAATGTTGTCCATGGATTCTTACTGCTAGTGAGTAAGCAGACCAGCTATGCGCAAATGTAACGGTGCAGTGGCAGCAGGAGAAAGGAATCAGTGGCAATACTCTTGCGTGGGACAAGTAATTGATAATGTTTTCTTTTGGTAACATTTCCTTCTTTAACAAGTTATGTGTTTACATATTGCGCGACATGGTGGATGCACTGGCCAGTACCGGTGCCGAGGATCCCACGGCCGTGGACGTCGTCGTGATGCAACTGATGCCGGAGGAGGAGGCGCTCCAGCTCTGCACCGGCTGCGTCCACCTCTAGACTTTCTTGCATCACCTATCGCCCTGCAGGAAGGTACGCCCACGTCATCCCCACCCCTCAAGTGTCCCTTCGCTAGGAATCCCCATCCCCTCACCCCTACAATGCCGCAACGATGCCTGCCTTGGAAGAATTTGGGGATGAGTAGCCCACGTCGCAATGTTCCAGATAGCGAACGAATGAGGGCAAAAGAGAGGAAAAACAGGGCAAATATGTCTAAGACAGGGCAAACATGAGTATATTTTTTATAATGCTTCTATTTTGCAGTCTCTTGTTGTTGCTTATTCAAAATCCAACAAATTCATTGCTACCATGTCTACTGCAGTCTTTAAACTGCTTCCAAGGAACAGACTGTCTGATTTCAGAGAACAACTATGGCAGCTGTCTTATCTGATCTTATCAATTTCTTGTGGTTCTTGAAG
The DNA here is from genome assembly GCA_029449295.1 of Zea luxurians. Lineage (NCBI taxonomy): Eukaryota > Viridiplantae > Streptophyta > Magnoliopsida > Poales > Poaceae > Zea > Zea luxurians. The sequence goes on from JAOPSE010000026.1 coordinate 44,621,011, forward strand.
TAGATCCTCTGTTTGCTGATACCTCATTTGATTATCTGAAGGGAGGGCTATGAAGTTAAGGACAAAACGGCCAGAATGGAAGTCTCTTATGCCTCTACAATTGAGCAGATTGAGCAGGAAATCTGCTTTGCGTTTGTTTTTGTTCCCCAAGGTTCAGTCGGCTGGTCAATCGCCATATGGTACCCAGTTTATCTTAACGTGTATGATTTGATACCAATGAATGGATATATATATCGGGCAGGCCTGGGCATATTTCACTCAGGAATTGAAGGTTCTTTTCTCTGCCATATGCACACATATTTTCCCTGGTTAATACATAATCAAATGCTGGCTCATTTTCCTGCATTTCAATGTTCAGTTAATTTCTCCTGTATCCTTGAAAGTTAAAGTAACATCTCATTATTCGTTTAGCCAACAATGCTATCTATTGTTGTGATGTATCTGCTCTCACCCTATGAAGTTGTTTTTGCTACATTACCAATCCTATCTTCATATAAGTTTGTTCAATGCCTGCATGCCATAAATCTACTCTGGCCATTAAGGCCCGTCTTCCCAAAGATTTTCCCCCAAATCCTGCCTTTTGTGTGAAGTTGAACTGATTCTTATATTGTACGGTTCCTGTGAAATTCTTGGGTTCCTAATAGGTCCCTTGGGTATGCATTGTTTCACCTTGCCTAGATGGGCTACATATTTAGATTCTTTTTGTGTTGTCATTGATGTGTCTAGCTAAAATCATTTGATTCATATAAAAAGGCCGCTAGGAATCCCCATCCCCTCACCTCTACAATGCCGCAACGATGCCTGCCTTGGAAGAATTTGGGGATGAGTAGCCCACGTCGCAATGTTCCAGATAGCGAACGAATGAGGGCAAAAGAGAGGAAAAACAGGTTCTGCAAGGTCGTGCCACCAGAGTCTCAATATTTTCGTCCGCAGCATGTTCATGAGGTGTGTTTTGACTTTCTGATTTTTGGTGTTGGGATTTGGGACTGGTATATAATCATCAAGTGTGTAGGATCTATACATAGCTCATTTACAATGTTGTTTACTTGTTGGTATGCCATGCACAAGAGTTTCCTAAGCTGTAATTGTTGGTATTTTATTTTTTTTCTTGTCAGTATCTGTACTACCAGTAAGAGTGAGTACATATATAAATTCTGAAGTTTGTGAGTAACTACACAACTAATTTGTTGAGTCTCTATGCTTCAATAATGCCTGGCTACATTACAGATGAGTTCTCTCCAGTTTCTACTACAACATGTTTAATGCTGGATACTTGTAATCCCATACCGAATCATGTGTTAGATTGTACTTTATTCTACTATAAGTAAATAATTATTGAGCACAGTAGCACAATATCTTCTTGTTTGCTTTATATCGCGTTTATTTCGTTCTTGCTATTGCGGGTATTATACCTTCATGAATATATGATAACTGAAGATCATTATACTGCATAACCCTCCACTCTTCAGTTTTTCACTATATGCAACACTTGAATGCCTGATCAGTTTGAGACATGAATTTCAGGACGATATGAGCAGGTTTCGATTTATAAACCAGATCTGCTTGTGATATCTTGTGTGTGATGCCATGATTATGCCAGCATATTGTTCCTAATTTCCTATTGCCATTTTTTCAGTTTCTTTTGTATGAGCACATGCCATTCTCCCTTTACTGCATTTTCTGGGATCATCATGCTATCATTAGATTATAGGTAGTAATATGATAGTTTCTATCTTCTTGCAGATGGTACAGATTTTGCAAGTATTAATGGAATGAAAAATTGGATTTAGTGATTGAGCAGGTCAGCGGTTTAGTTCTGATTTCTGAATGTGATCCTCTCTGCCCCCTCGTACCAATACATGCACTCAAATGTTTTAGGTATCGATGTGAGCTTTCATTATACAAGAAGTATTGTATCATGCACAACACACTTTATTTCTAACTGTAGCAATTTCTTGCAGCCAAACAGGCTCCTAAGGATTTCCTTCAAATCATTGATTTTGACAAGGATACAATAATGAAGATTCTTAATCGAGCCATTGAGGTTAAGGTTTCTTTTACCAACATAACCAACAACGGCACATAACCTGGATCATTTTTCTTTTTACATATTTGATCTATTTTCTCCGTGCTGCTTAAGCACAACAATCGGATATCATTCTCAAAACTACAAGCACTATAGTCGTTAGTTAAAGTAAAATTTTGTTAGTGGGAATATATTATTATGAAACAACAACTGGTATTTATTTAACTGAAATAGTAAGTGTGTTTAATTCTAATAAACCAACTTGGGTCCTGATATGTATATGAATGCGTGCTGTTTTTGAACTGATATCATCATCTTGGCAGTTTTTTTCAGTGTTTTCTTGGTTTGTTTGTGTTCTATCTGATATGAAGATCAAACTCGTTTATCTGGATGTAAACACATAATTGGTGTTTTGAGTTGATATCTTGCCTCGAGATCATGTTTGTTTAGTTGTCTTGGATATTGTTACTTTATGTTCATAGTTCATAATTTACCGCTGTCATTTGTCCTTCTCATATCGACCATATTGCTGAGTTCTTAATGGCAAACAAGCATTCGCAGGCGAGCAACAATACCAATCTTGAACTACAGGTGTTGGCCCGTGACAGGCTCCTGGGATCTGACAAGGTACTAATGCAAAGCCTTTTGGCACCCGCCCCCAAACAAAGCACGCTCTGTGGTATGTCTCACCGACGACAAACTGAGAATAATTTGAGTTCTTAATGGCAAACAAGCATCCAATCTTGAACTACAGGTGTTGGCCCGTGACAGGCTCCTGGGATCTGACAAGGTACTAATGCAAAGCCTTTTGGCACCCGCCCCCAAACAAAGCACGCTCTGTGGTATGTCTCACTGACGACAAACTGAGAATAATTTGAGTTCTTAATGGCAAACAAGCATAAAGAACAGCAAGAACAAAGGAACACAGAATCAGAGAAAAAACAAGAGTTTATATATTCACTGTTCTCTCTTTGTTTCTGGAGTTACATCTGATATTTTCGTTTCTGAGTGACCTCTGAGATTTTTGTTTCTTGAGTTACATATGTAGTCTGTAGAGAGTGACCTTTTATTAACAGCAAAGGACGCAAGGGTGAATACACATTACCGTGTGTACTTCTCAGTTTCTCCCCTCTAACTAATTTTGCCACCCTCGGAGTCATCTGTTCACATTTTTTTTATATACTGATTTTACAACACTGTCAGAAAGGGCTGTGGTTAGAATGTTTCAAGTTGAATTAAACAAAGGGATGTGGTTTAGTCAGTAAATAAACGGAAAGCTTAAAGAACAGATAGGGGTGATCAGGATTACCTACAGATTTGGAGACTATTTGCATTATCTAAATGTATAACCCATACAGATTATTACGGGAATTCAAAATCGCACAAAATATTTATTAATCATTTGCACGGTCAAAAACTTCACAAAATATCTCTTATTAAACCCATGTCATAGGTATTACAAACAAGATTCATAGACATACAAGTTTGCCTCTTGTTGCGTTTGGTTGATCAATAACAGTACGACACGTATTCTATCATTATAGAATCTCTCTACGCCTAAACATAGTCCCAATTATTGCTCTTTGCGAATTTGTAGAATCTATCTACGCCTTTCTTCTTCAAGAAATGTCACAGCAAACTGACGGTTGTTCAGCGCCACCAAAGCTTTTTGGATTGCTGCAATGAATGCCACAATTAATCACATCTACACGTAGTTCATGATATAATGAAAACAATCAAAAATTTAATGTAACTAATTTTTTAGAATATACTTACGTCGAAAATGATGGGTGTTGTGATGGAACGGATTGAAGTGTATTGCGGTATGATCCGAAGACTCGAGGCACTCTAGAATTACACATTTAAATCTCCGTTACGAATCATTATAAAGCAAAACCTAGTGACAGATGTTTTGAAAGACGTAAAGACATGATGTACCTTGTCTTCTGAACCGTCTAAACATAGTCCCAATTATTATGCCATAATCCTCCTTAGCCAACGCCCAGCGGAGTGCATTTTTGTTTAGTAGGTCACCCCAAACTTTAATGATATGTAAATATCCCCTACGACATTAATTTTTGGTAAGAATAGGTTAGTAATATTTAGACTTGGATATATAACTCGACAATTAACAGAATATACCTAGCATCCATTATAACAATCTTTCTGAAAGGGCCCCACATTGTGCGATGTATTGTATCCAAGTGGACTACAACAGCCATAATGTCTACAAAAATAACAGTTTATAAATGGATTAATGCTGAATTTTGTGTAAACGATATATATTAATAATAATTAAGAGATCGATATATTCTTACCGACTAAAGTCCTGTTTGTCAACTCAGCAATATCAGCAAGGTTCAATAGTATTTGTTTTGGGAATGGCGCCATCTGAATTGGAACAGTGTATGGCTCCACGATGGCTTGTTGGTCAAGACACAATTCCATGGGACCATTTAGATGACGAAAATTAAATTCACCCGGATGAAGATTGAACTTTACATTATCCATCTTGTAAACATGCTTTTCATGGAGCAAATTGTCGAAATGTTTGACTGTCTCATACATATATGTTATGGCCTCGATCTTGGCTCCCTAATAGTATTTCAGTAGGAGAAGAGGCAATGGTATGAAGAGCGTGTAATTTTGAAAATGAAACTTAGAGAATTGTTGGCTTACATTGATGTCAGATAAAACGAAATGTTGTCTGTCTCAAAAACGTGGTTCAATCGGGAATTTAACTTCTACCCGAGCTACAATACTGTATTTCCGCGGTAGCCCATAAAAATCTTCATCACGGTAGTCGTCGAACAACCTGAAGCTATATTAAACACACGTCTAAATATCGGTCATAACTTTGATAGATCAATTTTATGTAAATATATATCGGTCATAACTTACATAGGCATCCGTTTTAGGCGGTCCGCTGCGGCTCTTTCACGGTTCAATACGACCGGTTCCATCAAAACCTTGTAGCATTTGACATAATTTAAAATTTAAAATTTAAATGGAACACATATCATAATTTTTCTGGTTGTATTATAGCCTTGAGACCCCCCCATACAGTAGAGTTTAGCATCAACCGATATATACCGGAAGAATGCATATAAACTTTATACCCCAATACCAGTCCCCAATACACACAAGCATACACGGCATTAACAACATTGTTTGTATGGAAAATTCAACTGCTAGTACGGGTGTTCGGCACAAGTATTTTATTTTAAAGGAGGGAGAGCAAGGATATATAGCCTTGAGACCCCAGACAGTAGAGATTAGCATCAACCGATATATATACCGGAAGAATGCATATAAACTTTATATACCCCAATACCAGTCCCCAATACACACAAGCATACACGACATTAAAGCGAGATTTTTGTATGGATAATTCAACTGAAACATGATCGAAAAAATTCAACTTAGAGAACAGTTGCAGCAACAAATTCGCTTGAAAGCTTACCTGGTCCTGAGAAGCTGCGGAAGTCGTCGATGCGTTGCAGCGAACCCCCGACGGTGTCCTACCGTCCGGACCGGGTCAAACAAGCGTCTTATCCCTTTCTTCTTCCACACCCCTCGCTAGCCGAAACAACAAACTATTACAATGAAAACCCCATTTATTATTTCAGTAAACACTCTATGATCATTAACTATAAAAAAACATATAGGACAGCAAGGACTACAAGTCATATTACAGTTCAAACAAAAACCAAAAAACTTCACAGGACAGTCCAGTTTGATCTGTCCAGTTTCACAATTGATGCAGACAGCCCAAGTCATATACAGATCAAACAAAAAGCAAACAATGCAGTGCTAACAGGACCATATACAGAAAATCTAAAATTGTACAACCAGTACCTCAACAGATTTGAGGTCAACTACAGCCAATGGACAGATTTTATGTCAACTACACCCAATGAACTAATGGGTACTACTTGCTAACAGAAATGAGGTGAAACAGTAAATGAACAGATTTGAGGAAGGACTGCAGCCAATGAACTAATGGGTAGTACTTGCTAACAGACATGAAGTATTGAATTAGCAATTCAAAGCAAAACAAGACATGGGAAAAAAATCAGCAATTGAAACGTGAAAGCAGATAACACTTATGAAACCCCATTTATTATTTCAGTAAACACTCTATGATCATTAACTATAAAAATACATATAGGAGAACTCTAAAATCTGAAAACATATAGAGTGATTGGATAGCTATAAATAAAATGAAATCAAGACTAAGCCGATACAGGAACACTGTTCAAGTCAATGCCATCCTCAAACCTGTTCAACTGCCATCCTCAAATCTGTTCAACTGCCTTATTCAGCTCAATCCAAATTATATAAAAGGACAGCAAGGACTACAAGTCATATTACAGTTCAAACAAAAATCAAAAAACTTCACAGGACAGTCCAGTCTGATCTGTCCAGTTTCACAATTGATGCAGACAGCCCAAGTCATATACAGATCAAACAAAAATCAAACACTGCAGTGCTAACAGGACCATATACAGAAAATTTAAAATTGTACAACCAGTACCTCAACAGATTTGAGGTCAACTACTGCCAATGGACAAATTTTATGTCAACTACACCCAATGAACTAATGGGTACTACTTGCTAACAGAGATGAGGTGAAACAGTAAATGAACAGATTTGAGGAAGGACTGCAGCCAATGAACTAATGGGTAGTACTTGTTAACAGACATGGGTTATTTCTTGTGTTGAAGATGGGAAAAAAATCAGCAATTGTAACGTGAAAGCAATAGACTTGGGTCAATTCAAAGCAAAACAAGATATGGGAAAAAATCAGCAATTGTAACGTGAAAGCAGACAACACTTACCAGGTTATTTCTTGTGTTGAAGATGTCGTGGGTCTTCTTTCTGCCAGAACCTATATAGTTTGTTGTCAACAGATAACACTTAACAGTTAGATATTTGGTCCTTGATGTTGTTCTAAATCAAATTCCGCAAACTATCATGAAAAAACTATGAACCAAGAGGAAAACACTGCTATAACAAACTAAACCAAGAGGAAAACACTGCTATAACAAACTATAACAAACACTGCTATAACAAACTATGATCCGAGATACACATGAACAAACTATGAACCAAGAAATGTTGAGTAGTTGTTCATCAACAGCAAACACTGACCTTCAGCACCGTGCCCACTGGCGACGCGTGGCTTCACTGGCGTATGGATCGATTAGGGGTTTTTAAGAACCGAGAGGATGGAATCGGCAGTGGACGTTCAGAGAGAATGGCGAGAAGAGATATGGGAATTGAGGGGGCGGGTGCGGTAATGGCGAGAAGAGATTTGGGACCTTCCATCCGCGGGTTGAACGCCAGTGGGCTTTGATGGCGCGGCGGATTCACGATTTGCGGGCGCGGCGGATTCGCGATTTGGTGCCGCAACCTTCCATCCGCGGTCGTTGGTGGCGAGAAGTGCGGGGGGCGATGCGGCCGCGATGCGGGCCGAGCTGGACCTGCGCGGCTGATTTGCGGGAGCGGCGAGGAGCAGCTGGACCTTCGCGGCTGATTTGCGGGAGCGGCGATTTGGTGGACTGGCAACCTTCCATCCGCGGGCGTTGCTGGCGCGGCAACCTTCCATCCGCGGGCGTTGCTGGCGCGGTGTCCGGGGTCGAAGCGGCCAAGAGGACGGCGGCGGGATTTGCGGGAGCGGCGCGGGAGTACAGTAGCACGCGCGGCGGCAGCCGTTCGCGGGGAGGGAGGCAGAACACTGGAACTGTGCACGTCTACACTGGGCTCATATAGAGTAGTAGAGACTAGAGTCCAAATCCAGCTATTATTGTATCTGAAATCGTTCTCGCGTAGGTGACAATGACAAGGTACGATTGGTCCGGCGATGAAGACTTTGATTTCCGTGGCTGGATACGATTGCGGTCGGAGTCATGGATTAACGATTGCCGCGACAATTTTAATGGGTAGGCTAAATTCGCAAGCAAGGATCCCGGCCTCGCTGGAATACGGCCGGAGGCGGGGTGTGACCGTGTGACGGCGTGAGGTGGCGCTGGGCCCTCCATTCTGTCTATAGCGTTTTGTGCCACGCACGGTGGGGCCTGCGCGGCGTCAACGTCGACATTCTAGCTAAGCTACCCCGTAGGAGTAACACAGAGGAGAAATCGAATATTGTATCTCGCTCCGCTAGTGGTGGAGTGGAAGTGGTCATCAGACAAGTCCAGGCCTCGAGGGGAGCGGGCCTGGGAAATCAACGCATGATAGAATATACGGAGGGCACGTTATCCATTCGCGTGGAATATCCAGAATAACAAAGGCTACCGCTGCTATTTTCTCTAGAAATTTTCGGGCTGTTCGTTTGAGACTCTCAAGCGTATCTCTATATCCTTATTTATATATTCCTCTAAAAAGTTATCTGCTCCATATCCTATTTATCTCTAACAACACTACTATATCTTATCTTCTTATCTTCTATATGTTGATCAGTATCTATATTAGAGATATATTTCACTTTAAATTTGTATATACTTTTATTTATTGTACCCTCAAATATCTTATAATATTTTAGTATTGTGTAATTTGTTATTTAAAGTATAAAAACTGATAGAGAAAATGAGAGTCAGGGACGGAGGAAATGGCGGACGAGCTAGGCTGGAGCTTCCATATCGCTGTCAAACCCATAGATCTCTACTAGAGTTTTCTCTAAAATTTTAAATACACACAGTATAATGATATTGTAGCGGTTTAGTTCAATCTATCCTAATTTTTTCTGACTGAGTCCATAAAGAGAGTGAATATATATTTATACTTAAATGCGCATAAATTTAGGAAAGATATGTGTGACCGTTTCTATTTTTAAATGCTTTATTTCCTCCATAAATTTAGAATCACTACAACAGCCATGCAGCTAGACTCGTAATGACCATTTTATGATATATACTGGTACTAAATATACTATACTGTGTAGATAATTATGCAATTCGGTATACTACATAAAAATCTGTTACCAGCTGCATGCGCACAAATTCATGATGGAAAGAATGTGCAATGAAAGAAAATGAATTGCACGCATAGAAACAAAAAATTGTATTTAATGTTTTATTTCCTTCATAAATATAGGATCCCTCCAACAGTCATGCAGCTAAACACATTAGAACTAGTTTATGATATATACTGATACAAATTATACTACACGGTGTAAGTATTTATGCAATTCGATGCACTACGTAAAAAATCTGGCATGTTGTTCACTGATGGACGCATCTCCGGTTTAGAGCGTAAAAACCTTAAGTTTTGAGCATAAAATCACTCAATTATAAGCGTAAATACCGAGTCAATGTGAGAGGTTGATAGCTCTAGTAGGTTGTTATTACGATCCTATTTTTATGGCAGATCCGAAAAACATGACAGCCGCATGCATACGATTTCTATTTTTATACAGATCCAAAAATTATGGCAAAATGCATGCATGAGTCAAACACGTTCTCTTGCATGCGCGTAAATTTAGGAATGATATGTGTGGCGGTTTCTATTTTAAATGCTTTATTTCCTCCATAAATTTAGGATCGCTGCAACAGCCATGCAGCTAGACTCGTAATGACCATTTTATGATATATACTGATACTAAATATGCTACTTTATCTAAATAATTATGCAATTCGGTATACTGCTTAAAAATCTGTTACCAGCTGCATGCACATGAATTTATGATGGAAAAAATATGCAATAAAAGTAAATGAATTGCATGCATAGAAACAAAAAACCGCATTTAATGTTTTATTTTCTTCATAAATATAGGATTACTCCAACAGCCATGCAGCTAAACGATTAGAACTAGTTTATGGTATCTACTGATACAAATTATACTATATGGTGTAAGTATTTATGCAATTCGTTACACTGCGTAAAAAATCTGACATGTTGTTCACTGATGGACGCATCTCCGGGTGGAGTGTAAAAACCTTAAGTTTTGAGCATAAAATCTCTCAATTATAAGCGTAAATACCGAGTCAATGTGAGAGGTTGATAGCTCTAGTAGTTTGTTATTATGATCCTATTTTTATGACAGATCCGAAAAACATGGCAGCCACATGCATACGGTTTCTATTTTTATACAGATCCAAAAATTATGACAAAATCGTGGGAGTTTCCATTGCATGCGCGCAAATTACGAACAACATAAATCAAGGATTTGCCTTTCCAATGTGCATGCAAAAAATATACATGCAGTAAACTGATATACAAACTCCGTGTTCAATCATAAAATCATACAGTTTTAAGCGTAAATAATACATGTGGTAGGCATAAAACACAATAATCGAAAAGAAAACACGAATCAAAGGAGGTAGTGGCCGGAGGACGTCGTCGATGACACAAGAACAAATGTAGGTCGTTACTCGGGCCGCCCAAACTGCGCCAGATCGGAGGATGTCACACGCGATCATCGCTGCGCGCATCTCACTCCTTCCATGACGCTCGAACCTTGCGCCTCATGCGTCGCCATCGCTACTCGCACGTCGACGGGTGCCGCTTGCTCGCCGGCCTTGGAAGTGCCGCCTGCTCGGGGCCTCGGGGACACCGCCGCTTGCCCGCACAAGAGCCCCGCTGTCGCTCGCCCTCTGGATCGGGGAGCCGCCGCCACCGACCTGGGAATCGCCGCCACTACTCTGGATCGAGGAACCTCCGCCACCGCGCGTCGAGGTCATGGAGCTGCGGCCACCGGCTAGGGGTCCACCACCGTGCACGCTCTAGGGCAACCACCATCGTCGCACGCGACGTCGCTAATGAATCGGGGTGTAGCGTAAAAAACTGAACCCTAGCACTCCAGGTCCTGTTTTATAGACGTCCGGACCTGATCCGGCTCGACCGGATTGCACCATCCGACCTGGGCTTCCTCTAGTTATTGCAAGCCTAGGACTCTTTATATATATATATACACTAGTAGGGTGCCCGTCAGAAAGGACACGTCGATGAACAGACCAAAATCCACCTTTAGCTAAGAAATTTACTTGTGAGAAACCCCTAGTTGCAAATTCCAATTCAGTATATAACTAAAGCAGTGAGGAAGCTTTCAGAAATTCAGCTTAGGAAACTTTTCCAATAAAACATATGCTTGCATTACGAGTTTTTCGTGAAAGTTTTCCAAGTGATCTTGAGGATATTGATCTCTATAGAACAACAATGTTGCACTGAAGCTTCTCCCCCACAACGCTTCTCCTCATGCTTCAAATCCTTGAGCAGCAGCAACATACAATTTAATAAGCAAAAATAACAATTAGATAATGCAGGATGTATTAAAGAAACTACTAATTTAGTAGTTGACCATTACTTGTCTAACACAATCCAGCTTGCATGTGATTTCTTGCACTCAATAGCTACAACATTAGGAGAGCCAAAAACAAGATTATACCTCACATTAATCTATAGAAACAACAAAATAAGCACACAAGCATACAACAACAATAATAAGATGTAAACGATCATTAGCCCTAGCTCCAAAGTCTATATCATACACATCAATTTTCTTAACTCTAATAAATCACATTTCTGATCCAACATAGACTTATGGCCACATGTACAATCTCCAACGAACAGCATAAAGCCCCAGAACTTTCTTCCTGAAATAGAGAAGTGTGCATATACTTTCAATTTTTAGGCAACTACCGCAAAACCAGAGAAACATTAACAACTATAGGCAATAAAAACCATGGATTTAGGTGATCATTCTAACTAAAGTGAAAATGATTAGTAATACCAGCAAACGTGCACATGAGCCAAAAACCAGAAATAATACTAAAGCTATGTGACGGGACGATGACAAGTATGATGCTACCACCTCACCCAGATTATGGGCGTCTTGTGGCTGCCCTAACCGCGACCACCACCTTCTCTACCACCACAGTTGCGGCGGCGGGCCCTTGTCAGCCATAGACTTCCCCTTCCACTGTAGCTGCTGGTGGTGGGAAGAGCCCACCATCATCTTCTTCAAGACAACCAGCAATGCCTACAAATCCAAAAGCTCTAAGTCAAAACCCCAATTGCTGAAGCAAATAACTCAACAACCGAAGACCCAAGATCCATGAAGTAGCAAGAAAAAGCTACTACAACAAATTGGAAGTGATGCTCGCCTAATACAAACAATAGTACAACACAACAACCACGCCAGGGGTTTTAATGCCAACAGGGAGGGAAGTGCTTTAATGTTACTTGTAGGACCAGCATAAGATCCTGAATTCAGAAACAAAATAAGAGGCTGGTAAGCAGCACCTGGACAAGGCACAAGGGTGGTGACAAAGCAGCACCCCTGTAGGTGAGGCACAACACGTTGGTGAACTCCCTTACACATGGTGTTTACAAACTCGTGTGTGGACTCCTTACCTACACTCGTAGTATGAGAATGATGCTAAAGTATCCAACGGTACAAAACAACAAGAAGATGGATATTTCCCCTTTAGAAAAAATGAGCGAGGAGTGGCAGTGATCATCATTGTTCTAAGAGTTCAGAGTTGGGGGAAAGGGAGAATGGTTGCACTGAGCGGAGGAGGAAGAACTGACATCTCCTCTCTGGTCCTGCTCAAACTCCTTAGCAGCGGCGAATGAGGATTCCATTAGCTTCCTAGGCCCAATCGAGTATCACAACAGCAGAATCAGAAATGGCAACAGAACAAAGCGGTTAGGTAATGAGAAGTATTCTCTAGAGGCGAAGTAAAAAAATCCAGTCGAATAACGAGGCTTATTGTCGGCGTTTCGAGACAGGGGGGTCCCTGAGCCGACGAGTGAAGTGTCGCCGCGTGCCCCAGCCCAGATGGGTCGACGCGAGGCCGAGCGCGAAGGGGGGAGAGCGAGGAGTCCGAAGATGGGCGAGAGAGAGGTGGAAATTCCACGGCCTTCGTGTTCGTCCGGCGCCCAGGTCGGGTGCGCTTGCAGTAGGGGGTTACAAGCGTCCAAGCGGGAGAGGGAGCGAGTCCCAAGTTCTCGGGCTGGTATGTTGACGCTGTCAACGGTTTGGCCGGAGCCGGGTTTGCAAGAGCAGCCCCCGAGCCCCTGCACAGGGCGAGAGGGCGATCAGGGACAAACTCGACTTTTTTACATACGCCCCTGCGTCGCCTTTCCACAAGGAGGAGGGGGGGAGAGCGCCATGTTGCCCTCGATGGGCGCCGAACATGGTGTCTCCGGTGAGCTGCAGGCGGGTGATCCGAGCGGACGTCTGTGCCCCATTCGTTAGGGGTCGGCTAGGGGCCCAGAGGCGCGCCCAAAAGTACCTGCGGGTGATCTGCCAGACCCGGTCCCCTGGTGACGGGGTCCGAGGGCTCGATGCCTCCCTCTGATGGGATTCTGTTACAAGATCGTTCCCGCTGGTCTCGGAAATGTCCTAGGGTACCTCGGGAGCGCAGCCCGAGCCTTGGTTATGTATCGAACGTACCCATGGTCATCCCTCGCTCTGTGTCTGAGGCGGCTGTGAACCCTTCGGGGGCCAGCCTTCGAACCCCTGATCAGTAGTGGGCGCGAAGCCCGAGTAGCCTGAGGCGGCCGTTGAACCCTTCCGAGGGCCGGCCTTTGAACCTCTGACCAGTAGTGGGTGTGGAGCCCACGTGCTCTGAGGCGGCTGTTGAACCCTTCCGAGGGGCCAGCCTTCGAACCTCTGATCAGTAGGGAGGCTCAGAGCCTGGTTCCTTCACAGGGAAGGATCCTTTCCGGGGTATCCCCCTTTCCCGGTCCCTGTTGCAAGAGAGATAAAGAGGAAAAAAGGAAAAGGATACGAAATCGAACGACGTGGCGTACCTTTTTTGACGCGGTTATTGTGGCGAAGGCGAAGCGTCGCTCGTTTCTCCTGCCAGAGGCGCCACCTGTCCCGCCGTGGAGTTAATGCGACGGGTTGAGCGGTTCGCGGGGCAGCCATTGCGCGTGCGTGAGCCGTTCGAGGAACAGCCGTTTCGCTTCGTGTTTTTGAATTCCGCAGCCGGTCCGGGCGGAACGTTGAACCGGTCTCGCCCTGGCCTTTATATACTCGGGGGAGGGTCCGGCGATGGTTTTTTGCTCCGCTTCCTGCTTTCCTCTTAGGTTTTCGCAACCCGAGAGACTTAGCCAGAGAAAAGAAAACCGCCCACCCTGTCCTTCGCGCCGCCACCCCTTCTGCTCGGTGATGGCCGACCGGGTGACCATCATCTCGCCGCGCGACCCATGGCCTTTCTCCACAGTGACGGCGGGCGATCTGGAGGATCTTGTCGCTGAGGGTTTGCTTCGCCCTCTCACTGATGAGAGGCAGCCGGAATGGATTCCTCCCGTGAGCGGAGCCGCTCCGTCCCCACCGCCGGGGTACATCGTGAGCTTCGTCTCCTTCCACGAGCGGGGGTTTGGTGTGCCGGCGAGCCGCTTTATGCGGGCGATCCTGCACCACTATGGGGTGGAGTTGCACAACCTCAGCCCCAACTCCATCTCGCAGGCCGCCATCTTCGTAGCGGTGTGCGAGGGGTACTTAGGGATCGCCCCCCACTGGGACTTGTGGACTCATCTCTTTTTCGCGGAGCTTTTCGCTTCGCCGACGGGGGAGAGAAAGGTCCACGCGGTAGTGCGGGCCGACGGCTGCATCCTTCAGCTGAGGCAGTCGCGGGCCTCGCTGTACATTCCTGCCACCCTTGCATCCTCGAACAAAGGGTGGCAGCGCCGGTGGTTCTACCTTCGGAATGACGACGAGTTGCTCCCGCCGTTTTCCCAGCGGGTAGTCACCGTCGCCGTCGATGCTTGGCGCCACGGGACCCCGCACGAAAGACAGAAGAACCTCGAACCCCTTCTCAAGGCTCTGGAGGCGTTGCGGAAAGGGGGACTCACCGCCGCGGGAGTGATTGCCGCCATCCACCGCCGGAGGGTGCTTCCCTTGGCGGAGCGACGGTTGCCGCTCTAGGAGATGACACCGGAGGCTGACTTGGAGGGCTCGCGGATGTCCTCGGACCCTCTTCCCTTCGATGTTCTCCACGGGCGGGTGGCCGTCGCGTTGGGGAAACCGGACCTCAGCGCCTTCTCCCAGCCTTTGATGCGCCCTGACCAAGGGTGCGTGACTCTGGTGAGTGTCCGCTCCTTCCTCCCCTTTGCATCGGGTTGTCCCTAGTTCTTACGGTCGGGATTTCCATCCGTCCTCAGGAGGTAGGGCGGCATAAGCCTTCCCTGCCACGGGTACCGCAGGATGCGGTGGACCGAGCAGCGCGGCGGGTTGCCGCGGAGGAGAAGAAGAAAAAGAAGGACGCGGAGAAGACCCGGGCCCGCGAGCGGATGCGGGCTCGGGACGCCTTGGAAAAGCTCCGTCGTCGGCAGGAGAGGGAGGGGCTCCCGAGGGAGCCGTCGCCGAAAACGCCTGATGACGACGACGAGGATGAAGATGATGACGAGGAAGACGACATGTCCGCCCGCCTCGGCTTCAGCTCTGGCTTGAGGTTAGGCCAGGAGCCATCAGGCCAGCCCCCGAGTGGCCTGATGCAGTCAGTCCCCGGAGTCGGGATGTCGAGGCCCCGGCCCGAGGAGCGGGGGCAGACCGAGAGGGTACCTGACCCCTCGGCTGGGGGAGTTGAGGCGATCCCGGGGAGCCAGGCCGAGGCGTCTGTTCCCTGAGAGCCGTCGCCCACGCCAGCAACGCAGGAGAGCGACCCTCAGGCCGCCGTGGTGGTGCCTGGGCAACCCGCCTCTCGGGCATCCGAAGCGCCCAAAGCAAGGGTGGTGCCGATGCAGTCGGCGAAACGGACCTCGGCGGCGGCTTCGGGGGCCGAGATCCAAGAGACCTCCCCTCAGGCACGGTTGATCATGGCCCGGAGCGGGTAAGTATCTTGGAGCGTCTTCGTCCCGGCTTTTCATTCGCATGTCCCGACCTTGATTTTCCTTTTCTCCTCAGCAAGCGGAGCCATGGCCTGACCGATCTGGCTCCCCGAAAGGCTCTTAAGACGGCGTCGGCTTCCGCCACCAGCGCCGCTCCGGGCCTCGCCGTTCAGCTGACCTTCTCGCCAGGCGCTCCACAGTGGGGGGCTCAGGCGGCACCAGTCGCCGTGGAACGAGTTCCCGAGGCCGGCTCTTCTGCCAAGGCGGCCATCGTGCTAGGGGAGGTGGCTAACGCGGACATGGCCCAGACCCCACCGGACGTGCCAACGGTGCCGGCACCCGCTGCTACTGAAGCCGCTGCCGTCACAGTCGGGGAGCGACCTGTCGCTGCCAACGCTGAGACGGCCGAGGCGTCGGCGCTTGGTGCCTCGGAGGAGGGGGGCGTGGAGACGCGATCCGTCCCGCCGGGCGACAGCCTTGTCGCTGTGCGGCGGGGCTCCGAGGGTCGGCGCCAGTTGCTCCGGTTCCGGACTCGCGAGGCCTCGGATCCCTTCTTCGTTCTTGACGATGAGCGGGAGGAGCAGTCCTGGGACGAGCTCCGCGAGTGTGCCGAAGCAACGGTGGGGTCGCTCCGGTCGTCGCTGGAGGTTTTCTGCAGGGACGTCCCCAAAATCCTCCAGGTAACGGTTTCAGGCATACCTTTTCTTTTTTGTGGCCAAGGCGTCTTTCGTAACGCCCCGCTTCTTTTCCTCAGGATCTGACGGATCTAAGCGCCGCCAAGTCATCGTTCATTCGCCACGAGGTCAACGTCTGGGGCTCGCTGCGATCCTTGAGGACCTCGCTCACCGGGGCTACTACGCGCCTCTCTCAGCAGGGCGCCGAGGCGGCGGACCTTCGGTTGCTCTGCACCGATCTGAGAGCCGAGGCGGCAGCGGCACGCGCGGAGGCGGTAGCGGCGCGTGCAGAAGTGCAACGACAGCAGTCGGAGTTCGACCGGATCGTCGACGAGCGGGACCAATCTTGGGGCCGGGCTGCCGAGGCCGAAAGCCGGGCCAGAGCCCTTGCAGCCGACCTAGCCGTAGCCCAGGTCGCAGCCTTGGAGCAGCGTGCCCGAGCAGGAGGTACGCCTTGGTCACTTTCGGTTTTCGTTTCAGCTTGTTTCCTCCGCTTGTGTTTGAGGTCTTTCGTTCTGGCTGTTCGCAGAACTCGAGTCCGCCCTTGATGAGTCCGCCAAGGCGCTTGCCGAGGCACTTGCCGGGGCGGCCAAGCAAAGGGAGGCCGACCACGTGGCCATGTCCGAGGCCGTCTCGGACTTCTGCCGGGTCCTTGGCTCCGGCGACATTCCCTTAGGAAGCTCCCCTCAAAGTCGCCTGCAGGCCTTGGGCGATCATGTGCGCGGCAGACTCCGCGAGGCGCTACACCACGGCGTCAGGCGGGCCTTCGCCGTGCTCGCTTCCCACTACATCGTGGACCTGGAGTGGGTCAGCGAGGGGTATTGCCTTCCTGACGAAGATGAAGCCACCCTGGCAGAAGTCCGGAGGCTCGACGCGGCCGCCGCGGGTCCGAGCGCAGTGCTGGCGACTACCTTCGAAGCAGAGATCCTCCCGCCTGCGCCGTCGTCCGAAGCCGGGATGGACTTTGCCGAGGGTGGAGACGAAGCCGACGGTGCAACTCCTTCCCATGGTGACGCCTAACTCTGTTGGAACGGTCTCTGTCGGATGCACGTGTGTCTTTCTGCGGCCGCTGAGGCCTAAACACTTTATTACCGTTGCATAAAGTCGTGCTCCTTTCCTTTTCATTTTGCGTGTCCGGCCCCGCCTGTCAGTAGCAAGATGGCTTTCCCAAGTGGGGGTCACTTTTCGTGGCGGGTGACGAGTGAGGTGTCCGTAACCCAGAGGCGTAGGAATCCCTCGGCTCAGTCGGCCTTGCCACTTACATGCACCCGTGTTCGCTCCTTGGGGTCCTGCTTCCGACATAGCCGGGGGAACGCAAAATGCCTTTTCGGTTGAAAATTTTGACGCAGAGGGGTTCCCCCCTTTTTAGCCCCCGAGGGAGGGTCGGGCTCTGCCGAGGCAAGGCCGACCCTTCCTTGACGACTAAAACTTGCGTGGGGGCAAGGTGAGCGAACAACTCGAAAACATCTTAAGGGTAGAGGCGACGTAGCTGTAAGACGTTCGAAGTGTTGGTGCAGACCTCGCCTCGACTGTCGGTTAGTTCGTTTGTTCCGGGCTTCAGAACTTTGGCGATGACAAGCGGCCTTTCCCAGGGGAGTGTGTAGCCCCCGGGTGTCTTCAACAAGGGCCCGGGGTGCGGTGGTGGAGCTCCTTTTCATCCCCCAGCAAGACGAACGACTTGGCGCGCCGCGCCAAATGCCGAGCTCCAGCTCGGTCGAGGGGCAGCTCTCCTCGGTGGAGATATTGCAGGTACGGGGTCTGCCAGCTTTGATTAGGCGTGACCTCGCTTCGCTCCTCCTCGACGCGCAGCGTCTCGCCCTCGGGGGCCGAGGGTACCTCGGGCTGAACCGAGGGTGCCTCGGACTGTGCCGAGGGTGCCTCGGGCTGGGCCGAGGGTGCCTCAGGCTTGGGCGTGTCGTCGATCTTGACGGAGGGTTGATGCAGATCTCGGGAGAAGACGTCCGGGGGAACCGTTGTTCGCCCCGAGGCTATTTTAGCCAGCTCGTCCGCAGTCTTGTTGTAGCACCGAGCGATGTGGTTGAGCTCGAGCCCGTAGAACTTGTCTTCCAGGCGCCGAACCTCATCGCAATAGGCCTCCATCTTCGGGTCGCAGCAGTGGGAGTTCTTCATGACTTGGTCGATGACGAGCTGCGAATCACCGCGAGCGTCGAGGCATCGGACCCCTAGCTCGATGGCGATCCGCAACCCATTGACCAGAGCCTCGTACTCAGCTACATTGTTGGACGCCGGGAAGTGGAGGCGTAGCATGTAGCGTAGGTGCTTCCCGAGGGGCGAGATGAAGAGTAGGCCTGCGCCAGCTCCTGTCTTCATCAGCGACCCATCAAAGAACATGGTCCAGACCTCCGGTTGGATCGAAGCTGTTGGTAGCTGGGTGTCGACCCATTCAGCCACGAAGTCCGCCAAGGCCTGGGATTTGATGGCCTTTCGAGGGGCGAACGAGATTGTTTTGCCCATGATTTCCACCGCCCACTTTGCAACCCTACCCGAGGCCTCTCGGCAATGGATGATCTCCCACAGGGGGAAGGATGACACCACAGTCACCGGATGAGACTCGAAGTAGTGTCGCAACTTCCGCCGTGTCAGGATCACCGCGTACAGCAGCTTCTGAACTTGTGGGTAGCGGATTTTGGTTTCGGACAGTACCTCGCTGATGAAGTAGACTGGCCTCTGAACGGGCAATGCATGCCCCTCTTCTTGTCTCTCGACCACAATCGCGGCGCTAACCACCTGAGTGGTCGCGGCGACGTAGACCAAGAGGGCTTCTCCGGCAGCTGGGGGCACCAAAATAGGCGCCTTCGTGAGGAGCGCCTTCAGGTTCCCGAGGGCTTCCTCGGCCTCAGGGGTCCAAGTGAAGCGCTCGGCCTTCCTTAAGAGGCGGTACAGGGGTAGTCCTCTTTCGCCGAGGCACGAGATGAAGCGGCTCAGAGCCACGAGACATCCCATGACCCTCTGTACGCCTTTCAAGTCCTGGATGGGCCCCATGCTGGTGATGGCTGCGATCTTCTCCGGGTTGGCTTCGATGCCTCGCTCGGAGACGATGAACCCTAAGAGCATGCCCCGGGGCACCCCGAAGACACACTTTTCGGGATTGAGCTTGACACCTTTCGCCTTGAGACATCGGAATGTCACTTCAAGGTCGGAAAGGAGGTCGGAGGCTTTCCTCGTCTTGACTACGATGTCATCGACGTAGGCCTCGACCGTGCGGCCAATGTGCTCGCCGAACACATGGTTCATGCACCGCTGGTACGTCGCGCCCGCATTCCTCAAGCCAAACGGCATGGTGACATAGCAGTACATGCCGAAGGGCGTGATGAAAGAAGTCGCGAGCTGGTCGGACTCTTTCATCCTGATTTGGTGATACCCTGAATAGGCATCGAGGAAAGACAGGGTTTCGCACCCAGCAGTGGAATCCACGATCTGATCGATGCGAGGCAGAGGGTAGGGAACCTTCGGACATGCTTTGTTCAGACCAGTGTAGTCCACACACATCCGCCATTTCCCCCCTTTCTTTTTCACGAGTACAGGGTTGGCAAGCCATTCGGGATGGAATACCTCTTTGATGAACCCTGCCGCCATTAGCTTGTGGATCTCCTCGCCTATGGCTCTGCGCTTCTCCTCGTCGAATCGGCGCAGAGGTTGCTTGACGGGTCGGGCTCTGGCCCGGATGTCCAGCGAGTGCTCGGCGACATCCCTCGGTATGCCGGGCATGTCCGAGGGACTCCACGCGAAGACATCGGCGTTTGCACGGAGAAAGTCGACGAGCACTGCTTCCTATTTGGGACCGAGCCTGGAGCCGATCCGGACTTGCTTGGAGGCGTCGCTGCTGGGGTCGAAGGGGACGGACTTAACCGTCTCTGCTGGCTCGAAGTTGCCGGCATGACGCTTCACGTCTGGCACCTCCTTAGAGAGGCTCTCTAGGTCAGCGATGAGGGCCTCGGACTCGGCGAGGGCCTCGGCATACTCCACGCACTCCACGTCGCATTCGAACGTGTGTTTGTACGTGGGGCCGATGGTGATGACCCCGTTGGGGCCCGACATCTTGAGCTTGAGGTAGGTGTAGTTGGGGACGGCCATGAACTTTGCGTAGCAGGGCCTTCCCAATACCGCGTGGTAGGTTCCTCGAAACCCGACCACCTCGAACGTCAGGGTCTCCCTTTGGAAGTTGGAGGGTGTTCCGTAGCAGACGGGAATATCGAGTTGTCCGAGGGGCTGGACGCGCTTCCCAGGGATGATCCCATGGAAAGGCGCAGCGCCCGCCCGGACCGAGGACAGATCGATACGCAGAAGCCCGAGGGTCTCGGCGTAGATGATGTTGAGGCTGCTGCCTCCGTCCATGAGGACCACGTCGCCGATGACGGGGTCGACGACAAGCGGGTATTTCCCCGGGCTCGGCACATGGTCGGGGTGGTCGGCCTGGTCAAAGGCGATGGGCTTGTCGGACCAGTCTAGGTAGACTGGCGCCGCCACCTTCACCGAACAGACCTCCCGACGCTCTTGCTTGCGGTGCCGAGCCGAGGCGTTCGCCGCTTGCCCGCCGTAGATCATGAAGCAGTCGCGGACCTCGGGGAACTCTCCTGCCTGGTGATCTTCCTTCTTGTCGTCGTCGCGGGCCCTGCCACCCTCCGTGGGTGGCCCGGCCCTGTGGAAGTGGCGCCGAAGCATGACTCACTCCTCAAGGGTGTGCTTGACGGGCCCCTGATGATAGGGGCACGGCTCCTTGAGCATCTTGTCGAAGAGGTTGGGACCTCCTGGGGGTTTCCGAGGGTTCTTGTACTCGGCGGCGGCGACAAGGTCCGCGTCGGCGGCGTCGCGTTTCGCTTGCGACTTCTTCTTGCCCTTCTTCTTGGTGCCGCGCTGAGTTGACGCCTTGGGAGCATCTTCCAGTGGGCGGCCTTGGGGCTGCTTGTCCTTCCGGAAGATAGCCTCGACCGCTTCTTGGCCGGAGGCGAACTTGGTGGCGATGTCCATCAGCTCGCTCACCCTGGTGGGGGTCTTGCGACCCAGCTTGCTCACCAGGTCGCGGCAGGTGGTGCCGGCGAGGAACGCGCCGATGACGTCCGAGTCGGTGATGTTGGGCAGCTCAGTGCGCTGCTTCGAGAATCGCCGGATGTAGTCCCGGAGAGACTCTCCTGGCTGTTGTTGGCAGCTTCGGAGGTCCCAGGAATTCCCGGGGCGCATGTATGTGCCCTAGAAATTGCCGGCGAAAGCTTGGACTAGGTCGTCCCAGTTGGAGATCTGCCCCGGAGGCAGGTGCTCCAACCAGGCGCGAGCGGTGTCGGAGAGGAACAGGGGGAGGTTGCGGATGATGAGGTTGTCATCGTCCGTTCCACCCAGCTGGCAGGCCAGACGGTAGTCCGCGAGCCACAGTTCTGGTCTCATCTCCCCCGAGTACTTTGTGATTGTAGTCGGGGGTCGGAACCGGGTCAGGAACGGCGCACGTCGTATGGCCCGGCTGAAGGCCTGCGGACCAGGTGGTTCAGGCGAGGGACTCCGATCCTCCCCGCTGTCGTAGCGTCCCCCACGCCTGGGGTGGTAGCCTCGGCGCGCCCTCTCGTCGAGGTGGGCCTGACGATCACGGTGATGGTGCTCGTTGCCGAGGCGACCCGGGACCGCAGGCGCCGTGTTGCGCGTGCGCCCGGTGCAGACCGAGGCTTCCTGCATGAATCGGGAAGTCGCGGCATGATGTTCTGAGGGGTACCCCTGCCTTCGGGAGGCGGAGCTCTCGGCCCACCGGACCGCGGCGCCTTCCAGGAGATCCTTGAGCTCTCCCTGGATTCGCCGCCCCTCGGTGGTTGATGGCTCCGGCATCTCGCGGAGGAGCATTGCTGCTGCAGCTAGGTTCTGGCCGACCCCACTGGATGCGGGTGGCGGCCTGACCCTAACATCGTCGGTGATGCGGTGCTGGAAGCCCTAGGGTAGATGACGCATTTCTCCGGCCGGAGGTTGGCCCGCCCATGCCTGCCCGACGTCCCGGCGGATTGGCTCAAGCGCCCCTGCTCCCTCGTCGAGCCTGGCCTGCACCCCGCGGATTTGCTCGAGTTGTGGGTCGTGACCCCCCGCCGGAACGGGGACCACGGCTAGCTCCCACGGGATGTCGACGCGAGGCACCGGCCTAGGGGGATCACCGTCCTCCGGCATGCCGAGATGGTTGCCTTCGGGGGGACCCCCTAGATCGACGTGGAAACATTCGCGGCTCGGGCCACAGTCCTCGTCGCCGAGGCTATGACTACCGTAGGAACAGTCAGAAAGGCAGCAGTCGCATGCGGTCATGAAGCCCCGCATGGCACTGGGGTTGCCAAGTCCGGAGAAATCCCAAGGGAAGCTGGGCTCGTCGTCTTCCTCGGACCCGGAGGGCCCGTAAGTCGAGACGTCCGTCAGCCGGTCCCAAGGTGACAGCTGTAACACCCCTGGTGTTACTGTAACTAAAACTTGAGCATGGCATCATAAGCATTGGCATCGTATATGTTTGATACACCTAGAGTGCATTCACTAGGCAAAAATTTCAAATAAGTTGTATTGTTTTAGTGTTTTGCAAATAGAACCCTGGTTAAGGGACTTAATCCTAAATAGAGATTAAAGGGGGTAAAACCTAACCCAAGATGAGAAAACCTAAAGACTTTAGGGAAAGAGGCATAAAATATCCCCAAACACAAAGTTGAATCACATTTAAACCCCTGGAATCCCAGAAACCCTAATTGGAACCCTGGAAAACCCTAAAACCAAACCCTAGGGACCTATGTGCAAAATTAGTCCACTTTTGGGACTAAAGTGCAAAAACCAAGTTAAATAGGTATCTTAAGTCATTTGGGTCACAAATATGTGAGTTTGCAAGTTAAACCCTGAGATTTGGACTTATGTGCAAAAGAGCCACACTCTTTCTCAAATGCCTAAGTCTGATTTCAGTGATATTGGCTCAACTTTGGAGTCTTGTATCTTTCAAATTCTAGGATCTTTGCCTTAGGTCACCACACCAAATTTGTAGAGCAATTAAAGGAGAACAACTTTGCTGAAGAGAGTGAGCATAGTTGTTATGAAGAATTCTGAGATAAATGAGCCTAAAGTTGGGCTGTCAGAATGTTAATATCTGAATTTTCAGATAGACAGTGTGATCACTGGAGCTTTAAGTATGAATTCAAGCTGGAACTACTGAGAATTGGGTCAAGATTCCTATAACCGAAATGTAGCTAGTATATAGGATTACAACTTTGATGCAGTGATTCGGGGATGTTGCCATAAAAATTTAGGAGAAAATGGGGCTTCAAAGTGCTCTATCAGGTGTTCGATTGGGAGTTCGCCATGGTACAGTAAGAAGATCGGACCGCCAGCTGGATCGCTCGTCGCCGGCGATAAGGATGCCGCTGCGGCCCGAATTGGTCGTCGGCGGTCACGGTAAAAGCCCCGGCGACGTGTCAGAACATCCTTGAGGTGGCAGGCTCCGGTTAAACGGCGGTAACCGCGCTGTCACCGGAATCCGCCGCGCGGCATGGTCGTCAGCGCAATCCCAAGCTCCCCGATCCTCATCCACTTACGACCAGCGGCCTATAAATTAACCGCGACCCCAGCTCCTCCATGAACTCAAGCAGCTATTGCACCCATCTGCCTCCCGAATCCTTCGCTAGCAAGCACGAATTTCGGCTTTCCCCCAATCCGGTTCTAGAACACCACAAACTCTATCCCGTCGTGGTCAGCCCAACTCAGGTCAGTTCTTCACCTCTGCTCCCTTGTTTAAGCGTGCTCATGCATCTGTGATGCTCACCGACCCACCCAATTGAACTGGGCTGCCAAGGATCACCGGGAACGCGAGCGCCAAGCCACGATGTTCTCGGCCGCCGTGGCCAGAGAGTTCTAGTGCGCGATTGGTGAAATTAAGTTAGGGGAAACCTCGATTAAGGTATGAATTAGGTGTTAGTCATCGGAGAGCACCAGTAATAGCCCCAATCCGCCGGCGTAGGTGCTCGCCGGAGCTCGGCTGGGCGTGAACGCCGTCGGGGACCTCGAACTGAGAATAGAGGGAAGTGCGGGGGTCTATCTGTAAACGTCAGTGACTCTGTTAAATAGTGAAAGAACTCGTTCGCAGTTAGACAAAACTGTGGGGGTCTCTGTGCAAAGTCGCTGGGCGCGGGCGCACTTTTCCCCCGGACTGGGCCGTTTGGGCTGAAACCAGCCCATTACTGTTACACTCTTTTCTTTTTTTTCTTTTTCAGTGAAGCTTTAGAAATATGTAGAAAAATGTAGAAAAATGGTAAAATTATGAAACCAATTTTCCTAGGTTTCTTATTTTCCCTAGAATTTAATAAAAATAGTTTGGTGATTTTTAGGTTAAATAAGGAATTTTAAGGCATTTAAAGTAGTTAAAAGTAGTAGTTTTGGATTTTTAAAAGATAAGTATAATCCCAAAAATGCTCAAAATTTTTATATGAGCTCCTCATATTATTTAGAAGCCTTGAGTAGAGTTTGGGTTGATTTGGACCTTGTTTGATCACCAAACCCCAAAACACCCCCCTGCCTTTTGAACTCCTTTACTGACTCCGGAAACCCTAAGTTCTCGGAGTTCCGTGAAAGAAAGTTGTATTCAAGACTTAGATAATAAGTTTATATTATCTTTGCACCCTCATGAGCATCCCATGGCATCCATTCTTATACATATGTATGATTATGATTAGAACGTGAAGAAGAAGTGGAAGTCACCGAAGAAAGGACACCACCACCCTCGGATTCTCAAGCAGGCAACTGCTTCTACTTTGATATTTGCGGATCCGAGCCAGACTCACCTGTTAACGAAGGCAAGCCCCGGTGCATGCAACCCTTTTCCTTGTGTTTTTAAATACTTTTCGCACACTTTAAGTCAAGTGAAATGTGCATTAAGTTCATAGGAATTGCTTGGAACCCTTTGATGCATTGCTTTCCTTGATATCCACACCTTTATAGATACTTCTGGGGAAGTATCAAAATTTGATTTACAAAAATGCTTAGCCCTGCTTAGATCTTGTGGATAGAGGTTGTCTTTTGCTATACTGCCTAGCTCAGGGGTTATCCTGAGAAAAGATGACTTCTACCTGCAAGAATATTTTCATTGAGAGCATGGTGGGATCTTACTGCAAAGTTCCCTGTGATGCTCTTTTCATCCTAAGGAACAGAAACAATCCTAAGGATGGAAGTACTTAAATCGAAACTTGGGTTAGGAACAGGTGATGTTCTACCCAGGTTGATTAAGGATTGAATGCGTATGTAGGCGTGCTGATCGAGGACCCTTTAATTGGTCACATGCCTCGTCATGGGTAAGCCTTGCCTCGGGCAGACTAAGGCCAGAATAAGATAACACGAAATGGGCGTGGAGCGGTGGCGGGAGTAGCGTGTACCCACCATGGCAAGAGGCTGGACGGTGGTGTATCTGTGCTCTCGGTTTGCGTGAACCTGATCTGGTCTTAAGAACCCCGGTGGCGGGTTGACATATGCAAGGGTTAAGTGCTACATATGTCGTGTGATTGGAGATCCTCAGCTGAGTATAATCGATTCGGATCGCCGTACCTTCGCGGTTATGAAGACTTGGTCACTTCCCTGCAACCTAGAGTCAGGATGTGAACAGTATGGATAAAAATGATGTTGTACTGATGAAATGATGTAATTAGACTAGAGGCAAACAGAGTCTATTAATACTTAACATGGCATTAAAAGATTGAAAGTAAGGACTCACCTTAGTAAGCTATTTCTGCAAAGGTATCTAAGTTGATTTTTGCTAAAGCCTCTCCTTGATTCCTACTTATCCAGCATACCCTTGAGAGTCTTTTCCTTAGTCGGGTAAGACTTGCTGAGTAATTCCATACTCAGGGTTTATTCCCTCGTTGTTTTTAGGTGAGGAAGCAGCAGATTTTTGTTGCTTCTGTACCAAGGTGGTTCCTAATGAAGATAAGCAAGAGTGAAGCGCGGGAGGAAAGGATCCTCCATTAAGACTTTTGTGTGATAACTATCGGGAGGAGTTCTTACCTCCCTTGGTATGTGTAATAATATTACTCTGCACTCGTTTATATTCCTGGTCTATAATAAACAACTCGATCTTACTTTTTAATAAATGTAAGTTCATGTAATCGCTTCCGCATATCTATATCTTCGATGTTCTGTAATGTCTGCAAGACGGGTGAGACGTTCCTGGAATGGTAATGGAAGATACCGAGCTTGTCAAGTAGTTTAGGGGCACCTACAGGTTTTTCTGAGGTCCGTTGGACAAGGACAACTGTAGGTGGGCCTAGTTACTTGGGTGGTTCCGTCACAACCGCATGCGAAACCCCAGAGGGTTCGGACTCGCCTCTACGAGAGCGTTCGCCAAAGCGGAGCCGCTAGGCAGGTCGAGGCTAAATCTGAAAGGCATGGGATGGGAATCGGTCGGTACCTCTTGGTCGACGGGCGGTGATGAGGTCACGTCGGGGGCTGACTGCACCGTCGTCTCAGGTACGAGGGCGACGCCCAGCAAGCCTTTCGCGAGCGTGCTGGCGTCGTCTGTTTGCCCGGGATTGACGTGTCGCGGGGAGACAGCGCTCGTCTTCGTCTCAAGCGCGAGGCCGATGCCCGGCGCACTCCCTGTTGGAGTGCTGGCGTTGTCGACTCGCTCGACGGCCGACGAGGCGCCGCCTCCTGTTTGGCCTTGGTTGCCCCGCCTCCGTCTCCTCCGCCGACAGGGAAGAAGACGGGGCGAGCTCGAAGGTTGTTCTTCTGCCACGCGGGGAAGACGTCGTCGATTCCGCCGCCGGAGGGCGGACTGTCGGCCGCCATTGTCGCTGTCGCCCGGCGGTGGAAGGAGTATCATGTCGTAGCTGCTATCGAGGGACATGAACTCAAGGCTCCCGAAACGGAATACCGTCCCGGGCCGGAGAGGTTACTGGAGACTACCCATCTGGAGCTTGACGGGAAGCTGTTCGTCAACACGCAGCAGGCCCCTACCTGGCGCGCCAACTGTCGGCGTTTCGAGACAGGGGGGTCCCTGAGCCGACGAGTGAAGTGTCGCCACGTGCCCCAGCCCAGATGGGTCGACGCGAGGCCGAGCGCGAAGGGGGGAGAGCGAGGAGTCCGGAGATGGGCGAGAGAGAGAGGTGGAAATCCCACGGCCTTCGTGTTCGTCCCGCGCCCAGGTCGGGTGCGCTTGCAGTAGGGGGTTACAAGCGTCCACCCGGGGGAAGGAGCGAGCGGCCTTATGCGAGCGTCCGTCTCGTCCTCGTCCCCGAGCGGCCAACCTTCTCTAAGAGGGCCCTGGCCCTTCCTTTTATAAGCGTAAGGAGAGGGTCCAGGTGTACAATGGGGGGTGTAGCAGAGTGCTACGTGTCTAGCGGAGGAGAGCCAGCGCCCTAAGTACACGCCATCGTGGTGGCTGGAGAGATCTTGGCACCCGATTTGTGTGATATCGTGGCCGTCGGAGGAGTGCTGGAGCCTGGCGGAGAGACAGCTGTCGGGGTCGTTGAGTCCTTGCTGACGTCCTCTTGCTTTCGTAAGGGGGCCGAGAACCGCCATCGTCAGGGAACGTGCGGGGCGCCATCATCGCATATCTGGCGGAGCGAGCCAGATGGGACGCCGGTCTTGTTCCCCGTAGCCTGAGTCAGCTTGGAGTAGGGTAATGATGGCGCCTCCTGTTGATGTGGCCGGTCCGCGCCCTAGGTTGGGCGATGTGGAGGCTTCTCCAAGGTCGAGGTCGAGTCCGCCTTTCGTGGCCGAGGCCGAGTCCGAGCCTCTGGGTCGGGCGAGGCGGAGTTCGTCTTCTTCCGGGGCTTAGCCCAAGTCCGAGCCCTGGGTCAGGCGGAACGGAGTTCGCCGTCTTCCGGGGCTTTGCCCGAGTCCGAGCCCTGGGTCGGGCGGAGCGGAGTTCGTCGTCTTCCGGGGCTTAGCCCGAGTCCGAGCCCTGGGTCGGGCGAAGCGGAGTTCGCCGTCTTCCGAGGCTTTGCCCGAGTCCGAGCCCTGGGTCGGGCGGAGCAGAGTTTCCTATGGTGCGCGGCCGGGCCTGACTGCCTGTTAGCCTCACTCTGTCAAGTGGCACTGCAGTCGGAGGGGCGCAGGCGGCGTTGTCTTTCTGACAGACCGGTCAGTGGAGCGGCGAAGTGACGGCGGTCACTTCGGCTCTGTCAGCTGAGGGGCGCACGTCAGGATAAAGGCGTCAGGCCACCTTTGCATTAAATGCTCCTGCGATTTGGTCGGGGTTGCTTCTCGTCGAAGACAGGGCCTCGGGCGAGCCGGGAACGTGTTCGCCGCTGGAGGGGGGCCTCGGGCGAGGCGGAGATCCTCCGAGGTCGGCTGCCCTTGTCCGAGGCTAGGCTCGGGCGAGGCGTGATCGAGTCCCTCGAACGGACTGATCCCTGACTTGATCGCACCCATCAGGCCTTTGCAGCTTTGTGCTGATGGGGGTTACCAGCTGAGAATCAAGAGCCTTGAGGGTACCCCTAATTATGGTCCCCGACACTTATCAATTATGGGTCGTTCGTCGGTGACTCCCCCTCGACTGATAAATGGAGACAAAAAGGGACAAGCTTTATGATCTCTGATGCTCGAGTACCAAGTATTGCCTAAAAACACATGCATAGTCATAGAAGATGAAAGACATTTCAATTAATCCAGAAAAGCATAAGCGTTCATACTTGAGACACAAAATTTTTGCTCATAGCTTCTTAACAATAGAAATCACTTGCAGCAGTGATTGGTAGTCGGTCGTTCCAGACTTGCAACTACAACGAGGTAGCATTAAATTAACCAAATGAACTATATCTGATAAAGTGATAATTAAATAATATATGGAGTAATATATGGAGTACGTGCACATTGTAATCAGAACCGACATAAAACAATAGTAGTCAGAAATAAAGATTTAACAATCCAAAATAAATTTTAAAATCTATTTAGGTTACCTTGCATCTTGGTTTTGATTGCATCCACCTACTAATATAAAGATCAGTTGTCCCTCGATTTTCCTTGTTAGTTGGAACTGGGTAGTAAAAGCCAAAAGGAAAAATGGAGAAGTATATCCCATCACTTGATTTGAAAACAGAGAGCGGGATAGTTAATAATAGTAATGAAGGAATCGATACTGACAATTTCTACTGTGTCTAGGATACTGACACCTTGATCCAAAGAATAAGCGAGAATGTCATGTGCTTGCTTCTCTATGTTTTGCTCGCCAAAGGTCAACTGGAAAGATTGAGACAACAACTATCCCAAACCATTTCAACATTTAAGCATAACATACAACAACCCATTTAAAAAACATAATACAGAATTTACTCAAATCATAGCTATTTCAAACCATGACATTAAGTACATATTGATACAATAGTTGGCCCAAACTAATTTCAGCGATTGAAGCATGAAATCTACTACAGATGGATACAACAAACCATTTACAAACAACAGAATATGGCAGATTTTAGGATGAACAAGTTAAAAACACACCTTTGATTCCAATATGGAATTGCATGAATTCGGTGTGCCTAGATCGATACCGATAACATCTGCCACAGTCGGTTTTGTGTTGAATGCCCAGATATTTGTGTCAAAAAATATTGGAAGTCTTATCAGTAAAGATGATTAGCATAGGCAACAAACCATACAATTCCAGACATATTTTCAAGTTTTTTAATAAATAAACATTTATGAAATAAGATACTTATTGCCATGATTATATTAAAAATTAAGGATAGATACATACATTCATTCGAATATAGTTTGTCTAGGTGAAAGGGAAATGTGCCCTTGGGCCATTTCTATAAGATTTTGGTGATTAAGTGCTCCACACAAATGCTTTGAGTGATATTTGTGTCAAAGACTCAAGAAGTGCAAATCAAGATTAAAGGTATGTTTCTAGACTTAGTACATTGCTTTGAAGACTAATGTATTATGTCTAAGTGTTAGAAACAGGAGAAATCGTTTTGGAGAAATGTTGGCTATGTACAACCAAAAGGCTGCTCGGTCTGGGTGCACCGGACTGTCTGGTGGTGCACCGGACAGTGTCCGGTGTGCCAGGACCAGTCCCGGTGAACAGCCTACTCTCGGGTCTCGACGGCGGCATACAGCTATAAATCACCGGACTGTCCGGTGGTGCACCGGACTGTCCGGTGGTGCACCGGACTGTCCGGTGAGTCCTCTGCGGCGAAGTCGCCGCTCTCGGGAAACAGTCAACAGCGTACGACTAAAAATCACTGGACTGTCCGGTGAGCCAACGGTCGACTACGCCAATGGTCGGCCGCGCAATCCACGCGTGATGCGTGGGCGCGCCAACGGTCTGATCGGGGCACCGGACTGTCCGGTGCGCCAACGGCTCCAAATCTTCAACGGTTGGCTGCGCCAATTTAGGAAAGCAATCTGCACCAGACTGTGAACAGTGGATGTCCAGTGGTGCACCGGACTGTCCGGTGCGCCACCCGACAGAAGGCAAGAATTGCCTTCCCAGATTGCTTCCAACGGCTCCTAGCTGCCTTAGGGCTATAAAAGGGACCCCTAGGCGCATGGAGGAGAACACCAAGCATACTTTGAACATTCTAAGACTCCCGCACTCCATCTTCACACATTCGATTGACATTCTTAGTGATTTGAGCTCCGTTCTAGTGGTGAACTTGTTGCGTTTGAGCTCAAGTCTTGGCTTGTGTGTGTGCGTATTGCTGGGATTTGTGTGTGTTGCTTCCCTCCCTTACTCTGGTGCTTTCACATTGATATTTGTTGTAAGGGCGAGAGACTCCAACTTGTGGAGATTCCTCGCAAACGGGAAAAGTGATAAGAAAAAGGAACACCGTGGTATTCAAATTGATCATTGGATCACTTGAAAGGGGTTGAGTGCAACCCTCGTCCATTGGGACGTCACAACGTGGAGGTAGACAAGTGTTGAACTTGTCGAACCACGGGATAACTCGCGTGTCTCTTGTGATTGCTTTTTGTGTGATTGTTGTGATTCGCAAGAGCTCGTTTTATAGTCACTTGGTATTATCTCTCTGAAACTTAACCAAGTTTTGTGGCTATAAGTTTTAAGTTTTTACAGGATCACCTATTCACCCCCCTCTAGGTGCTCTCAATTGGTATCAGAGCCGTTCTCTTCACGAAAGGGACTAATCGCCTGAAGAGATGGATCCTAAGGAAAAGGGGATGGTGGTCAACGATAAAGAGAAGGAATCCGTCTTCAATGAGCCAAGAGACGATAAGCCCACTGACTCTGGCTCGAGTCACAAGAAGAAGGACGGGAAGAAGAAGAGGCGCATCAAGAAGATAGTCTACTACGACAGCGACGAGTCCTCTTCTTCCCAAAGAGATGACGACTACGACGAGAAAAAGAAAATGGTCAACTCAAACTTTTCTTTTGATTACTCTCGTATTTCGCATAATTCTAATGCTCATTTGCTTTCTATTCCTCTTGGTAAACCTCCTCACTTTGATGGAGAGGGCTACGGATTTTGGAGTCACAAAATGCGTAGCCATTTGTTCTCTCTTCATCCAAGTATATGGGAGATAGTAGAAAATGGAATGAATTTTGATAGTACGGATAATCCCATGTTTATCAATGAACAAATTCACAAAAATGCACAAGCTACCACTGTTCTATTAGCATCCTTGTGCAGGGAAGAATATCATAAGGTGAGCGGCTTGGATAACGCCAAGCAGATTTGGGACACCCTCATGATCTCGCATGAGGGGAACGACGTCACTATGATCACCAAGATGGAGTTGGTGGAGGGCGAACTGGGAAGGTTCACAATGATCAGGGGAGAGGAGCCAACCCAATCGTACAACAGGCTCAAGACCCTGGTCAACAAAATAAGGAGCTATGGAAGCACGAGATGGACGAACCACGACATCGTCCGGCTTATGCTAAGGTCTTTCACTGTCCTTGATCCTCATCTTGTAAACTCTATTCGTGAAAATCCTAGGTACACTAAGATGACGCCCGAGGAAATACTCGTAAAGTTTGTAAGCGGGCAAATGATGATTAAGGAGGCAAGATATGTTGATGAGGCATTGAATGGCTCAATGCCAATCCACGAGCCTCAAACCGTTGCTCTCAAAGCAACAAGTAGCAGGGAGGCGCTACCTAGCAAGGTGGCGCAAGTTGAGGTGACCGGGCTTAACGAGGAAGAAATGGACCTCATCATCAAGCGCTTCAAGACGGCGCTAAAAGGTCGCAAGGAGCATCCCAACAAGAGCAAGACGAAGGGAAAGCGCTCCTGCTTCAAGTGTGGTAAGGTTGGTCATTTTATAGCAAATTGTCCCGACAATACTAATGACCAGGAACAAGAGAAAAGTGGGAAGAGGGAAAAGAATAAGGCCTACAAGAAGGCGAAGGACGAAGCGCACCTCGGCAAAGAGTGGGACTCGAATTGTTCGTCGTCTGACTCCGACGACGAAGGACTCGCCGCTTCAGCCTTCAACAAGTTGTCGCTCTTCCCCAACGAGCACCATACTTGTCTAATGGCAAAGGAAAAGAAGGTAAAAACTAGAGAAACTCCTAAGTACTCTACTTCTAGTGATGAGGACTCTAGTGATGATGAAGTAGACTACACTAGCTTGTTCAAAGGATTAGATAGAGCGAAGGTAGAAAAGATTAATGAGCTGATTGATGCATTGAATGAAAAAGATAGACTTTTAGAAAAGCAAGAGGATCTTTTATATGAAGAACATGATAAATTTGTAAGTGTGCAAAAGTCTCTTGCTTTAGAAGTTAAAAGGAATGAAATGCTTTCTTGTGAATTATCTACTTGTCATGAGACTGTGGCAAGCTTAAGAAATATTAATGATGATTTAAATGCTAAGCTAGAAGTAGCAAATAAATCTAGTCCTTGTGTAGATCATGTTGTAATTTGCAATAGATGCAAGGATTTTAATGTTGATGCTTATGATGAACATTTAATTTCCATAACTAGATTAAATGATGAAGTGGCTAGTCTTAATGCCCAACTTAAGACTAGCAAAGATAACTTTGATAAACTAAAATTTGCAAGGGATGCTTACGCTGTTGGTAGACATCCCTCTATTAAGGATGGGCTTGGCTTTCGAAGGGAAGCCAAGAACTTAACAAGTCAAAGGGCTTCCATCTCCGCCAAGGACAAAGGGAAGGCACCTATGGCTAGTAGTAGTCAAAAGAATCATACATTTATTTATGATAGAAAATTTTCTAGGAATGCTCATCATAATAGAAGTTTTAATGCTTATGATTCACATGCCATGTTTGGTTCAAGTTCTTCCTTTGTGCATGGTAGAAATAGGCCTAGGAGGAATTTTGTGTCTCATGCTCCTACGAAAGTGTATATTGGATCTACCACTATTTTTCATGCCTGCAACACTGATTTTGTACTTTCATGTAAAAATAAGAAAGTGGTTGCTAGGAAATTAGGGGCAAAATGCAAGGGAGATAAAACTTGCATTTGGGTCCCTAAGGCTATTATAACTGTCAGCGTTTCGACCCCGGGGGGTCCCTGGACCGACGAGTAAATTGTCGTTGTGTGTCCCAGCCCAGATGGGTCGGCGCGAGACGGGACACAAAGGGGGAGAACAGTAAGGGGAAACCGCGGCCTTCATGTTGTCCTGCGCCTAGGGCGGATGGATGCGCTTGCAGTAGGGGGTTACAAGCGTTCGCGTGGGAGAGAGAGAGAGAGAGAGCGAGAGCCTTATGCATCGGCCCGTTCTCCGGCGCGGCCAACCTTCTCGTACGAGAGCCCTGGACCTTCCTTTTATAGGCGTAAGGAGAGGGTCCAGGTGTACAATGGGGGTGTAGCAGTGTGCTAACGTGTCTAGCAGAGAGGAGCTAGAGCCCTAAGTACATGCCGTCGTGGCAGTCGGAGAGGTTTTGGCACCCTGTTCATGTGATGTCGTGGCTGTCGGAGGAGCGCTGGAGCCCTGCGGAAGTACAGTTGTCGGGGCTATCGGATCCTTGCTGACGTCTCCTTGCTGACGTAAGGGGCTGGGAGCTGCCGTCGTCATGGAGCGTGCGGGGTGTCATCATTACTTGTTTACTGGAGCGAGCCAGATGGGACACCGGTCTTGTTCCCCGTAGCCTAAGCTAGCTAGGGGCAGGGTAATGATGGCCCCCCTGGCGACGTGGCCGGTCCAGACCCGAGTTTGGGCGAGGTGGCGATTCCTCCGAGGTCGAGGTTGAGTCCGAGCCCTGGGGTCGGGCGAGGCAGAGTCCATCGTCTTCCGGAGCCGAGGCTGAGTCCGAGCCTTGGGGTCAGGCGAGGTGGAGTTTGTCATCTTCCAGAGCCAGGGCTGAGTCCGAGCCCTGGGGTCGGGCGAGGCGGAGTTCGTCGTCTTCCGGGGGCCGAACCCTGGGGTCGGGTGAGGCGGAGCTTCCTATGTCGCCCGAGGCTGGACTTAGTCGCTGTCGACCTCGCTCTGGCGAGTGGCACGACAGTCAGAGCGGGGCAGGCGGCGCTGTTTTCTTGTCAGGTCGGTCAGTGGAGCGGCGAAGTGACTGCGGTCACTTCGGCTCTGTTGACTGAAGAGCGCGCGTCAGGATAAGGTGTCAGGCGATCCTTGCATTAAATGCTCCTACGATACGGTCGGTTGGCGTGGCGATCTGGCCAAGGTTGCTTCTCTGCGAAGACTGGGCCTCGGGCGAGCCGAAGGTGTGTCCGTTGCGTGAGGGGGCCCTCGGGCGAGGCGTGAATCTTTCGGGGTCGGCTGTCTTTGCCCGAGGTCGGGCTCGGGCGAGGCGGGATCGTGCCCCTTGAGCGGAGCCTTGGCCTGAATCACGCCCATCAGGCCTTCGCAGCTTTGTGCTGATGGGGTTTACCAGCTGAGATTAGGAGTCTTGGGGGTACCCCTAATTATGGTCCCCGACAATAACTAACCTTGTAGGACCCAACAAGAGTTGGGTACCTAAAACCCAAGCCTAATTTGCCTTGCAGGTTTATGCATCCGGGGGCTCAAGCTGGATTATCGACAGTGGATGCACAAATTACATGACGGGGGAGAAGAAGATGTTCACCTCCTACGTCAAGAACAAAGATTCCCAAAACTCAATCATATTCGGTGACGGGAATCAAGGCAAGGTTAAAGGTCTAGGAAAGATAGCTATTTCATCCGAGCATTCCATATCTAATGTATTTTTAGTTGAATCGCTCAGGTATGACTTGTTGTCCGTTAGTCAATTATGTAATATGGGTAACAATTGCTTATTTACCAATGTAGATGTGTCTGTCTTTAGAAGGAGTGATGGTTCATTAGCTTTTAAGGGTGTACTAGACGACAAACTCTATTTAGTTGATTTTTCGAAGGAGCAGGCCGGTCTAGATGCATGCTTAATCGCTAAGACTAGCATGGGCTGGTTGTGGCATCGCCGTCTAGCACATGTGGGGATGAAGAACCTTCACAAACTTCTAAAGGGAGAACATGTGTTAGGTCTAACAAATGTAACTTTCAAAAAAGATAGACCTTGTGCAGCGTGTCAAGCAGGTAAACAGGTGGGAAGCGCTCATCACAACAAGAATGTAATGACTACATCAAGACCTCTGGAGCTACTGCATATGGACCTCTTCGGACCCGTCGCCTACCTTAGCATCAGGGGAAGTAAGTATGGTCTTGTTGTTGTTGATGATTTTTCCCGCTTCACTTGGGTATTCTTTTTGCAGGATAAATCAGAAACCCAAGGAACCCTCAAGCGCTTTCTAAGGCGAGCTCAAAACGAATTTGAGCTCAAGATGAAAAAGATTAGAAGCGACAACGGGTCCAAGTTCAAGAACCTTCAAGTGGAGGAGTTTCTTGAGGAGGAAGGAATCAAGCACGAGTTCTCCGCTCCCTACACACCACAGCAAAACGGTGTGGTAGAGAGGAAGAACAGGACGCTCATAGACATGGCGAGAACGATGCTTGGAGAATTCAAGACGCCCGAGCGGTTTTGGTCAGAAGCTGTGAACACAGCTTGCCACGCCATAAACCGGGTCTACCTTCATCGCCTCCTCAAGAAGACGTCGTACGAACTACTAACCGGTAACAAACCCAATGTTTCATATTTTCGAGTTTTTGGGAGTAAATGCTACATTCTAGTGAAGAAAGGTAGGAATTCAAAATTTGCTCCCAAAGCTGTAGAAGGGTTTTTGTTAGGTTATGACTCAAATACAAAGGCGTATAGAGTCTTCAACAAATCATCGGGTTTGGTTGAAGTCTCTAGCGACGTTGTATTTGATGAAACTAATGGCTCTCCGAGAGAGCAAGTTGATCTTGATGATGTAGATGAGGATGATGTTCCAACAGACGCAATACGCACCATGGCTATTGGAGATGTGTGACCACAGGAACACCAGGAGCAAGATCAACCTTCTTCCTCAACGATGGTGCGTCCCCCGACTCAAGATGATCAAGGGGGAGCACAAGAAGAGGAGGCGTGTGATCAAGGGGAGCACAAGAAGACCAAGTTAAGGAGGAAGAAGTACCACGGGCCCCTCCAACTCAAGTTCGAGCGACGATTCAAAGGAATCATCCCGTCGACCAGATATTGGGTGATATTAGCAAGGGAGTAACCACTCGTTCTAGATTAGCTAATTTTTGTGAGCATTACTCCTTTGTCTCTTCTATTGAGCCTTTCAGGGTAGAAGAGGCCTTGCTAGATCCGGACTGGGTGTTGGCCATGCAGGAAGAGCTCAACAACTTCAAGCGAAATGAAGTTTGGACACTGGTGCCACGTCCCAAGCAAAACGTTGTGGGAACCAAGTGGGTGTTCCGCAACAAACAGGACGAGCACGGGGTGGTGACAAGGAACAAGGCTTGACTTGTGGCAAAAGGTTATGCCCAAGTCGCCGGTTTGGACTTTGAGGAGACTTTTGCTGCTGTGGCTAGGCTAGAGTCGATTCGTATTTTGTTAGCCTATGCCGCTCACCATTCTTTCAGGTTGTTCCAAATGGACGTGAAGAGCGCTTTCCTCAACGGGCCAATCAAGGAGGAGATGTACGTGGAGCAACCCCCTGGCTTTGAGGATGAACGGTACCCCGACCACGTGTGTAAGCTCTCAAAGGCGCTCTATGGACTTAAGCAAGCCCCAAGAGCATGGTATGAATGCCTTAGAGACTTTCTAATTACTAATGCTTTCAAGGTTGGGAAAGCCGATCCAACTCTTTTTACTAAGACTTGTGATGGCGATCTATTTGTGTGCCAAATTTATGTCGATGCCATAATATTTGGTTCTACTAACCAAAAGTCTTGTGAAGAGTTTAGCAGGGTGATGACTTAGAAATTCGAGATGTCGATGATGGGCGAGTTGAACTACTTCCTTGGGTTCTTAGTGAAGCAACTCAAGGACGGCACCTTCATCTCTCAAACAAAGTACACGCAAGACTTGCTCAAGCGGTTTGGGATGAAGGACGCCAAGCCCGCAAAGACTCCAATGGGAACTGACGGACATGTTGACCTCAACAAAGGAGGTAAGTTCGTTGATCAAAAGGCATACCGGTCTATGATAGGGTCTTTACTTTATTTATGTGCTAGTAGACCGGATATTATGCTTAGCGTATGCATGTGTGCTACATTTCAATCCGACCCAAGGGAGTGTCACCTTGTGGCCGTTAAGCGAATTCTTAGATATTTAGTTGCTACGCCTTGCTTCGGGATCTGGTATCCAAAGGGGTCTACCTTTGACTTGATTGGATACTCAGACTCTGACTATGCTGGATGTAAGGTCGATAGGAAGAGTACATCAGGGACGTGCCAATTCCTAGGAAGGTCCCTGGTGTCTTGGAGTTCTAAGAAACAAACCTCCGTTGCCCTATCCACCGCTGAGGCTGAGTACGTTGCCGCAGGACAGTGTTGCGCGCAACTACTTTGGATGAGGCAAACCCTTCGGGACTTTGGCTACAATCTGAGCAAAGTCCCACTCCTATGTGACAATGAGAGTGCAATCCGCATGGCGGACAATCCTGTTGAACACAGCCGCACAAAGCACATAGAGATCCAGCATCACTTTTTGAGAGACCACCAGCAAAAGGGAGATATCGAAGTGTTTTATGTTAGCACCGAGAACCAGCTAGCGGATATCTTTACTAAGACTTTAGATGAGAAGACCTTTTGCAGGCTGCGTAGTCAGCTAAATGTCTTAGATTCACGTAACTTGGATTGATCTATAGCATACATGTGTTTTATGCCTTTGATCATGTTCCATTATGCATTTTATTGCTTATTTATGGTGCTCAAGTTATGCAAGGGATCCCCGGACCTCACAAGTCAATGTGTGAATGATGCACATACTTAGGGGGAGAAATGCTACAACTTGATCCCTTGAGACTAACCATGTGCTTGAGTGTTCTTAATTTAGTCTCAAAGGAGGATTGAAAGGGAAAAGGTGAACTTAGACCATGCAAGACTTCCACAGCACTCCGATGAGAGGGTAATTTACTCCAAGTTCATCTCCATGCCCTTATTGCCTTTTTACTCTTAATTGAAGATTTTGGTGAGGCAATGGGGTTTTTGGGCCAAGAATGATCCCGTTTTGGTGCTTGATGCCAAAGGGGGAGAAATTAAGGCCAAAGCAAGAAATGGATCAGCTACCACTTGAGAATTTTGAAAATAGTAGAGTTAGAGCTTTTGTTTTGTCAAAATACTCTTATTGTCTCTTATTGTCAAAAGTTGGTCTCTTGTGGGGAGAATGTTTGATTATGGCAAAAAGGGGGATTTTTTGAATCTTTGATCAATTTCTCTTGGAATACCTCTCTCTATGCCTCAACAAGTGAAATTGACTTAGAGATAGGAAATTGAGTTTGATTTGCAAAAACAAACCAAGTGGTGGCAAAGAACGATCCAAATATGCCAAATTTGAATCAAAAACAAATTTCTGTTCTCATTTGCATTGATGTTGCACTTCTTTTAGTTGCTTTTTGTTGTGTTGGCATAAATCACCAAAAAGGGGGAGATTGAAAGGGAAATGTGCCCTTGGGCCATTTCTATAAGATTTTGGTGATTAAGTGCTCCACACAAATGCTTTGAGTGATATTTGTGCCAAAGACTCAAGAAGTGCAAATCAAGATTAAAGGTATGTTTCTAGACTTAGTACATTGCTTTGAAGACTAATGTATTATGTCTAAGTGTTAGAAACAGGAGAAATCGTTTTGGAGAAATGTTGGCTATGTACAGCCAAAAGGCTGCTCGGTCTGGGTGCACCGGACTGTCCGGTGGTGCACCGGACAGTGTCCAGTGTGCCAGGACTAGTCCCGGTGAACAGCCTACTCTCGGGTGTCGACAGCGGCGTACAGCTATAAATCACTGGACTGTCCGGTGGTGCACCGGACTGTCCGGTGAGTCGTCTGCGGTGAAGTCGCCGCTCTCGGGAAACAGTCAATAGCGTACGGCTAAAAATCACCAAACTGTCCGGTGGTGCATCGGACTGTCCGGTGAGCCAACGGTCGACTGCGCCAATGGTCGGCCACGCAATCCATGCGTGACGCGTGGGCGCGCCAACGGTCTGATCGGGGCACCGGACTGTCTGGTGTGCACCGGACAGTGTCCGGTGCGCCAACGGCTCCAAATCTTCAACGGTCGGCTGCGCCAACGGCTCCAAATCTTCAATGTCGGACTGTGAACAGTGGATGTCCAGTGGTGCACCGGACTGTCCGGTGCGCCACCCGACAGAAGGCAAGAATTGTCTTCCCAGATTGCTTCCAACGGCTCCTAGCTGCCTTGGGGCTATAAAAGGGACCCCTAGGCGCATGGAGGAGAACACCAAGCATACTTTGAACATTCTAAGACTCCCGCACTCCATCTTCACACATTCGATTGACATTCTTAGTGATTTGAGCTCCGTTCTAGTGGTGAACTTGTTGCGTTTGAGCTCAAGTCTTGGCTTGTATGTGTGCGTATTGCTGGGATTTGTGTGTGTTGCTTCCCTCCCTTACTCTGGTGCTTTCACATTGATATTTGTTGTAAGGGCGAGAGACTCAACTTGTGGAGATTCCTCGCAAACGGGAAAAGTGATAAGAAAAAGGAACACTGTGGTATTCAAGTTGATCATTGGATCACTTGAAAGGGGTTGAGTGCAACCCTCGTCCATTGGGACGCCACAACGTGGAGGTAGACAAGTGTTGAACTTGTCGAACCATGGGATAACTCGCGTGTCTCTTGTGATTGCTTTTTGTGTGATTGTTGTGATTCGCAAGAGCTCGTTTTATAGTCACTTGGTATTATCTCTCTGACACTTAACCAAGTTTTGTGGCTATAAGTTTTAAGTTTTTACAGGATCACCTATTCACCATCCCTCTAGGTGCTCTCACTAGGTAATGTAGGAATTGGTACGAGGAATTACCAGCCTGGAGAATTTCATCACCACTATTGGAATGCAATATTGCTAACTTTTAATGGTACCCCTTAGCTACAAATTAGCCATGTGGTGGAGCCCTGAGCACAACCGTACAAGGTTAATGAATTAGATAGCTATTAGGTGTTTCCATCACTAAGCAATGATTGAAACAGTATGCTTGGATTAACATCAAAGAAAACTAAAAGAACAACTCTATGTTCTAGGTTCTAGATTTAGGGTTTAGGGTTTAGAGAGATTTGTAGCATAATATAGTACATTCACTGCCCAGACCATTGATTGATGTCTTCTAAATTAAACATAACAAATTGAATAAATTATTTGAAAACTTGGTCAGTGAGGAAATATTGCCCCACTTTATTTAACTAAGAAGAAACTCAGTCAAACCAACAAGAAAGCCCCTAAACCCAGCTTCATCCAATAGGGTTGCATCGTGTGG
Organism: Zea luxurians; assembly: GCA_029449295.1. Lineage (NCBI taxonomy): Eukaryota > Viridiplantae > Streptophyta > Magnoliopsida > Poales > Poaceae > Zea > Zea luxurians. The sequence goes on from JAOPSE010000026.1 coordinate 44,662,197, forward strand.
GCCGACCATGACCTTCTGGTTTGGTGAGCATTGCACCTACCCAAACAAACACAAAGTGCTTATTTTTTAGGTTGGCAACGAGGGAACAAATTGGATAAATCATTACTAATGTAAAGTTCAAAATTCCAAAGCAGGTTGGCAGGTAAATCTAGAGTTTGTGCATTTTGGAGTGAGACACAACAAGTTTGAGATGATCCCAAGGTTGCATATACATTAAGTTACTTCCTATGTAGAAATCTGACAGTAATATCAGTATATCACTTTAGTACAACTTCAGGAAAAAATAACGATGAAGTAAGACTCGATGAGGCCCACCATATAGAACATACATAGTTGTAGAAATTGTTTTTGACTGAACGTGTACAATTTAACATGTTGCTACAGTGCTATTTTTAGCTTGACATCCATAGTGCTTATATCAGAGGACCCAGGTGCTAACATAATCACTACAAATCTGCAATAATCGAGGTGACTACAGCGTGGAGGGAATTAAGCCATAAAGTTCCACACATACGGACAAACCCAATAAGAGATGGTCGTAGAGATACATTCTATATGTTTACAATCCTTTTGACTTCTTATTTGCTCCTGTACATATAAAAGTACCGATGAAGCATGGCTGCAGCACGCTACTCGGATAGAACCAGGCATCCACCCCATCCAATAGGCCTCAACATACACTAACAAAACAACCCTAGCATACTGGAAAACCACCAAAAATCGCTGGAGCAATATTGTTTAGGTACCGCCCACACCACAAGCGAGACGAGATAATCATTTGGGTGTAGAGTCACAGGTTTAACGATCTCGATCCCAACTAATACACCGATTGATTTTGAAGGAGCCCAGCCGCATCGTATCAATGAGAACAAAAAGGAAAAAGGACGAATCAACGAAGTCAGAGACGAGGGCCGACCAGTGAGTGAAGAACTCGACGACCACGAATGACTTCGGCGAGGATTGGACGAAGGCGGTGAAGTTGGATGGGTCCCCATCAGTCGCCTTGCTGCCCCCGGGTGACGGGGAGGAGGACGCCATCGAAGGGCGGGGGAAGTGACGCACGGACGACGTTTGCGGTGCTGAGGCCGATGAGGTTGGGTGTGTGGGGGGGGCTGGCGGGCAGGGGGGTACTAAGCAATGCGCCATGGTTGTACCTGGGGGGAGAGGGGAACACGAGATGTTGTGCACGCGGGGGAGCAGCCTCCACGGTCGCCTCCATTGGCGTATATGGAAGGAGACACCGACGTATACACGAGGATGGAAGGAGACATGGCGAGGGCTCGGTCATGCGTTGTTGTGGGCGAGATCTGTGGGCATGGTCGATGGGGGCTGGGTGTGTGGGTGTGGGAGGCGTGCGGGTGAGCGGGGGAATGCGAGCGCAGGGGGATCTCACGGCGGATGCGAAGGCGGCTATCACGGCGGTGAGGCAGGCAGTGGCATCACGAGCGAAGGCAGGGGCACGAGGTGCGGGGCAGGGTTTGGGTAGAAGGGCGGGAATCTCGCGGTGGACGCGAGCGGGGGTATGGAATCGCGAGCGAAGGCGTCAGGGCAGCATGGTGAAGACTGTGGACGCCCACGGTAGAGACATATAGAATAGTAGAGATATATAGAGAGAGAGAGGGAGAGAGAGAATGGAGGAACGACCTTAATATTTAGACAATGTTTTAGAGAACATCGTTAAAGATATAGAAGATAAAATCTCTTCTAAATATATATTAGAGAGCGGGTTACATGGCTCCTTTGGAGTTGATCTTAAACTGCAGCCACTGTTAGCACAGCACAGAGCATCACTGAGAAGAGAATGGCCCATACTGGATCATATAGCTGGACCGGTGGACATTGTGGCTGAGCAAACTGGCATCCCATAGTCATTTTTTACGGTAGATAGTCAGATATCACAAGTGCACTTACTTTGTTTACTGTCGACAAAGAGTACTTAAGTTTACATCCTGACATTCTGAAATAAATATAAAATGCTGATTTTTAGACCAGTCAAACTTTTCAAATTTACCATTTTGTTGAAGTATCGATACTTATTTTAGGTACTAGATGAGTGTCTGTGCGTTGCAACGGGAACATATAATACCACAATAACTTATATATAAAATGTGTGTTATACTACTATGAGAAAATGTTTCATAATCCATTTGTGATCCTGTCCATACATAAAATTTATTATTTTAACCTAACTGTTTCACCACTACATTGCAACCATCAGTATCATGTATACTTGGATATATGCCAAGATTTGCATGGTCTCATCATTGGAGAGCACGTCTCACACCTGCCGGAAGAAGTTCTCTCGTACATCGTCAGTCATCAGGCACGCACAACCATACACGCTTGCTTAAACAAAAAAAGCAAGTGTGTGTGTTTGTGAAGATAATTAATGGCAGGCCGGCACAAAAGCTACCTCGACGGTGGCAAGGATGACGAACTGGTCATTGCTATTGGTCCTCCTCTGCGTCACCTCCGGCACCGAGATGACGCCACAGTACTTGATATAGTAGTCGTCGAACGCGCGCGACATGGCGAGTACTGATAATTCTTGGCTAGGCCGCCAGATGAAGTGCACCCCGAGCTCATCAGCGAGGTAGAAAACCTATCCGTTGCACCACCAGATGTGCTACTCCTCTACATACATCATGTACGAGGACAGTCACACAATGTCAACAACGGTCATTGTTCCATCGCACAAGTGAAAGGGTGTAACACCCACTTTGTAATTTGCTAGAAATAATACCAATAGACAAACAATTTCTCTTCATATGAGTTTGAACTTTATGCATCATCACATGTGAACACTCCACTTATACAAATGAATAAATAATAAAAGGCACTCAAACAAATCATGCATCATGCTGGTATTTTTATTTTTATTTTGTGTGCATTTTGTAACAAGAAAATATTAAAGACCAAAAAAAATAATAATAAAGGAAAATTAAAACCTAAAAGAAATTCTTGAAAATAGAGAAGAGAAAGGAATATTATTCAATACAAATAAAAATTATCATTAAAATTACTTCATCACAGTTGATATGATCAAATAAATAATTAGCCAGTATATAAAGTGCCACAAAGTTTGAATTTGGATTGAAGTTTGAATTTGAAAAAGAAATGAAACAGAAAATAAAAAGAAAAAGAGAAAAGAAGCCAATTGGGCCTCAGGCTCCATTTCGGCCCAGCTTCTGATCCCTTCTGCACGGCCCACTTCTCCACCGCGCGCTCCCACCCTCTGCCGCGCGGGGCCCACGTGCCAGTTCCTTCCCCGCACACGCGCGCACACGGGTGCTCGCTGCCGTGTGGGGCCGGGTCGTCAGCTCTACCCCTCCCCTTTCTTCGCCGCGCCGCTCGGACAAACTCAACCGTGGGTCCTTGGCGCAAATCGTGGAATCGGTTAAGGAGCCCTGGGTCCCGGCAGCTACAAATTGGAACCTTTCACAGACCCTCATCGCCAGAACCAGCGCCTTGCCACAACTCGCGGGCCCGCCGCCGTGCAAGCTTACTAACCGCGAGAGAGAAGAGAGGAGCGGCCACCGCTCACCATCTTCGCCCTGCGGCCGGTTCAACCTCGGGGAAGGCGCTCTTGGCGTGGACAATTGACCATGGTAGCGCACCCGGGACTCGCCTGCGCCGGGGCGATTCGCACATCACCGGAATTGCTCATCGGAGTGGACCCCCGCTCCGTCATTCGCCTTCTCCGTGGGCGGGTGTTTCTCGCGACCTAATCCTCGGGTAAGGTGCCCTCATCCAGTTCCCCTATGTCTTACCTACGTATATCACACCTCGGATTTGTGTTTCGGGCCCGAGATCGGCGAACGGTGTGGACTGGCCATGGCCTCCGCCGTGGGCGCGGGGCGGCGCCGCCGTGCGTCGCTCGGGTTGGGGATTGGGTCTGGGGACCGTCGGATGGCGCTCGGACGATCCCGATTAGATTAGGCATACCTCTTCGCACGATCGATTAGAACCGTAGATCCGCGATCCGATGATTACGACTCAATCTCGGGTATTTTGAATCCGCGCCGTAAGTTTAGGATCCAACGGTCGTGGGTGTTTCCTGTTCACTTTAGGGGGGATCTAATCCCGTCGGTTGATGGGCGATCGGACGGCTCTGGATCCTCGGTACCCCTTCGCCGTGTAATTATTACAGAAGAGCCCCTGGAAAAACAACAAATCAACCCGCCATCCGCGCGGGGTTAGCTCTGTGTCTATAGATATTTACCCTGAGACCCCTGAGCTTCGGCTTATTTGAGGCCCAGTCCAGTGCGGTTTGAAATTGATTAAATGAATTAGAAAATAGATTTTTAATAGGAAAATAATTGCTAGAACTTCAATAATTCATAGAAAATACATATGAACTCCAAATTACTCCATTCCAGTTCCTAAAATTTTGTAATTTTATTATCTATCACCTAGAGCCTCTGTTATGTCATGAAAACAGTAAGAAATTTATTTACCACTTAATCCTATTTAAAGCACATAAAACCTTTGAAAATGCATAACTTAAATTCTATAACTCCAAAAATTATGATTCCTGTTCCTAGAATTTTATTTTATTATGTAGAATATCTCTGTGTATGTTGTTTACATGCTTGGTGTAATGTTAATTTTTCCCTACATAGTGTGCTTGTTTGTATTGTGGCGAGTAGAAGAGTCTGTGACCGAGGATCCTGGTGAGCAGCAAGTTGAAGTAGCTGAGCAGGAGCTCATTGAAGGCAAGTTGTGCCCTTGACCACTTTTTACCCAATAATGTTCCTTAATATCATTTATCCATGCATAGGTTAATTTTGATGGGACCCAATAGGTCACCCAAGATTGTTTATCTCATTACCTTGTTTACCCCTGAATCACTTGGGTAGTTTGCTATTGCTTTATATGGTTTTGGGATAATCATTTATTACCTCTATGTTCCAATTCTTTTTGTTATTTTATTTATGTTCATGTTGAGATCATTAATGTTAATTGGAACATAGAGCTTAACTTGAGTAACACGTGCCACCACAAGGGTTTAATGGGACGCCCTTGGCTGATTAATTAGGAAAGCTAGTGGAAGACTACCTTACCCGAAAGGGGCAAGGGTAGTAGGGGAGTGGTCAGTGTAGGGAGGTCCTTGGTTGATTTTGCTGCGATGGCAGTCAGCCGAGAACCCTGCATTGGAACTTCCTATAAACTGTAGCGGGTTTTCGGAAGCTAGTGGAACTTTGTAAAGGCCTCGTAGTGTTGCCCTGCCGCGCTTCCTAGGTAGAGGTGTATGGGATTCGCGACCCCTTGGCAGATGGGTAACATGACTTGTGGGTAAAGGGTACAACCTCTGCAGAGTGTAAAACTGGTATACTAGCCGTGCTCGCGGTCATGAGCAGCTCAGGACTCTCTGATGATTAAATTATGGAACTTAAATTCAATTTTGTCATTTGCATTGCATGGGTTTGTTATTAATTTTGTTCTATTACTTTTCTTATGGTTTGGTATTTACTTACACTTAGTAACTGCTAATAAAATTTTGACCAACTATTTAAAAGCAATGCTCAGCTTTAACCCCTATCATTGATTAGCCTTACACATCACATGAACTCACACCTTTGTGAGTTTATGTCCACTGGTTCCCCACAACTTGTTGAGCTATGATCATGTGTGAGCTCACCCTTGCTGTCTCACACCCCCCCACAGGAGAAGATCAGGTGGTTCAGGAGGAGCCGCCTAACACTGAGGAGTTCGATCTGATCTAGGTGGCGTTTCCCAGTCGACATTGGCGCCAACGATCCTTAGTTCGTTTTATATTCATTATTTTATTTTGTAATAAGTCTTCCGCTATGTAATAAATACTCTGATGTTTTATGACATTTATCTCTATACACTCTGTTATTATATGTGTTGTCTTCTTGGCGCATGTATGAGATGCACTTGGCTTTGTTCCTTAAAGCCGGGTGTGACAGAAGTGGTATCAGAGGAATGTTGACTGTAGGACGAGACCTAGATAGAAATGGACAAACCCTTACCTACTTATCTTACTCTGATTCATTCCATACTTACCTTATCTTGATCTTGTCTCACCTTTTGCTACTCTACTCTGGTTAATCTTATCTTTTCTACTCCAAGACAAGATGGATTTTCACACCTTGGAGTCCTACCACTATGATCTTTTTAAGAGATAGGGAACCCAAGACAAAATTTAAAACTATTTTCTCTATTAAAAATGTTGGTTGATTGTTCTGATGATCAATGCCTGATTTGCTTCTTTGATTGATTGAAATATTATATATGGACATCTTAGCATGTGCCAGCATAAGGTAATAAATTAGCTATGGTAGGTAAAACATTAAACTGCTTAGCTAATAAATCCCCCAAAGTAACATGATTCGTAATTACTGCCTTGTCTACTACTCTCTCTTACCATATGTACCTAACCCAGATGGGCTACCCCTATAGTGTTAGAAGAGAGCACTATAGACGCAATCCTTGGTATATCATGGTTAAGAAAGGTAAAGGCCATTATAGCATGTGGCAGAGGTACCTAAAGGAGAAAGATTTCAAGTTAATATTGCAGTAACCTCCTCATCCATGCGTGCAATGTTCTTTATACCTGAGGAGTTTGTTGGTGACAACATCCGGGTGGTTAGAGATTTTCCAGATGTCTTTCCAGAGGAGTTACCAGGGATGCCACCTGATAGAGAAGTTGAGTTTGTTATTGACCTCTTACCTGGAACCGCCCCTATTTCTAAACGGCCATATAGGATGTCCGTAGAGGAGTTGAAGGAACTTAAGAAGCAGTTAACTGAGTTACAAGATGCTGGGTACATTCGTCCAAGTTCCTCACCTTGGGGAGCACCGGTTCTGTTTGTACAGAAGAAGGATGGATCACAGCGGATGTGTGTGGATTATAGATCTCTTAATGATGTTACAGTGAAGAACAAGTATCTGTTGCCCCGTATTGAGGATTTATTTGATCAGATGAGAGGTGCAAGAGTATTTTCGAAGATTGATCTTCGATCGGGATACCATCAGATGAGGATTAGACCATCGGATATTCCCAAGACAGCATTCTCGACTCGATATGGATTATATGAGTTCACTGTTATGTCATTTGGATTAACCAATGCACCAGCTTATTTTATGAACTTGATGAACAAGGTGTTTATGGAGTATTTGGACAGATTCGTCGTGGTATTCATCGACGATATTCTCATTTATTCTCAGAGTGATAACGATCATGAGGAACATCTGAGGTTGGTGCTACAGAAGCTTCGAGATAACCAGCTATATGCCAAGTTCAGCAAGTGCGAGTTTTGGATTGACAAGGTACCATTCCTTGGACATATTATTTCTAATGGAGGAATAGCAGTGGATCCTGCTAAGGTTAAGGAGATAATGGAGTGGAGAGTACCCACTACAGTTATCGAGATTCGGAGTTTCTTAGGACTCGCAGGATATTATCGGAGATTTATTGAAGGATTTTCTAAAATTGCTAAGCCTATGACTTCGCTTTTGGAGAAAGGAAAAGAATTTAAGTGGGACGAGAAGTGTCAAGATAGCTTTGATCAATTGAAGAAGAGATTGATGTCACCTCCAGTATTGGTTATGCCAGACCTGCAGAAAGGATTTGATATCTATTGCGATGCATGTGGCCAAGGCTTAGGATGTGTGCTCATGCAAGAAGGGCATGTGATTGCCTATGCTTCTCGTCAGTTACGGAAACATGAATTGAACTACCCCACTCATGACTTGGAACTAGAAGCAGTTGTGCATGCTCTTAAGATTTGGAGACATTACATTATGGGAACCAAGTGCCAAGTGTACACGGATCATAAGAGTTTGAAGTACATATTCACTCAGAAGGATCTCAACCTTAGGCAACGCCGTTGGTTGGAGCTTATTAAGGATTATGATTTGGAGATTCACTATCACCCGGGCAAGGCAAATTTGGTTGCAGATGCCTTGAGTCGCAAGGAGCATGTTCATTCAGCTATTGTTGCCCACCTACCCGATGAGATTGTTGAGGATTTCAGGAGACTTAACCTGGGGATAGTTTCTCATACTGAGGGAGTTACTATTGATGTGGAACCTACTTTGGAGCAAGAGATCCGCAAAGGACAAATGGGTGATGCTAAAATAAAAGAGATTAAGGATCTGATTACTGAAGGTCGAGTGCCGGAATTTACGGAAGATGAGCAAGGCACTGTATGGTTCAAGGACAGAATGTGTGTTCCTGATATTAAAAGCCTTCGAGAGACTATTTTAAAGGAGGCCCATGATTCGGATTATTCAATTCATCCTGGTAGTACTAAGATGTATCAGGATTTGAAACGGAAGTATTGGTGGTATGGATTGAAAAGAGATGTGGCTGCACATGTGGCTATGTGCGATGTATGTCAAAGAGTTAAGGCTGAACACCAGAGGCCAGCTGGACTATTGCACCCACTGAAGATACCCGAGTGGAAGTGGGAAGAGATTGGTATGGATTTCATCACTGGATTGCCTCGCACCCAGAAAGGATATGATGCTATATGGGTGATTGTGGATAGATTGACTAAAGTGGCTCACTTTATTCCGGTGAAGACTACTTATAAAGGTTCTCAGCTAGCAGAATTATATATGGCTCGGATTGTGTGTTTGCATGGTGTACCAAAGAAGATCGTGTCTGATCGAGGTTCACAGTTTACCTCAAGATTTTGGAGAAGCTTTCATGAGAACATGAGTACAAAGTTGAATTTTAGTACAGCTTATCACCCTCAGACTGATGGACAGACTGAAAGGACTAATCAAGTATTGGAGGATATGTTGAGAGCATGTGCCCTTCAGCATAGAGGAAGTTGGGATAAGAGTCTGCCTTATGCTGAGTTCTCGTACAATAATAGTTACCGGGCCAGTCTGAAGATGTCACCTTTTGAAGCTTTATATGGGAGGAAGTGCAGGACTCCTCTATATTGGGATCAGACTGGAGAGAGACAGTTCTTTGGGCCTGAACTGATTCAAGAAGCAGAAGAACAAGTTCGTATAATTCGAGAGAATTTGAGGGTGGCTCAAACCAGGCAAAAGAGTTATGCTGATAATAGAAGGAGACCACTGGAATTTGAAGAAGGAGATTATGTGTACCTCAAGGTGTCACCACTGCGTGGAATGAGGAGATTTAAAGTCAAGGGCAAATTGTCCCCTCGCTATATTGGACCATTCTGGATCTTTAGGAGAGTTGGGGAGATGGCATACCAACTCGAGTTACCGGATAGTCTATCGGATGTGCATAATGTGTTCCACGTATCTCAACTGAAGAAGTGTCTTCGTGTCCCTGAGGAACAGTTACCCATGGAAGAGCTCAGTGTTCAAGGTGATTTGACTTACACGGAGTACCCTATCAAGATTTTGGATACATTGACTCGAGTTACAAGAAATAAGGTGATAAAGATGTGTAAGGTACAATGGAGTCACCACAGTGAAGATGAAGCAACTTAGGAAAGAGAAGAAGAGCTTCGCATAGATTTTCCCCACCTTTTCTCTAGTTCTTCTTAATCTCGAGGACGAGATTATTTTTAAGGGGGGTAGGATTTGTAACACCCACTTTGTAATTTGCTAGAAATAATACCAATAGAGAAACAATTTCTCTTCATATGAGTTTGAACTTTATGCATCATCACATGTGAACACTCCACTTATACAAATGAATAAATAATAAAAGGCACTCAAACAAATCATGCATCATGCTGGTATTTTTATTTTTATTTTGTGTGCATTTTGTAACAAGAAAATATTAAAGACCAAAAAAATAATAATAAAGGAAAATTAAAACCTAAAAGAAATTCTTGAAAATAGAGAAGAGAAAGGAATATTATTCAATACAAATAAAAATTATCATTAAAATTACTTCATCACAGTTGATATGATCAAATAAATAATTAGCCAGTATATAAAGTGCCACAAAGTTTGAATTTGGATTGAAGTTTGAATTTGAAAAAGAAATGAAACAGAAAATAAAAAGAAAAAGAGAAAAGAAGCCAATTGGGCCTCAGGCTCCATTTCGGCCCAGCTTCTGATCCCTTCTGCACGGCCCACTTCTCCACCGCGCGCTCCCACTCTCTGCCGCGCGGGGCCCACGTGCCAGTTCCTTCCCCGCACACGCGCGCACACGGGTGCTCGCTGCCGTGTGGGGCCGGGTCGTCAACTCTACCCCTCCCCTTTCTTCGCCGCGCCGCTCGGACAAACTCGACCGTGGGTCCTTGGCGCAAATCGTGGAATCGGTTGAGGAGCCCTGGGTCCCGGCAGCTACAAATTGGAACCTCCCACAGACCCTCATCGCCAGAACCAGCGCCTTGCCACAACTCGCGGGCCCGCCGCCGTGCAAGCTTACTAACCGCGAGAGAGAAGAGAGGAGCGGCCGCCGCTCACCATCTTCGCCCTGCGGCCGGTTCAACCTCGGGGAAGGCGCTCTTGGCGTGGACAATTGACCATGGTAGCGCACCCGGGACTCGCCTGCGCCGGGGCGATTCGCACATCACCGGAATTGCTCATCGGAGTGGACCTCCGCTCCGTCATCCGCCTTCTCCGTGGGCGGGTGTTTCTCGCGACCTAATCCTCGGGTAAGGTGCCCTCATCCAGTTCCCCTATGTCTTACCTACGTATATCACACCTCGGATTTGTGTTTCGGGCCCGAGATCGGCGAACGGTGTGGACTGGCCATGGCCTCCGCCGTGGGCGCGGGGCGGCGCCGCCGTGCGTCGCTCGGGTTGGGGATTGGGTCTGGGGACCGTCGGATGGCGCTCGGACGATCCCGATTAGATTAGGCATACCTCTTCGCGCGATCGATTAGAACCGTAGATCCACGATCCGATGATTACGACTCAATCTCGGGTATTTTGAATCCGCGCTGTAAGTTTAGGATCCAACGGTCGTGGGTGTTTCCTGTTCACTTTAGGGGGATCTAATCCCGTCGGTTGATGGGCGATCGGACGGCTCTGGATCCTCGGTACCCCTTCGCCGTGTAATTATTACAGAAGAGCCCCTGGAAAAACAACAAATCAACCCGCCATCCGCGCGGGGTTAGCTCTGTGTCTATAGATATTTACCCTGACACCCCTGAGCTTCGGCTTATTTGAGGCCCAGTCCAGTGCGGTTTGAAATTGATTAAATGAATTAGAAAATAGATTTTTAATAGGAAAATAATTGCTAGAACTTCAATAATTCATAGAAAATACATATGAACTCCAAATTACTCCATTCCAGTTCCTAAAATTTTGTAATTTTATTATCTATCACCTAGAGCCTCTGTTATGTCATGAAAACAGTAAGAAATTTATTTACCACTTAATCCTATTTAAAGCACATAAAACCTTTGAAAATGCATAACTTAAATTCTATAACTCCAAAAATTATGATTCCTGTTCCTAGAATTTTATTTTATTATGTAGAATATCTCTGTGTATGTTGTTTACATGCTTGGTGTAATGTTAATTTTTCCCTACATATTGTGCTTGTTTGTATTGTGGCGAGTAGAAGAGTCTGTGACCGAGGATCCTGGTGAGCAGCAAGTTGAAGTAGCTGAGCAGGAGCTCATTGAAGGCAAGTTGTGCCCTTGACCACTTTTTACCCAATAATGTTCCTTAATATCATTTATCCATGCATAGGTTAATTTTGATGGGACCCAATAGGTCACCCTAGATTGTTTATCTCATTACCTTGTTTACCCCTGAATCACTTGGGTAGTTTGCTATTGCTTTATATGGTTTTGGGATAATCATTTATTACCTCTATGTTCCAATTCTTTTTGTTATTTTATTTATGTTCATGTTGAGATCATTAATGTTAATTGGAACATAGAGCTTAACTTGAGTAACACGTGCCACCACAAGGGTTTAATGGGACGCCCTTGGCTGATTAATTAGGAAAGCTAGTGGAAGACTACCTTACCCGAAAGGGGCAAGGGCAGTAGGGGAGTGGTCAGTGTAGGGAGGTCCTTGGTTGATTTTGCTGCGATGGCAGTCAGCCGAGAACCCTGCATTGGAACTTCCTATAAACTGTAGCGGGTTTTCGGAAGCTAGTGGAACTTTGTAAAGGCCTCGTAGTGTTGCCCTGCCGCGCTTCCTAGGTAGAGGTGTATGGGATTCGCGACCCCTTGGCGGATGGGTAACATGACTTGTGGGTAAAGGGTACAACCTCTGCAGAGTGTAAAACTGGTATACTAGCCGTGCTCGCGGTCATGAGCAGCTCAGGACTCTCTGATGATTAAATTATGGAACTTAAATTCAATTTTGTCATTTGCCTTGCATGGGTTTGTTATTAATTTTGTTCTATTACTTTTCTTATGGTTTGGTATTTACTTACACTTAGTAACTGCTAATAAAATTTTGACCAACTATTTAAAAGCAATGCTCAGCTTTAACCCCTATCATTGATTAGCCTTACACATCACATGAACCCACACCTTTGTGAGTTTATGTCCACTGGTTCCCCACAACTTGTTGAGCTATGATCATGTGTGAGCTCACCCTTGCTGTCTCACACCCCCCCACAGGAGAAGATCAGGTGGTTCAGGAGGAGCCGCCTAACACTGAGGAGTTCGATCTGATCTAGGTGGCGTTTCCCAGTCGACATTGGCGCCAACGATCCTTAGTTCGTTTTATATTCATTATTTTATTTTGTAATAAGTCTTCCGCTATGTAATAAATACTCTGATGTTTTATGACATTTATCTCTATACACTCTGTTATTATATGTGTTGTCTTCTTGGCGCATGTATGAGATGCACCTGGCTTTGTTCCTTAAAGCCGGGTGTGACAAAGGGAAATGGCCTTAACCCATTTCTTATATTTTGGTGCTTGATGACCATCACAACCGTTCAAACTAACCAGTTTTCCTAGTCTCTGATTCACAGGTTCATAAGATCAATAGTTCAGTCTCTAAGTCAGAATCAGCTCAATTCCAACCAAATAGGGGTAATACATGGAACAGATGAACTACCAATAGTTCTACTCTTTGGACAAATTCTAAATACCCCGAGGAACTGTTTTCAACACGTCTAGAAAGGTTGGAAAGCTCGAAATCAACATATCACTATTGTGGAGCTAGTATTGGGCAAAAGAAGATATATGAGTGAAAGAGTCAAAATGCAAAGAGGATTGGACTAAGGAAATAAGGATGCAACACCTCAATAGAAGACATAAAAAGAAGCAAAAAGGTCTAAGACTCAAGATCAAAAGAAGCCCAAAAGAGTCAGCAAAGAAATCCAATAATGGGGCAGCCTGCGACACACCGGACTGTCCGGTGCCCCGGCTGGCGCGCCCCATGAACTGGCCGCTCTCGGGAAAACAAAGGGCTCCATGGATAAAATTCACCGGACTGTCCGGTGAGCCTAGGGCCAATGGTCATCTTCACCAACGGTCGATTGTTATGCGGTCAGAAAGGACAGAAGAGCAGAAGCGGTCAGAGAAAGTCAGTCGCACCAGACTGTCCGGTGCACCATAGGGCAGACGAATCCAACTGTCAACTCCAACGGATGATTGACGTGGCAGGCACCGGACACTGAATAGTGTGCCATGTCCGGTGCGCACCGGACTGTCCGGTGCGCCCATCGACAAAAATCTGGTGCTTTCTGTCCAACGGCTATTTGAGGGGTTGGGGGCTATAAATACCACCCCAACTGGCCATTTCAAGGGGTGGGAGCCTAAGCAACATATCAAGGCATATAGTTGACATATCCAAGCTCTCTCAACCACCTCCATTCATTGATATATCTCATACACAAGATTTAGCCCACATCAAAGCCTCACAAGTGCCACAAAAGAGAGATCAAGCAAAATAGAGCTACTCGTGTGTGTTTAGTGATAGTGCCTTGTGAAAACCATTAGACAAAGTGTGTGCTACATCTTGTGATCATTTGAGCGTGGAGTTTTGACTCCCATTCATCTTCCTCCAAACTTTTTTGGAGACTTGTAAAGCTAGCAAGAGACACCTAAGAGTGTGGTGGTCCTTGCGGGGTCTTAGTGATCCTTGAGATTAAGAAGAAGCACTTGCCGGTCTTGGTGATCGGTGGAGAGAGGGAAAGGGTTGAAAAAGACCCATCGTTAGTGGACTCCTCAACGAGGATTAGGTTCTTGGTGAACCGAACCTCGGTAAAACAAATCACCTGTGTCACTTGTGTTTATTGCTTGTGATTTGTTTGTCTTCTCCCTCTCTAAGTTCTCTTGCACTATTCTTTGTTGATATCACTCTGTGTTGCCTCAAGTTAAATTCTCATTTATAGAAGCAACGCCTTGCAAGAAAGAACTTATGTCATTTCTCATCTCATTTTAGCCCTCTTGCATTATTCTTCATAAACATCTTTGTTGTGTTGCTTTGTATTAATTCTACATTCTTTGAAAGCAATACTCTTTGCAAGCAAAGGATTTAGTTTTATCCTCCGATAAATTGAGCATATTGTTCTAACCACTAATCAAGGGATCAAGTCCGGGTTTAAAGTTATAATTTTTAGGTTTCGTCTATTCACCCCCTATAGGTGACTTTCAACAAGAATTCATGGCCGGTCAGTAGCGACTTATGTGGCAGGTTGGGCTTCAAGTGGATGATGAGCTGGACATCATGATGGCGTCGTCATCGGATGTGGTGCCTAGAACAACCCGAGAGTCACCGACGTTGGTGACGACCATGAGGTCCCCCGGCTTAACGATGGACAGCACTGTGCAGCCGCTTTGGACCGCGTCCAAGCGGCGGATGCGCTGGAACTTGTCGTACATAGCGGCGCATGCAACCACGTACGACTGCTTCTAGAGGTCGAATTAGCAGTCACCAAGCTTCTTCTCGTCGTCGATGAGCGACGCTAACACGAGCGCCTCCTGCTAGTGATGTTTGCTTGGGGTTTCTAAGTAAGAAACATAGATTCATCCTTGGTGTTGGTTTATGAAAATGACTCACAAGTCAGATCCATGAAAAAATATATTACGGAGAATAAATGTCATGCATGAAAAAAAGAATTTAAGTTGAAAACATTATTCAAACAAAAGAAATTGTATGGAAGGCTCTTCTTTAAATACTACTCACTCCATCCAAAAATATATTTCAAGAATTTCGGTGATACTTATCTACTACTGCACATTATGCAAGGTAGCAGATGGGCTTGGTGAGAGATGTAGTAGATGTTTTTCCTATCATATGTGTAAACATAAACACATATGTGGTGTAGCGGTAGCTACTGCTCGCATTTGCTTGAGGGAGGGGTCACGGGTTCGAATCCCCTTAGGGCCATTTATGTTTTTTAGTTTTAGCTAGACGTGGTTGTATGGGGAAATGAGAATGGAAATAGGCTTTGTGGGGAGGGGAGAATGGAAAATGCAAAACAAGGAATTGGAATGGTGGTAGAACATGGGAATGGGCTGTGCGGGGAGGGGGGAATCGGAAATGCAGAACAAGGAACGGAAATGGCATTATAGGGAACAGTGATAGAACATGGAATGGCAATGAGAATGGAAATAGGCTTTGCGGGGAGGGGGGAATGGGCAGAACATGGGAATGGGCTGTGCGGAGAGGGGGAATCAGAAAGGCAGAACAAGGAATGGGAATGGCAGAATAGGGAATGGTGGCAGAACATGGAATGGCAGGCTACCCTTACAGACTTATTAAGTAGTAGAGATTTTGTAGACTTGACCCATTTAAGATGTTTAATAATTCTAAAAAATGTACCAAATAAGTGTTGTCTTGGATATAAAACCGTAAAGCTGATTATAGGGTAGTTAAACGTTTATATGGTTGACTCTGTCTATCTACCTTGAGTAGATGAGAAAAGGCTCAAAATAAGCCCCGCACGCCACCACCGCTGAACTAAGGTGAGGTGTGACATGGCGCGGTCGCGGTGCGCCATAGCGTAGCTCTCTTATTCTTCGGTATATCACCAAACACTCGCATGTATAAACCTCATCCTGCCCTCTTTTCTCTATTTGCTTCTCGACCATCATTCGATTGTAGTCAAGCACTCCATTCTAGTTCTTGTGTGCACAAGTTCTAGGGCAGCAGACCACTAAAACGATTGTCATCCAATCGTTCACAAATGCTCAACTTCCTCTTATTCATGCTTCGTATTTGCACTGCATTGACCTACCAACTGCTACACCGCATCAACCGAGTGAACTACTACATCAAATGACACAATGTTTATCATTGCATATTTCTCTTCTTGTCTTTTGTTTCAAATTAAGTTTCTCTATACTATGTTCATGTTCATCCTATTAGATTCACATGTGCACCTTACTATTATCACCAACTCTTTATTATTTTTTCTAGACTAATCTTCTATTGAAAATGCCTAACTATGCAAGAATCCAAAAACGCGACAGGGCTTTTTGGTAGCGGGTTTTGCAAGTATGCTAAAACCAAATATATTTGAGGGAACTCGCTATAAATGGTGGCATTAGAAATGCATATTATGGTTAACTGCTATAGATTACTATTTTGTTGTCGAACCTAGGGCACATCAACCTCACTCAGTTGAAGAAGAGCGAGTGTTCTAGGATACCGATACTATGTTCAAGGGGCAATAATTGGTGTGCAAGGAAATTCTATAATCGATGCTTATGTGACGATGTCTACTAGCAAAGAAACATGGGACACACTAGACGCCAAACATGGAGTTTCAACGTTGATATTGTATGTCATGGGACAATTTCATAACTATAGAATGAGTGATGGTCGTTCTATAGTAGTGCAAGCTTACGAAATACATATACTGGTGAAAGAACTTGAGATTTTTGGTTGTATATTGTTGGATAAGTTTGTGGTGAGTTGCATCATTACTAAGCAACCACAGACTTCGATAGATTTTGCTACTTCTCTAAAACATAAGAGACAAGAGTTTGACATCGCTGACATCATTGTCCCTTTAGATGTTAAATATAAGGTGAGAGCAGTACATGTTCATGAAAAGAGAGTTGTTGAAGGGAATTATAGTTCCCATGTGGTGTAAGAAAATCTCTAAAACTCTCATAAAAACATGTTAAAGCAAGAGATCAAACAAAACAATATCACTTCTTTTAAGAAGAAGAACAAGAAAAATGCAACTATTTCACTTGTGGCAAGCCCAGGCTTTATGCTAGGGTGTGCCCAGATGCCAAGTGAAAGCCGAATAAGAAATCTGCAAAAAAATATTTGACGATCATATGGATGAACTTTGGAAATAGTAATTTATTACATATTGTTCTTTTAGTTTGTTATTTACCTGATTGGTGGATTAACACTAGGGTCAATATTCATGTGTGTGTTGATATTTCTTTGTTTTTTCTTATCAGGTCCAAAGAAGATTCTCCTTGTTGTTGGCAAATGGAGCATGTGCGACAGATTATGGTGTTAGTATGGTCGATCTGAATCTTACTTTGGAAAATGTTGGGGGCCTTCGTCCTCTGAAGGTCCTCAAAAACATGATTTAACAAAATCTTCAAGTGTGACATGTGAATAGGTACCTTCGGACTCGGGCTAAAAGCATATACGATGTAAAAAGCATGATCGTGACGAAGGTTTGAGTTGCTCCGAAGCTACGTGAAGGGGAGCTTTGGCTAAATGGCAGAGAAAGGAACCAACCTAAAGGGGAAAAGGCTATCTAGTCCTCATAGAATTGTCTAGGGATGAAAACGGTCGGAAACGGTCGGTAAACACTAAAACCATTACCGTTTTCATATTTTTTATCGGAAACAAAATCGAAAACGGTAACTCCGGAAACAGAAACGATATCGGTATTTCGGAAACATCGGAAACGAAAGTTCGGTGCGGAAAATACACCGGTAACGGTCGAAATCTAAAATACGATCGGTAAACATATCAAACTTCACAATAAAACAAAATTGACAAAACATCACAAATACCACAAGTTCACAATTCATGATATAACAAGTTCACAAGGATCACAAATTTATAATATAAAAAGTTTACAAAGATCACAAGTTCACAGTATAACAAGTTCGTAAAGATCACAAGTTAACATACTCAAAGTTCACAATTCACAATATCCACTCGATTTAGTTGACGTGGCATGCTTACTCATGAAATATTTTTTCCTTACATAAAGGGTTTTTTCACAGCCTCACAGGAAAACCCTAAAATCTAGTGTGTGGAAAAGACAGACTGTCGGCTCTCTATCATTATATATTACTAATACATAACATGTGCATAGAAAATGGTGGATTCGTTCGAGAGACCAAATCGTTAATCTCAACTGCCTTCCAACACCATCTAACCCCAAAAAATCTTAAAGCGTCCAAAAAATACAAAAATAAGTAATCCTTATCCAGAGATGTACAGGCGATGCGAAAAAATCACATACTAGAAAATTTCGAAAAAAATTCCGAGACACAATTCCGAGACACAATTCCGGAAATTTCTGAGACATAAATCCGGTAATTTCCGACAAAAACCAGTAACCGATGGAAACGGTCGGTAAAACACCACGCCGATTCCGATACCGATTCCGATAGAAAATTCCGAAAACCGATTCCGTTTTCGAAAAATACCGTTACCGATGAATCCGATCGAAAAATTTTGAAATCGGTTTCCGAAATTCCGAAAAATTCCGAAACCGTTTTCATCCCTAGAGTTGTCTATTAGTTAATAATAAA
Source organism: Zea luxurians (assembly GCA_029449295.1). NCBI lineage: Eukaryota > Viridiplantae > Streptophyta > Magnoliopsida > Poales > Poaceae > Zea > Zea luxurians. The sequence continues at coordinate 44,680,772 of JAOPSE010000026.1, forward strand.
TGTAAAGGGCATGAATGTAATTCCTCACAGGCTGCGTCCTATGCCTATAAATAGATGAACAGTTCCCCCATACTGTTCACGCTGACTAGTACTGGCTCGTGCGTCACACTTGTGCTTTTACCTTCTGTCAGGCCAAAGGTACATATGTAATCTAATTTTGTTTTTATTTTTCCATGATAATATAATGAGGACAAATTGATAACGCTATATAATTGTCTATGTAATTTCCTGCATTCCATATGTTTCTCCTTTTATTAATTCATACCACAATGATGAAGGTATGTCCTTCATGACCTTCTGAAAAGGAAATGTGCCCTTGGACCATTTCTAAAGTGTTTTGGTGATTAAGTGCCCAACACATATGCTCTAAGTGTTAATTTGTGCCAAAGACTCAAAAAGTGCAAATCAAGTTACAAGGTATGTTTCTAGACTTAGTACATTGATTTGAGTACTAATATATTGTGTCTAAGTGCTAGAAACAGGAGAAATTGGTTTGGAAAAGAGTTGGTTGTGTACAGCCAACTGCAGCTTGGTCTGGTGCACCGGACAGTGTCCGGTGCGCCAGACCAGTCTCCGGTGAACAGGCCTCTCTCGGGACTTGACGACGGCGTACGGCTATAAATCACCGGACTGTCCGGTGAGTCGTCCGTGGCGAAGTTGTCGCTCTCGGGAAACGTTCAACGACGTACGACTATAATTCACCGGACCGTCCGGCGACGCACCGGACTGTCCGGTGAGCCAACGGTCGACTGCGCCAACGGTCGGCCACGCAATCTGCGCGCGACGCGTGGGCGCGCCAACGGTCGACAGGGGGCACTAGACTGTCCGGTGTACACCGGACAGTGTCCGGTGCGCCAACTGCCAGAAATCTGCAACAGTCGAATGCGCCAGAAAAGGAAGGAGATCGCGCACCGGACAGCTACAGGGACTGTCCGGTGGCGCACCGGACTGTCCGGCGCGCCACCCGACAGAAGGCAAGATTAGCCTTCCAAAGTTGCCTCCAACAGCTCCTAGCTGCCTTGGGGCTATAAAAGGGACCCCTAGGCGCATGGAGGAGTCACCTAAGCATTCTTTGATCATTCCAAAGCACTAAGACTCCATTCTCACGCATTCGATTCTTTAAGATAGTGACTTGAGCTCTATTTGAGTAGAGAACTCCTTGCGTTGTGTTTTGAGCTTAAGTTGTGGCTTGTGTGCGTGATTGTGCTCTCGCTTTGAGTCTTGTGTGTGTTGCTCTCCCCTCCCTTACTTCTGTGCTTCTTTGTGATCATCAAGTGTAAGGGTGAGAGGCTCCAAGTTGTGGAGATTCCTCGCGAACAGGAGAAAGTATAAGAAAGGAAAACACCGTGGTATTCAAGTTGATCATTGGATCACTTGAAAGGGGTTGAGTGCAACCCTCGTCCATTGGGACGCCACAACGTGGAGTAGGCAAGTATTACACTAGGCCGAACCACGGGATCAATCACCGTGTCTTGTGTGTTGTCTTTCTTTGTGACCATTATGTTTTACAAGAACTCGGTCCTTAGCCACTTGGTTCTATTGCACTAACACTTAACCAAGTTTTGTGGCTACAAGTATTTGATTTTTACAGGATCGCCTATTCACCCCCCCCTCTAGGTGCTCTCAATTGGTATCAGAGTCGTTCTCTTCACGTAAGGGACTAATCGCCCGAAGAGATGGATCCTAAGGGAAAGGGGATGGTGATCAATGATAAGGAGGAGTCCATCTTCAACAAGCCGAGGGACGACAAGCCCACTGACTCTGGCTCGAGTCATAAGAAGAAGGACGGGAAGAAGAAGAGGCGCATTAAAAAGAGAGGGAAGAGGGAGAAGAAGACCTACAAGAAGGCGAAGGGCGAGGCGCACCTAGGCAAAGAGTGGGATTCGGATTGCTCTTCGTCCGACTCCGACGACGAAGGACTCGCCGCCTCGGCCTTCAACAAGTCATCTCTCTTCCCCAACGAGCGCCACACCTGCCTCATGGCAAAGGAGAGAAAGGTAAGCGCTCGAGATACCCCTAAGTATACTACTTCAAGTGATGATGACTCTAGTGATGATGAAGTAGATTACACAAGTTTATTCAAAGGTTTAGATAGAACTAAAGTTGATAATATCAATGAATTGATTGATGCCTTAAATGAAAAGAATAGATTATTAGAGAAGCAAGAAGATATTTTATATGAAGAGCATGACAAGTTTATTAGTGTGCAAAAATCTCTTGCTTTAGAGGTTAAAAGGAATGAAATGCTTTCTTCTGAATTATCCGCTTGTCATGAAACTGTATCTAGCTTGAAGAGTATTAATGATGATTTAAATGCTAAGCTAGAAGTAGTTAATAAATCTAGTTCTTGTGTAGAGCACGTTGTGATTTGTAATAGGTGTAAGGATTTCGATGTTGATGCATGTGTTGAGCACCTTACTTCTATTACAAAACTTAATGGTGAAGTGGCAAGTCTTAATGCCCAATTTAAGACTTGCAAAAATGACTTTGAAAAATTAAAATTTGCTAGGGATGCCTACATCGTTGGTAGACATCCCTCAATTAAGGATGGACTTGGCTTTCGAAAGGAAGTCAAGAACTTAACAAGTCAAAGGGCTCCCATTTCCAACAAGGAGAAAGGGAAGGCCCCTATGGCTAGTAGTAGTCAAAAGAATCATGCTTTCATGTACCATGATAGAAAATTTTCTAGAAATTCTCATTATAAGAGGAGTTATAGTGCTTTTGACTCACATGCTATGATTGCTTCATGTTCTAATTTTAATGATAGGCCTAGGAAAAATATTGTGTCTCATGCTCCTAGGAAAGTGTATAATAAACCCACTACTATCTTCCATGCTTGTAACACTACATTTGTTCTCTCAGGTAAAAATGAAAAAGTGGTTGCTAGAAAGATGGGGTCCAAATGCAAGGGAGACAAGACTTGCATTTGGGTCCCAAAGGCTATTGTTACTAACCTTGTAGGACCCAACAAGAGTTGGGTACCTAAAACCCAAGCCTAATTTGCCTTGTAGGTTTATGCATCCGGGGGCTCAAGCTGGATTATCGACAGCGGATGCACAAACCACATGACGGGGGAGAAGAAGATGTTCACCTCCTACGTCAAGAACAAAGATTCCCAAGATTCGATCATCTTTGGAGATGGGAATCAAGGCAAGGTTAAAGGACTAGGGAAGATAGCTATTTCATCCGAGCATTCCATATCTAATGTGTTCTTTGTTGAATCGCTCGGGTACAACTTGTTGTCCGTTAGTCAACTATGTAATATGGGTTATAATTGTCTATTTACAAATGTAGATGTGTCTGTCTTTAGAAGGAGTGATGGTTCACTAGCTTTTAAGGGTGTACTAGACGGCAAACTCTATTTAGTTGATTTTTCGAAAGAGGAGGCCGATCTAGATGCATGCTTAATTGCTAAGACTAGCATGGGCTGGCTGTGGCATCGCCGTCTAGCACATGTTGGGATGAAGAACCTTCACAAACTTCTAAAGGGAGAACAAGTGTTATATGACGGAACCTCCCAAGTCATTAGGACCACCTACAGTTGTCCTTGTCCAACGGACCTCAGACAACCCTGCAGGTGTTCCTAAATCACTTGACAAGTTCGGTATCTTCTTTTCTTACCTTTCCAAGAGCGTTTCACCCGTCACGCAGACATTATAAATCATCGGAGATACGGAAATGCGGAAGCGATTACATAAACTTACCTTTATTTGAAAGTAGGATAGAGTTATATTATTACAGACCAGGATATAACATATGAGTGCAGAGTAATATTATTACAAGCCAAGGGAGACAAAAACCCCTCCCGATAAGTATCAAACAAAAAGTTTTTATGGAGAAACCCTTCCTCCCGCAGCTTTACTCTTGGTTTTCTTCTTTTGAGACCACCTTGGAACAGAAACAACAAAAGTTTATCGCTTCTTCACCTAAAAACAATAGGGAATAAAACCCTGAGTATGGAATTACTCAGCAAGACTTACTCGACTAAAGAAAAGACTCTCAAGGGGATGCTGACTTTAAAGGTGTCAAGGTAAGGCTTATCAATGATCAATGACTCTGTTTGTGGAAATGCTTAGTAAAAGTGGATCCTTAAAAATCCAATTTTATTTGTCAAGTTAAGTAAAATTACCTGCCACTAAAGTTCTTTCTACTCTAGTTCAATCACTTGACCTATGCTAGCCAATTTCTTAACAATCCTTCATCTTTACTTGAGTTCTACGTATAGGGCAGTGACCAAGTCTTCATAACCGCGAAGGTACGGCGATCCGAATCGATTATACTCAGCTGAGGATCTCCGATCACATGACATATGTAGCACTTAACCCTTGCATATGTCAACCCACCACCAGGGTCTTAAGACCAGATCAGGTTCAGGCCAACCGAGAGCACAGATACGCCACCGTCCAGCCTCTTGCCACGGAGGGTACACGCTACACTCGCCATCTCTCCACTCCCATTGCAACATCATCTTTTGTAAAATCAAAACCTTTTCTTTGCTAGAGCAAGACTAAGCATAGTAAAAAACTTTTATAAAACATGGATTCAAAGGAAGGTAATCAAATTCAAGGAAGGTAATGCAGGAATTGTTTTAGCAATCAACTCCTATCACCTAATGTATCAAGCAAGTGAGAAAGATTTTAAAAGAGTCAAGGAGGTGTGAAATGCACCGGGGCTTGCCTTGGTTTACAGGTGATTCAGGCTCAGTTCCATAGATGTCAAAATAAAAACAATTGTGTGCCTGATGTTCCTGAGGTGGTGGTGGTGAAGTCTTCTCTCCTTCTACTTCAACTTCTTCCTCGTTTTCTAAATATAACCAGATATAATAATGAATGTCCATGTAATGCTCATGAGAGCGCAAAGATAATAAGAGTTTATTATCTAAGGTCTTGAATACAATTTTCCTTCATGGTTCTCTGAGAAACTAGGGTTTCCGGAGTTAGTAAAGGAATTCAAAGGGCAGGGTAGGGTTTTGGGCTCTAAGTATCAAACAAGGTCCAAATCATGCCAAATTCTACCCAAAGCTTCTAAATAATGTTTAGAGTTCACATCAAAAGTTTGGGGATTTTTGGAATTATTATTGATTTTCTAAAAATCCAGAAACAATGTTTTAGGCTATTTTAAATGCTCCAAAATTCCCTATTTGACCTAAAAATCATGAAACTATTTTTATTAAATTGTGTGGAAAATTAGGAACCTAGAAAAATTGGTTTGGCATTTTTACTATTTTTCAACAATTTTCTAGAATTGTTTTAGTTCTGGTAGAAAAAGAAAAGGAGAAAGCCAGGAATAGTGCTCGACTGAAATCAGCCCAAGACGGCCCATTCCCAGCAGAAACGCCCCCGCGCGTGCTCCCGCAAAACTTTGCAGATAAGACCTTATCCTTTCAGGTAACCACAAGTGGGCACTTTGCACTATTATCACGAGTCGCTGACAACTGCCGAAAAGACCCTCGACTTTTATTTCTTTACACTGCTTGATCCACGACGGTGAACCACGCGGGGAGCCGTGCTCCGGCGAGCTAGACTAGGCGAGGCACGCAAGGATTGGCACTCTCTGATGACTGGCTCCTAATTCAGACCTAAACCGAGGTTTTCCCCAACCTAATTTCATCAATGGCCACTTGGTTTGCTCTGGCCACGGTGACCACGCAACCCGGGAACAATTCAAGGTGTTCCCGATGATCTACTCCAGTTCAGAGCAATTGGTTAGGTCGATGAGTTATAGGAACACACAGGAATGCTAGAACAAGAACGAAGACAACATGATCGGACCTGTGGAGAGCCGGCCACGGCGGGCTTGGTTCTGCGGTGTTCTTGACCGATTTGGGGGTAATTCAAAATTCGAGCTCACTAGTGATCGACTGAGGGCAATACTGGGTGGCTAGGTGCGTGATGATCTTACGGAGCTCACGGTGGCTTCAATTTATAGCGATCGGTTGCGAGCACGGCGAATTCGAGCGGTGGATCGTGATCGGTAAGAAATGGGTGAGTCACTGGTGGCCGCACAATGTGGTTATTATCGTGGCGACTCCTCTGGCGATCACTGGATATGCATAGCATGGTTAGCCTCGACGTGGTAAAGTGTCTGGACACGCGGCGGATGGCAGTGATGGCTCAACGGCGGCGAGATCCTATCCCGAGTGATCGATGAACAAGGGGGTACGACGATTCTTATCTGTGCCTGAGTCCGAGCTAATCCAGTACCGAGATTCTCACTCCATCGTGCTTATCCCCTTACTCGTGAACACAAATCACTATGACGGCGTGAATCACGGTGAAGATCGTCGGTGGTGAACGACTGGGTAGTCGATCTGATCTTATTCAGATCACTGTACCATGGCAACCTTCATTCAGTTGGCCTGACTGAGCAAGTTTGGCGTGGGTTTTCTTCTGATTTTCCATGGCAACATGACCAACGCTCTGCAGCAAAAATATAGTCCTATAGATCCTCTTCATCTTTGTTACAGCAATCCTGGTCGAATTCCTACTAGATTTAGCTCAAATTCGATCTCAAGTTCGACTAATCAACATCGGTGGCCATATTTCAGTCAGCAACCCGACTGATAGCCCAACTTGGCGCCCATTTTTCTCTTAATTTTGCATAACAACCAAGCTTCCCCTCTTAAACAAAGTTATTCCCCTTAGATTGGTTTACAATATTGATGTGGTGACCTAGGGCAAAAACCTTATAATTTGAAAGTTACAAGGCCTCAAAGATGAGCTCAGAACACTGAAAATCAGACTTAATCAAAAGAGCACAAGTGTGACTCTTTTGCAAATAGGTCCAAATCTCAAGTTTTGGACTGCAAATCTTCATGATTGTAAATCATATGACTTTATATGCTTTAACATCATAGTTTTTACACTTTAGTCCAAAAGTGCACTAATTTTGGACTTAGCCCCCTAGGGCTTAGGTTTAGGGTTTTCTAGGGTCCTTTTTAGGGTTTTTGGTAGTTCAGGGGTGTGAATGTAATTTAGATCCCTTCTTAGTAACATTTTCTAACTATTTCACTTAAGCTTTAGGGTTTTCTCTATTTGGGTTTTGTTTTACCCTTCTAATCCTCATTTAGGGTTTAGTACCCTACTCCAAGGTTTTATTTGCAAAACACCATATCAATACAACTTGTTTGAAATTTTTGCCTAGTGAATGCATGCTAGGTGTATCAAACATATGAAATGCTAATGCTGATGATGTTATGCTTAAGTTTTAGCCCCATAAAAGAATCTCGTCCCGAGATTAAAAGTCCTAGGGTAAGTAGTGGAAAAGGAAATGCTTCACATTTTTATTTCCTGATTTTTGGCACAAGGCAGGGGTGGTTTGGGCTCACTCCTTGATTACAACAATTATATACATATCACAATTTACATGAGGCTAGAAAACCTGGGAAATTCTTCTCTAAAAAGTCTTGAGTCTCCCATGTAGCCTCATCTTCAGTATGTTGGTTCCATTGTATCTTATAAAACTTGAGAGTCTTTTTCCGGGTAACCCTGTCCTTTTGATCCAAGACTCAAATAGGGTGTTCTGAATATGTCAAGTCTGGCTCTAGGACAACATCTTTTACTTCAATGGTTCGATCTGGAACCCGAAGACACTTCTTCAATTGAGACACGTGGAACACATTATGTACAGCAGACAAGGTTTCAGGTAGTTGAAGTCGATACGCCACTGGCCCATATCTTTCAAGAATGAGAAAAGGACCAATATATCATGGTGCAAGCTTCCCTTTAACCCCGAAACGTGATACACCCTTCATCGGTGAAACTTTCAGGTAGACATAATCTCCCACGAGAAAGTAAAAGGGTTGTCGTCGCTTGTCTGCATAACTCTTCTGACGAGCTTGAGCTTTCTTCAAATTATGAATTATTCTCTGAACCTTTTCTTCGGTCTCTTTCACTATATCAGGCCTGAAGAAGTACCTTTCACCTGGTTCAGACCAATTTAGCGGAGTACGACATCATCGTCCATATAAAGCTTCGAAGGGTGCCATCTTAATGCTTTCTTGATAGCTATTATTATGTGAGAACTCTGCTAACGGTACACATTCATCCCATTTTTGTGGGAATTCCAAAGCATAGGCCCGTAACATGTCCTCAAGTATTTGATTCACCCTCTCAGTCTGCCCACTGGTTTGAGGATGATAGGCCGAACTATGGAGCAACTTAGTATCCAAGGCTTTGTGAAGTTCTTCCCAAAATTTGGACATGAATTGCGGTCCACGATCCGACACTATAGTCTTCGGAACACCATGCAAACTAAGAATACGGGCAATGTATAATTCTGCATACGTGGCCACTGTGTACTTTACCCTGACTGGAAGGAAGTGGGCAATCTTTGTAAGTCGATCAACAATAACCCATATAGAGTCAAAGCCTTTTGCGGTTCTGGGTAATCCCACAATAAAGTCCATACTAATATCTTCCCATTTCCATGTTGGGATAGGTAAAGATTGTAATGGACCAGCAGCTTTCATATGTATGGCTTTGACGTGTCTACAAGTGTCACATTTTACCACATAGCGTGCAATTTCAATCTTCATCTTTGTCCACCAATAATGTTGTTTTAAATCATGATACATCTTAGTGCTTCCGGGATGAATAGAATAGCGACTAAGATGTGCTTCATCTAAAATTTGTTGGCGGATTTCTTCATTCTTTGGCGCAACTATGCGGTTGTTAAACCATACAATGCTTTGATCATCTTTCCTAAAGCACTTGGCTTTTCCGGCTTCTATCTTTTCATGGATATGTTTCATACCTTCATCATTCTTTTGTGCGTCAATTATCCTTTATAAGATGACTGACTCAAGCTCAAGTGATTTGAAGTTCCATGCTGAATCATTCCCAGGTTCAGATTCTCCATCTCCTGGCATAATGTAATGTCAGAAGTCCTCATTGTTAAACAATGGCAGGAGGCCTTGCGACTGAGTGCATCTGCCACTACATTAGCTTTGCCTGGGTGATAATGGATTTCCAGTTCATAATCCTTAATAAGCTCGAGCCATCTCCTTTGTCTCATTTTGAGCTCGAACGGGGTAAGGATATACTTTAAACTTTTGTGGTCTGTATAAATGTGACAGACATTCCCCAGTAGATAATGACACCATATCTTCAGGGCATGAACCACTGCAGCTAGCTCCAGATCATGAGTTGGATAATGCTCCTCATGCCAGCACAACAGCCTTGAAGCATAAGATATTACTCGGCCTTCTTGCATTAATACACAGCCGAGACCACTGCCTGATGCGTCACAATACACATCAAACGACTTTTCAATATCTGGTTGAGCCAATACCAGAGCAGTGGTTAATAATACCTTCAATTTTTCAAAGGCTTCATTACATTCTGAAGACCAATTGAATTTAATATCATTCTTCAATAAACTCGTGATTGGTTTCACAAGTTTGGAAAAATCTGGTATAAATCGGCGGTAATAGCCAGCAGTCCAAGGAAACTTCGGACTTGATGAACAGTGGTTGGGGGTTTCCACTCCAAAATATCCTTGACCTTGCTGGGATCCACCGCAATCCCCTTGGCAGATAACACATGTCCCAGAAATTGGATTTCTTCCAGCCAGAACGTGCATTTACTGAACTTAGCATATAATTAATGTTCCCTTAAGCGCGTCAATACGATCCGTAGGTGTTGAGCATGCTCCTCTTCATTCTTGGAGTATATCAAGATATCATCTATGAAGACCACCACAAATTTGTCCAACTCGGGCATGAATACCGAGTTCATCAGATAAGTGAAGTGGACAGGAGCATTCGTCAGTCCGAAAGACATTACCAAGTATTCAAATAAACCATACCATGTAGTGAATGCGGTCTTTGGTATATCCTTGGGCCTGATATGGATCTGATGATAACCCGACCTAAGATCAATTTTGGAGAATACCCTCGCTCCAGTCAGTTGTTCAAACAAAATATCAATCCGAGGAAGAGGATACTTATTCTTGATAGTGACCTCATTAAGGGGTCGATAATCCACGCACATCCGTAATGTTTGATCCTTCTTTTTGACGAAGATAGCTGGACAACCCCATGGTGACGAGCTTGGCCAGATGAATCACTTCTCAAGTAAATCTTGCAATTGGGTCTTAAGTTCTGCCAACTCATTTGGAGGCATTCGGTACGATCTCCTAGAAATGGGAGCCGTACCGGGCTTCAACTCAATTACAAACTCTACATTTCTTTCGGGTGGCAATCCAGGCAAATCTTCTGGAAAAACATCTGGGAACTCACATACTACCAGAATATCTTTGATCTTCGGTATAATGGCTTCATTAATTCTGCCAATGGGTTTAGCTGGAATAGTTATGGGAATGGACAAAAGAATTTATTCTGGGCCATAACTCAACCTGATAGTTCTCAGATCAGTGTTGAGGATTGCTTTATGCTGGGCCAACCAATTCATGCCCAATATTACATCTATGTCTTGGCCTTTCAGAACAATCATCTTAGTAGGAAAGTCCCGTCCAGCCAATGTTACGGGCACTTGGTAAGCCACTTCTTTGGTAAATATTTGTCCCCCAGGCGAATGTATTTTAAACCCTTCCTTTGATTCAGTATATGGAATGCAGTGTTTCTCCACAAACTTTTTGCTTATGAAAGTATGTCAAGCACCAGAATAGAAGAGAATAAGTGCAGGATGGTTGGCTACGAGGAACATACCCATCATCACCGGTTCACCTTCCGGTGTTGTAGCCACTTGAGTGTAATAAACCCGTCCAGTTTTCCTTGCATTCTTGCTCGCGGTATTGGTTGCCGCATTTCCCTTAGAACCTCCGGAGCTTTGCTAATTATTTGATTGATTCTGCCTCGGATATGGACAGTCCTTAATGAAATGCTCGGACTTTCCACAGTTGAAGCAGCCGGTTGATGAGCTTGGAAGAGCAGGGAAATGAGTGCCAGGGGCACCCGGCTGATTTGTAGCAGTGGGGGCTGGGGTAGGACGGATAAACACTTGTTGCTTGAATGGGAAGGAGGGTGGACGAGAGGAAGAGCGACTTTGATTAAAAGGCCGGATAACTAACTGTTGCCTTTTCTCGGGGCCCTGATTGGGCCTGTTGCCTCCATTCCCCTTGGGTTTTCCGGAACTTGCATATTTAGCCTCGACTGCCAGCGCTGTGCTGACAACTCTTCCATAAGTAAGGTCGATGCAAGTGGCCATCTTTCTTTGCATCCGATCATTCAAGCCTCTCATGAAACAATTCCTTTTCTTCACATCTGTGTTGACTTGGTCGATTGCATATTGAGATAAGTGATTAAATTTATTGAGATACTGGGTGACAGTATCTCCGCCTTGCTTCAATTTCATGAACTCCTCTTGCTTCATGTGAAGAACTCCCTCATGTATATAATGCTCTCTGAAGGCCAACTTGAACTCATCCCATGTGATCTAATGACCGGCCGGCTGAACGGCCACAAAGTTTCCCCACCACGTACTGGCAGGGCCTCGCAGTTGTTGGGCTGCAGACAGGGGCTTTTGAGTTTCTGAACACCGAAGAAGCCCAAATTTTTGTTCAACAACGCGGATCCATTCATCCGCCTCTAAAGGATCTTCTGCTTTGACAAACAATGGAGGGTGCGTCTCAGAGAAGTCCAGATAAGATGTCTCCCGGGGGCCTTGCGGATATGCCTGCCCGCCTTGTTGTTGGAGTTGTTGACCTGCCATCTCCCGCAGGAAGCGGGTATTATCTGCTGTAGCATTTACCAAGGCAGCGATGGCCTCGGCAAGTGTCGGAGGTACTGGAGGTGGATTTGGGGTCGCTTCCCTCCCACGGGAGGTGCCAGCCCCATCCTGAGCGCGAGTCCTGGAAGGCATCTGAGGCAAAGAATATTTGGGGCAATATGATATGCCATACAAACCATCCATTTCACATTGCTTAAAAAGGTAATGTTACAGACTCGTACTTTACAATAGGATTTACACCACCTATTACACAATAGTACTACTTCTATACTATACTATTTCAGCTTATTGTCACTCTAGGTAGCCTCGCTGTCAGGCGTCGGAGACCATTCGTCGACCAGCTTCATAGAGGGAGGGGGCCTAAAAAGGTCCAGCTCAACGCCAAGTGCTTCTCCCGCTACTCGAGAAGGTCCGGCTTCCAGCCCGACAGGATCCGCAGGGATGTTCGGGTGTAGTTGCGAGTACAGTACATGAACTTCTTCATGTAGTGTGTTGCAATGAACATGCAAGCTATCCACGGTTGAGCTAAGCTCTTCCACTCGGGCTCGAGCTCTAGCTTCCTTTGCCCAAGCTAGCGAACAAGAGTTCACAGCCCAGTCGAGCGCTAGATCCTGATCCGCTAGCTGGTCTTGCAGTTGGCGGATGTCTCTTCTTAATTCATTGATTCTTTTGCCATTCGCGACCCATATTTCGTTCCTGCGTCGGAGTTCTGTTCGAAGCTGATTAACTGAGCTTCTAAGTCCCCAATTGGATCGTTACTACCGCTACTGCTGTCGTCATGTCTTGGGGCAAGTTGGTGACGAGGTACACCGATTGGCCCAGTTGACTTGCGCGCAGTCTTTCTTGTACGTGGCGGCATTTTTCTAAGGGGGAAATCTTATTAGCATAGTTTTTAGCATGATGCATGTGTAATTACAGAATCAACCTTAGTTGATTCAACCTTCTATACAGTGCACTCTTACTATCTGGTCTTTCAAATAAACTCTTCAGAGATACTTAGGTAAGAAAGGAAAAATTTTTCTAGATGAGTCTTAGAAAATTCTTTTTGAAGATGCCTCATAATATCTGCAGAGATGGGCTTCGCTCCGATACCAGCTGTGACGGAACCTCCCAAGTCATTAGGCCCACCTACAGTTGTCCTTGTCCAACGGACCTCAGACAACCCTGCAGGTGTTCCTGAATCACTTGACAAGTTCGGTATCTTCTTTTCTTACCTTTCCCAAGAGCGTTTCACCTGTCACGCAGAGATTATAAATCATCGGAGATACGGAAATGCGGAAGCGGTTACATAAACTTACCTTTATTTAAAAGTAGGATAGAGTTATATTATTACAGACTAGGATATAGCATATGAGTGCAAAGTAATATTATTACAAGCCAAGGGAGGCAAAAACCCCTCCCGATAAGTACCAAACAAAAAGTTTTTATGGAGGAACCCTTCCTCCCGCAGCTTTACTCTTGGTTTTCTTCTTTTGAGACCACCTTGGAACAGAAACAACAAAAGTTTGTCGCTTCTTCACCTAAAAACAATAGGGAATAAAACCCTGAGTATGGAATTACTCAGCAAGACTTACCCGACTAAAGAAAAGACTCTCAAGGGGATGCTGACTTTAAAGGTGTCAAGGTAAGGCTTATCAATGATCAATGACTCTATTTGCGGAAATGCTTACTAAAAGTGGATCCTTAAAAATCCAATTTTATTTGTCAAGTTAAGTAAAATTACCTGCCACTAAAGTTCTTTCTACCCTAGTTCAATCACTTGACCTATGCTAGCCAATTTCTTAACAATCCTTCATCTTTACTGGAGTTCTACGTATAGGGCAGTGACCAAGTCTTCATAACCACGAAGGTACGGCAATCTGAATCGATTATACTCAGCTGAGGATCTCCGATCACACGACATATGTAGCACTTAACCCTTGCATATGTCAACCCGCCACCGGGGTTCTTAAGACCAGATCAGGTTCACGCCAACCGAGAGCACAGATACGCCACCGTCCAGCCTCTTGCCACGGAGGGTACACGCTACTCTCGCCATCTCTCCACTCCCATTGTGTGGTATCTTATCCTGGCCTTAGTCTGCCCGAGGCAAAGCTTACCCATGACGAGGCATGTGACCAGTTAAAGGGTCCTCGGTCAGCAAGCCTACATCAAGACAGTCCTTAATCGACACAGACGGAGACACTACACCGAGACCCTTTTCGCGTGCAAGTCACCCGTCCGGTCTCATCTTAATCATTTCAATCCCAAAGTTTGGTACCTGACAGAGGTACATCTTTTCCGATGTTGAACCCATCATGGCCATGATGGACCCACCATCAAGTTTTCTTTTCAAAAACATCCCTCCCCCTTTGCAACATCATCTTTTGTAAAATCAAAACCTTTTCTTTGCTAGAGCAAGACTAAGCATAGTAAAAACCTTTTATAAAACATGGATTCAAAGGAAGGTAATCAAATTCAAGGAAGGTAATGCAGGAATTGTTTTAGCAATCAACTCCTATCACCTAATGTATCAAGCAAGTGAGAAAGATTTTAAAAGAGTCAAGGAGGTGTCAAATGCACCGGGGCTTGCCTTGGTTTACAGGTGATTCAGGCTCAGTTCCATAGATGTCAAAATAAAAACAGTTGTCTGCCTGATGTTCCTAAGGTGGTGGTGGTGGTGAAGTCTTCTCTCCTTCTACTTCCACTTATTCCTCGTTTTCTAAATATAACCAGATATAATAATGAATGTCCATGTAATGCTCATGAGAGTGCAAAGATAATAAGAGTTTATTATCTAAGGTCTTGAATACAATTTTCCTTCACGGTTCTCCGAGAAACTAGGGTTTCCGGAGTTAGTAAAGGAATTCAAAGGGCAGGGTAGGGTTTTGGGCTCTAAGTATCAAACAAGGTCCAAATCATGCCAAATTCTACCCAAAGCTTCTAAATAATGTTTAGAGTTCACATAAAAAGTTTGGGGATTTTTGGAATTATTATTGATTTTCTAAAAATCCAGAAACAATGTTTTAGGCATTTTAAATGCTCCAAAATTCCCTATTTGACCTAAAAATCATGAAACTATTTTTATTAAATTGTGTGGAAAATTAGGAACCTAGCAAAATTGGTTTGGCATTTTTACCATTTTTCTACAATTTTCTAGAATTGTTTTAGTTCTGGTAGAAAAAGAAAAGGAGAAAGCCAGGAATAGTGCTGGACTGAAATCAGCCCAAGACGGCCCATTCCCAGCAGAAACGCGCCCGCGCGCACACCCGCAAAACTTTGCAGATAAGACCTTATCCTTTCAAGTAACCACAAGTGGGCACTTTGCACTATTATCACGAGTCGCTGACAACTGCAGAAAAAAGACCCTGGACTTCTATTTCTTTACACTACTTGATCCACGACGGTGAACCGCGCGGGGAGCCGTGCTCCGGCGAGCTAGACTGGGCGGGGCACGCAAGGATTGGCACTCTCCGATGAAGACAACATGATCGGACCTGTGGAGAGCCGGCCACGGTGGGCTTGGTTCTGCGGTGTTCTTGACCGATTTGGGGGTAATTCAAAATTCGAGCTCACTGGTGATCGACTGAGGGCAATACTGGATGGCTGGGTGCATGATGATCTTACGGAGCTCACGGTGGCTTCAATTTATAGCGATCGGTTGCGAGCACGGCGAATTCGAGCGGCGGATCGTGATCGGTAAGAACTGGGTGAGTCACTGGTGGTCGCGCAACGTGGTCATTATCGTGGCGACTCCTCCGGCGATCATTGGATATGCGTAGCATGGTTAGCCACGACGTGGTAAAGTGTCTGGACACGCGGCGGACGGCAGTGATGGCTCAACGGCGGCGAGATCCTATCCCGAGTGATCGATGAACAAGGGGGTACGACGATTCTTATCTGTGCCTGAGTCCGAGCTAATCCAGTACTGAGATTCTCACTCCATCGTGCTTATCCCCTTACCCGCGAACACGAATCACTGTGACAGCGTGAATCACGACGAAGATCGTCGGTGGTGAATGACTGGGCAGTCGATCTGATCTTATTCAGATCACTGTACCATGGCAACCTTCATTCAGTTGGCCTGACCGAGCAAGTTTGGCGTGGGTTTTCTTCTGATTTTCCATGGCAACATGACCAATGCTCTGCAGCAAAAATATAGCCCTATAGATCCTCTTCATCTTTGTTACAGTAATCCTGGTCGAATTCCTACTAGATTTAGCTCAAATTCGATCTCAAGTTTGACTAATCAACACTGGTGGCCATATTTCAGTCAGCAACCCGACTAACAGCCCAACTTGGCACCCATTTTTCTCTTAATTTTGCATAACAACCAAGCTTCCCCTCTTAAACGAAGTTATTCCCCTTAGATTGGTTTACAATATTGATGTGGTGACCTAGGGCAAAAACCTTATAATTTGAAAGTTACAAGGCCTCAAAGATGAGCTCAGAACACTGAAAATCAGACTTAATCAAAAGAGCACAAGTGTGACTCTTTTGCAAATAGGTCCAAATCTCAAGTTTTGGATTGCAAATATTCATGATTGTAAATCATATGACTTTATATGCTTTAACATCATAGTTTTTACACTTTAGTCCAAAAGTGCACTAATTTTGCACTTAGCCCCCTAGGGTTTAGGTTTAGGGTTTTCTAGGGTCCTTTTTAGGGTTTTTGGTAGTTCAGGGGTGTCAATGTAATTTAGATCCCTTCTTAGTAACATTTTCTAACTATTTCACTTAAGCTTTAGGGTTTTCTCTATTTGGGTTTTGTTTTACCCTTCTAATCCTCATTTAGTGTTAAGTACCCTACTCCAGGGTTTTATTTGCAAAACACCATATCAATACAACTTGTTTGAAATATTTTCCTAGTGAATGCATGCTAGGTATATCAAACATATGAAATGCTAATGTTGATGATGTTATGCTTAAGTTTTAGTGATAGTAACACCAGGGGTGTTACATGTTAGGTCTAACCAATGTATTTTTCGAAAAAGATAGACCTTGTGCAGCTTGTCAAGCAGGTAAATAAGTGGGAAGCGCTCATCATAGCAAAAATGTGATGACCACATCAAGACCTCAGGAGCTACTTCATATGGACCTCTTCGGACCCGTCGCCTACCTTAGCATCGGGGGAAGTAAGTATGGTCTAGTAATTGTTGATGATTTTTCCCACTTCACTTGGGTATTCTTTTTGCAGGATAAATCAGAAACCCAAGGGACCCTTAAGCGCTTTCTAAGGAGAGCTCAAAACGAATTTGAGCTCAAGGTGAAGAAGATAAGAAGCGACAACGGGTCCGAGTTCAAGAACCTACAAGTGGAGGAGTACCTTGAGGAGGAAGGAATCAAGCACGAGTTCTCCGCTCCCTACACACCACAGCAAAACGGTGTGGTAGAGAGGAAGAACAGGACGCTTATAGACATGGCAAGGACGATGCTTGGAGAATTCAAGACGCCCGAGCGGTTTTGGTCAGAAGCTATGAACACAGCTTGCCACGCCATAAATCGGGTCTACCTTCATCGCCTCCTCAAGAAGACGTCGTACGAACTTCTAACCGGTAACAAACCCAACGTTTCATATTTTCGTGTATTTGGGAGTAAATGTTACATTCTAGTGAAGAAAGGTAGGAATTCCAAATTTGCTCCCAAAGCTGTAGAAGGGTTTTTGTTAGGTTATGACTCAAATACAAAGGTGTATAGAGTCTTCAACAAATCATCAGGTTTGGTTGAAGTCTCTAGCGACATTGTATTTGATGAAACTAATAGCTCTCCAAGAGAGCAAGTTGATCTTGATGATGTAGATGAAGATGATGTTCCAACGGACACAATTCGCACCATGGCGATTGGTGTTGTGCGACCACAGGAACACAAAGAGCAAGATCAACCTTCTTCCTCAACAATGGTGCATCCCCCAACTCAAGATGGTGAACAGGTTCCTCAAGAGGAGGCGTGTGATCAAGGGGGAGCATAAGAAGACCAAGTTGTGGAGGAAGAAGCACCACGGGCCCCTCCAACTCAAGTCCGAGCGACGATTCAAAGGAATCATCCCATCGACCAGATTTTGGTTGATATAAGCAAGGGAGTAACAACTCGCTCACGTCTAGCTAATTTTTGTGAGCATTACTCATTTGTCTCTTCTATTGAGCCTTTCAGGGTAGAAGAGGCCTTGCTAGATCCGGACTGGGTGTTGGCCATGTAGAAAGAGCTCAACAACTTCAAGCGAAATGAAGTTTGGACCCTAGTGCCACGTCCCAAGCAAAACGTTGTGGGAACCAAGTGGGTGTTCCGCAACAAGCAAGATGAGCACGGAGTGCTGACGCGAAATAAGGCTCGACTTGTGGCAAAAGGTTTTGCCCAAGTCGCAGGTTTGGATTTCGAGGAGACTTTCGCTCCTGTGGCTAGGCTAGAGTCTATTCGCATTCTATTATCCTATGTCGCTCGCCACTCTTTCAGGTTGTTCCAAATGGATGTGAAGAGCACTTTCCTCAACGGGCCAATCAAGGAGGAGGTGTACGTAGAGCTACCCCCTGGCTTTGAGGATGAACGGTACCCCGACCATGTGTGTAAGCTCTCTAAGGCGCTCTATGGACTTAAACAAGCCTCAAGAGCATGGTATGAATGCCTTAGAGATTTCCTAATTGCAAATGCTTTCAAGGTTGGGAAAGCCGATCCAACTCTTTTCACTAAGACTTGTGATGGTGACTTATTTGTGTGCCAAATTTATGTCAATGACATAATATTTGGTTCTACTAACCAAAAGTCTTGTGAGGAGTTTAGCAGGGTGATGACGCAGAAATTTGAGATGTCGATGATGGGCGAGTTGAACTACTTCCTTGGGTTCCAAGTGAAGCAACTCAAGGACGGTACCTTCATCTCCCAAACGAAGTACACGCAAGACTTGCTCAAGCGGTTCAGGATGAAGGACGCCAAGCCCGCGAAGACACTAATGGGAACCGACGGACATGTCGACCTCAACAAACGAGGTAAGTCCGTTGATCAAAAGCCATACCGGTCAATGATAGGATCATTGCTTTATTTATTTGCTAGTACACTGGATATTATGCTTAGCGTATGCATGTGTGCTAGATATCAATCCGACCTAAGGGAGTGTCACCTTATGGCTGTTAAGCGGATTCTTAGATATTTAGTCGCTACGCCTTGCTTCGGGATCTGGTATCCAAAGGGGTCTACCTTCGACTTGATTGGATATTCAGACTCCAATTATGCCGGGTGCAAGGTTGATAGGAAGAGTACATCAGGGCGTGCCAATTCCTAGGAAGGTCCCTGGTGTCTTGGAGTTCAAAGAAACAAACTTTCGTTGCCCTATCCACCGCTGAGGCTGAGTATGTTGCCGCAGGACAGTGTTGCGCGCAACTACTTTGGATGAGGCAAACCCTCCGGGACTTTGGCTACAATCTGAGCAAAGTCCCACTCCTATGTGACAATGAGAGTGCAATCCGCATGGCGGATAATCCTGTTGAACACAGTCGCACTAAGCACATAGATATCTGGCATCACTTCCTGAGAGACCACCAGCAAAAGGGGGATATTGAGGTGTACCATATTAACACCGAAAACCAGCTAGCCGATATCTTCACCAAGCCTTTAGATGAGAAAAGGTTTTGCAGGTTGCGTAGTGAGCTAAATGTCTTAGATTCGCGTAACTTGGATTGATCTATAGCATACATGTGTTTATGCCTTTGATCATATAATTTATGCATTTCAATCTATTTTTGTTCATTTGTGGTGCTCAAGTTATAACCATGATCCCCAGACCTCACAAGTCCATTTGCAAGTGATGCATTTATTTAGGGGGAGGCATGCTACAACTTGACACTTTGAGACAAACCTTTGTGTTTGAGTTCTTGATTTAGTCTCAAAAGTGGATTGAAAGGGAAAGGTGAACTTGGACCATGCAAAGACTTCCACTGCAGTCCGGTATTAACTCTGTCGGCGTTTCGAGACCGGGGGGTCCCTAAGCCGACGAGTGAGTGTGCCGCGTGCCCCAGCCCAGATGGGTCGAGCGCGTGGGCGAGCGCGAAGGGGGGAAAGCGAGGTGGCCGGAGACGAGTCGTGAGAGAGGTGGGAATCCCGCGGCCTTCGTGTTCGACCCGCGCCCAGGTCGGGTGCGCTTGCAGTAGGGGGTTACAAGCGTCCACGCGGGTGAGGGAAGCGAGTGGCCCCAAGAGAGCGCCTGCCCCGTCCTCGTCCCCGCGCGGCCAACCTTCTCTAGGAAGGCCCTGGTCCTTCCTTTTATAGGCGTAAGGAGAGGATCCAGGTGTACAATGGGGGTGTAGCAAAGTGCTACGTGTCTAGCGGGGGAGAGCTAGCGGCCTAAGTACATGCCAAGGTGGCAGCCGGAGAGATCTTGGCACCCAGCTGGTGTGGTGTCGTGGCTGTCGGAGGAGCAACGGAGCCTAGCGGAGGGATAGCTGTCGGAGCGGTTGGGTCCTTGCTGACGTCCCCCCTGCTTCCGTAAGGGAGCTGAGAGCCGCCGTCGTCACGGGGCTAGCGGGGTGCCATCATTGCCTATCTGGCGGAGCTAGCCAGATGGGACACCGGTCTTGTTCTCTGCGGCCCGAGTCGGCTCGGGGTAGGGTGATGATGGCGCTTCCTGTTGACGTGGCGGGCTTGTGCCCTTGGTCGGGCGACGTGGAGGCTCCTCCGAAGCCGAGGTCGAGTCTGTCCTTCATGGCCGAGGCCGAGCCCGAGCTCCTGGGTCGGGCGAGGCAGAGGTCGTTCTGCAGAGGCCAGGGCGGAGTCCGACCCCTGGGGTCGGGCGAAGCGGAGTTCGTTGTCTTCTGGGGCCTAGCCCGAGTCTGAGCCCTGGGTCGGGCGGAGCGGAGTTCGCCGTCTTCCGGGGCCTTAGCCCGAGTCCGAGCCCTGGGTCGGGCGGAGCGGAGTTCGCCGTCTTCCGGGGCCTTAGCCCGAGTCCGAGCCCTGGGTCGGGCGGAGCGGAGTTCGCCGTCTTCCGGGGCCTAGCCCGAGTCCGAGCCCTGGGTCGGGCGGAGCGGAGTTCGCCGTCTTCCGGGGCCTTAGCCCGAGTCCGAGCCCTGGGCGGAGCTTCCTATGGCGCCTTTGGCAAGGCCTGACTGCCTGTCAGTCTCACTCTGTCAAGTGGCACTGCAGTCGGAATGGCGCAGGCGGCGCTGTCCTTCTGTCAGACCGGTAAGTGGAGCGGCGAAATGACGGCGGTCACTTCGGCTCTGCCGGGGGGCGCGCGTCAGGATAAAGGTGTCAGGCTACCTTTGCGTTAAATGCTCCTGCGACTCGGTCGGTCGGCGCGGCGATTTAGTCAGGGTTGCTTCTTAGCGAAGGCAAGGCCTCGGGCGAGCCGGAGATGTGTTCGCCGTTAAAAGGGGGCCTCGGGCGAGACGGAAACACCTCGGGGTCGGCTGCCCTTGCCCGAGGCTAGGCTCGGGCGAGGCGTGATCGAGTCGCTCGTATGGACTGATCCCTGACTTAATCGCACCCATCAGGCCTCTGCAGCTTTATGCTGATGGGGGTTACCAGCTGAGAATTAGGCGTCTTGAGGGTACCCCTAATTATGGTCCCCGACAGTAGCCCCCGAGCCTCGAAGGGAGTGTTAGCACTCGCTTGGAGGCTTTCGTCGCACTTTTTTTCAAGGGGACCAGCCTTTCTCGGTTGCCTTTTGTTCCGGTGGGTGCGCGCGAGCGCACCCGCCGGGTGTAGCCCCCGAGGCCTCGGAGGAGTGGTTTCACTCCTTCGAGGTCTTAATGCCTTGCGTAATGCTTCGGCTGGTCTGGTGGTTCCCTCATGCGAACTGGCCGTAGCCCGGGTGCACGGTCGGGGCCCAAGTTCTCGGGCTGGTATGTTGACGCTGTTAACGGTTCGGCCGGAGCCGGGTTTGCGAGAGCAGCCCCCGAGCCTCCGCACAGGGCGAGAGGGCGATCAGGGACAGACTCGGCTTTTTTACATACGCCCCTACGTCGCCTTTCCGCAAGGAGGAGGGGGGAGAGCGCCATGTTACCCTCGATGGGCACCGAACATGGTGTCTCCGGTGAGCTGCAAGCGGGTAATCCGAGTGGACGTCCGTGCCCCGTTCGTTGGGGGTCGGCTAGGGGCCCAGAGGCACGCCCAAAAGTACCTACGGGTGATCTGCCGGACCCGGTCCCCTGGCGACGGGGTCCGAGGGCTCGATGCCTCCCTCCGATGGGATTCCGTTACAGGATCGCTCCCGCTGGTCTCGGAAATGTCCTAGGGTACCTCGGGAGCGCAGCCCGAGCCTTGGTTATGTATCGAACGTACCCCTGGTCATCCCTCGCTCGGTGTCTGAGGCGACTGTGAACCCTTCGGGGGCCAGCCTTCGAACCCCTGATCAGTAATGGGCGCGGAGCCCGAGTAGCCTGAGGCGGCTGTGGAACCCTTCGGGGGGCCGGCCTTTGAACCTCTGACCAGTAGTGGGTGTAGGGCCCACGCGATCTGGGGCGGCTGTTGAACCCCTCGGGGGGCCAGCCTTCGAACCCCTGATCAGTAAGGAGGCTCGGAGCCTAGTTCCTTCACGGGGAAGGATCCCTTTCGGGGTATCCCCCTTTCCCGGTCCCTGTTGCAAGAGATAGAGAAAGAGGAAAAAAGGAAAAAGGATACGAAACCGAACGACGCGGCATACCTTTTTTGGCGCGGTTGTTTCGGCGAAGGCGAAGCGTCGCCCGCTGCTCCTGCCAGAAGCGCCGCCTGTCCTGCCGCGGAGTTAATGCGACGGGGCGAGTAGTTGGTCGGGCGGCCATTGCGTGTGCGTGAGCCGTTCGAGGAACGGATCACGGGCGCGTTGTCTTCACACCGTGAGAGGGGGTTCTCTCGCTGCCTCCGGATGGGACGTGAGCTTGGCTGACGACGTGACCGCTGCTCCCGCGCGCCTGCCATCGTCACCACTGCCGGCCCACTTTTGACCGCGTTGACCGCTGCGTCAGGCTAGCGCTGCTGGGTCGCGCGCTGGGTCGCCTCGAGTCGCGGTATTGGTTCCGCAATCGAGGAGGCGCGGTGGTGGCGCAAGTGGTAAAGTTGCTTGCATGCAGCATCCGGCGCGCCGATCGCGCGACGCGTGGGCCTGGGCCTCCATGCTGGCGTGTCGGGAGTCGGAGAAGCGCGTCCACTTGTCGCGGCTGCATGCCGCCTGCATGGCTGCCTGCCCCTTTCGCCCGTTGGTCTGGGCAAAAGTGGAGGGTCACTTGTAACCGCTGGGCGGTTGCGTGCACCACGCGCGGCGGTTTGGCTTCTTCTGCTCGGAGCCGGTCTGCATGACATGCGGGACCCAGCCCCCGCGCCGCAGGGGAGGGCTTTGGAGCGTGTTGGAGAAGACTCAGCCCGTGACGGTTGGGGGCGCAAGCTGGGAGAGTCGCCTTTAAAAGGAGGGCGACCCCTTTCATAAGGCGACCATGTCTTCTTCCTCCCTTATGCACCGTGTCTTTCCACCTTCCAAGCCCCCGGATGGGGGAAACCGTCGTCTTTTCGCCTCATCGTTGGAGGAACGCAACTCCGTGGGAGTTGGTACCTTTCAGCCATCGTTCGGCTTCAAGGATTTTCATCACACAGCCCGGTTGCTTCCCTCCGCTGGTGGTCACCCAAGACGGTGACCTCCAGCTCCTGGATGGGGAGAGGCAAACCGGGCTGTGATCCTGGTCCCGCCCTCAGTGTTGAGGGTGTTCGTCATCCTCGCTGGGGCGGGGAGCGAGGCGAGCCGGGGCTCCACCTCCTGCGCGGGTCGGCGGACCACCTCTTCTTCCAGCTTCTGGTGGTGGCAATCGCCCTTTAGCCCTACGGCGGAGACGTCCTCCAGCCATGCCGGGGAAGGCGAACTGTTGCTGCCCAGCTAGGATGCAACATTCCGTCCTCTTCCTCGCATTCGCGGCGAGGACGGCTGCGAGGATCTGCCGGGATGCTTGGGGGGCGACCCGCGTTTTGCTGGTGATTCGCCCAGAGCTTGTCGCTCCATGGGCTTCCCCGGCGTGGAGGTTGTCCATACCCGGGGAGACGGAACCGGAGTTTCGTTTGTAATGGCACTTCGAAGGCCAGGGTTTTTTGTTCATTTCGGCTTTCGGGGCCTGAACATGTATGTAACTTCGGCACGGAGCCGTGTTTTTTCCTCATTTTTGAGCACTAAGACTCGTCTGTTGACTATCTGAACCGCTTCACCAAGCATGAG
Source organism: Zea luxurians (assembly GCA_029449295.1). NCBI lineage: Eukaryota > Viridiplantae > Streptophyta > Magnoliopsida > Poales > Poaceae > Zea > Zea luxurians. Next base: position 44,704,601 of record JAOPSE010000026.1, read on the forward strand.
TCGCCCTGTGTCAAGGTGACGAGTGAGGTATCCATATCCCGGAGGCGTAGGAGTCCCTCGGCTCGGTCGACCTTGCTGTCCGAGGTTCCTCTAGCTTAGTTAAAGAGACCCCTCGGCCGCTCTTCGACGAGCCGAGGCCAGGGGTAGCGATATCAGTATGAACAGAGGCAGAGTTGGCTCGAAAATGAAACCTGGTTGGCCGGAGCCTAGCCGGGTTGTCCGTTGGCAGGATCGACGTCGGAGTTGATCAGCCGAGGCTTCGGACCGGGCTGGCGCCCTCGGAAGATGGTTGGCCGAGGCCCCAGGGGTGACCGGCTGAGCCGCCTGCTCGGGCCGGATTCCCGGAGAAGTCCCTCGCAGCGATTGCCCGGGCGTGGTGATGACGTCGTCCTTCGGAGCGGAGACCCTCGGACCGCGTCGCCGTCCGAGGCTAGGTCGAGCCTCGCCGAAGGTGCCGTCGATGCCGAGGGTGTTGCTGCCCCCTTCCAGCGTCAAGACCCGAGCCTGCAGGATCAGATTGTCTTGTAGCGTGTGCCTTGTGCGGCCGTCGAGGCCAGAACACACACCCTCGCTGCGTTGTAAAGCTACGTCTCTTTTCCTCTTGTTTCGAGTATCTGGACTTTTTGTCGGTAACAGGGATGTTTGTGCGAGCGAGAGTTGCTTCTCATGGAAGGTGATGAGTGAGGTATCCGTATCCCGGAGGCGTGGGAGTCCCTCGGCTCGGTCGACCTTACCGCTTACGCGTACTTTCACCCGTCCATGAGGCCCTGTCACCGACTTGGTCGAGAAGGCTCGAAGGATCGCTTCGGCAGAAGGGCTTCCGAACGTAAAGACTTGTTCGATCCGCGGAGCCACTTTATCCGAACGCGAGTTACTTATCGCAGAAGGTGATGAGTGAGGTATCCGTATCCCAGAGGCGTAGGAGTCCCTCGGCTCGGTCAGCCTTGGCTGCTTACGTGTACTCCGTCGTTTCCAGGACCCACTTTTCGAAGTAGTCAAAAAGCACGAAAGATATTCTGGTAGAAGAGATTTTTTTTCGAGGAAAATTTTGACGCAGAGGGGGTTCCCCCCCTTTTAGCCCCCGAGGGAGGGTCGGGCTTTGCCGAGGCGAGGCCGACCCTTCCTTGTTGACTAAACTTTGCGTGGGTGCGAGGTATATGAACAACTTGGAAACATCTTAAGGGTAGAAGCGACGTAGCTGTTGGATGTTCCAAGCGTTGCCGTAGACCTCGCCTTGACTGTTGGCCAGCTTGTACGTTCCGGGCTTCAGAACTTTGGCGATGACGAATGGCCCCTCCCAGGGGGGCGTGAGCTTGTGCCTCCCTCGGGCGTCTTGACGCAGTCGAAGCACCAGGTCGCCCACCTGGAGGTCTCGGGGTCGGACCCCTCGGGCGTGGTAGCGTCGCAGGGACTGCTGATACCGCGCCGAGTGTAGTAAGGCCCTGTCCCGAGCCTCTTCCAGCTGGTCCAGCGAGTCTTCTCGGCTAGCTTGGTTGCTTTGATCGTCGTAGGCCCTCGTCCTCGGGGAGCCGTATTCCAGGTCAGTGGGCAAGACGGCCTCGGCCCCGTAGACCACGAAGAACGGCGTGAAACCCGTGGCTCGGCTCGGCGTTGTCCTCAGGCTCCAGACCACCGAGGGGAGTTCCTTCATCCATCGCTTGCCGAACTTGTTGAGGTCGTTGTAAATCTGAGGCTTGAGCCCTTGTAGAATCATGCCGTTGGCACGCTCTACTTGCCCATTCGACATGGGATGAGCTACGGCAGCCCAGTCCACCCGGATGTGGTGATCCTCGCAAAAATCCAAGAATTTTCTGCCGGTGAACTGGGTGCCGTTGTCGGTGATGATGGAGTTTGGGACCCCGAAGCGATGGATGATGTTGGTGAAGAACGCCACCGCCTGCTCGGACCTGATGCTGTTCAGGGGTCGGACCTCGATCCACTTGGAGAATTTGTCGACGGCGACCAGCAAGTGCGTGTAGCCCCCGGGCGCCTTCTGCAGAGGGCCAACGAGGTCCAGACCCCACACAGCGAAGGGCCAGGTGATGGGTATCGTATGCAGAGCCTGAGCGGGCAGGTGGGTCTGCTTCGCATAGAATTGACACCCTTCGCAGGTGCGGACAATTCTAGAGGCGTCAGCCACCGCCGTCGGCCAGTAGAAGCCTTGCCGGAAAGCGTTCCCGACGAGGGCTCGGGGCGCTGCATGATGGCCGCAAGCCCCTGAGTGTATCTCTTGCAGGAGTTCCTGACCTTCGGCGATGGAGATGCATCGCTGGAGGATGCCCGAGGGGCTGCGGTGGTAGAGCTCCTTCTCATCGCGCAGCAAGACGAACGACTTGGCGCGTCGCGCTACCCGCCGAGCCTCGGCTTGGTCGAGGGGTAGCTCTCCTTGGCGGAGATATTGCAGGTACGGGGTCTGCCAATCTCGATCAGGCGTGACCCCGCTCCGCTCCTCCTCGATGCGCAGCGCCTCGCCCTCGGGGGCCGAGGGTACCTCGGGCTGAACCGAGGACGCCTCGGGCTGAACCGAGGACGCCTCGGGCTGGGCCGAGGGTACCTCGGACTCGGGCGTGTCGTTGATCTTGATGGAGGGTTGGTGCAGATCCCGGGAGAAGACGTCCGGGGGAACCGTCGTTCGCCCCGAGGCTATTTTTTCCAGCTCGTCCGCAGTCTCGTTGTAGCGCCGGGCGATGTGGTTAAGCTCGAGCCCGTAGAACTTGTCTTCCAGGCGCCGAACCTCATCGCAGTAGGCCTCCATCTTCGGGTCGCGGCAGTGGGAGTTCTTCATGACTTGGTCGATGACGAGCTGCGAGTCGCCGCGAGCGTCGAGGCGTCGGACCCCTAGCTCGATGGCGATTCGCAATCCGTTGATCAGAGCTTCGTACTCAGCCACATTGTTGGACGCCGGGAAATGGAGGCGCAGCACGTAGCGTAGGTGTTTCCCGAGGGGCGAGATGAAGAGCAGGCCCGCGCCGGCTCCCGTCTTCATCAGCGACCCGTCGAAAAACATGGTCCAGAGCTCCGGTTGGATTGGAGCCGTCGGCAGCTGGGTGTCGACCCATTCGGCTACGAAGTCCGCCAATACCTGGGACTTGATGGCCTTCCGAGGGGCGAACGAGATTGTCTCGCCCATGATTTCCACCGCCCACTTTGCGATCCTGCCCGAGGCCTCTCGGCACTGGATGATCTCCCCCAGGGGGAAGGATGACACCACAGTTACCGGATGAGACTCGAAGTAATGTCGCAACTTTCGCCTCGTCAGGATCACTGCATACAGTAGCTTCTGAACTTGTGGGTAGCGGATCTTGGTTTCGAACAGCACCTCGCTGACGAAGTAAACTGGCCTCTGAACAGGCAATGCATGCCCCTCTTCTTGCCTTTCGACCACAATCGCGGCGGTAACCACCTGAGTGGTCGCGGCGACGTAGACCAAGAGGGCTTCTCCATCAGCTGGGGGTACCAAGATAGGCGCCTTGGTGAGGAGCGCCTTCAGGTTCCCGAGAGCTTCCTCAGCCTCAGGGGTCCAAGTGAAGCACTCGGCCTTCCTTAAGAGGCGGTACAGAGGCAGGCCTCTTTCGCCGAGGCGTGAGATGAAATGGCTCAAGGCCGCGAGACATCCCATGACCCTCTGTACACCTTTTAAGTCCTTGATAGGCCCCATGCTGGTGATGGCTGTGATCTTCTCCGGGTTGGCTTCGACGCCCCGCTCGGAGACGATGAACCCCAGGAGCATGCCTCGGGGCACCCCGAAGACACACTTCTCGGGATTGAGCTTGACGTCCTTTGCCTTGAGACACCGGAATGTCACTTCAAGGTCGGAGAGGAGGTCGGAGGCTTTCCTTGTCTTGACTACGATGTCATCGACGTAGGCCTCGACCGTACGACCGATGTGTTCGCCGAACACATGGTTCATGCACCGCTGGTACGTCGCACCCGCGTTCCTCAAACCGAACGGCATGGTGACATAGCAGTACATGCCGAAGGGCGTGATGAAAGAAGTCGCGAGCTGGTCGGACTCTTTCATCTTGATTTGATGATACCCTGAGTAGGCATCGAGGAAAGACAGGGTTTCGCACCCAGGAGTGGAATCCACGATTTGATCGATGCGAGGTAGAGGGTAGGGAACCTTTGGACATGCTTTGTTGAGACCAGTGTAGTCTACACACATCCGCCATTTCCCCCCTTTCTTTCTCACAAGCACAGGGTTGGCAAGCCATTCGGGATGGAATACCTCTTTGATGAACCCTGCTGCCATTAGCTTGTGGATCTCCTCGCCTATCACTCTGCGCTTCTCCTCGTCGAATCGGCGCAGAGGCTGCCTGACCGGTCGGGCTCCGGCCCGAATATCCAGCGAGTGCTCGGCGACATCCCTCGGTATGCCGGGCATGTCCGAGGGACTCCACGCAAAGACGTCGATGTTTGCGCGGAGAAAGTCGACGAGCACTGCTTCCTATTTGGGGTCGAGCCCGGAACCGATCCGGATCTGCTTGGAGGTGTCGCCACTGGGGTCGAGAGGGACGGCCTTAACCATCTCCGCTGGCTCGAAATTGCCGGCGTGTCGCTTCACGTCTGGCACCTCTCTGGAGAGGTTTTCCAGGTCGGCGATGAGGGCCTCAGACTCGGCGAGGGCCTCGGCGTACTCCACGCACTCCACGTCGCATTCGAACGCGTGTTTGTACGTGGGGCCGACGTTGATGACCCCGTTGGGGCCCGGCATCTTGAGCTTCAGGTAGGTGTAGTTGGGGATGGCCATGAACTTCGCGTAGCATGGCCTCCCCAATACCGCGTGGTAGGTTCCTCAGAACCCGACCACCTCGAACGTCAAAATCTCCCTTCGGAAGTTGGAGGGCGTTCTGAAGCAGACAGTAAGGTCGAGCCGTCCGAGGGGCTGGACGCGCTTCCCAGGAATGATCCCGTGGAAGGGCGCAGCGCCTGCTCGGACGGAGGACAGATCGACGCGCAGGAGCCTGAGGGTCTCGGCGTAGATGATGTTGAGGCAGCTGCCCCCATCCATTAGGACCTTGGTGAGCCTGACATCGCCGATGATGGGGTCGACGACGAGCGGGTATTTCCCCGGGCTCGGCACGTGGTCGGGGTGGTCGGCTTGGTCGAAGGTGATGGGCTTGTCGGTCCAGTCTAGGTAGACTGGCGCCGCCACCTTCACCGAGCACACCTCCCGACGCTCTCGCTTGCGATGCCGAGCCGAGGCATTCGCCGCATGCCCTCTGTAGATCATGAAGCAGTCGCGGACCTCAGGGAACTCTCCTGCTTGGTGATCTTCCTTTTTGTCGTCGTCGCGGGCCCTGCCACCCTCTGCGGGTGGCCCGGCCTTGTGGAAGTGGCGCCGAAGCATGACGCACTCCTCGAGGGTGTGCTTGACGGGCCCCTGATGGTAAGGGCACGGCTCCTTGAGCATCTTGTCGAAGAGGTTAGCACCTCCGGGGGGCTTCCGAGGGTTCTTGTACTCGGCGGCGGCGACAAGGTCCGCGTCGGCGGCGTCGCGTTTCGCTTGCGACTTCTTCTTGCCTTTCTTCTTGGCGCCGCGCGGAGTAGACGCCTCGGGAGCCTCTTCCGACGGGCGGCCCTGGGGCTGCTTGTCCTTTCGGAAGATGGCCTCGACCGCCTCCTGGCCAGAGGCGAACTTGGTGGCGATGTCCATCAGCTCGCTCGCCCTGGTGGGGGTCTTGCGACCCAACTTGCTCACCAGGTCGCGGCAGGTGGTGCCGGCAAGGAACGCCCCGATGACATCTGAGTCGGTGATGTTGGGCAGCTCGGTGCGCTGCTTCGAGAATCGCCGGATGTAGTCCCGAAGAGACTCTCCCGGCTGTTGCCGGCAGCTTCGGAGGTCCCAGGAATTCCCAGGGCGCACGTACGTGCCCTGGAAATTGCCGGCGAAGGCTTGGACCAAATCATCCCAGTTGGAGATCTGCCCCGGAGGCAGGTGCTCCAACCAGGCGCGAGCAGTGTCAGAGAGGAACAGGGGGAGGTTGCGGATGATGAGGTTGTCGTCGTCCGTTCCACCCAGTTGACAGGCCAGGCGGTAGTCTGCGAGCCACAATTCCGGCCTCGTTTCCCCCGAGTACTTTGCGATAGTAGTCGGGGGTCGGAACCGGGCCGGAAACGGCGCCCACCGAATGGCTCGGCTGAAGGCCTGCGGACCGGGTGGTTCGGGCGAGGGACTCCGATCCTCCCCGCTGTCGTAGCGTCCCCCATGCCTGGGGTGGTAGCCTCGGCGCACCCTTTCGTCGAGGCGGGCCTGACGGTCGCGACGATGGTGCTCGTTGCCGAGGTGGCCCGGGGCCGCAGGCGCGGTGTTGCGCGTGCGCCCGGTGTAGACCGAGGCTTCCCGCATGAATCGGGAAGTCGCGGCATGAGGTTCTGAGGGGTACCCCTGCCTTCGGGAGGCAGAGCTCTTGGCCCGCCGGGCCGCAGCGCCTTCCAGGAGATTCTTGAGCTCTCCCTGGATTCGCCGACCCTCGGTGGTTGATGGTTCTGGCATCGCGCGGAGGAGCATCGCTGCGGCTGCCAGGTTCTGACCGACCCCGCTGGATGCGGGTGGCGGCCTGTCCCTGACATCGTTGGCGACGCAGTGCTAGAAACCCTGGGGCAGGTGACGTGTTTCTCCGGCCGGGGGTTGGCCCGCCCATACCTGCCCGACGTCCCGGCGGATCGGCTCGAGCGCTCCTGCTCCCTCGTCGAGCTTGGCCTGCGCCCCGCGGACTTGCTCGAGCTGTGGGTCGTGACCCCCCGCCGGAACGGGGACCACAGCTAGCTCCCGCAGGATGTCGGCGCGAGGCACCGGCCTAGGGAGATCACCTTCCTCCGGCATGCCGAGATGGTTGCCTTCGGAGGGATCCCCTAGCTCGACGTGGAAACATTCGCGGCTCGGGCCGCAGTCCTTGTCGTCAAGGCTGCGGCTGCCGTCGGAACAGTCAGAGAGGCAGTAGTCACATGCGGTCATAAAGTCCCGCATGGCACTGGGGTTGCCAAATCCAGAGAAATCCCAACAGACGCTGGGATCATCATCTTCCTCGGACCCAGAGGGCCCGTAGGTCGAGACGTTCGTCAATCGGTCCCAAGGCGACCGCATACGAAACCCCAGAGGGGTTGCACTCGCCTCAACGTGAGCACCCGCCAAAGCGAGGTCGCTAGGCGGGTGGAGGCCAAGTCGAAATGACGTAGGATGGGAATCAGTCGGTACCTTTTGGTCGACGAGGAGCGACATAGTCACGTCGGGGACTGATTGCGCCGTCGTCTTGGGTACGAGGGCGACGTCCTGCAGACCCTCCGCGAGCGTGCTGGCGTCGTCCACTTGCTCAGGATTGGCGTGTCGCGGGGGGACGGCGCTCGCCTTCGTCTCAAACGCGAGGTCGACGCCCGACGCGCCCTCCGTTGGGGCGCTGGGGACGTCGATTCGCTCGACAGCCGACGGAGCGCGGCCTCCCGCTCGGCCTTGGTTGCCCCGCCTTCTCCTCCGATGGCGGGGGAGAGGACGGGGCGAGCTCGAATGTTGTTCTTCCACCACGCGGGGAAGACATCGTCGATTCCGCCGCCGGCGGGCGGGCTGTCGGCCGCCAATTTCATCGTCGCGCGGCGGTGGAAGGAGTGTCATGTCGTAGCTGCCGTCGAGAGACATGAACTCGAGACTCCCGAAACGGAGCACCGTCCCGGGTTGGAGACTGCCCATCTGGAGCTTGACGGGAAACTGCTCGTCAACACGCAGCAGGCCCCTACCTGGCGCGCCAACTGTCGGCGTTTCGAGACCGGGGGGTCCCTAAGCCGACGAGTGAGTGTGCCTCGTGCCCCAGCCCAGATGGGTCGAGCGCGTGGGCGAGCGCGAAGGGGGGAAAGCGAGGTGGCCGGAGACGAGTCATGGGAGAGGTGGGAATCCCGCGGCCTTCGTGTTCGACCCACGCCCAGGTCGGGTGCGCTTGCAGTAGGGGGTTACAAGCGTCCACGCGGGTGAGGGAAGCAAGCGGCCCCAAGAGAGCGCCTGCCCCGTCCTCGTCCCCGCGCGGCCAACCTTCTCTAAGAAGGCCCTAGTCCTTCCTTTTATAGGCGTAAGGAGAGGATCCAGGTGTACAATGGGGGTGTAGCAAAGTGCTACGTGTCTAGCGGGGGAGAGCTAGCGCCCTAAGTACATGCCAAGGTGGCAGCCGGAGAGATCTTGGCACCCAGCTGGTGTGGTGTCGTGGCTGTCGGAGGAGCAACGGAGCCTGGCAGAGGGACAGCTGTCGGAGCGGTTGGGTCCTTGCTGACGTCCCCCTGCTTCCGTAAGGGAGCTGAGAGCCGCCGTCGTCACGGGGCTAGTGGGGCGCCATCATTGCCTATCTGGCGGAGCTAGCCAGATGGGACACCGGTCTTGTTCTCTGCGGCCCGAGTCGGCTCGGGGTAGGGTGATGATGGCGCTTCCTATTGACGTGGCGGGCTTGTGCCCTTGGTCGGGCGACGTGGAGGCTCCTCCGAAGCCGAGGTCGAGTCTGTCCTTCATGGCCGAGGCCGAGCCCGAGCTCCTGGGTCGGGCGAGGCGGAGGTCGTTCGGCAGAGGCCAGGGCGGAGTCCGACCCCTGGGGTCGGGCGAAGCGGAGTTCGTCGTCTTCTGGGGCCTAGCCCGAGTCCGAGCCCTGGGTCGGGCGGAGCGGAGTTCGCCGTCTTCCGGGGCCTTAGCCCGAGTCCGAGCCCTGGGTCGGGCGGAGCGGAGTTCGCCGTCTTCCGGGGCCTTAGCCCGAGTCCGAGCCCTGGGTCGGGCGGAGCGGAGTTCGCCGTCTTCCGGGGCCTAGCCCGAGTCCGAGCCCTGGGTCGGGCAGAGCGGAGTTCGCCGTCTTCCGGGGCCTTAGCCCGAGTCCGAGCCCTGGGCGGAGCTTCCTATGGCGCCTTTGGCAAGGCCTGACTGCCTGTCAGTCTCACTCTGTCAAGTGGCACTGCAGTCGGAATGGCGCAGACGGCGCTGTCCTTCTGTCAGACCGGTCAGTGGAGCGGCGAAATGACGGCGGTCACTTCGGCTCTGCCGGGGGGCGCGCGTCAGGATAAAGGTGTCAGGCTACCTTTGCGTTTAATGCTCCTGCGACTCGGTCGGTCGGCGCGGCGATTTAGTCAGGGTTGCTTCTTAGCGAAGGCAAGGCCTCGGGCGAGCCGGAGATGTGTTCGCCGTTAAAAGGGGGCCTCGGGCGAGACGGAAACACCTCGGGGTCGGCTGCCCTTGCCCGAGGCTAGGCTCGGGCGAGGCGTGATCGAGTCGCTCTTATGGACTGATCCCTGACTTAATCGCACCCATCAGGCCTCTGCAGCTTTATGCTGATGGGGGTTACCAGCTGAGAATTAGGCGTCTTGAGGGTACCCCTAATTATGGTCCCCGACAAACTCCAAGTTCATATCTATGCTCTATTGCCATTTTGCTTGTAATTGACAATTTTGGTGAGGCAATGGGGTTAAAGGGCCAAGAATGATCCCGTTTTGGTGCTTAATGCCAAAGGGGGAGAAATTAAAGGCCAAAGCAAATGGATCAGCTACCACTTGAGAAATTTGAAAATAGTAGAGTTAGCACTTTTGATTTGTCAAAATACTCTTAATTTGATCTCTTGTGGGGAGAACGTTTGATTATGGGAAAAAGGGGGAGTTTTTTGGATCTTGATCAATTTTTCTCTTGGAATACCTCTCTTTATGCCTAAACAAGTGTGTTTCACTTAGAGATAGGAAAATGAGTTTGATTTCAAAAACAAACCAAGTGGTGGCAAAGAATGATCCAAATATGCCAAATTTGAATAAAAAACAATTCTTGTTCTCAATTGCTTTGATGTTGCACTTCTTTTAGTTGCTTTTTGATGTGTTGGCATAAATCACCAAAAAGGGGGAGATTGAAAGGGAAATGTGCCCTTGGGCCATTTCTAAAGTGTTTTGGTGATTAAGTGCCCAACACATATGCTCTAAGTGTTAATTTGTGCCAAACACTCAAGAAGTGCAAATCAAGTTACAAGGTATGTTTCTAGACTTAGTACATTGATTTGAGTACTAATGTATTGTGTCTAAGTGCTAGAAACAGGAGAAATTGGTTTGGAAAAGAGTTGGTTGTGTACAGCCAACTGTAGCTCGGTCTGGGTGCACCGGACTGTCCGGTGGTGCACCGGACAGTGTCCGGTGCGCCAGACCAGCCTCCGGTGAATAGGCCTCTCTCGGGACTTGACGATGGCGTACGGCTATAAATCATCGGACTGTCCGATGGTGCACTGGACTGTCCGGTGAGTCATTCGCGGCGAAGTTGTCGCTCTCGGGAAACGTTCAACGACGTACGGCTATAATTCACTGGACCATCCGGCGACGCACCGGACTGTCCGGTGAGCCAACGGTCGACTGCGCCAACGGTCGACCGCGCAATCCGCGCGTGACGCGTGGGCGCGCCAACGGTCGGTAGGGGGCACCGGACTATCCGGTGTACACCGGACAGTGTCCGGTGCGCCAACTGCCATAAAATCTGCAACAGTCGGATGCGCCAGAAAAGGAAGGAGATCGCGCACCGGACAGCTACAGGGACTGTCCGGTGGCGCACCGGACTATCCGGTGCGCCACCCGACAGAAGGCAAGATTAGCCTTCCAAAGTTGCCTCCAACGGCTCCTAGCTGCCTTAGGGCTATAAAAGGGACCCCTAGCGCATGGAGGAGTCACCTAAGCATTCTTTGATCATTCCAAAGCACCAAGACTCCATTCTCACGCATTCGATTCTTTGAGATAGTGACTTGAGCTCCATTTGAGTAGAGAACTCCTTGCGTTGTGTTTTGAGCTTAAGTTGTGGCTTATGTGCGTGATTGTGCTCTCGCTTTGAGTCTTGTGTGTGTTGCTCTCCCCTCCCTTACTTCTGTGCTTCTTTATGATCATCAAGTGTAAGGGCGATAGGCTCCAAGTGTGGAGATTCCTCGCGAACGGGAGAAAGTATAAGAAAGGAAAACACCGTGGTATTCAAGTTGATCATTGGATCACTTGAAAGGGGTTGAGTGCAACCCTCGTCCATTGGGACGCCACAATGTGAGTAGGCAAGTATTACACTTGGCCGAACCACGGGATAAATCACCGTGTCTTGTGTGTTGTCTTTCTTTGTGACCATTGTGTTTCACAAGAACTCGGTCCTTAGCCACTTGGTTCTATTGCACTAACACTTAACCAAGTTTTGTGGCTACAAGTATTTGATTTTTACAGGATCACCTATTCACCCCCCCTCTAGATGCTCTCACCTTCGTCTGAAGATCATTATATCCTAAGGGAAATAATGCTTTGAAGGACGAAGGACATTAACATTTAACATCTCATGTTGCCTTGTTCTTAATTCATAGCACTTGAGAACAAGTCTCCAACATTGGCGCCCACCGTCGGTGAACTCTTTCGACCACCTTCGGCAAGCAATGACCTTCGTCATGCCGCCGAAGAAAGCTTCAGCACCAGGGACTGCTGCATTGCAGCCACTGGACCCAAACTAGGAGACTCTCTCTCTCCGAGAAGCGCGAAGCCAGAAGAGGAATGCAACCAGTCAAACACTCCAGGAGGAGTTGGAACAAGAAATCAGGGACATGGAAATCATTCATCAACAAGTACAAAGGAAGAAGGAGAAGATGGCGCGGCTGGCTGATCTTCAAAGAAAGATCGACGAAGCTAATGAAGAAGTGCGCCATCTTGTTCAAGATGAACAAGATCGAAGGCCCCAACACAGGGAACTTCGTCAAGAAGGCCTATTCAACGAAGATGGATGGTATGATGATTTTAATCATGATACCTTTACTTTTGATGATGCTTCTCCCTTGGCAGCAGAACTGCAGGCTACCCCGTGGCCCCCATCATACAAGCCACCTCAGCTTCCCATGTATGATGGGCATTTAGATCCAAAGCAGTTTCTGATGAGCTACGAAGCAACTATATCTTTGTATGGAGGCAATACTGCAGTCATGGCGAAGTCCTTCGTCATGGCAGTTCGGAATGTAGCCCAAACATGGTATTCTTCTCTTTGGCCAGGGACTATCACATCGTGGTAGAAGCTTAAGGACATGTTGGTTACCAGCTACCAAGGCTTTCAAGCGAAGCCGATCACAGCTCAGGCTCTATTCCAATGCACACAAGACCACGAAGAGTACCTTCAGGCATATGTACGAAGGTTTTTCCGATTGAGGGCACAAGCGCCTACTGTGCCTAATGAGACTATCATTGAGGCCATGATCAAAGGTCTGCGCCCAGGACCTACCGCCCAATATTTTGCCAGGAAGCCCCCACAAACTCTAGAGAAGCTGCTTCAAAAGATGGATGAGTACATCCGGGCTGACAATGACTTCCGCCAAAGAAGGGAGGAAGCTTACAGATTCTCTAAGATGACCAGGGGCTTCGGAGGAAGAATCCATCCGAGACATGTCAGGACAATTCATAACTCCACTCAGAATGATGACAAAGGGAGTCAGCTGCAGAAGCCACAGTACACCTCACAATCTTCGGGGCAGCAACAAAGCTCTTTCCGACCGCCAGCTCCAAGAGGTAGAGGCGCTAGGGGCTTCGGAGGAAGATATGGGGATCAGCCCAGGAAGATCTACTGCTTATTTTATGGTGAAGACAAGGGCCATACTACAAGAATGTGCCAAATTACCATCCAAAAGCAGAAGGAGATTGTAGAAGGAGATTGCAGAAGCCGAAGCTCGGCAGAGTCAACCGAAGCAGGTCTTGCACACTGCTTCGTGTCACTCACCCTACATACCAGAATATGTGGGTAATCATTCTGCAGCTTCTATAGTTTCGGCTAGTCAGCCACAGGTTTCTTGGCCATAGCTTCCACCTCCGCCACCACTACAACCTACCTATTCACGGGGTCAGTAGCCAGAAGGGCACCAACACACCCAACAGCAGCAGGATTTCAGGGAGGAATCCGAAGCTCGCACAGTCAACAGTACTGTGCCGGAGTCAAAGCACATCTATTGAGAGATATCTTACTTTCTGAAACACTTTTTTTATTCTATGCTAGTTTGTTTTTTAATAAGGGACAAGTAATGCAAATCTAGTTTTAATTCTTTGTAATAGTCTCGCTTCTATTAAATGAAATATATCTTCTTCACAGATTTACGGAGCTCCAAAATTGCCAAAGTTCAAAAGTCGTTCCCACGGGAGCGCACCATAAAGTCTTGCCGAAGCCACAAAAAGTCGTTCCCAAGGGAGTGCAGTGTAAGTTTTCAGCTCAAAAGTCGTTCCTAAGGGAATGCAGAGCCGAATACCGCCGAAATATAAGGCGAAGCACGAAAAGTCAACGCGAAAAATACTGCCGAAATAAAAGGCGAAGAAGTTCAAAAGACGTTCCTAAGGGGATGCAGAACTTACACCGAAAAATAATCGATGAAGCCGAAAAATAAATAGCAAAGAGATTCTGATCGTTCCTAAGGGGACACAGAGATGGTGTGTTCCAGTGTGGGTGCGTGGGTGCGTATCTTCGACATTAGCATCATCCTTTGCATCATATCATCACACCATCCCGCATAACATCACATCATACATCATATTGCACCGATGACACGAATTGAATACGAAGTCGATCTTCAGAGACAACTTTATAAAAATGAAAACGTGCTAAGGCACAAAGTAAGCTGAGAATTACAGCTTCGTCAACTCTAATGCAAAAGATGGGATCCTTCATTTACAAAGATGAGATGTTTTTACGAAGCAAGGATATTTTTACGAAGCATGAATTTTCTTCTTTACGAAGCATGAAAAGAAGGGAAGGTGTTTTTTCGCCAAAGGCTCAAAAGCGCTATGTATATAAAGTTTCAGGCATCACAAAGAACTAAATTGCAAATAATTTACATATTAGATTCAGAAACATGCACATCGAATATTACAGTCTTGATACAGCAAAGGTCTTGATACTACAAGTATTTTTACAAACAAGTACTAGTCCTCTTTCAGGACCTTTTCTGCAATTTCATTCAACAACTTGTTAACAACTTCATCAACGATAGATTCCGCTATATTGATGATTTCTATTGCTTTCTTCGTTTCTGGGTCGGCCAGAGGGTCGAACGGTTCTGATGGAGGAGACAGTTCAGCTGCAGAAGGAAAAATTAATCAATTCGAAGTCACGAAAGCAAAACGACGAAGCTAGAGGCCGTAAAACAATACCTATGCGCCTCTCGCGCTCTGCAGCTTCTTCAGCTTGCTTAGCTTGATTTCGGGCCTCATGGATATCTTTATCGCTTTTCTTCATTATTTCATGAGCCATTTCTCGGCCGCCATTTGACCAGACGTCAGTATAAAATTTTCCGCCCATTAAGCTTGCTTCGGCTGAGGGATCCTTTGTGACATCCACGGAGAAGGCAGCTTCGGCCTAGGCTAGGGTTTTGACATGTTCGCAACCCGCCTTCTCCAAGATGGCTGAAATTCCTCTCGCACCAGAAAACGCGCAGACATCCCCGCGATCACTCAAAATTTCTTCAAAAGCTTCGGCTTCTCCGCTTATCCATTCTATAACACCTTCGGGGTTGCCTCGAATAAAGTTATCTTCATTAGAGTAGGCACCCACGTTGGCGAAGCTGGCCTTTATCTTTTCTACATAGCCCAGGGATTTTTTGAAGCATCTTTCTTTGGATGCGCGGAGTTCTTCAACTGTTTTTCCAAATAATTTCTCCAATATTCACTAATATCTCGATTGGCCTCTGCAAGACCACATTTTTCTTTGGCCTCGGCCAGCTGCTTCCGAAGGTCTTCAATCTCATTCTTTTGAATTTCAGCTTGAGCCTTAAAACTAGCTTCATCTTCTTTTACCTTGTCCACCAATGAAAGTAGAATCTTGTCTTTTTCCATGGCTTCGTTCCTCAGTCTGATAACCTCTGTTTGAAGGTTGTTGAGAGCTATAGTGCAGCTCTCATCTTCAGCATTCTTCTGCGCCCTTAGAGTGTTGCTAAGTATTAGGCCCTGCAAGAAAGGTTAAAAGGATTAACATAAGAATAAAAAAACTCCATTCCAGAGTCCATAAGCTTCAAAATTCACAACTTTAGTACCTTCAGACTGTTGTACGCAAGGCTATCTGCTAGTTCGTCATTCGTCATGGCACAGAGGCCAGCTTCAAGCTTTGGAAAACCCATACTTCTAGCCATCTCCCGATAGACAGATAATTCTTTATTGTCTGGGAGACAGTACAGGAAATCATCTTCGTCCGTACCATTAAACACTAAGGCCCCCTTTGGATACTTTAGTTCTCGGGCATAGTGTTTAGCTTCAAAAATTTCTTCTTCAGATAATCTCTTTCTCGAAGCATGTCGAATGATATAATCAAGATCTTTAGAGAGTGCTTCGGGGGCAAGGGATTCGGCCTCTTTGGTCGCACTCTTCTCGAAAGTTATATTAATATCTGGAGTTATTTCTTCGGCCTTCTGCTCGATGGCGGCAAGCTTCGTCTTAGTAGGCACTGAGGGTTCTGCCTCGTCTTCAGCCTGGGTTAGTGTAGTCTCGGCTTCTATTTGCTTAGTATTAGCCTTGGATTGCATTTTGATAGCCTCGGCAACCTTTCCTATGGGAGCAGGGCTTGTGGAATCGGTTGTTTCCAAAACATCTAATACATTTACCATCCTCCTTCTCCTAGGAGTTATGACAGAACTTTTTTGTGCCTTCAGCGCTGTTGGGGCGAAGGCAAAGGCGCCACCCTTTGCTCGAAGCCTTCGGTGCAGCAGCTGAACTGACAGAAACAAAACAGGCGGGGACACCCTTTGCTCCTTCCGTTCCAGGCGAAGACTGGCGACGAAGGGCATCCCACGGCGCGGCCTCGCCCAGCTCGGAGGCCCACGTGCAATCCGGCCCGTCGTAACGGGCCCCGCTTGGCCGCCCTGTGTTACGGGCCTATGTTGTAAAAGCATTCCTGTAATTACGGTCTGTAACCTCGCTTTATGGGAATATTCTTGGGATAACCTAGGTACCTGAGGGCACATGCGTCCTTAGCTCAAGGTGCTGCGCGCTCAGGTACCTATAAATACCCCTGTACAGTGCCCGTGAGAGGCCAGATTAACAGAGCTTTTGCCATCACACGCGAGTGCCCTGTTGTCATCACCGTTCACCCGTGTTGGATCCCCTTGCAGTTGAGAGCAAGTTCCAACATTTGGCACCCACCGTTCGTGCTACGAGAAAAACCACCCGCGATGGCACCCAAGAGAGCTAACCCGAAGGCTGACGAGGCTGCGAAGGCAGCACTGCTCGTCGCAAGAAAGGGCAAGGCCCTCGCCCTCACCCAATCCACCCACCAAGAGGCCACTGAAGACGACACCCTCTGCACCTGCGACCCTGAGGGACAACCGCAGCCACCCTCAGGCTTCGCACCACCAGAGGGCGCGGACCTCGCCGAGGACGGTGAGGTCCTCGGCGTCTCGGCAGAAGAACAGCTACAGCTGCGCGCCCTGCGCCTCAAAACACGCAATCTCCAGAGGCAGAAGGAGATACTGGAGGCCAAGCTCCAACGCGTGTCCGCACTAGCCAAAGTGCGGCAAATGATACGCGACGAAGAGCACAAGGCCCAGGAACTCGAGCGGGAGATTGCGCTGATGCAGCGCGAAGGCCACCTCGGCCTGCAGCACGAGTCACCCCTCCAGCAGCGCGCACACGACGACGACACGCGCGAAGGCCACCCCGGCCTGCAGCATGGGCCACCCCTGCAACACCGCGCGCAGCCAGAGGACCCGCGTTTCCCTCAACGCGACCACACCTTCCCGCACGCCGCGCCATTCCAGGGGGTCAACTATCTCGATGAGCGAAGTCCCCTGGCGCCTCACCTGCAAGTGACGCCATGGCCAGCTAACTTCCGGGCAGGGACCTATCCCAAGTACAACGGCAGCACCGACCCGGCTCAATACATAATGAGTTACCAGGTCGCCGTCGCATCGTCCGGGGGGGATGACGCCACAATGGCAAAGTCTTTCATCATCGCCCTCGAGGGCCCCGCACTCACCTGGTTCACCAGGTTGCCTCCGCTGTCCATCGATTCCTGGAGAAGTCTCCGGGACAAGTTCCTGCTCAACTTCCAAGGGTACCGCCCAGACACCGACGCCCTGGCCGAACTCTCGCTCTGCAAGCAGCTAGAGAAGGAGACCCTGAGGGAATATTACCGCAAATTCCTGACACTCAAGTCACAGCTACCCTCAGTCGATGACCAGATTGCCATCCACTATGCTATCAGTGGTCTTCGCGCCGGCGTCCTTTATAGCCACTGCATCAGAGATCCGCCAAAGAACCTCCAAGAGTTATACCAGCTGTTTGAAAAGTACGCCAGATCCGAAGAGCTCCACCAGCGCAAGATTGAGTCCCAGAGGAAGCCAAAAGATGCTCCACAGTCCAGCCGCACGTGGACAAGGACTCCGCAGCCAGACTCCGGTCGAGACGGCCGCATTCAGCAGCAGGTGCACAACATCGCCAACCAGCACCCCGCTGTCGACCCCCCTCGTCGCCAGGACTATCCCCCCCAGGGCCGCGGAAACGGCACTCGTGGCAGGGGCCGAGGGCGTGCGCAGCCGCCGCGCCGATTCTACTGCCTATTCCATGGCGAAGACTGCGCCCACCACACCAAAGACTGCCCCGAAACGAAGGCCACCAGAGACAGAATGGCACGGGCGCAGCCAGCCGACAACCCCAGAATTGTCGCGCACAATTACCAGCAACCCCCTCCGCCATATATCCACGCTCCTGCCCCGCATCCACCGCACCACGCTTACCAACACCATCAGGAAGTACAAATCGTACCTCCTCCACCCCCACCACCACACCAGCAACACCAAAACATCCCCCATGCCCCAAAGCAAGAAGACTTCGCCGATCAACCATATCGCGGAGTCATCCACATGATAACTGGGGGGTCCAGCACCGACTTCGACACCAAGTGGAAGAAGCGGGACCACTACCGCAGCATAAACCATGTCGCCGTCACGGGCCCAGTTGTGCAGACAAAGTGGTCCCACATACCGCTCACCTTCGACGCACGGGACGTCGACTTGCGCAGCGCCCCCCACTGCGATGCCATGGTTACCAATTGCAGCGTGGCAGGCTGGGACCTACACAAGGTCCTCGTTGACAACGGCAGCCAGGCGGACATCATCTTCCTCCACGCCTTCGATCGCATGGGCATAAGCCACAGCCTGCTTAAGCCTTCGGACAACCCGTTGTATGGCTTCGGCGGCAAAGGCACCTTCCCCGTCGGCAAAATAGAGCTGCCTCTCTCCTTCGGTGTAGCACCCAATGCCCGAAGCGAGCAAATAACCTTTGACATTGTGGATATGGTGTACCCTTACAATGCCATCATGGGCCGGGGCTCCATTAATAAGTTCGAAGCAGCCATTCACGGACTGTACCTATGTATGAAGATACCAGGTCCGTTAGGCGTTATCACAGTCTTCGGCAATCAACAGACTGCGCGTAACATAGAGCAGGACTTCGTGCCCGGTCAAAGAAACGTGCACTGCCTCACGGCCCAACGCGAAGCCCCCGCGCCTGCCAGCCCAACCAATAAGCAACATGACAAGGCGCAGCTGCAGAGCCACGACGGGACCAAGACTGTCCCCCTCGACCAGGCCACGCCCAGGCAGACAGTCACTATCAGCGAAGACCTTACTTCGCATGAAGAAGAAAAGCTCCTCTGCTGCCTGTCCAAGAACAAAGATGTCTTCGCCTGGTCGGCCCTCGATCTGGTCGGGGTCAGCCGTTCAATAATTGAGCATAGTCTGGGAATCGACCCTTCGGTACGGCCAAAAAAGCAGCGGCTTCGCAAGATGTCCGACGAAAAGACGGAGGCCGCCAAGGCAGAGGTGCACCGCCTCCTGGAGGCCAAATTCATCGAGCCGGTGGCTTACCCCACATGGCTCTCCAATGTCGTAATGGTCCAGAAAAAGAGCGGGAAGTGGCGAATGTGCATCGACTTCACCAGTCTCAATAAAGCCTGCCCAAAGGACAATTTCCCGTTGCCACGGATCGACAAAATAGTTGATAGCGCGGCCGGATGCGAGGTCATGTCCCTCCTCGATTGCTTCTCCGGTTACCACCAGATATACATGAAGGAAGAAGACAAGGCTAGCACCAGCTTCATAACACCCTTCGGCACATATTGCTTCATCAGAATGCCGGAGGGACTCAAGAACGCCGGGTCCACCTTCTCCAGGCTTACTAAAACAGTGCTCGAGGGGCAGGTTGGCAGAAATATATTCACATATGTAGACGACATTGTCGTCGCCAGCAAGAGCAAGGAGGACCACCTCGCCGACCTCGCCGAAACATTCGCGAACATGCGGGACGCACAACTCCGCCTAAACCCGGAAAAGTGTGTCTTCGGCGTTCGCCAGGGCAAAATATTGGGCTACCTGGTATCACACCGCGGCATCGAGGCCAACCCAACCAAGATTCAGGCTATCTTGGACATGACGCCTCCGTAGTCCGTCAGGGACGTCCAGCGCCTGACAGGCAGATTGGCCGCTCTCAACAGATTCATATCCAGGTCCGCCGAGCGAAGTCTCCCCTTCCTCAAGACACTCCGTGGCGCAAAAGACTTCGCTTGGGGACTAGAGCAAGCGGCGGCCTTCGCCTCATTAAAGCAGTACCTGACAGAGTTGGCCGTCCTTACCAGCCCCGACCCCTCGCTCCCCTTGCTGCTCTATGTCGCGGCCTCGCCACATGCGGTCAGCGCGGCCCTAGTGCAGGAGCAGACTGTTGAGGGCGTGGTTCGGCAGTGCCCCGTGTATTATGTCTCTGAAGTGCTGACACCGTCCAAGTGCAACATGACAGAGCTGGAGAAAATTGCCTACGCAGTCGTCATGTCGTCGCGCAAACTGCGCCATTACTTCGAAGCATTCAAGGTCCGAGTCACCTCAAACAGGGGGCTCGGCGAATTATTCAGAAACCCGGAGGCGTCGGTGAGGATTGCCAAGTGGGCGGCCGAACTCTCCGGCTACCACATCTGCTTCGAGCCCAGGACAGCTATTAAGTCTCAAGTCCTGGCAGACTTCGTCGTCGACTGGACTGGGCCAACTACACAGCCGGATCCGTCCGCAGAGAAGACTTGGACGATCCATTGCGACGGCGCATGGTGCCATGCGGGGGCAGGCGTCGCTGCAGTCATAACCTCACCAGTCGGGGTCAAGCACAGATATGCAGCACGACTCAGCTTCAATCTGGAATCCGACAGATGCACAAATAATATAGCAGAATACGAAGCAGTCATCCTCGGCCTCCGCAAGCTAAGGGCCCTCGGAGTCACCACTTGCATCATCAAAACAGACTCCAAGGTAGTTGCCGGCCAAGTCGAGAAAGACTATGCAGCCAAGGACCCCGCACTCATGCAGTACCTCGCGGCCATCCGAAGTCTTGAGAGGTAGTTCAAGGGGTTCACCGTGCAGCATGTGGACCGGGCCAAGAATGAGGAGGCCGACGCATTGGCCAAGGCCGCGGCCAGGGACGAAACTCTGCCCTCCGACGTGTTCTTCCATGTCATCGGCACGCCAGCAGTCCGGAGCCCCGAAGGGCTCCAAATAACCAATGACAGCGAGGGCCACCGCACAGTCAACCTCATCATGACCGAAGACTGGCAGGCACCCATAACCCTGTTCCTGCAGGGATATTATCATCCAGCCGACATCAGTGAGGCCAAGCGTCTCAGACATCGAAGCCGAGACTTCGCTCTGATTGAAGGCCAACTCTACAAAAAAGGGGTCAGTCAGCCAATGCTTAAGTGTGTCACCGAGGCCGAAGGCATGCAGATTCTACGTGAAGTCCACAGTGGCACGTGCGGCTCACACGCGGGGCCGAGGGCCCTAACTGCTAAAGTGATCCGCCAGGGTTTTTACTGGCCCGCAATGATCTGCGCCGCAAATCGGGTCACTCGATCCTGCGAAGCCTGCCAGAAGTTTTCCCCTCGGTCAGGCGGCCCTTCGCAGTATACAAAGCTGATCGCCCATACATGGCCTCTCCAGCGCTGGGGTCTCGACATTGTCGGA
Organism: Zea luxurians; assembly: GCA_029449295.1. Taxonomy (NCBI): domain Eukaryota; kingdom Viridiplantae; phylum Streptophyta; class Magnoliopsida; order Poales; family Poaceae; genus Zea; species Zea luxurians. The sequence goes on from JAOPSE010000026.1 coordinate 44,725,564, forward strand.
CCCCTGCCCACCGCTCAGGGGAACCTTAAGTTCGCCTTCGTCGCGGTCGAGTACTTCACCAAATGGATCGAAGCACGGGCTGTCTCTACAATAACATCAAAGACTGCCCAAAAATTCTTCTGGCAGAACATCGTTTGCCGCTTCGGAGTACCGTCCGAACTAACAGTCGACAACGGCAAGCAGTTTGATAACCAAGACTTCAAGGATTTTTGTTTCTCCATTGGCACCAAGCTTGCCTTCGCCTCAGTCTATCATCCGCAGTCCAACGGGGTCGTGGAGCGCGCCAACGGGAAAATCTTCACAGCTATCAAAAAAATGCTCCTTGATGAAAAAAGGGCAGATGGACCGATTTCTTACCTGAGGCAGTCTGGGCACTAAACACGACTGAGTGCAGGGCGACCGGGTTTACTCCCTTCCGTCTTCCACTACAAGAAACTGGTTAAAGAACGTGGGTGAAAAACCGTCGAACTTAATGTAATAGGCCGTCGAACTTACCATAAGAACGTGGGTTTACCCACGAACATAGCCGACGGCGATTTTTGGATGAACTTAAAGAAGTAAGTTCGACGGCCCCCACGTTCTTAAGGTTAAGAACGTGGGTACCGTCGAACTTAAGGTTAAGAACGTGGGTACCGTCGAACTTAAGGTTAAGAACGTGGGTACCGTCGAACTTAAGGTTAAGAACGTGGGTTTTTAAGTTCGACGGGGGCCGTCGAATTTTTTTCCATAAGTTCGACGGCACCCACGTTCTTAACCTTAAGTTCGACGGGGCCACGTGGCCGTCGAACTTATGGGTCGTGCCTGGGTCGGTGAGGGCTGCCCATTAAGTTCGACGGTACCCACGTTCTTAACCTTAAGAACGTGGGTACCCACGTTCTTAACCTTAAGAACGTGGGTACCCACGTTCTTAACCCTTTTCCAGAAAAAAATAAAAATACAGAAATGTAAAATTAGACACTCATAATATCACATGCAACACAATATATCACATACAATACAGATTTCAAACACATTGATATATGTTCATATCACAAATTCACATAAGTCCAAATATATAAGTTCGCAAATTCACATAAGTCCAAATACATAAGTTCACAAATTCACACAGGTTCACATCCATAGTTCACAAGTTCAAACACACAAGTTCAAACATTAGCTCCATCGCTCTCGATCAGGACATCGGATTGTTGTTCGTAGCTCCACCACTGGAATTGAGACATCTGTCCGCAAAGTCAACGTGAGGGGGAGGAGTCACTTGATGAGAGCCGGAATCCTACAAAATAAACCAAAATTCTCATAAATACACAACTGGCATTAAATCACATGTACACAAAGATATAGGAAAGCATGACAAACACAAAATGTGGCTTCCATATTTGTGCATAAACATGAACATGAGAGTGAAAACAAACTTCATTTCAAGACGCAGCACCGTGTTATTTAAAATGATGCATCGTGCAAAGGATCCGCGATGTTAACTGTCCAAGAAACTACTTTGGAAATTCAGACTTAGACGCTATTCCAAATCTGAAAATTCACAATTCAACCACCTAACAGTTCAAAGCATGTCACAACAAAACAGCTCTCACAACACTAAGCTAATGAGAGATCAAGTGCAAGTAAACTGCTCCTAAGCTAAAGATGCTTTGGCCATGGGAACTATGTATCAAAGTTGGGCCTTGAGTTAAAGGTCAACTTTACCTTTAAATGATGGACAAAAGATGAGAGGCTTGACTGGAGAAAAACAATCTCAAATAAAACACTAAATTTGCCCAAAAGTGGATTTCAAGATCTAGCTATGTTTTGCTAATAGTCCATATATCAAAGTTGTGGAGCTTGGAAAAGTGAACAAGTTTCTTATTTGGAGATTTCCAAGCTATGTGCAAAAGTTTGGAGTAAATTGCAAAAGTTCAGAATTGGGGGAATTTGAATTCAGCACAGAATAGTTTTGTTTAGCCGTTTTTCGACCCCTGTAACTTTTAAACTATGGACTTTTAGTAAAATATTGTTATATCAAACTTGTAGAGTGACTATAGGAGAACAAACTTTATTCGGTGGGATGCCCTAAAATCATATGCTACTAGGAGTAAAGGTGGTTCAAAGTGGTGTTGGCTGAATTCTGAATTTTCAGATTTGGACTATTATCTAAGTCTGAATTTCAGTGATTGTGACTGACTTTGGAGCTTCGTGGTAAATAATCCATAAGGTTTTGAACTATAGTTTCTATAGAGAAATTGAAGACCATAAGTTGGTGTACAAATGTCGTTAAGGGTGATGGATATGATACTACACAAAAAGTGGAGAGACTGAAAATGGACTGTTAGGTTACTGGTGACTGAAATTGGTTCAGTTAACTAAAACTGAAATTCAGTAAATGGTGTCCAATTTGGAGCTCATTTGTGATCAATCCAAGTGGTTTTGGACTAACGTTTCCATAGAAGAGTTGGAGCCCATAGTTCAGAGAACAAGGTTTATTAAATAAGTTTGATTTGGGGTTGCACTAAATTTGGAGTAAATTGTGCTCAAACTCTCTCTGTCAGGTGTGAGTTCAGTTTTTGGTTCAGTTAACTGAATCTGAATTTTAGTATTTTCATCCCACTTTGAAGAACTATAACTTTTGATCCATAAAGTTGTGAGCCATACTCCTTGTGTCAAAGTTGAAGAGTGTATATCAGTGAACAAGTTCCTTTAGGGAAGGTTGGCTTGGTACTGCATAAAATGTGCAGTTATAGTTGCTTAAAATAGGGGCTGTCAGACTTGTGATTTTCTGAACTTGATTCAGAAATTGAAATGCAGTTTCAGCATTTTTACCAAACTTCAGACTTCTATTGTGATAAACCCCTAATGTTATGGCTTGCACTCTCCATAGTAAAATGTTAGAGGGTAGTGTGGTGAGAAATTTCCGTTAAGGTGGATCTCCCTGACCTTGCTTAGAAAAGGGAGAAAATGCTGCTCCATGTCGCTCTGTCAGACTGGGATTTCAGCAAATGTTAATATGAAGAAAAAATGGGATGTTCAACACTCCAACTTAGGCATTTGGATATGGAGTGCATGGTGGCCAGAACATTTCAGAGCAAATTTTTTACATAGTGGACATTTTTACCACTATCTTGTAAGAGTACTGTCAAGAAACAACACTAAGTTGCAGATTAATTTCTACAGCAGCCATCAGGTTATTTATATTGAACAGATGCAGGAATAAATCAAAAACATAATATGATCAGAAAGCAAAGTAGCAAATGTCTAGTCTATATAATATGCTTAAATAATATAACAAGTAAAAGTTACCAGCAATAGCCTTTGTTTGTGCAGCAACAACGACCATTGTTGTTCCTACCTCTCTCTGAAAACAATATCACAGAGAATGAAAGCATCACGTCTGCTAGTGCAATTGTTGTTTGCAAGCACCACGAACTAAAGTGTTTGAGATTCAGCAAAAAATAAGAGAGGCACACCTTAAGATTTGTGCAGCTGTTTGGAACTTCATAGAGGGATTCATCTATGATGAATGTTCCACCAATGTTATCATCTATCAGAAAATCCATCAAATCTATAAACCAAATACTCACCAGTACTAAATCTGTAGCACACAAAAATTCTTATGGTTGCAGAGGGGGATTGCAAGGCCGCTGACTCCCTAAAAGATCTGCACACCGATTTTTAGGCAGTGAGTAGGCATCTCTTAACTAAAGGCCAATGTTCTGAAGTTCATTTGATTCACCATATCCATCAATCTCAGATAATATAATAGAAGGCCTTACCAAAGGTACCTTGATTAGTTCACCTTCATAATATCCATCAATCTCAGTCCTAAAAAATAGGAGAAAAAAGTCGCACAGGCTGGCTATTTTGCATCGACAAGAGAAAGATAATTGCATACATAGACATAAAATAATTGCATAATCATACAAATGGTCAAAATATACATTCAGACAGAAAAAGGCAACAAAGTATCAAACAGAAGAAATACTATCAAACACATGCAAATGGTCATTTGTTAATAATACACCCAGGCCATATTAGATCAGACATCACAGGCCCAACAGTTTAAAGAAAGATGTACAGTTGACAGTGGGATATATTAAGTTCCAAGAAACCCATATAACTCTGTCTTCAATTCTGCAGCTTACCGTGCGAATGCTACCAATGTTTGATTTGGCTTTAAGGGTTTCAACATCACGATCCAACTGCTGCTTCCAATCTGTAAGTAGAGCTTCATCCTGTAAATTTAATTATTTAGATCTGAGTGTGGGATCCTATAATAAGAACACCAGATGGAAGCGATTAAATTTGCTCCGCAAAGATGAAAGTGACTCGGTAACTCCAATGAATGATTTCTCTACATCCTTAAGTAACACAATCAGAGGTCCAGATTTGTTCTCTTCTAAAATGACCTGACAGGAAATGAAAATCATACTATCATACAGAGTGATAACATCATATTCGACAGGATTCATTGTCCTAAAAAGCAGCAATACCTCTATTAGCTCGGTCATAGCTAGCCTCTCAACTTCTTCACCAGCAGAAAAGTCTGGGCGAAGTGATTCAGCTGTGGAAATATAACAGCCTCAGCAACAAATAAAAAAGTAAACTATTGATACACTTTGTAGTTTATAAGGTAATAAGTAGGTCACATCTTTAAGAACACAACAACCTGATGTGCTCGGCAGATAAGGTCCAAATCATGCTTCTCAAGAAATTCTGAAACTTTACCAGACCAAATGTGAATGAAACACCTCGATCATTGATGGCCCAGCCCGTTGCTTCATTGGAAGGATCAGACCAAAGAAGATCACAGAGCAATCCAGTATCAGGCACGTCTGTGGGGCGATTCAGGTTGAGTATTTGCTCAAGCTTGTTCAACTCCGGAGATAGACCACCATGCATACAGAGAATCTTTTCATCTATCAATGCTGACACTGGCAAGCAGTTAAAACAGTCTGTGAATGTTTTCCACAACTTTACACTGAATCTGCGTTTGCACTCGTCATAAAAACCATAGATGCGATTTACTGATGCGCATTCATGGTTGTCCCTTAGAAGAAAGAAGTTCTCTGGGTACTTGACCTTGTAAGCCAAAAGAAGACATTGTTTCTAGGCTTTGCTTTCCACGATCCACATAATCACCCAAGAAAAGGTAGTTGGCCTGAGGCGGATAGCCACCATAATCAAATAGCCTCAGGAGATCAGAGTACTGGCCATGGACATCACCTGATCAGAAAAAAAATATGTGAGATCGATATTTGTCAGGAAGCTCCGCTAAAGGCATTTCAGGGTAACTCATACTCAGATTAACCAAAATCACCACACATATTACAGGTACTCATAGTGTTGAGATTCTTTTTATTTTGACTAAATATTCAAGACTTCTGTTCAGGACAGTGAAGATACATCCAGTTTATGTAGTACCCTTAGTGAACTGTCATCTAAGTAGTCTGCTTTCATTTCTAATAGGATGCATGCTCATGGGCATCTATGTTGTTCAGTTTAACATTTTCACAAAATATCCTGACCACGACCATGTCATAAAATAGTATCATACTTCTAACAAATAGCAGGAGCCCTCTGAAAGATTGAAGATGTGTTGTATTCGTGCACCATCTAAAATGTGACTTTGACATTGCCATTTCACCGTATAAGCGTAGCAATGATTTACCAGTAACCCAAAGCATGGATACCTCAACATTTAGCATCACTAGTTGAGGGTAGGTGTAAAATCTATAGTAGGGTCATCAGATCGGTGGTAAAAGCTAGCAGCTTTTGTTTCAGCAAACAGAACCAGAGAGTTTCTATTCCAAGTAGCATAATCGCTGCAAACGGAAACATCTACTAACATATGTATGTACACTTATATTCCAATCCTCAATCGATTCTTGAAGTCATGACGACAGTCAAAAGGATGACTGGGAATGGATACTTTTAATCACAAGATCGGGTTGAAGATCATTGTTAAAATAATTGCATAATCATACAAACGGGCAACGCGAGGCCGGGGGCAATGGCGCGGGGGCACGTCCCTGGGCCACCGTCGACGGCCGGTTTGGCCTTCTTGGGCAAAAGATGTGAATGTTTTATATAAAGGCTTCTGATATTAGATTATGGCGAGGTGACCAAAGTGGACGACACATAAAATGAGCACGATACTAGTCTGCCAGGGCAAAATTTCAGGATGCTAAGTATCCAATTATGACAGTTGAAATGCATTTTCATATAAAGCAAATTACTAATGTAATCTAGAAAGGCAATAAACATTATCAGAACATAAACTAGCATGAGCAAATTTGGGCACAACATTCGGTGAGCAAGCTAGTATCAGGAACACAACACAAAGGTGAGTCAGTAGTCAGTTCTACGGGAGCATGTTGGTACCTGAATTCCTGCGACGGCCCTCGTTAGCCAAAGTTCTTTTTCTTTATCTTTCACCCAAAGCGAAAGTGGGATGGTAGCCAAAATTCCTCAGCGATTGGAAGCCTACTCTATCGTATATAATTAGCATAGCAATATGGCTGCGGAAATAATCAGATCAGGATGGATTACGAGCCTGGAACTCGGAAGTGCAGATGGGAAATAGAGATCTCCTAGGGGAGAGGAAGGGGACCGACCATGCCGTCTTCGGGGGCGTCGGCGGCGCCCGACGCGCCGTACGAGGACCCCAGCCGTGCCCACTGCATCGCCTTGTACGCCTGGTTCTTCCCCATCTCTCCCTCGCCGCCAGGCCCGGCGAGACCAGATTGGAATCGGAAGGGGAGGAGCCGGGGCCAGGGGACGGAGATCCCTTTCGTTCTGCTGCTGGAGGCGGGGCGGGCGTGGCAACGGGCGCGCGCGGCGAGGGGCGGCGGGGCAGAGGCGGGGCGCGCATGGCGAGGGGCGGCGGGGCGGGAGCGGGGTGGAGGCGCGGCGCCGGCGAGGTTGTGGCAGTGGGCGCGCGCGGCTTAGCTTCGGGCGCACGCGCGCGGTCTCGACAGTGAAAACAATACAGCCGCGTGGGGTGAGAGAAATTTAGGTTTTAGGTTAAGTTCGACGGGGTCCACGTGACCCACGAATTTAAGTTAAGAACGTGGGTACCCACGTTTCTAATACTGTAAGTTCGACGGTTTTCCCAAGGGCCCACGAATTTAATATAAGAACGTGGGTACCCACGTTCTTAAATTAACCCACGAACATAACTCAATTAAGAACGTGGGTACCCACGTTCTTAAATTAACCCACGAACTTTTATTAGTTTCTTGTAGTGTTCTATACGGATCGGAGGCCATGACCCCGCAAGAAATAAAGCACGGGTCCCCGCGCACAGTTCCGTCAGCCGTCCCAGATGTGGACGAGCCAACTTCAAAGGATCTCATCGACGGAGACCGTGTCCTCGCCCTACAGGCCCTGAACAAGTATCAAGCCCAGACCAAAGCATGGCGCGACCATTCAGTCACCCCGAGGGAGTTCAGCGAGGGGGACCTCGTACTCATTCGAACAGCTCGGATGGAGTCCAAGGGCAAGCTGGAGCCCAGGTGGGAGGGCCCTTTCATCGTCAAGACAAAAGCTTCCCCCAGCGCTTACAGGCTCACAACGCCAAACGGCGAGGACCTGGAGCACTCCTGGAACATCGACAACCTCCGCAAATTTTTTGTTTGACTCCTCAGGGCTGTCTTCGCCCTTGTAATTCACAAAAACAATCTTGCACCGGCCCGCACTCTTTTCCTCCCGGGGGGTGAGGTTTTTAACGAGGCGGAGCCATGTAATATATGCGTGAAAAATCCCCCGCAAAGACATGCGTCGAAAAAGACCGCGATGACGGTCTTCGACATTCGACCACCACGAGGTCACCACGAGGCTAAGCGCTAGCTACCCTCGCGTGCGACAAATCCGCGCAGAAGTCGCCTAAGGGTGCAGCCGGATTAGCACAACAAGTGCGGAAAAAAAAATCTAAGTCTATCGCGAAGACTATCCGCGCAGAAGTCGCCTAAGGGTGCAGCCGGATTAGCACAACAAGTGCGGAAAAAAATCTACGTCTATCGCGAAGACTATCCGCGCAGAAGTCGCCTAAGGGTGCAGCCGGATTAGCACAACAAGTGCGGGAAAAAAAATCTAAGTCTATCGCGAAGACTATCCGCGCAGAAGTCGCCTAAGGGTGCAGCCGGATTAGCACAACAAGTGCGGAAAAAAAATCTAAGTCTATCGCGAAGACTATCCGCGCAGAAGTCGCCTAAGGGTGCAGCCGGATTAGCACAACAAGTGCGGAAAAAGAAATCTAAGTCTATCGCGAAGACTACCCGCGCAGAAGTCGCCTAACGGTGCAGCCGGATTAGCACAACAAGTGCGAAAAAACCGAAGACTATCTGTGCAGAAGACCGGACTAGCTCAACAAAAGGCTGAAACGACAACATCAAACCGTCCACGCCAAGACCAACTATAATCACGCCAACACAGCGCAACAAAACAAATCAGACAAAGTACACAACGCCTTCGCACACACATATGCACGCGAGGGCACACAACTTCATCATACAAGCCTCTACATATACAAGCGAGGGCACCACACTCTACATCGGCTCAACCTTAGGAATAATTCCCATCTCCCTATAATTAAATAACATTATCCTGAGCTCCTCACCCGCAAAAAGACTTCGCAGTTCCCCTTCACCTATAGTCTCGGCGGTCGGCAAAGATAACAGTTCCTGCCGACCAGCCCCACTTACGCCAAGCCGAGGCCCCTCCACCCCACTAACCATACGTTTCGCAACTGCCCTTCGCCGCCGTCGCCCGGTGCAAGGACCTGGCACATCTCCTGCATCCGCGGCGTGCGGCGAGGCCTCCGTCGCAGCCACATCCAAGGCCGCGAAGTAGTCCAAGTCCTCCGACGACTCCGTCCACTCAATCGAGCTCTCAGAGTCAGCACAGTCAAAAAACTCAGATGAAGAACCACCACAGTCATTACCATCTTCCGCGGTCGTAGCCGCCAAAAATTTAGTAGTAGCGGTTGCGTGCGCAGGCCCAAAATCTTGAACCTGCGCAGCAACCAAAATTCAGTAACATGTACAAACTTCCCCAACCCTCTACACCTACTACGCCACCTGCGACGGCCCTGACGTTGCGGGAGCCTCCGCTGCTGGCTCTGCCGCTGCTTCCGCTGTTATCTCCGCCGCTACCGCTGTGGGATCCTCAGCACTCGGTGCGGCAGCTGTAGTAGCATCAGGCGCGCCTTCGGCGACCTCTGGGGGCAGGCCTTCGCCGGCCGCCGCGGATGCGGCCGAGGTTGGCGCCAGGGCGACCTCGGACACAGCCTCCGCCGGGGCCGACTCCGGGTCAGCCAACATGCTGTTCAGCGCCCCGAAGTCGTCGACCCTCTCGCCACGCACCGCCTAAGCCAAAACACACAAAATTCATCAAACACGCACACAGCCCACGTCCAACAAATACCAAACAAGCGAAAACGTTACCTGAGCCCTCGCCGTCTCGGCGCGCTCCCTGACCACCTCGCGCCCGTATGGACCCCACAGCCGGTCGAAGATAGCCCCGGCAGAATCCTTCACTACGGGGTCCTCGACCTTGAAGATATCTCGCTCAAAGTCCTCTTCGACTTGGTCGAAGACCTCGAAGTGCCGGCACCCTTCGCGGGAGAGCGCGTTCATCGCCCCCTCGCAGGTGACCAGGGAGGCATACGCCATAAACCCCTCCACGACGGTGGGGAGCGCCTGCAGCTCCTCCTGCACCCACTCCAGGCACCGAAGTCCGGGCTCTCGGTCCGGTACTTCGAATTCACCGGTCCCCGCGCCCAGGCCACGGTATGTATCTACGAGCAGGTGGCGCGTCCGCTCTGCCTCCGCTCGTGCCGCGGCCTCGGCCCCCTTCACGCGGCTCTCCAGGGCGGTGAGCCGCTCCTGCAACTGCTCGGCGCGCTCCCTGGCAAGGTTGCCCTCCGCCCATGCCAGGTTGGCCTCCGCCTGCGCAGCCTGCGCCTTGACAAGGGCTTCATTGGCCTTCCTCCTTTCCCCCGCCAGCTGGCGACGGAGGGCGGCCTTCTCGTCCTCCAGTGTGGCCACCTTCTCCGCCAGCTTGCGGCACTTGCTGTCGGCGGCCGATTTTTCGCGGACGGCGTCAGCGTGTTGCGTCCGAAGCCTTTCGAATTCGGCAGCCACGGCTGCCGTGAGGGCCCCCGACGCAGTGCGGCTAGCGAAGTCAGCCACCTGCAGAACAATCGTAAGACTGCGGTGCAAAAAAAAGGAAGGGGGGGACGAGTTCCAACTCAGCGGACCTGACGTAGCGCCTCCGTCGCCTCCGCCAGCCGGCGGGACGCAGCGCCCGCCTCATCCATGACAACCGCGAGGGTCGACGCCTCGCCACCGGCGCTCAGAACCCCGCCCTTCGCCTTCGGCGCTGCGGCAGCCGTCGTGGCCGCCGCGCCAGGCGCAACCACAGCAAGTTGGCCTTCGCCCAACCCTGCAGCGTACCAATGAAACGATCAAAATAATAATAATAATAATAATAATAATAATAATAATAAAAAAGCGACCTACCACCGAGATAGTCGTCCACGCTAATATCGGTGGCGAAGTCGGCGACGCGTTTGCCCGCCAACGGCAACGCTCGAGCCGCCCTCGCGACCTCCGCCACTCCGCCAGTCGGCGGCACCGTCTTCGCCGACTTCGAGCCTTCGGCGCCTGCCGTTGCCTCCAGCGCCTTGCTAGATGCAGGGACGCTTGACTTCGCCGCCAGCGGCGGCCGGCCTCCGCCGGAGGCCGCAGCCTTCGCCATCCCCCACTGCCTTTTCGGTCTGGCTTCAACGAGCCTGATAGCCGCCTGGCGCTTTTGCGCAGCTCCCTGGCGATCCTTGTCCATCACTGCTGACCCAACAGCAGCAATATTCCGCCCGTAAGGAAAAACCCTCCATTCACGAACCATGCGAGATATAAAAAAGTCCTCGCCAGCCGCGCGGGGGACAGGAACATTCCTAGGCCAACAACCCCCGGTAACCCTCAGCATCCGAGCCGAAGACTCCCGGAGCTCGGGCGAAGACATCCTTTCCCCCGGGGTCGCGCACGTCTTCGTCAACTCTCTAGCAAAACGATCAGAAACCCCAAGTCCTCCCGTAGCAGTACCTAATTTTCTCTTTTTAGAGGACGGGGCGGCCGCCGGCGCGGGGTCATCTCCGGTCTCCACCGCCGGTCTCTTCCCACGGCGGTCCACATCGTCTTGACCAGGGTAGCCGTCATACGGCAATTGATTTAATTCAAACACCCTGTTCAAGCGGTCATTCGACCCGCGGATATCCCAGCTGCGCTGGCCCTCTGTCCTCGGCACGTAGCGTCCAACAAGCCGCACCGCCCCATCCTCCGCCTCACGCACAACGGCGGCCGGATCGCGACTTTGTAGATTCAGGGCGAAGACGGGACTCCGCACCACCCTTCCACCATGAAAAGGCATCTGGCGAGGGCATACTTCGCCCAACGCCCAGCCACGCGCCAATGGCCACACCCCAAACGCCACAAACTCTTCAACCAAGTCGCGCCCACTGCTCAAACCGGCGGCGCACCGAAGAGCCCCTTCGTCCTCATCCTCCTCCGCCACTTCAAAGGGCGGATACGCTGAGTAAAAATGAGAACACATCGCGGACACGGGGAGTCCCTCATGGCCTTCGACGGTACCCTCAGTGACGTAAAACCAAAATTCATTCCAGTTGCCCCACTTGTTGCGGGCGCAAGGAACCAACTCAACCACCTGCATCGTGGTTTTGCCGGTCTTCGGCGTGAATGTGCAGGATCCAAACTGAGCGACTTCGCCTCCAATCATCCTCTTCTGCCAATGCAAACAATAATACTTCGCAAAAACTTCCACCGACGGCTGTCCGCCGTACGAAGTCGTCGCCCAGACATACTTCGACAGTGCCACTATGGCATTCGGTGTCAGCTGATGTATTTGAACGTTGAACCTGCGCAGGACTTCGCCAACAAACCGGTGCGCAGGCAGGCGGAGCCCGGCGGCGAAGAACGCCTCGAAAACGACCAACTCGCCCTCTGGCTCGGGGACTTCCTCCGCCCCCGGGACTCGACCAACTCCCCTGCCGAAGTAACCCAACCGCTGCATATCTTGCACGCGGGCCGACGAGATCCGCGATACGCCGAAATCAACAGAGTCGCCGGCGTGCAACTCCTCCACCATTAAGCTGCTCGGCGTCTCCTCAGACGAGGCGGCGGCCGGCGGCGAGGGAACGGCCAGCGGCGTAGCGGCAGCGGAAGAAGACGAGGACGGCATCGCAACGTACCGTCGGCGGCGGCGGGCGGAATGCTTCACTCGAGCCAGATCTCCGGCGAACAAGACCGCGGCAGGCAGACGAGCAGCAAGTCGGCGGAAAGGGCGGCTAGGGTTTTCGCGGAGCGCGGAAAGTGAAGTTCAAAAAGCACCGACCCCCGCCCCCTTTTATAGACAGGACGCGGCGCTTCGGGAAACCCGCAATCCAACAGTACGCCGTCAATCAACGGTCACATCAAAAACCCCCGCGGAACCACTTCGAGCGAGGGCAGCGTCTCCGCCATCTAACGACGTCTTCGGCACCAGGTTACTTTGTCGAACTGGTCCCTCGGAGGGCAAATGTTGGGGCGAAGGCAAAGGCGCCACCCTTCGCTCGAAGCCTTCGGTGCAGCAGCTGAACTGACAGAAACAAAACAGGCGGGGACACCCTTCGCTCCTTCCGTTCCAGGCAAAGACTGGCGACGAAGGGCATCCCACGGCGCGGCCTCGCCCAGCTCGGAGGCCCACGTGCAATCCGGCCCGTCGTAACGGGCCCCGCTTGGCCGCCCTGTGTTACGGGCCTATGTTGTAAAAGCATTCCTGTAATTACGGTCTGTAACCTCGCTTTATGGGAATATTCTTGGGATAACCTAGGTACCTGAGGGCACATGCGTCCTTAGCTCAAGGTGCTGCGCGCTCAGGTACCTATAAATACCCCTGTACAGTGCCCGTGAGAGGCCAGATTAATAGAGCTTTTGCCATCACACGCGAGTGCCCTGTTGTCATCACCGTTCACCCGTGTTGGATCCCCTTGCAGTTGAGAGCAAGTTCCAACAAGCGCTATGGCTTCTGTTGAAGGACTTAAAATCCCTGGCATCTTTCTCACTTCTTCGGTTGTTGGCCTGTCAGCCTTATCTTTGTCAACCTTCGTTTTAACTGTCTCAACCGAAGGTGCTTTCGGCATTGTAGCCAGTTCTTCAGCCTTCTGCATCAGAGCAGATCCTCTTGATTCAGCAGTCGAAGATGCCTCCCCACCAAACTCAGGTACCATGGCCGGTTCAATATATCGTGGCCGGTGGGTAAGTACCTTCATCTTTTTGCCCGCAGCCTTCGGCATAGGTTCAGCTGGGGTGGCCGGAGCAGCAGCTTTCCTATTCTTCCCTTGCCCCTGAACCGGGTAGTGGTAGTCGGGGTAGACGAAGCCAATGGCGTCAAAAATGCTGTTTATTCTCTTTTTTCCCCTACCTCCGAAGGCTGTAGACAGCGCATTATCTTCTGCCTTGGAGTATGATCCAAGTAGTTCATCACTTGTAACTTCAATGCATTTCAACCAATCATCGTTTGGTTCATCGAATTTATCCCCATATCTGAATGTATATTTCAGCCGAACCAGTTCACCTTCGCTAGACTTGGTAATAGTTTCTTTCGGCATTTCCCAGCTCACTGCAAGCGGCCATACTCTGAATGATATATGCTCTTGAATTAAATCTCTAGTGCCAATGAAGAAGCAGACAATACCAAACGCCCTTTGGCATGCTTTAGCAGCTTCGTCAATTTCAACCTTCGGCTTTCGGAGGCTGAAGCGGGACCATATGGGGCGCATGATAACATCCTTGATGTCCTCTCTCGCTGACAAGTCGTTCTTCACATAAAACCATTCTTCCATCCAATTTCTGGGCCATCTCTTCCGAAATGTTGGCACAGGGTGACTAGTGTTGGGACGGGCGATAAACCCATAGCAACCGAAGTTGTTATGATACTGTTCTTTTCCCATGGCCCTCGTCTCATACAAAAGTTCGTGCATGCTGTAGTAGCACTTCACACTTGGTTCTATCCCTTGGCTTTTCGCTGCCCAGACGAAGATTCCCATCCTCAATATGGCTTTGGGGGTCAACTGGTGGAGGAAAACTTGGTAGGTTTTCAACACTTCAACTACAAACTTGCTCAGCGGAAACCGAAGCCCAGCTTTGAAGAAGCTTAGGAAAATCACAACTTCATTCCCTTCGGGGGCCGGGACGTTGTTGTCTCCGCCAGCCTCACAATAGACATATCCTGAAAGTATCTTCCCCTCATGTTTTCAAGGTGACTTTGCTATGAAAATTGATAAAACAAAGCAAGTGGCTCAAGCAGCGTACCAAATTTGGTTGATACGAGCTCCTATTTATACGCTCGGCACGCTTCAAATTGGGGGGCCCGTCTGTCATTGACTGTTGCTATTTTAGCAAAGGGAAGGTATTTTTTCGGACCTTTGGCTTAAGGCCTTCGTCCATATCACAGTCTGAATTTGTTATCCTAAACAAATTAATACTACGAGGGGCTACTGTTGGGGGCCTTCGTCCTCCGAAGGTCCTCAAAAACGTGATTTAACAAAATCTTCAAGTGTGACATGTGAATAGGTACCTTTGGACTCAGGCTAAAAGCATATACGACGTAAAAAGCATGATCGTGATGAAGGTTGGAGTTGCTCCGAAGCAACGTGAAGAGGAGCTTCGGCTAAATGGCGGAGAAAGGAACCGACCTAAAGGGGAAAATGTTATCTAGTCCTCATAGAATTGTCTATTAGTTAACAATAAATGTAAAGGGCATGAATGTAATTTCTCACAGGCTGCGCCCTATGCCTATAAATAGATGAACAGTTCCCCCATACTGTTCACGCTGACTAGTACTGGCTCGTGCGTCACACTTGTACTTTTACCTTCTGTCAGGCCGAAGGTACATATGTAATCTAATTTTGTTTTTATTTTTCCATGATAATATAATGAGGACAAATTGATAACGCTATATAATTGTCTATGTAATTTCCTGCCTTCCATATGCTTCTCCTTTTATTAATTCATACCACAATGATGAAGGTATGTCCTTCATGACCTTCATCTGAAGATCATTATATCCTAAGGGAAATAATGCTTCGAAGGACGAAGGGCATTAACATTTAACATCTCGTGTTGCCTTATTCTTAATTCATAGCACTTGAGAACAAGTCCCCAACAGAAAATATCGTGGAACTTAAGAATGTGCAACATATCCACTCAATAATAAAGAATTTCATTAGTGGTTTATTATTGTGTTGGGATGGTCATAAACATGTGTTTGAGTCCAGTAAATGTATAATATCTAAGTATGGAATATTTGTTGGCAAAGACTGTGAGAGTAGAGACATGTTTTGGTTGTCTTTATTTGATGCTTGTTTTAAAATCTATGAACCATACGAGCCATAACAATGACATAGATACCTGGCATTCACATTTATACTATATAAATTTTGGATGCATGACATGCTTAGCTAGTATGAATTTAATCTCGAAATTTGATTTTGTCAAAGGTTCTTAGTGACATGTGTGCATGTAATTGAAGTAACGTCGTAAGCCTCACAAGACTGCTACGACATAAGACTTGACAATGTAGAACAAATATGATCTAACTTATGACAATTGAATGACAAGTTGGCCAAAGGTGGCAAAAAAGATAATTCATGATGTTCATAGAAGATTGTACTACATTTTGATATATGTACTTATTCAAACCAAAAGATAAAGCATTATGTTGTTTTAAGATCTATGATGTCGTTCGCTTGAGCTAAAGTATCGGTTGCGCTACATCAGCGGCTGCAAACTCCCACACGTTGGTACTGTATCCAAACAGCGTCTACAACCACAAAGCAGCAACTGAACATGTTGTATAAAGCTAATATAGAAAATCAACTTGAGAAGAAAATTAAATGATTATAGTTTGATTTGGGTGGAATATATCTCAATTGAGTTTTTATTTCTTTGTAGAGCATGATATTATTCATGAGAGAACACCGCCATATTCACCATAATTCAATGGGGTCGCTGAGAAATAATCACACTCTAACTAACTTGATTAATGCCATGTTAGAGATAGTGGAACTATACAATGAATGGTGGAGTCAGGCGAGCATGACAGTGTGTCATGTCTTGAATAAAGTACCCACAAAGAATAAATAAATTACACCGTTCAAGGAATGGGAGAAGAGATTGAATCTCTCTTAACTAAACATGGGCTTGTTTGACCAAAGTAAATGTGTCAATCAACAAGAAACGAAAGCTTTGATAAAAAATAGTTGGGTCTAGGTAAAAAACTGAGTCTAGGGGAAGTCTCTATGTCTAAGTTCTGAGAGTGGTGATTCTGTTATGATGGACCCCAAAGCCAATGTCTCGAGTCAGGATCTTTGATCGGCAACCGGGGTTATGATCTTCCTCGGACGCTGCCAGTAGTAATCGATATTAACATCAGGTACAGAAATAGAGATAATGTTAAGGCTAGAGGGGAGAGAGTTAGTGTGGGATTACAGGTTATAGCTTTGATGGTTGCTCACTGGGCTAGATATTGAGGCCCCCTTTGATAGGCTTTTGTGAGGCAGCTTTCTGCTGCAGCTTTGCTGTTATTTCCATAAGTCATACCAAACAACATTTTATAAAATGGTTTTGGCTTAAAAGCACTTCTCTCGTTTATATTAGAATGGTGAAGCCAAAAAGGGCTCAACCAGCTTTGGCTTGCATATATTTTGCGAAAAGCCACTCCCATCCATTAGATGCATCGTGATCTCTTCTCTACATCAATGCCTCCCAAATGGTGGAACCTATCTACCTAGAGGTGCTAAGGCGGTAGAGGCACATAAGTTGCTAGGGAATGAGGCGACGGTGAGAGATTTGGTTAAGGTGGTGGCTAGTTTGGGCTCAAAGCTGCCACAACTGAAAGGGAAATATGCTCTTGGGCCATTTCTATTTTGGGATTAAATGCTCAACACATTGTTTTGGACTAACATCTTGTATGAGCATAAACATAGGTATTTGAAAAGCAAATTGAGAAACATAGAAAAAGTGCATTTTGGTGTATATTGCAAATCCTATTGCATTGAAGGAACAAATGTATGATTCTAGCACTTAGTAAATTGTTGTAGTCACTAACTATGTTCATCTAAGTGCTAGGAATTTCTCAAGTTGAATCAATTTAGATAAATGGTGTTTGGCTAAGTTTGGCTAAACATGTGCCAGTCTAGGGAGCACTGGACTGTCCGGTGCGCATCGGACAGTGTCCGGTGCCTGGACTGTTCAGCCGGCAAACAAGCTGCTCTCGGGTTTTTGACGAGGCGCCGCGACTATGAATCACTAGACTGTCTAGTGTGCCAGCCACGCGTCTGGCTAACGGTCGGCCGTGCAATCTGCGTAGGCCACATCAGCCCAGCTAACGGTCAATAGGCGACACCAGACTGTCTGGTGTGCCAAGTGATCAACGGTCAGCAACGATCGACTTCGCCAGAGAAGGAAATAAATTGTCTCGGCAACGATCAACTTCACCAGAGAAGGAAATAAATCGTCTACTATGCAGTGTCCGGTGTGCACCAGACAATCCAGTGCACTTACGGACAGAAGGCTACCAGTGCCTTCCAAATCAATATCAAACGACTCATTGGTCCCTTGGGGCTATACAAGGACCACCTAGGCGCATAGAGCTGTTACCAAAGCACTCTTTAAGCACACTACAACTCTGAATCCTAGTGACCACGATATTGTTTTTCTAGAAAGAGATTTGAGTGCGTTCTTGAGCTATAGCTCTGTCGTTGTGTTTTGTGCGCTCTCTCTTTCACTTGTGTGCGTGTTGTTGTTGTGTTGTGCTCTTGTGTGCGTTTCTACTCCCATCTTTACTCTGATTTTGTTTGTAATCAATTATATAAGGCGTGAGAGACTCTAATTTGTGGAGATTCCTCGCGACAGGATTTCGGTATAAGGAAGATATCTATGGCACTCAAGTTTGTTCTTTGGATCACTTGAGAGGGGTTGAGTGCAACTCTTGACCAGAGGAGGTTATCACAACGTGGAGTATGCATTGACCGAACCACGGTAAAAATCGATGTGTCACTTGTCCATTTACTTGTTGCGAATACTATCTTCTTGAGTTCTCTACTCTCTTGCAATATTGCTTCTAAGTTTAATACTCATCTTAAAGGAGTAATCAAGAGAAGAGTTCTCTCTCCATCTATCTTCTCATCCTAACTTGTCCATTTAGAGTTGATTTTTGCAGCACTCATTATAAACCAATATACGTCTTTTGTGTTTTCACTTACTCCCTTGACACCACTTAAGATACGAGTCATTTATGTGGGTTGTACATGCCCTAAGGGTAGAGGTGTTCTTCCATGATTTAAATGGTATTATGTGGGATCAATAAAAACAAGAACCCGACACAAAAATTGATCACCCTCTTCCTAGAATTATATAAGGGCATGTACAACGCTAAGATGGTACAACAATTTTCTAAGTACAATAGACAACAAAGAAACTACATGATATGACCATAAGCCACTAAATCGTAAATGAAGTTAAGAGACAATGCATATGGAGAATCATGTAGAGACGAGCTCTTCACGACCTTTTTTTTGCATTTTGACATTTTTCAGAAAAATCACGTTTAGACCCCAGAAAAACTTAATGTCATTTTTGGACCCTTTGCTCGATGTCGTAGGCTATGGCGCCAAGGTGACAAAACTCAGCGCCATAGCATATGGCACCGAGGTACCTGGTGCGCTGGACTCCCCTGCTGCGTTGGCGCTTATGAGGCCGAGCTCACGCCATGAATCATGGTGTCGAGCTCCTAACCCAGGTCGTGGTCCTGACATGAAACCTATGGAATCTATCCATTCATCCATCACAAACACTGGAACAAACACCACTCGCTATGTTGCACTGACCATCCTGCGCCCTGTACCACTGATGCTCTCGTCCAGACCTCATTTTTACCTACACACAGCCCTTGTCAAATTTCCCTCATGTGACCTAATTAACCAAACCCACCAAGCACAGCATGCAAGCTCATTTCTCACTGCAACCACACACTAGTCGATTGACCTCACTCATCGAAGCTAATAATGCACATCTGCACCCCACACCTTTTTGTGTTGATTTCATTCATGACTCAACAAAATTTAACAGTGATAAATTCAAGGAAGCTTAGCGCATTGTCATACTCTGGTAGTCTAGTTCATATGAGCTAGCACTGCTACAACCAAAGAGAAGGTGGTATATGACACTTGTTAGTTTTTACAGAAAAGTTACTCCGACACATAACGATCTAGTTTGCATATGCTTGGACTTTTTTACACACGTCCTCATTGTACGTGCTGGTGAGGTCCGGCTCATGAGCAAACCACCACAATAACTTCACTGGAGCATACGTGCAGCGTGAGATTCAATTTGGCTACGACCGGAGATAGGAGCTCGGCGCCATGAATCATGGTGCCGAACTCGGCCACATAAGCGCCAGTGGAGCAAGAGAGTCCAACGTCGGTGACATAGGCTATGGCATCGAATTTTTTGGTTTTTAACCTTTTTTGTGACAAAAAATTACATTTAGACCCCTGGATGACTTATTTCCTGATTTGGACCCGACGCTCGGTGCCATAGGCTATGGCGCCGATGTAACACATCTCGGTGCCGAGCTCTAACGTGGTGGTGGCAACTCCAGGTGGCTAGGGCTAGCGTGGCACAGATGCAGCACCGACGCGGCCTCCTAGCTCAGCGCCACAGATCTTGGCGCCAAGCTTGGGATGCCTATAAATCAGCTGTTCTGCTGGCCGAGAGGAGCTCATTTCCCATCCATTCAAAACTTCTTCAAAGTTGCTCCATTCAAAGATTCGAGTTGGAATACTTTGTAGACCAAGGTATGGTGTCTCACTGATTCGTTTTATATATTGGGTTGCAATTTTTTGATTATTAGTTTTGATTGTTGCTCCTAGGATATATAGTATAGTTCATATGATGACTACATTTCATTTGATAGTTTGTGAAATCCGATTATACAGTCTATTAGGTACTTGTGTTAATATATAATCATTTCTTAGATGAAAGACATGTACCGGGAGGTGTTGTGGCAGAAGAGAGGTCGTCCTCGGGAGTTATATCCGGATGTATCTAGTAAGGATGCTCCTGTTCCTCCTGAACTTCCTGTGCCTAACTATGACTGTGGTAGACCGGCTTGGGTATGTAAATCCAAACTTCCAGACACGGCTGCTCGCTGCTCTTCTACCTTTGTGGCGGTTTTAACGTATGTAGCTTATGGCTTGTGAGTTAATATTGTTTACTAGATGTGTAATAATGCTTCATTCCATTTTTGTATGAGCACCTGAGGTGTTTCTTTTTCTAGTGGATCGACGGTCCTGATAAATTTGACCCTCGATATCTTCTTTTCGCTAATTGGTTGTGTGGAAGGACTAGTCATGAGCATTTTAAGCATTGGGTACCTCCTTCCCTGAATCCTCCACCAATGACGGATGTGGAGAAGGAGATAGCAACAGAAAGATGAATGGACTCGCCGCCTCGATGTGATTGCGGAGATCGTGCTATCATCAACGAGGACACTACGAAGCACTTCGTGTGTCCGAACATTGATTATGTGAGCCCATAACAAATGTTTAAACTTTTGTTATTTTTTGCACAAATTTACTAAATTATTCTCATGCAGCCATACAGGTGGCGTAAGTGTCATTTATAGAGTGGTTGTATGGTCCTATGTCCCATTGGACAGAACCAGAGGCAAAGGAAAAGAAAAAAATGAGTGGGCGGAAGAGTTGAAGTTTGATCTTGTACTCTGCAAATGTGGTATTCAAGCTAAGTATGGATTAGTTCCTTCCGAGCTTGGTGTTGGCTATTTTTTGTGGACATATGGTAGATTTCGATGAGGTTGATATTTATTTTTTGTTTGCATCAGCTGCAATGTTGCACCCGTACTTACTGTTTTTTTTTGTAGGAGACGAGGAAATACGGTTGGGAGAGTTACACCGACAAAGGAGAGGTGATGCGTACAATAAAGTCCAAGAGACTAATGGGACAGAAGATGCATTGTGGATCTCAGCTCGTCGATTTGTACATTAACGATCGCATACAGGACATGCGTAGGTTCATGAAATCAGCGAGTTTTGACAGCCCGATGCATGTAGAGCAGAGGAGATTGAAGACGACAAATGAGAAGGGAGCATAGGATGCAAAGGAATGGGAGGCGGCCAGAGCCGAGAAACAGATGTTGGATAATCTTGCTGATCGTCTCAAGGGAAGTGAGTGGGAAAAATGACATGATAGTTTTGTTTGTACAATTTATTTATCTTGGCTTTGCAAACTTATTTGTCTAATTGCATTTATAGAGAGATTGGATGTGCCGTGAACTATATCGCAGATAGGGCACGTGCAAGATACGTTTAGGAAAAAATAACGACGATGGAGCAGATGGAGGAGGAGGAGGACGACACATCAAGGTTGAGTGAACATTATCAAGAGCCTCTAGAAGTTCATCATCACGTCCTTCTACGTATGCCCCGTTGGTATGACTTAGACTGCTAAATTCATGTACTGCAGGGTCACGTTCGGGACACAAACGTCTGATGAGTTCAATTTCTTGCTCGATCATTTCTTGAATCGGGCGGTCTTCATCAGAATTTAAGGCCCGTGCAGCATCATATGGCTCCTCTTCATCCTCAATTTGAACATCAACACTTTTTGAGGCCCTGCATATGTGGTCCATATTGGATGATAGGGGCACATGAAGATAAGCACCATTATCTAGTTGTGGAACTCCTGCATAGCGTCAAAGGAGCAAATACTACATTAAAAAGTCTAATCAAACAAATTAACGATGGATATGAATAACTTGTTAAAGACACTAGGATGATCCGGGGTTGGATCCTAGGTTAATGGGATCTCCTGGGGGTACCATCGGATTCGAAGCCCCATGAACGCCGCGAACAAGACAAGAAATCTCAACCTCGTTCGGGGTCGATTGAGCATCTGGTAGAACAACCACTTCTTTCGGAAGCTAGGGCAAAGGAGCTTCACTACGAGTTGCATTTGTCATTTGTGGAGATAACCCGACTGGAGCATCGCAATGACTAAACGATAACTTTAAAACGACCACATCCAAACAAGGAGGAACAATCGTCTTCACAATTTTGACATATTTCACCTAGTCATCTTCAGAGGCAATGGAGATCAACCGTCGAACAACTGTCTTAGATGTAACATGGGACAATAAACCCTCAATTTATATGCTAGGTCGTTTAAATTACAGCTAATCTCCTCACAAGCCCAAGCAAAAATTTGGCCAAAAGAGGGTCTTGCATCGAACATCACAGTCACCTTATTCATACCATAAAAACTAACATTCCCATAAACATCTTCCTCCACGCTTCCTCCATGGTATAGTGTCACTAGGGTGTCCATCTATTGCAAACACGGATTACTAACTCAATAAAGCCTAGGTACTTACGCCTAAATACTTACCAAGTAATAAATAAGTATTAATACTTATTAACTAATAACTATATAGTAAATATTAAATGACCACAACAAACAAAATTACATAATCTGTGAATAGTATACAAAAACAATGTATACCTGAGATCGCGGACGAGTCAAGGTAACGGTGACGAATGTCAAGTCGGAAGGACACCTATGTAAAAAAATTACTACTGTCAATAAAAAATTCGGCAGCACCTTCTCTATACAGTGAGGTTTCTAAAACCTACAAATAAACAACAACACGATGGCTGCCAACACAGAAAACTGCACGGTAGCTACATAATAAACAATATGCTAACCATATGATAACAAATGTGCTAAACAATATGCTACAAGTATATGCTAACTATATAATCACTCACTTTATTCCGTCTAACATACCAACAATATGCTAGCAATTTACTAACTATAGAATCACTAACTATATATACTAACAATTTAATACCTGCCTAACTATATATACTAACAAGTAAATATCTAACAAACTATACATTAAATCAAGTAAATTAGCTAACTAATTACTAAAAAATAAATTTAATACTCGACGGTGAGGGAGGACAGCGTAGCGAGGGAGAACGGCGGCGCAACGACGTTGCGTAGGGCGACGGTGAGAACCTCGCTGACCCGACAGCGAGGGAGGACGACGTGGCGAGGGAGAACGGTGGCGCGGCGGACGGCGACGCGGTGGAGAGAGGGAACGACGACGCGACGAAGAGAGAAGGCGTGAGAAGAGAATGAGCGGGAGGAGCACGTTGCGGCTCTAAAGCCCTAGCTCGGCTCCAAGATATATGGCGCCGAGCTAGGGGCACGTTGGCCTCCACGTCAACCCTAGTCGACGTTGCCACGTCAGAGCTCGACTGTGTTACCTCCGCGCCATAGCCCATGGTGCCGAGCTACGGGTCTAAAATCGGAAATAAGTCATCCAGAGGTCTAAATGTAATTTTTGTTCAAAAAAAAAGTTAAAAATCGAAAAATTCGGGGCTATGACGCTGAGTTGTGTTATCTCGGCACCATATCCTATAACGCCGAGCAAAAGGTATAAAAACGACATTAAATTTTTCTAGGATCTAAACTTAAAAATTCTTTCCCAAAAAAGGATCAAAATGCTAAAAATTCGGTTTTCGCGAAGAGCCTGTCTTTTGAATTTTTTAATTAACTTCCTAAAGACCCCTTAAGAAACACATAATAAATATGGTTGTACACGCTCTAAACCGAAACATAAAAAAACGACACTTCAAATTTGATTCGTTGTCCGCGAGATCCCTAGCAATTTGATCTTGACGTCGCTTGCCTATTGACTTTGCACAGTTTTAGAAAGAACTCAAACCGAATCGTCGGTTCGCCGAATCGCGCTGGAACATGCTGGGCTCAAGGGATGCGCATGTGATCTGGATCTGACACTCGACTTGTTAACCCTTCCCCAACGAATGACACAAAGCGATAACGAAACATGCGGCTGTGATGGAAGCACGAAATTACGCAGTTACCCTCTTGGCGGAAAGGATGATGGCAATTACACGTGCGAAATCACCGTGCTGTGTTTTTTTTTACAGACCCCACATGCGAATGGCTACTGACCGATTGATTAGCTGCAACCCGACAAGCTGGCGAGCGGGGCCAGTAGGCAGTAGCCATTACGGCGCCGGGGCCAGTAGGCAGTCGGAGTCGGTTGCCAACCCTTCTCATCATTCACTAAAAAAACCCCGTTCGGTCCCACATTACATGACTCGCTTCGCTCGACGCTGCGGTTGCGGGGCGATGCGCCGATGCCAAAGTCGAAACACGCCTCCCCCTCCTCGTCTGGCTCCCCGTGACCGATCTCGTAATCTCATCCGCACCCGCCTGGCCGCCTTGCCTAGCCTAGCCTAGCCTGCCTGCTCTCCTCCTGCCCTGGCCGCCGCCTATAAAAGAGCGAGGCGGAGGGGCAGGCGCCGGCCCTTCTTCTCTCTCCTCCTTCCTCGGTCCTCTCCTCTCCGCATTTCGGCCACTTGTGGCGGCGTAGCTAGCGTACTACAGCTCCCTGCATGGTGATGGAGGGGCGCACGGGCTCACTGTACGGCCGCCTCAACAGGAGCAGCACGCGGGGGTTCCTCGCCTACACCGCCGCCGGGGCTGCCTGCGCGGCTGTCCTCGCCTGCTTCGTGCTCTCCGCCGCGGACTCGCCGGCATCTGCGGCGCGCAACGATGGCGCGCGCCTCCGCCTGTCCTCGCGCTCACCGCGCGTCTGGCCCGTAAGCTGTTCGCTCCTTTGCCGCCTCCTCTACTGCGCACGGTTCGCGTGCTTGCCCTGCCCCTGCGTGCCTGATGCCGTGCTCACGTCACCCATCGGGATCGGGATGGTGTTTCCCCCCCGCTCTCTCTCTCCCTCTCCCAGGACCTCGCGTTCAACTGGCGGGTGGTGGTCGCCACCGTCGTCGGGTTCCTCGGTTCCGCGTTTGGCACCGTCGGCGGCGTCGGCGGAGGCGGGATCTTCGTGCCCATGCTCAACCTCGTCGTCGGCTTCGACACCAAATCCGCCGCCGCGCTCTCCAAATGTAAGTTACTGGCCTTTGCCGGTGCATGCATCTGCTGATTTGCTCCCTGACACGCGTCCCGATGCGATGCATGCATCTGCTGATTTGCTCCCTGACACGCGTGCGTGCTCGCCTGGTTCGGTTTGGGCGCAGGCATGATCATGGGGGCCTCGGCGTCATCGGTTTGGTACAACCTCCAGGTGTCGCACCCGACCAAGGAGGCGCCCGTCATCGACTACAAGCTCGCGTTGCTCTTCCAGCCCATGCTTATGCTCGGCATAACCATCGGCGTAGAGCTCAGCGTCATCTTCCCATACTGGCTAATCACTGTCCTCATTATAATCCTCTTCGTAGGTAATCATCGCTTGCCTTTAGCTTTTGGTGCCTACTGTTCTGTGCGCCCGTCCCGCGTACTGTGTAGTCACTGAGATGAAAACCTGTGCTGTACTCGTGTGGACCCATTCATTGCAGGCACCTCGTCGAGATCCTTCTACAAGGGAATTCTGATGTGGAGGGAGGAGACCAGGATTCTGGTTGGTTCCTGTCACATTCGAAATGTTTGCTGTTGAATTATTGTATACTGACATCTGTTTTTGTTTACTCTATGTTGAATGATTGCAGACGGAGACACGCGGGCGAGAAGAGCAATCCAAGTCTACCTGCGCTGCAAGTGATGGTGAGAACTATTACAGCACTGCATGATACTTTGTCATGCTTTGTTCATAGCGACTAGCATTAGTTGCTTGTACTTTGAGCTGATATTCATATTATGGACTAACATGTTGTGATCAAATATGAACTTGTGGCAGTGGTCATTGATCCCAGTTATGGGGAGCCCCTCCTGACTCAACCTCAGCCCAAGAAGTCTGCATGGGTAAGCTACGACCACTACAAGTTCCTATCATTGGCATTTGTGACTTCCTAAGCAATTCTGGTTCTTCACGTAATCATATGTTATGAATGTGCTTTCAGATCCATTCATAATTGGTTGACAGGTCTAATTCAGATCCATTCAGTGATTCTTCTTGTATATATTAACATGGTTAGGGCCTAGGGTGATACTGATAGATGCTCTGAACATGCAAGAAAGCAATAAGAAACAATAGAGTCACATGTCACCTATTCACAGGATTTTGTGCCCTTTTTTTATTTCAGGAGACTTTCATGTTCAATCTGAGGTGGAAGAATATCCTTGTGTTAATGTCTGTCTGGTCATTGTTCTTGGTGCTGCAAGTTCTCAAGGTCTACCTTCTACACTGAACTATTTTTTATAACTCCTATTTTAATATAGCCAATCTTCATAGCAATGATTGATGCCTCTG
The DNA here is from genome assembly GCA_029449295.1 of Zea luxurians. NCBI lineage: Eukaryota > Viridiplantae > Streptophyta > Magnoliopsida > Poales > Poaceae > Zea > Zea luxurians. Next base: position 44,751,925 of record JAOPSE010000026.1, read on the forward strand.
AAAGATAATGACCTCATTTCTCCCATACAAGTACAATCACTTTGGAATCAGTTACTTCTGTTGACTGTTCAAACCTAAGTTATTCTAGCCCGCATGTGCATACAATACTTTCAGTGGTCTTTCGACTCCTTTATCTCTTTTAGATGGAATTTGTTATTAACTGCAGCAAGTTTTTGAATATTTGCAGAATAATTCAAAATCATGCAGCTCTTTCTACTGGGTGATAAATGTTCTGCAGGTAATGAATAGCTCATATTTGTGCTTCTATGTTCTTTAAACGGACATTATGCCTGCCTGTCAGGCTGTCTTTCCAGTTGTAATAGTAACCATCTGTTCTGTTGCATTTGCGCAATCATTTTTTTAAAACATAAACTACACTAGCATATCCTTCAGCCACATTTTAAGCATATCTCAACTCTTCATTTAACATTAGCCCTTATTTTGTTGCAAACTGAAAGCGGGGTGTTGATTCTGTTATACATCACATTCATCAGCCATGATATCCTTATCATTGATACCTTTTAACATTCTGCTAAATTCTTTTAGGTTCCAGTTGCGGTAAGTGTGTTCTTGTGGGAGGCCATGCAGTTATGTAGGGAGAGTCATGCACGACGTATGAATGGGAACCTAGAATGTGTGTGCGAGGCCTCTATTGAGTGGTCACCAGCACAACTTATCTTTTGTGCCTTTTGTGGCCTTCTCGGTGGGACTGTTGGTGGCCTTCTTGGATCTGGTGGTGGGTTCATCCTTGGCCCACTTCTTCTTGAGCTTGGGTGCATACCGCAGGTATTTAAGTTGCCTTGATTCCATGCTATTCTTGCCAGTCATTTTCAAAAGCTATCAAGTAGAATTATATGTTTTCATATATCTGTCATCTTGATGCTAATGCAGCACACAAAGCGCTTAGCTAGCCTTTTAATTGGCAGAGAACTTTTGGCAGGAGCCTGATTATAATAACAAGGAACACCGTAAAAATGTAGGATAAAGTCGACCCCTATACAGTTGGAATGGAAAACCCCCTAACCCTAACTTGGTTGGGAGTGCATATATATATATAAGCTGAGTAATTGGGCGAAGCCCATTACACTGAGGGTATGCAAGTAAATACACAGGCACTAGCCCCGAAACCCTAACAATACTCTTACACCCCCGCAGTCTTAACTCTATCCTGTACAGATGTTGAGACTAGATCGAAAGTCAGCGAAGACACTCGATGACAACCCCTTGGTGAAGATGTCGGCGAACTGCAGCGTGGTGGGGACGCTGAGAACCCAAACATCACAATCGGTGACCCGCTCGCGGACAAAGTGCAGGTCGATCTCCACGTGCTTCATGCGCTGATGCTGCACGAGATTGGTGGGGAGGTAGACCGCGTTGACATTGTCGCAGTAGATGAGGTTTGCGCGTTGGAGGGGGCTGTGGAGCTCATGGAGAAGTTGGCGCAGTTAGGAGGCCTCTGCCACGCCATTGGCCACATCGCGGTACTCGACCTCTACGCTAGAGCGGGAGGCAACGGTCTGCCGCTTGGCGGCCTAGCAGACGAGGTTGCCGCCCAGGAACACGGCATAACCAAGTGGACCGGCGCGTGTCGGGACAATCAACCCAGTCAGCGTCGGTGTAGCTCCGACGTCGGGGAGGGTCGGAGTAGAAGGCTGTAGTCAAGGGAGCCACAGAGGTAGTGCAGGATCCACAGAGGTAGCCCAGGAACACCTGCTGGACGGCGTAGGCGATGTCGGGCCTGGAGAAGGTCAGGTACTGGAGGGCGCCGGTCAGGCTCCGGTAGGACGTCGCGACGGCGGTCGGGTGCCCGTCGTCCTTAGAGCTTTGCCTGAATGTCGACGGGCGTGGAGCAGGGCTTGCAGTCGAACATGTCAGCCCGCTCTAGGATGTCGATGGTGTACTGGCGCTGGTGGAGGAAGAGACCCTGAGGCCGGCGCTCGGCGGTGATGCTGAGGAAGTGGTGAAGGGGCTCCAAGTCCTTCATCAGGTCCTTCATCGCGAACTCCCGCTGAAGGACGGTGATCGTGTGCAGTAGAAGTTCGGCGGTGGATGTCGTGAGCGCAATGTCGTCAACGTAGAGCAGGAGGTAGACAGAGTCGTTGTTGCGCTGGTAGATGAACAGGAACGTGTCCAACTTGGCCTTGGCGAAGCCGATGGAGGCCAAGTAGGAGGCGAAGCGACTGTACCAGGCCCATGGCGCCTGCTTGAAGTCATACATGGAGCGGTTAAGCCGACAGACTAGATCCGGACGAGCGGCGTTGACGAAGCCTGTGGGCTGGCTATAGTAGGCAGTCTCCGTCAGAGTGACGTGGAGGAAGGCATTCTTGACATCGAGATGATGGATCGTCCAGTTCTAGGAGAGGGCGAGGGAGAGGACGGATCGAACGGTGGCGAACTTGACGACGGGGCTAAAGGTCTTGCCGTAGTCCACTCCGGGGCACTGGGTGAAGCCTCGAAAGACCCAACGGGCCTTGTAGCTGTCGAGGGAGCCGTTCAAGGTCAGCTTGTGGCGAAAAAGCCACTTGCCGGTGACCACGTTGGTGCCTGGTGGACGCAGTACCAGGTCCCAGGTGTGCTTGGCCAGCAGGGCTACATACTCCTCCATAGCGGCCAGTGGGGGTCGGCGAGGGCGGCGCGAACGGAGTAGGGGACCGGGGAGGCATCCGGAGGAGTTGCGGCTGTGTCAGCCGCCAGGGTCAGCCGGTCGACGGGGCAGAGAACGCCGACTGAGCGGCAAGTCACCATCGGGTGGACGTGCCTGGGGTCGCGGTGGATGGCGACTGGGTGGTACACGGGAGGCTCAGTGCGGGTCGGTGGGGTCGAGGGAGTTCCCCGCTCGTGGCGGAGGTAGATGAGAGTAGGGTCGGCAAAGCGAGTCGCACTCGTCGACGGGGTGGGTCAGCAGGAGCCGAGGGAGTTGCCCGCCCGCGGCGGTGGTAGACGAGGGCAGGGCCGTGCATGGCGCGGGAGGGGTCGACGAGGCCGCGCGTGGCTGGGCAACGACGCAAGGTGGGGCGCCTGGGGTGGAGGGGGAACCAGATCAGACTCAAGGAGAGAGTTGAGATCGGTGGGTGGGGAGGAGCCAGCTAGGGGAAATACATCTAGTTGAAAAGAACATGACGAGAGATAAGTATGCAGTAGGTGACGAGTTCAAGACAGCGATACCCCATGTGGTCAGGGGAGTAACCGAGGAAGAGGCAGCGAGTGAGCGAGAAGATAGCTTATGGGGAGCGGTGGTGGAAGTGTTGGGATAGCAGAACACACGAATTTGGTCGTAAGAGGGGGATGTGCCACACAGGGCAAAGTGGGGAGTGGGGTGGCTCACCGGCTTCGAGGGGAGACAGTTGAGGAGATGTGTGGTGGTGTGCAGGGCCTCTGCCCAGTAGCTGGCAGGGAGAGACGCTTGGAAGAGAAGGCAGTGGATCATGTTGGTGGTGGTGCGAATGATGTGTTCGACCCGACCGTTCTGGGGAGAGGTTGGTGAAGGGGCACGAGAGACGCAACTGGACGCCATGGGTGAGGAAGAAGGATCGAGAGGCGTTGTCGTCCAACTCGTGGCCATTGTCACACTGGAGGGCACGGACCGAACGACAAAACTAGGTGGAGACCCAGTCAAAGAAGTGGGTGAGGGCGGTGAACGTGTCGGACTTCAGCCGAAGAGGGAAAGACCAAAGAAAATGGGAGTAGTCATCCAGAATGACCAGGTAGTATTTGCAACCGGAGAGGCCGAGGACAGGAGAAGTCCAGAGATCACAGTGGACAAGATCAAAGGCCTGAATAGCCCGAGACGTGGAAGTGGGAAAAGGAAGACGAGAGTGATGGCCAAGCTGGCAAGCATTACAGAGGCGCTCAGAGGAGCCTCGAGTATAGGAGATGTCTGAGCGGCTGGAAAGCTGAGACATCACGTCAGGTCCAGGGTGCCCGAGACGACGATGCTAAATGGTGGAGGTGGTGGTGGTAGTAACAAGAGCATGCGATGAGGCTATGCTGGTGGGGGAGGCGGAGGTGGTGGTAGTAATAGTAGCAAGAGCATGTGATGAGGCTACACTGGTAGGGGAAGTAGAGGGCAAGTGAAGAGAGTAGAGGGGGCCGGAGCTGTCACAGCGAGTGAAGGGGATGAGTCAGACCAGAAGCAACAAGGACGTCGTTGTAGAATGGTTCCGGAAGAATCGATGCACCTACTGATGTGATCGGGAGGGTGGAACCGTTGTCCACAATGATAGAGTTAGGATGTGAGGGGTGTGGTGGATGGGAGTGGAATAATGAGCTAGTGGTAGGAGTAGTGTGGAAGGAGGCTCCGGAGTCGACCACCCAATCGGTGGGAGAGGGTGGTGAAGCCACGGGGTGCGCGAAAAGAGCCAGGGGATGTGACAACAGGGTCTCAATCGCCAGGGAGGCAATCCGAGCTCTGGGAAAGACAAGCGGTCCAGGCACGTGGTGGCCCGCATGTGGGTGAAGCTCGACGTAGTCACAAAGGATAGAGCTCATGTCGGGATCGAGGGTCACGAAGGTGCCTCGGACAAGCTGGCCATCGTGGAGGAGGACGTGCCTAGGCACGGGACCGAGGACAGTAGCCGCGACGGAGGTAGGAGTCCCCTGAGGCGAAACCAGAGGGGCGGAGAATGGTGGGACCCTGTAGAAGGATGGCAGGGGGCTGGGAAGAAGAGCACAATCGGTTGGGGAAAGGCCGGCGTGCGCGCCATCTGGGAGAAGAGTGCTCGGTGGCCCAGCAACAGCGGCGTGCAAGAGAAGGGCGTCGGGGTAGGAGATGGGGGCCGCCATGGAGGGAGCACCGCAGGGGGCAGCGCGCTGGGGGAGGCCGGCGGTGGGAGGCACCGACGGGAAGGGGGGCGTCCGGTGCATAGCACTGGGCGCGCGGTAGCGTGGGTCGGGGGCAGGCTGGCGGGGAAGACGCCAGGGAGCGAAGGGGGCTCAGCGGCGGCAGCAGGCTAGGGCGGCGGTGCTGACGCGAGCATAGCGGGATCCGACGGCGTTGGCGGCGTGGACTCGCTGGTGATGGACGGAATCCGGTGGGACGACGCGGATCCGGATGGCGGCGGGAAGGCGAAGGGCCAGGGTGGGGCGCACGTAGCGCGGGGCGGCAGACCTAGGGTGCGTGCGGCCACAGCCAGACAACGACCAGGGGGCTCCGGCAGCCTGGGGAAGGAGGGGGCCGACGGTGTTTGGGCAGGGGGTGCCGGTGGCTGTGGGGTGGGGTGGGAGGGGAATAGAGAGAAATTGGCTCTGGTACCAAGGTGGAATGGAAAACTCTAACCCTAACTGGGTTGGGAGTGCATATATATAAGCCGTGTAATTAGGCTAAGCCCATTACACTGAGGTTATGCAAGTAAATACACAGGGACTAGCCCCGAAACCCTAACAATACTCTAACAATTACTACTGCATTGTCACATACTATTATGAGACCATTGTGAATTGTGATGCATGGGAGTGTAAGGCCAGCCAGGCCAGCAGACAAGCCCAAAGTGGGAATACAGGAATGTGACTTGTCATTTCACATGCATAGGTAGGCATGTAAGCAAACTGTACTGAAAAGATCAACCTGATACAGCTTTGCTACTTAAGCACTTTCAATGATACCTTAGAGACAAAAACATATTTTTTTCAATATTTAAATTGAACAGCTAATCTTGAGCGTATTTAGACTTGTTAATTTGGTAGATGTGGTTACGCTTAGGTTCTGTTTGGTTCAGCTGTAGATTCCGGAAAGTTTCATTCTATCTGTGAGCTATAAAAAACTGTTCTGAGCTGACAGTTATGGGAAGCTAAAATTTGTTTAATTGAAACCAGGGTTCACCATTTCGTTTTTACTGTTCTGAAATTTCATTTTGACCAAAAAAATGACTTTTGTACTTTTAAATTTGGATTCGGAATAGAGCAAAAACCGGAACGGAAAATGCTTCCCGCACCTGAGCGGGCATGAGAAATTTACCGATTTCTCGCCCTTTTTTGCTCGAGAAATTGAACCCTGGTTGAAACAACTGTTAATTTTAGATTATGTAAGAGCATAGTAGTTTGGTAACATGGATGATGGGAATCTGGAAAATCTAGGCTAGGAGCTGATTCTGAATTGAACTAGAGGAATCTATAGATTTTCAGAAATCTATTATGATGTTCAGCTGTTGTACTATTTGGTTGAGATTTCAGATGTTTGGCAGTGAATCTGGTTCAGAAAGCTGAACCAAACACACCCTTAGAGTCAATAAAAAATCTGTAGCATTTACATTAAATCCCTTGGGGCTAAATTGACTACTTCTGATACATTGCTTTGGGATTTTAATCTTTTTCTGTTGTGGCTGCCACTTTCATGCAGCAGTGCCTAAGATGTTAAAGTTTCCGCTGGTTTTTTTTACCACAATTGTAACATTTTATTCTAAGAAGCATCCTGCCATCATAAACTAAACTAATCATTGATGTTAGATATATATTCCCATATATATCATTATTTTATACCTTCTGCCATAAATTATTAGTTACCTACTTCACAGGATTGTTGACTCATCAATTGTATCACACAGCAGTAAATTGTGAATTCAAGTCTAAGATGTTGATCTGTGACATGCATTAGGTGCACTGTACTGACAAAACAAATAGGACTATATAATTTAGATTCTTGTGTCTTGCCCAAGTTTGTTCTGTGAGTGTTACAAACAAGGTCATGAAGTATTGTTCTCCTGTTTTAGATTCCTGCCATCATAAACAAGGCCAACAAGGTGCCATCATAAAAAAATGTTATTGTTGCCGTTGATGTCTTATTTATGAATCTGTCCCTTATCACCTCGAATCTAATTCAGGAAGCTCTCCTGTTGTTCCCGTTGGAATGCAAAATGCCCTTTGGTAATAATGATAAAATTTGCCTCTGGCATGGTCTAGAATGCACCCCTATAATTTGCCTGATTCTATATATCATCAGTAAAGAAAGGGAGGAGGTAGCATCTGCTACTCTTCCTGGGATCAGCTAGCTAGGACTTGCCGACTTGGTATTAACCCCCATGTGATCTTTTATAGTTTATTGGCCTACATGGCTTACATGTTAAGCCTTTATGGAAGAAAAATGTGAATGACTGAATGCGGTTATTTGTGGTGCTATCATTTTTTTCTAACACTGCTGCATCCAGATTCTCATTCATGTACTAGTGTTTGGATGTTGAATGCAATGTACAATGGTAAGAACCTGGACAAGTGAATTCACAATATAGAGTTGCAGTACAGTTATCTCTACTACTTTGAAATGGTTAATCGGCCAATTAGTATTTTCTTTTCCATTTGGACAGCCCAAGATTTTGTAATGGATACCTTTCTTGCATTGTGTAAGTTGAGCAAACTGTGCATTTACTGTATGAGAGTTTGGTCAATCTGATAAAGCCCAGTTGATTATCAGTGGTAATATATCAAAGCTACTATTCACACTATATGGTCAAATAGTATTTTATTTTTCATTGGGCAATCCTAGATTTTGGAATGAATACCTTGCACTGTATAATTTGAGCTACCGTGCATTTACCATGTGAGAGAGTTTGGTCAATCTGATAAAGCCCTGTTGATTCATCAGTGGTAATATATCAGTGTACTATTACACTTCATAGCTTTATGTAATTTTATAACAACCGTGATGTCACATCACATTCCATTTTCTGGCAGGTGGCAAGTGCAACAGCAACATTCGTGATGATGTTCTCCTCCTCCCTCTCTGTGGTGGAGTTTTACTTCCTGCACAGATTCCCCCTGCCTTTTGGTAAATCCATGTTAGAAATCTCTGAAGCCACGTTTGTTTCGTTGGAATTGAATTCCATTCTAATAATCATAATTTAAACACAAACTAATTAAGTTAATATATTTATATATGTAATGTATTTGTATATTATCCTAAATGATATGAGAGTGTACTTATACTATAGAGAAGCAAGTAGAAGAGAGTGTTATAAGTTGTATATTAGAAAAATAACATACAAATCAATAGAATCAATTTCCATTTCTCACCTCATGAATTTGAGAGTCTTTATATAAATTTTTGGAAAGTTACGAAATGTCACGTTCTAAAGAAATAGTCTACTCTATTAGTTAGATTCCAATTCCTCAAAATGTAGACGTTTTCAGAAGTGTGATTGTTGTATGGTAACGAGTTAATAACGCGCACTGTTTCTCTATCTGCAGCTGGCTACCTCATCTTCATTTCCATATTGGCTGGATTCTGGGGCCAGTGTTTGGTTAGGAAGATCGTGCATGTGCTCAAGAGAGCATCGCTTATTGTTTTCATCCTCTCCTCTGTTATCTTCGTCAGTGCTCTTACGATGGGTATGAACCTATTGATAACTCATTGACTTGCTACTTTGCTTTAAACTTGGCAAATTGCTAACCTGATACCGCTCCAAGTTGAATTGAACTAAACGTACCGGTGTTGCTTAAATTGATTTTGCAATTATAGCATGCATCCTTGAGAAAAATAATCTTAAGGAATACTCACTCCGTTCTCCGTTCTTTTTTATTTGTCATGTTTTAGTTCAAAAATGAACTAGCGGACGGCAAATATTCGAGAACGGAGATAGTATTATATTAGCTCTTTTACTTGTTTCGTCTAAATCAATCTAGTTTGATTTTTAACTTCTCTCCTAATGGCCTCTTGTTTCGGTGAGTTTCAGGTGTCGTTGGAACCCAGAAGAGCATTTCGATGATCAACAATCACGAATATATGGGGTTCCTCAACTTCTGCGAGTAACTCAAACACCATCAGACTGTCGATCCGTCCGGGAGAATCCAGGCCAATGCCTAATTGACCTCATCTCCCTCAAAATCTAGAAGAATAAAGTCGCCGAGTATGTGCACAGGTTAGCTCCTCGCTAACATGTGCGCATTTAGACCGACAGAGTCGCTGTAGTGAATTCAGCTCGTGTTAGCTCCTGGCTAACGAGCTGACCATATGGCTTTAGTTTTGTGAAGTGGGCGCGATTTCGTCATGTCATGCATGTGTTAGCTCCTGGCTAACCTGCAAATGCGTGTGTTGGTGCAGGTTTTTGTCACGTCTGCGTCAGCTCCTGGCTGACCAGCAGTTGTTTGTCGTTCATTCTCTGCGTCAGCTCCTGGCTGACCAGCAGTTATTTGTTGTTCATTCTTGCGCTAGCACCAGGCTAGGCTGCAAAACTGCAAATATTTGTTGCATGGAACATTGTAAATATCAGTCAATTCCCATTCTGTTTGTGCAAGCCGAGTGCGTTTCAAGCCGTATTTCCGTGAAAATCAGAACCTGTTCGCTGCGGCTTCCATCGGCTTCTGTTTTTTCTACAGTATTTTGTCTTTGTTGATGCTGAAGCAGTCCGAATAACTTTAATCTGTCTCTTTGAGTGAAGATGCTGTTTTGGACCTAAAATATGATGGATCGAAATCATATAAAGCACTGGCAATTGTTTGTTTACTGTAACACATGTACTACAGTACTTTTAACTATGGTAAAGCGGCGCTACAAACCCCTGCAAATGAGTTAATTAAGAAGAATGGTCCTTAAGATTTACGATGGTTGAGGTGAGGTGCAGCATGGGCGACATTCCAGTCTGCATAGAGGCTGTGAGACGATTGGCCGGAACGTGGCTTCGCCTCGAAGAGAGGTCAGGGTGGGCTTCCGTCTCCTTCGTGGACTAGCATTTTCATTGAACGTAAGTGGATGTCTCCCCCGGATCGCTCCACATCATGTTCACTGTTGAGTTTTTGCTAACGGCTATTTTTAGTAATCTGACCGTTGAAAATGATCATTACCTGGGTGTAATTGATACGTACTCCCTCTGTTCCATCACGAAGGTTTGCACTAAGGCCCCGTTTGGTTTGGGGTGACTAAAGTTTAGTGACTAAACTTTAGTCACTTTTAGTCCCTAAAGAAGCAAACATGGTGACTAAAACGGGGTGACTAAACTTTAGTTCTTTAGTCACCAAAGAGGTGACTAAAAGGAACTAAAATAGTATTTTTACCTTATTTACCCTCTTCACTATCTTCTTATAGCAAACATCCATTAATTAATTAATAAGGGTAAAACAGTCATTATTCACAACAATTAATGCTCTTTAGTCCGGTTTAGTCACTGAAACCAAACGAGGTACTTTAGCGACTAAGCTTTAGTCACTAAAATTTAGTCTAGTGACTAAAAGAACCAAACAGGGCCTAAGTCAAAGTTTTGAAACTTTGATCATTAATAACAAAATATTTATAAACATTGACTAAAATAAAAATGAAACTATTATATTTATTATTAAAACATCTAGCACAATATATAATTTCTTTAAGTTAAAAATAATTATTTTTATAGATATTGTTGCCAAAGTTTTAAAACTAACTTAGGACAAACCTTTGTTACCTTAAGATATGGAAATGGGTCACCATAATGCTCTGTGTGTATCAGATATAGCACTAGACAAGATCATCATATGTATGGGTGCTCAACATGACCCATTTTATATTTTAGGCATAACTTTTAGATTTAAACTCTGACCTTGATGACCTTGAACTTTTTGAAAAGCTAATAAAAAGCTCTACCGCCCAAAGTTGAAGCCATGCCAATTGGAGCAGATTTGAGCACCAACACCAGACATGTTTGGTGTGTTTTTCAGCATGACCCATTTTTCGTATTTCAAGCATAATTTAGCTCTAAACTTCAATTTTGATGATCTTAGACTTTTTAGAAAGATAGTGAAAAGATCTACATATCAGATATGAATCCATTGTAGTTGTACCACCTCTGTCTCAAGTTTAGTAACTTCACTTTTGTTTGTGTCTTTGCATTCGGACTTCTACTTCTTGGTGTATTTGACTCTTACATGTCTTGTAGGTATTCAACATGACTTTCCTAAGTCCAAGTCCACCTTACATCCAATTGAACCATACCTTGTATACTAGCAAAGAATATTAGTCTAAATGGTCATACATCAAATACCAAAAATCTAATAATCAAATAGGCTGCAGTCCATTTCTCTTACACACCCCTAGTTGTTAGAAGTGAGGATAGGCACCTCAAACCCCTTAGTGCTTGCGCGTACCATTGTAATTGTACCAGAAGGGGGTTGTATCTTGTAATATCATACTAATTCCATTTGTGGTGTGGTTGTCACTGTGTATTACAAGGACCAAAGTCAACAATATTTATGCTGGAAGCTTGATAGTGGAGACAACAGAGAGCATCTGAGAAAGATTGAAACTGAAGCACCATTTGTGTGTAGAGAAGGCCTGGGACTATCTATGGTGTTACTTGGCCAGGAGCTTGGCTCTCGTGTGTGCTTCCTTTGCGTGGGGCTCCAACAAAGGCTAGTAAGAAGCTTGCACACTTCTTGATACTTTGGTAAAAATATCATCGCATCAATGGGAGTTTGTATCTCTACCATATGTAAGCCTTCACATTTATATTGTTACCTTAGTTACACGTTTTACCTTTCCTAACTTAGTTACATACTAGTTGGTAAGACTGGAATCTAGGTTGCATAACTCTCTTGCGATAGAGATAACATCACTTAGTCAAAACCTTAGTTTTACATGCTTGTTTGGTTATTCGCATAGGTTTTGATTAAATAAAAAATAGAGACCTTGATTTAGAGTATAGAAAATATATTGCCTAATTCATCCTCCTCATAGGCTTTATTGTTCCTAACACATCCATCCTAAATCCAACCGTATGCTCTATTGCACTATCGCTTCCAAAAGCAAAACTCTATTTATATCTTCGCCTTGTAGCTTAGTTTTGCTCCATCTTCTTTCTATTTGACGAATTTTTGCATGTGTGGGATCATGATCCCTATCACCATCACCTCCTATGCCTTGTTCATAACCATTAAGTAGGCTCTAGCCAAACATCATACTTAATAAAAATATTATTCCATATAGTTGGCACTTAATTACAAAAACTAAACTATACCTTTCAATAGTTATGTTACAATGATGCTAAAACTAGTCAAGAAAAATGTTTTTTCAGCATCGAGGCATGAAAAATGCTTTGATGATAATGCCTTTTTTCCAGCATTGACCTCTACAATGGCATGCATCAGCATGTTGATGCTTGAACCTCTTCGTAACATTCTCTCTCCTGCTCTCTTTGCTTTAGCAAATTAGCATGTACGTTGTGGGTAGTCTTAGTTGTGGAAAAGTGTCACACCCGGATTTAAGGGGTAAAGTCGAGTGTGTCTCATATGTGCGCCAAAGAAGAACAACATATATAATAATCAAATGTATAGAGATAGATGTCACAAATATTATTATTACATAGTGGAAGAGTCTTACAAAAATAAATGATAACAATAAAGCGAACTAATAATTATTCCTTGGCGCCATAAAGCTGACTGGAAGACGCCACCTAGATTAGCTCGTACTCCTTGTTGTAGACCTCCTCCTGATCTACCTACTCTTCACCTGTGGGGGGTTTATATATCGCAAGGGTGAGCTCACAAAAGATCATAGCTCAACAAGTTGTGGGGAATAATGTGCATGAACTCACCATAGGTGGGAGTTCATGTAAAGTGTAAGGCTGATCAACAAATAATGGTTAAAGCTGAGCATTGCTTTAAATAAGTTGGTCAAATTTTATGAGCAGTTTTTAAATGTAAGTATATACCAAATCATAGTAATAATAGATCAAAACTAATAATAAAACCACAATGCAATGCAAATGACCAATTAAATTAATTCCATAAGTTACTCATGTGAGGGTCCGAGCCGCTCATGACCATGAGCACGGCTGATATACCAGTTTTACACTCTGCTGAGGTTGCATATCTTTACCCACAAGTCATGTTACCCATCTGCCACGGGTCATGAATCCTATACACCTCTACCAAGGAAGAGAGACAAGGTAACACTACGAGGCCTTTACAAAGTTCCACTAGCTTCAGAAAACCTGCTAAAGTTTCTAGGGAGCGCAACATATGAATCCCCCATCTAAAAAGCCATCCCAACACATCAACCCGAGAACCTTCCTATACCAACCACTCCCCTACTGCCCTTGCCCCTTTAGGGTAAGGTAGTCCTCCACTAGCTTTCCTAATTCGTCAGTCAAGGGCGTCCCATACAACCCTTATGGTAGCATTGTTTTCCCGAGTGGTTCTCCATGTTCCAATTAACATAATGATCTTGTCATGAACAGTAAATAACTCATTTATAATAAAAGAATGATCATGAATAATGTGTATCTTAACACCCAAGACCACATAAAGCAATAGCAGGTACTACCCAAAAGTTTTGTGGTAAACAAGGTATAAAGATAGCCAAACTGGGGTGACCTATTAGGTCCTGTCAAAATTAACCTATGCAGATCATAATGATTAAAATGAACATTATTGGGTAAATAGAAGTGATTAAGGGCACAACTTGCCTTCAACGAGCTCCTGCTTAGTATTATCCACCTGCCGAGTACCGTGGTTCTCGGTTGCTTGCTCGTCTACTCACAACAATACAAAAAACATAGTACAAGAGAAATTAACATCACACCAAATATGAGAACATACTGCATAATAATATTCTATGCCGTAACAAGACCGTAGGTTTGAGAATCACTAAATTCGGAGTTATGGTTAAAGAGTTATGATTTTCCGAAGTTTCTACGTGTTTGATATAGAATAAACTAAGTGAATAATTCTTATCTATGTTTCAAGATAAAACAGAGTTACCAGGTGATAAATAATATTAATACAAAATTAATGCAACTGGAATGAGACAAAAGGGAGTTAAAATGGATTTTCTATGAATTAAACAAGATTCTTGAATTATTTTTATATAAGAAATTCATTCTTTATTATATTTTCACTTAATTCATAACTGAATGGACTTTGGCCATGAATTCCATAGAGCCGGGGATGTAATTCGTAAATTCCAGGGCTCCGTGGTAATTACTTTATAACTAGTTTGGACAGCAGGGTTTCTCCCAAACGCAGGGACTCATGTGCAAATAAGCTCGGGCGAAGGGGTATCCCACGCCCAGATCTGCACGATCCTAAATAGACAGTTCAGATTAAATCCATGCCTTTGTGAATCGGTACAAAATTGTATCCGTTAGATCAGAGATCCACAATGTTGATTTAAAACGTCCTGGATCAAGTCTGGGTCATGGGATCATGATCCGACGACCCAAGGTGATTCTATCAAAGAGGTACGCGTGCGCTAATTGGAGTCGTCCATCAATAGATCGATGGCTCACCCTTTCTCCCCCCAACCCGCGGTGTCCGCACGGCGGCGACCCTCTTTGCCACCGCCCTGTTCCACACCGGTGACAGCCATCCGGAGATCGAGGCACCAAACCCCATGGCCGACTAGCGTAACATGATAAGGAAAACAAGACAAATAGCATGGAGGACTTTTTACCGGGGTTAGCAACATGGATGTTTTGGGCCTCAGCAGAGAACACGCCCACGTCGGAGCACCGTCTCCGACGGCGAATTCGCGTCCCTCCGGCCGACAATCCCACGCGGCGAGATTGTTTGGATACCAACGACGTGCTGAGGCGAAGCGCCCAGAACGATATGGGCAGCTCAATGGCGACAGTCGCAGGTTTCGCCGACGGCGGGATCGGCGACAATGGTGCACCCGCCCCAAATCGCTCCCTCTCTCGGCGACACGATAATGGTAGGTCACGGGTGGAAAGAAGAGAAGGCGAGCCCTCTCGAGTAGTCTTATAGCTAGGTCAGTACTGATCTGTCCTGGCTTCGCGGTCGACGGCCCTGCCCGCCATGCTCGGCGTAGTGGTTGAGAGGGTTCGGTAATCCCTAGTGGCCCACCGTCAGTGAAGCGCGCACGCAATCACCGGTCCTGACTCAGGGGCCCCACGAGGGAGCGACTCTGGTTGAGAAGACACGCGCGGGAGGCAGACAAGTATGGCCCACCAGTCAACACAACCGATTTTTTTCTTTTTCAGCCCTATTTTCGAAAAATATTTATGTTTGGACCCCGGAAATTTTAAATGCAACTTTGGACCCCCGATACTCGGCGCCATTGGCTGTGGCGCCAAGGTAACACAGCTCGGTGCCATAGCCCATGGCGCCGAGCTGTGACGTGGCGAAAACGGCTAATTGCGGCTAGGGCTGACTCGGCATCGAGGTGGCATGGCGGCGGCCTCGTAGCTCGACGCCACAGATCTTGGCGCCGAGCTACGAACGCCTATAAAACCGCCCGCGCTATTGGCCGAGAAGACCTCATCTCCTCTCAATTCAAAAGTTCGTCAAAAAGTTGCTGTATTCAAAGTTTCGAGTTGCAACACTTCGTAGAGCAAGGTATGTTGTCTCACTGATTCATATTGTATATTGTATTGTACTTTTTCGGTTATTAGTTTCCAATGTTGCTCATAATATATATAATATCGTTAATATGATAAGTACATTTCATATGATAGTTTGTGTAAACCGATTATAAAGTCTATTAGATACAAGTGATAATTATAATCGTTTATTAGATGAAAGACATGTACCGGGAGGCGTTGTGGCAGAAGAGAGGTCGTCCTCGAGAGTTATATCCGGACGTGTCTAGTAAGGATGCTCCTGTTTCTCTTGAACTTCCTGTGCCTAATTGTGACTGTGGCAGACTAGCTTGGATATGTCAATCCAAACATCCAGACACGGCTGCTCGCTGCTTCTACCTTTGTGGCGGTTTTAACGTACGTAGCTTATGACTTGTGACTTATTTTTGTTCGAATTTTTTATTTACTAGATGTGTAATAGTGCTTCGTTCCATTGTTTTAGGAGCACCTGAGGTGTTTCTTTTTTCAGTGGATCGACGGTCCTGATAAATTTGACCCTCGATATCTTCTTTTCGCTAATTGGCTATGTGGAAGGACTAGTCATGAGCGTTTTAAGCGTTAGGTACCTCCTCCCCCGAATCCTCCACCAATGATGGATGCGGAGAAGGAGGTAGCAACAGAAAGAAGGATGGACTCATCGCCTCGATGTGATTGTGGAGATCGTGCTGTCATCGACGAAGACACTACGAAGTACTTCGTGTGTCCGAACATTGATTATGTGAGCCCATCGATGCGCTAAATTTATAAACTTATCATTTTTTATAATAAATTACTAATTTATGCTCCTGCAGCCATACGGGTGGCGTAAGTGTCATTTCAGAGAGTGGTTGTATGGTCCTTTGTCCCATTGGCCAGAGGCAGAGGTAAAGGAAAAGAAAAAAATATGTGGGCGGAAGAGTTGAAGTTTGATCCAGTACTCTGCAAATGTGGTATTGAAGCTAAGTATGGATTAGTTCCTTCCAAGCTTGGTGTTGGATATTTTGTGGACATATGGTAGATTACGATGAGGTTGGTATTTATTTATTATTTTACACCAGTTGTAATGTTAGACCTGTACTTACTATTTTTTTTGTAGGAGACGAGGAAATGCAGTTGGGAGAGTTACGCCAACAAAGGAGAGGTGATGCGCACAATAGAGTCCAAGAGACTAATGGGACAGAAGATGCGTTGTGGATCTCAGCTCGTCGATTCGTACATTAACGATCGCATACGCGACATGTGTAGGTACGTGAAATCTGCATTTTTTGATAGCCCGCAGCGTGCAGAGCAGAGGAGGTTGAAGGCGGCACATGAGAAGAGAGCACAGGATGCAAGGGAATGGGAGGCGGCTAGAGCCGAGAAACAGATGTTGGATAATCTTGCTAATCGTCTCAAGGGAAGTGAGTGACAAAAATGATACTAGAATATTGTTAGTACAATTTATTTATCCTGACTTCGCTAACTAATTTTTCTCGTTATATTTGCAGAGATTGGATGTGGCGTAAACTATATGGCAGATGAGGCACATGCAAGATATGTTCAGGAAAAATGGCGACGGTGGAGCTTATGGA
This sequence comes from Zea luxurians, assembly GCA_029449295.1. Lineage (NCBI taxonomy): Eukaryota > Viridiplantae > Streptophyta > Magnoliopsida > Poales > Poaceae > Zea > Zea luxurians. Next base: position 44,768,747 of record JAOPSE010000026.1, read on the forward strand.
GGAGGAGGAGGACGACACATCTAGATTGAGTGAGCTTATCGCTCTCGCAGAGGCAAGATTACATGGGCAAGAGGAGAACGACACATCAAGGTTGAGTGAGCTCATCGCACTAGCTGAGGCAGGATTACGTGCTCAAGAGGAGGAGGACAAGTTTATGTCTCAGGCCGCCGAAGAGGTAGAGGCGGCTTATTACAAGCAGAAGTCTGATGAGGCTGAGGCTGAGGATGAGCTATTCTCCCAAGCAGCAGATAAAGCAGAAGCCAATTATTACAAGAGAACTGCTGACAAGTGTGATGCAGGACAATGCAGCAAGTGGAATGAGGTTGTCGTTGAGGATTGTGCGACAGATGACTCCGAAGATGAATTACTTATAGATTTTGATTCTGATTGAACAAACTTTTAGCCTGTTATGTAGTACTTTCATATCTGTATTGTTTTTATTGCATTTGTCATGGTTTTTACAATTCACAGAAAAAATTCGCAAGAGTTCCCCTTGTTTTATTAACAACCACAGTTATAATAATCACATATTATAAGACATCACCACATTTCAACATACAATCAATCACAAAATAACAGAGAATATGACAAAATACATCGTTCACATAGCATAGTCCAAAATACATCGTCCACATAACATAGTCCAAAATACAATGTCCATATAACATAGTCCACATAACATAGTCCACATAACATAGTCCAAAATACATGTAGCATACAACCACATAACATAGTCCACATAACATAGTCCACATAACAAGTTTGCAGCATACGACCACATCACGTAGTTTTCATTTCCTCCTAGTCTTACCCTTGCCCTTGGCCCCAAGAGCGTCGATGCCTGGAGTGTAAGGGTCACGTGGATGCCTTCTACGTGGTGTCAGTTGTGATGACTGAGTCGTAGGAGCATCCTGCAGCTATGATGGTCCAATCTCCTCATGAGCTGCGGCGCCAGCATCGTCGTCGTCGTTGTCGTTGTCGTTGTCGTCGTTGTCGTGGTCCACGTCTTGAAACGTATCCCACGTCGATCGCGAGGAGCTCAGTCCAGCTGTAGATGGTCCAACTGCAGAAATGGGACGTTGAACGTCCGGCTGCATAGGAGGCACAGGCAGCTGGACGTCAACGCTCGCTAGAGACCGGCATCCACAACGAGCCGCTGCACGACGAAGACGACGTGATACCCTCTGTAATTGAAAGATGAGTTATGTACATATGTTATAACATAGAAATAAACATTTTCGATTCTAAACATTCATACTCGCTGATAGTAATGAAAGAGTAGTACTGTCTGAAGTTCTCAGTGAGATACGATCAAGTTCAACAACATATACGAGCATAGAGTTTCTCTATTCACAAGTTAGAACATTAGGATGCACAAAATAAGACATAATGCATTGAATTAACAGAACTAATTTTAGTAAAGAACTTAGTACCACTCTATCAAGGATTGGAGCAGCCTCAATGTGGGACCCTAGTCGAGCCGCTATGTCGAACGAAGTGTCTTCGTCGTCCGATGATTCTTGCTCGGCATAATCAGCAGCTATCCATTGTCCCTTAAGCTTGCACCTAGTCACACCAGCATACCAAATCAAATACCTTTGGAAGTTGTAGTTTGTGTGCGGCTGGTCGTTGACATAGTTTAGATCCCCCTGCTGATCCCATTCATCAATATAGTCACGGTGGTGAGTCTCGAAGTCCGTGACCTTCTTTTGCCTCTGTCTGTCGAACCTGCAAAAGTTAGACACATATATTAGTAACTCAATGCATATTTGAAATAATAGTTAGAATAAATGAGTTTGCATATTTGATATAGTCACTCACTTATGAAGTTCTACTGAAGTCGAGAAGGGCTCCACCGGAAACTCCTGTCGCAATCCGAACTGTCGAGCAACTCTGTGGGGGCAAGTGGTACTCAACAGCATAAAAACAAATGAGGGGACACCTCATTAGATAGATGTCCTCGTCTATTGAGCATATGCTGCTCAACTGTATGCTGGCGAAATATGGATCAAGATACGGTTGCCAGGTCACCTGGAAAAGTTTTAGAAAGCACATATAAGTTTATAGTCATTTTACCTACTGCTTAAGAAAAAAGATAAAAGTAGACAACTCACCATAGAAGGAGTAAGTGCGTCGAGCTCGTTTGAGTACTCCACGTACGCATGCTGGTGTCGTGCGAATGGCTCCTCGACCTGGTCCCAGTGGTAAGCAACCGTGGGCTTAAGCCGATGTCCGGCTACCACGAACCACTCACGAGGAGCAAACTCTCTAGGTCGACCGACAGGTATGTGTGCCCACATCCACAGCTGTAGTAGGTAGACACACCCACCTAAGCTAGCGGTCCACGACGAACGACGACAAGCCTCGCAAAGTTGCCTGTAGAGGAAGGCCAACACTGCTGAGAGCACCTAGAGGGGGGGGGGTGAATAGGTGATCCTGTAAAACTTCAAACTTAAGCCACAAAACTTGGTTAAGTGTTAGCACAAATAATGCCAAGTGGCTAGAGAGGAGTCTCAACAAAACACAGAAACCACAGAAGATCAATCATAGAGATGACACAGTGGTTTATCCCGTGGTTCGGCCAAGACCAACGCTTGCCTACTCCACGTTGTGGCGTCCCAACGGACGAGGGTTGCAATCAACCCCTCTCAAGCGGTCCAAAGACCCACTTGAATACCATGATGTTTTGTTTTCTTTTCTTTATCCCGTTTGCAAGGAATCTCCACAAATTGGAGTCTCTTGCCCTTACAAGTATATGATCACAAAGAAGCACAGAGTAAGGGAGGGAAGCAACACACACAAATCCACAGCGAAATGCGCGCACACACGGCCAAGAATCGAGCTCGAATGACTATCTCAAAGTTCTCACTAGAACGGAGCTCGAATCACTTAGAATCACAAACGAATGCGCAAAGAATGAGTGTGGATGATCAAGAATGCTCTAAGGTTGCTTGGTGTGTCTTCTCCATGCGCCTAGGGGCCCCTTTTATAGCCCCAAGGCAGCTAGGAGCCGTTGAGAGCAAATCTGGAAGACTATCCTTGCCTTCTGTCGTCGGGTGCACCGGACAGTCCGGTGTACACCGGACACTGTCCGGTGCCCGATTTCTTTCCAAAAATGGCGCTGCCGACCGTTGCAGACCGTTGCGGATCTGGGAGCCGTTGGCGCACCGGACATGTCCGGTGCACACCGGACAGTCCGGTGCCGTCTTCTAGCCGTTGGCTCGGCCACGTGTCCCGCGCAGATTGCGCGGCCGACCGTTGGCCCGGCCGACCGTTGGCTCACCGGACAGTCCGGTGCACACCGGACAGTCCGGTGAATTTTAGCCGTACGCCGTCGGCGAATTCCCGAGAGCAGCCAGTTCGCGCCGAGTCAGCCTGGCGCACCGGACACTGTCCGGTGCACACCGGACAGTCCGGTGTGCCAGACCGAGCTGAGTCTTGGCTGTACACAGCCAAGTCTTTTTCTCCTCTTTTCTTTTCTTCTTCTTTCTGTTTCTAACACTTAGACAAGTATATTAGTACACAAAACCAATGTACTAAGGCTTAGAAACATACCTTTACTTCATGATTTGCACTTTGTTCATCCATGGACATAAATTCACATTTAAGCACTTGTGTTGGCACTCAATCACCAAAATACTTAGAAATGGCCCAAGGGCACATTTCCCTTACAATCTCCCCCTTTTTGGTGATTTATGCCAACACAACATAAAGCAAGTAGAACAAGTACAAAATCAAATCAAATAAGAACTCAAAATTGTTTTGATTCACTTTTGACATATATGGATCACTCTATGCCACCACTTGGTTTGTTTTTGCAAATCAACCTCAAATCTCTATCTCTAAGTCAAACACACATATTGAAACATAAAGAGAGTCATTCCAAAAGAGATTGATCAAGGATTTCAAAAACTCCCCCTTTTTTTCATAATCAATACTTCTCCCCACAAGAAGCCAACTTTTGATAAGAGAGACAACAAAAGAGTTTTGACAAACCAAAAGCTCTATTCTACTATTTTCAAAATCTCTCAAGTGGTAGCTGATCCATTTATCGCTTTGGCCTTTATTTTCTCCCCCTTTGGCATCAAGCACCAAAACGGGATCAATCTTGGCCCTTTAACCCCATTGCCTCACCAAAATCTTCAATTAAGAGCAAATGGCAATAAGAGTTTATGAGATGAACTTGGAATAAGTTACCCTCTCATCGGAGTGCAGTGGAAGTCTTTCATGGTCCAAGTCCACCTTTTCCCTTTCAATTCTCCTTTGAGACTAAAACAAGCAAACTCAAGCATATGGTTAGTCTCAAAGGGTCAAGTTGTAACACATCTCCCCCTAAAACAGTGCATCACTTTGCAACGGACTTGTGAGATCCAGGGAGTGTTTGTACAACTTGAGCACCACAATAAACAACAAAATGCAGAATGAACATGATCAAAGGCATAAACACATATATGCTACAATTCAATCCAAGTTCCGCGAATCTAAGACATTTAGCTCACTACGCAGCCTGCAAAAGGTCTTCTCATCTAAAGGCTTGGTAAAGATATCGGCTAGCTGGTTCTCGGTGCTAACATGAAACACTTCGATATCTCCCTTTTGCTGGTGGTCTCTCAAAAAGTGATGCCGGATGTCAATGTGCTTTGTGCGGCTGTGCTCAATAGGATTTTCCGCTATTCGGATAGCACTCTCATTGTCACATAGGAGTGGGACTTTGCTCAGATTGTAGCCAAAGTCCCTGAGGGTTTGCCTCATCCAAAGTAGTTGCACGCAACACTGTCCTGCGGCAACGTACTCGGCCTCAGCGGTGGATAGGGCAACGGAGGTTTGTTTCTTAGAGTTCCATGACACCAGGGACCTTCCTAAGAATTGGCACGTCCCTGATGTACTCTTCCTATCGACCTTACATCTAGCATAGTCGGAATCTGAGTACCCAATCAAGTCAAAGTTAGACCCCTTTGGATACCAGATCCCGAAGCAAGGCGTAGCGACTAAATATCGAAGAATTCGCTTCACAGCCACTAAGTGACACTCCTTCGGATCGGATTGAAATCGAGCACACATGCATACGCTAAGCATAATATCCGGTCTACTAGCACACAAATAAAGCAAAGAACCTATCATGGACCGGTATGCTTTTTGATCAACGGACTTACCTCCTTTGTTGAGGTCGGTGTGTCCGTCGGTTCCCATCGGCGTCTTTGCGGGCTTGGCGTCCTTCATCCCAAACCTCTTTAGCAAATCTTGTGTGTACTTCGTTTGGGAGATGAAGGTGCCATCCTTGAGTTGCTTCACTTGGAACCCAAGGAAGTAGGTCAACTCGCCCATCATCGACATCTCGAATTTCTGCATCATAACCCTGCTAAACTCTTCACAAGACTTTTGGTTAGTAGAACCAAATATTATGTCGTCGACATAAATTTGGCACACAAAAAGATCACCATCGCAAGTCTTAGTAAAAAGAGTTGGATCGGCTTTCCCAACCTTGAAAGCATTAGCAATTAAGAAGTCTCTAAGGCATTCATACCATGCTCTTGGGGCTTGCTTAAGTCCATAGAGCGCCTTAGAGAGCTTACACACATGGTCGGGGTACCGTTCATCCTCGAAGCCAGGGGGTTGCTCCACGTACACCTCCTCCTTGATTGGCCCATTGAGGAAAGCGCTCTTCACATCCATTTGGTACAACCTGAAAGAATGGTGAGCGGCATATGCTAGCAAGATACGAATTGATTCTAGCCTAGCCACAGGAGCAAACGTCTCCTCAAAGTCCAAACCTGCGACTTGTGCATAACCTTTTGCCACAAGTCGAGCCTTGTTCCTCGTCACCACCCCGTGCTCGTCCTGTTTGTTGCGGAACACCCACTTGGTTCCCACAACATTTTGCTTGGGACGAGGCACCAGTGTCCAAACTTCATTGCGCTTGAAGTTGTTGAGTTCCTCCTGCATGGCCAACACCCAATCCGGATCTAGCAAGGCCTCCTCTACCCTGAAAGGCTCAATAGAAGAGACAAAAGAGTAATGTTCACAAAAATTAACTAGTCGAGACCGAGTAGTTACTCCCTTGCTAATGTCACCCAGAATTTGGTCGACGGGATGATCCCTTTGAATCATCGCTCGAACTTGGGTTGGAGGTGCCGGTTGCGCTTCTTCCTCCATCACGTGATCATCTTGTGCTCCCCCTTGATCACACGCCTCCTTTTGATGAACCTGTTCATCGTCTTGAGTTGGGGGATGCACCGTTGTTGAGGAAGAAGGTTGATCTCGTTCATCTTGTTCCTGTGGCCGCACTTCTCCAATCGCCATGGTTCGTATAGCGGCCGTCGGAACATCTTCTTCATCTACATCATCACAATCAACAACTTGCTCTCTTGGAGAGCCATTAGTCTCATCAAATACAACGTCGCTAGAGACTTCAACCAAACCCGATGATTTGTTGAAGACCCTATACGCCTTTGTATTTGAATCATAACCTAATAAAAACCCTTCTACAGCTTTGGGAGCAAATTTGGAAGTTCTACCTTTCTTCACAAGAATATAACATTTGCTCCCAAATACACGAAAATAAGACACATTGGGTTTGTTACCAGTTAGTAGTTCATACGATGTCTTCTTGAGGAGGCGGTGAAGGTAGACCCTGTTGATGGCGTGGCAAGCCGTGTTCACGGCTTCCGACCAAAAGCACTCGGGGGTCTTGAATTCTCCAAGCATAGTCCTCGCCATATCTATGAGCGTCCTGTTCTTCCTCTCTACCACACCATTTTGCTGAGGTGTGTAGGGAGCGGAGAACTCGTGCTTGATCCCTTCCTCCTCAAGAAACTCCTCCACTTGAAGGTTCTTGAATTCGGACCCGTTGTCGCTCCTTATCTTCTTCACTTTGAGCTCAAACTCATTTTGAGCTCTCCTGAGGAAGCGCTTGAGGGTCCCTTGGGTTTCAGACTTATCCTGCAAAAAGAACACCCAAGTGAAGCGGGAAAAGTCATCAACAATAACTAAACCATACTTACTTCCTCCTATGCTTAGATAGGCGACGGGTCCGAAGAGGTCCATATGTAGCAGCTCCAGGGGTCTTGATGTGGTCATCACATTCTTGCTGTGATGCGCTCCTCCCACCTGTTTACCTGCCTGACAAGCTGCACAAGGTCTATCTTTTTCGAATTGCACGTTAGTCAAACCTATCACGTGTTCTCCCTTTAGAAGCTTGTGGAGGTTCTTCATCCCCACATGTGCTAAGCGGCGATGCTACAGCCAGCCCATGCAAGTCTTAGCCATTAAGCATGCATCTAGACCGGCCTCTTCTTTTGCAAAATCAACTAAGTAAAGCTTGCCGTCTAGTACACCCTTAAAAGCTAGTGAACCATCACATCTTCTAAAGACAGACACATCTACATTTGTAAATAAGCAGTTATATCCCATATTGCATAGTTGACTAACAGATAGCAAATTGTAACCAAGAGACTCAACTAAAAACACATTGGAGATTGAGTGTTCATTAGAAATTGCAATTTTACCTAACCCTTTTACCTTGCCTTGATTCCCATCACCGAATATAATTGAATCTTGGGAATCCTTATTTTTGACGTAGGAGGTGAACATCTTCTTCTCCCCCGTCATATGGTTTGTGCATCCGCTGTCGATAATCCAGCTTGAACCCCCGGATGCATAAACCTGCAAGGCAAATTTAGGCTTGGGTCTTAGGTACCCAACTCATGTTGGGTCCTACAAGGTTAGTACATATATCCTTAGGGACCCAAATGCAAGTTTTATCTCCCTTGCATCTTGCCCCTAACTTCCTAGCAATTACCTTCTTACCCTTTCTACAAATAGCAAAGGGAGCATTGCAAGCATAATAAATGGTAGAAGATTTGTTCACAACTTTTCTAGGAACATGAGCAAAATTTCTCCTAGGCATATGCACAACATTTCTCCTACACATATCTCTATCATACTTATAGGAAGAACTAGAAGCAAACATGGCATGAGAATCATAAACATGTGAATCAAAATCATTATAAGCATTTCTAGCATGTCTCCTATCATTATACATAAAAGCATGGTTCTTTTTAGCGCTACTAGCCATAGGGGCCTTCCCTTTCTCCTTGGCGGGAATGGGAGCCTTATGGCTTGTTAAGTTCTTGGTCTCTCTCTTGAAGCCAAGACCATCCTTAATTGAGGGGTGTCTACCAATCGTGTAGGCATCCCTTGCAAATTTTATTTTATCAACTTCACTCTTGCTAGTCTTAAGTTGGGCATTAAGACTAGCCACTTCATCATTTAGTTTTGAAATTGAAACTAAGTGTTCACTACAAGCACTAATGTCAAAATCTTTACACCTAGTGCAAACATGTTCAACACAAGAGTTAGATTTATTTGCTACCTCTAGTTTAGCATTTAAATCATTAATTTCACCTTTTAAAGAAGAAATGGTTTCATTACAAGTAGAAAGTTCACAAGACAGCATTCCATTTCTTTTAACTTCTAGAGCAAGTGAATTTTGTGCAGTAACAAATTTATCATGCTCTTCATATAAAAGGTCTTCTTGTTTTTCTAAGATTCTATCCTTTTCATTCAAGGCATCAATCAATTCATTAATCTTAGCTATTTTAGTTCTATCCAATCCTTTGAATAAACTAGAGTAATCTATTTCTTCATCACTAGATTCATCATCACTAGAAGAATCATAAGTATTAGCATTGCGAGTGATTACCTTCTTTTCCCTTGCCATGAGGCAAGTGTGATGCTCGTTGGGGAAGAGAGCCGATTTGTTGAAGGCAGTGGCGGCGAGTCCTTCGTCGTCGGAGTCGGACGAAGAGCAATCCGAATCCCACTCCTTTCCAAGGTGTGCTTCGCCTTTGGCCTTCTTGTAAACCTTCTTGTTCTCTCTCTTCCCATTTTTCTCTTGCTCTTGGTCACTATCATTTTCGGGACAGTTAGCAATAAAATGACCAATCTTACCACATTTGAAGCATGAGCGCTTCCCCTTTGTCTTGGTCTTGCTTGGCTGCCCCTTGCGACCATTTAGCGCCGTCTTGAATCTCTTGATGATGAGAGCCATCTCTTCATCATTGAGCCCGGCCGCCTCAACTTGCGCCACCTTGCTAGGTAGCGACTCCTTGCTCCTCGTTGCCTTTAGAGCAATGGGTTGAGGCTTGTTGACAAAGGACTCCTTCTCCTTGTCGTTGATCACGATTCCCTTCCCCTTAGGATCCATCTCTTCGGGCGGTTAGTCCCTTTCTTGAAGAGAACGGCTCTGATACCAATTGAGAGCACCTAGAGGGGGGGTGAATAGGTGATCCTGTAAAACTTCAAACTTAAGCCACAAAACTTGGTTAAGTGTTAGCACAAATAATGCCAAGTGGCTAGAGAGGAGTCTCAACAAAACACAGAAACCACAGAAGATCAATCACAGAGATGACACAGTGGTTTATCCCGTGGTTCGGCCAAGACCAACGCTTGCCTACTCCACGTTGTGGCGTCCCAACGGACGAGGGTTGCAATCAACCCCTCTCAAGCGGTCCAAAGACCCACTTGAATACCACGGTGTTTTGTTTTCTTTTCTTTATCCCGTTTGCAAGGAATCTCCACAAATTGGAGTCTCTTGCCCTTACAAGTATATGATCACAAAGAAGCATAGAGTAAGGGAGGGAAGCAACACACACAAATCCACAGCGAAATGCGCACACACACGGCCAAGAATTGAGCTCGAATGACTATCTCAAAGTTCTCACTAGAACGGAGCTCGAATCACTTAGAATCACAAACGAATGCGTAAAGAATGAGTGTGGATGATCAAGAATGCTCTAAGGTTGCTTGGTGTGTCTTCTCCATGCGCCTAGGGGCCTCTTTTATAGCCCCAAGGCAGCTAGGAGCCGTTGAGAGCAAATCTGGAAGACTATCCTTGCCTTCTGTCGTCGGGTGCACCGGACAGTCCGGTGTACATCGGACACTGTCCGGTGCCCGATTTCTTTCCAAAAATGGCGTTGCCGACCGTTGCAGACCGTTGCGGATCTGGGAGCCGTTGGCGCACCGGACATGTCCGGTGCACACTGGACAGTCCGGTGCCGTCTTCTAGCCGTTGGCTCGGCCACGTGTCCCGCGCAGATTGCGCGGCCGACCGTTGGCCCGGCCGACCGTTGGCTCACCGGACAGTCCGGTGCACACCGGACAGTCCGGTGAATTTTAGCCGTACGCCGTCGGCGAATTCCCGAGAGCAGCCAGTTCGCGCCGAGTCAGCCTGGCGCACCGGACACTGTCCGGTGCACACCGGACAGTCCGGTGTGCCAGACCGAGCTGAGTCTTGGCTGTACACAGCCAAGTCTTTTTCTCCTCTTTTCTTTTCTTCTTCTTTCTGTTTCTAACACTTAGACAAGTATATTAGTACACAAAACCAATGTACTAAGGCTTAGAAACATACCTTTACTTCATGATTTGCACTTTGTTCATCCATGGACATAAATTCACATTTAAGCACTTGTGTTGGCACTCAATCACCAAAATACTTAGAAATGGCCCAAGGGCACATTTCCCTTACAACTGCAGAAGCCCATCTGTAACCTCCTATCGTATCCCAGTCAGTCAGGCAGGGCAGAAACATCCATGACGCGCTGTCGCCTGTCGCGTCTGAAAAAAGACTGAACCAAATAGGTGGAGAATCCAAGCTCGACAATGGTAGCCAACCGTCTGCTCGTATGCACCAGGTGGACACTCCCCAAAAGCCTGCCTAAGCTAGGTCAATGGGACTCCGGTGTTATGGCTACCTCGTAGGTCATCCGGAAGCAGTCTCCCAAGAAAGGCCTCCACCCTCTGCCTCCATCCGCCTGGTGATGCCTGACCGGTCATTGGACGACCAATAATGCTGAGACCAAGAATCTTCTAGCAATCTTCCAGCGTCACGGTCATCTCACCACAGGGAAGGTAGAAAGTGTGAGTCTATGGCCGCCACCTATTGCAAGACAAACGAATACAAAATCATTAGTATGCAAAGTAGTTTTGATTATTGTAAAAATTAAACAACTAGAGAAGTCTTTACCTGTCGACCAGAGCCGTCAACGCCGCTAGGTTGAATGTGGGCAGCCCATGGCGAACCTGGAACAATACGACGTCCAAGCCAGCCCTCTGTAGGAGAGGAGTGTACCTCTCATCGTACCTCATCTCCTCCAGTAACCGGTCGTGGGTCTAGACCCGTAGAACGGGCAACACCTAGCAATCAAAGTAATTTCATTAGTCAAATTTATGTCGCATATATTAATTTGAAAATTTAATATATGTGCAAAATATTACCTCTCCCTCTACGGTGAGACGGCCCCTGTGGTGCTCGTCGTAGTGAGGGTCCAGCAAGTGGAACTGCGCCATCCTGAAAATTAAGATATCAAGGTTAGTAAAAATATTAGAAACATTGGCATAGTACAATAAAAGGTGTGTACTAAGTGTAAAAAAACATCGATATATTACAATAAAAGTTGTGTACAATAAAATGTATCACACCTGACTAAGTGTCCAAATGTATGTACGTGAGTTGTGGCCAAGTCTCCCGCATTTTCCGCGTTCATTCTGCTCTGGGTCAACGAGAAAGGGGGACGCTGAAAGGGAAATGTGCCCTTGGGCCATTTCTAAGTATTTTGGTGGTTTAGTGTCCAACACAAGTGCCTAAGTGTAAAATGGTGGACAAAGTACAAATCAAGGATAAAGGTATGTTTCTCAGACTTAGTACATTGTTTTATGGACTAATGTATTGTGTCTAAGTGCTGGAAACAGGAAAAATCCAATTGGAAATGTCTTGGCTCGAGCAGCCAAGAATCTGCTCAGTCTGGGAACACCGGACTGTCCGGTGGTGCACCGGACAGTGTCCGGTGCGCCAGGCTGGCTCGAGCAAAGTGGCTGCTCTCGGGACTTCGACGGCAGTGTACGGCTATAATTCACCGGACTGTCCGGTGGTGCACCGGACTGACCGGTGGGCCGTTCACAAATGAACTCGTCGCTCTCGGGAATTCATCGGCGACGTACGGCTATAATTCACCGGACTGTCCGGTGAGCCAACGGTCGGCCGGGCCAACGGTCGGCCGCGCGATCTGCGCGGGACACGTGGCCGAGCCAACGGCTAGTAGGAGGCACCGGACTGTCCGGTGTGCACCGGACATGTCCGGTGCGCCAACGGCTCTCTGGCTACCAACGGTCGACTGCGCCATTTTTGGAAGGAAATCGGGCACCGGACAGTGTCCGGTGTGCACCGGACTGTCCGGTGCGCCAGTCGACAGAAGGCAAGATCAGCCTTCCTAGATTGCTCTCAACGGCTCCTAGCTGCCTTGGGGCTATAAAAGGGACCCCTAGGCGCATGGAGGAGTACACCAAGCATTCCTACAACAATCTTAAGCACCAAGACATCGATTCCGCGCCTTTGATTCTTTGCGATAGCAATTAGAGCTCTAGTTGAGTGGTGAACTCATTGAGTTGTGTTGTGAGCTCTCGTTGCGACTTCTGTGCGTGGTGTTGCTGTGATTTCTTGTCTTGAGTGCGTTGCTAATCCCTCCCTTGCTCTGTGCTTCTTTGTGAATTTCAAGTGTAAGGGCGAGAGGCTCCAAGTTGTGGAGATTCCTCGCAAACGGGATTGAGAAAAGAAAGCAAAACACTGTGGTATTCAAGTGGGTCTTTGGACCGCTTGAGAGGGGTTGATTGCAACCCTCGTCCGTTGGGACGCCACAACGTGGAGTAGGCAAGCGTTGGTCTTGGCCGAACCACGGGATAACCACCGTGCCATCTCTGTGATTGATCTTGTTGGTTATTGTGTTTTGTTGAAGATTCCTCTCTAGCCACTTGGCGGTTATTGTGCTAACACTTAACCAAATTTTTGTGGCCTAAGTTTTAAGTGTTACAGGATCACCTATTCACCCCCCCTCTAGGTGCTCTCAATTGGTATCAGAGCCGTTCTCTTAACAAAGGGACTAACCGCCCGAAGAGATGGATCCTAAGGGGAATGGTATCGTGATCAACGATAAAGAGAAGGAATCTTTCGTCAACGAGCCGAAGGATGACAAGCCTACCGACTCTGGCTCGGGCCATAGACGGAAAGATGGGAAAAAGAAGAAGACAAGGCGCATCAAGGAAATTGTCTACTACGACGACAGCGATGAGTCTACTTCTTCCCAAAAGGACGACGACCACAACGACTACGAGAGAAGGAAACCGATTAATTTGAATTTTTCTTTTGACTACTCTCGTATTCCACAAAGTTCAAATTCACATTTTCTCTCCATTCCTCTCGGCAAGCCTCCACACTTTGATGGGGAGGACTACGAATTTTGGAGCCACAAAATGCGTAGTCACCTATTCTCTCTCCATCCTAGTATATGGGAGATTGTAGAGAGTGGAATGCACTTTGATAGTTCGGATAGTCCCATGTTCATTAATGAACAAATTCATAAGAATGCACAAGCTACTACTGTTCTTCTAGCTTCATTGTGCAGGGATGAATACCACAAAGTGAGCGGCTTGGATAACGCCAAGCAGATCCGGGACACCCTCAAGATTTCTCATGAGGGGAACGATGTCACCTTGCTCACCAAAATGGAGTTGGTGGAGGGCGAGCTTGGACGGTTCGCGATGATAAGGGGCGAGGAGCCAACTCAAACATACAACCGGCTCAAGACCCTTATCAACAAAATAAGGAGCTACGGAAGCACGCGATGGACGGACCACGACGTCGTCCGACTGATGCTAAGGTCCTTTACCGTTCTTGATCCTCATTTGGTGAATAATATTCGTGAGAATCCCAGGTACACCAAAATGTCGCCCGAAGAAGTCCTTGGAAAATTCGTGAGCAGGCGGATGATGATCAAGGAGGCGAGGTACGTGGACGACGCTTTGAATGGTCCGATCAACGAGTCGCAACCCCTTGCTCTCAAGGCAACAAGAAGTAAGGAGGCGCTACCTAGCAAGGTGGCACAAATTGAGGCGGCGAGACTTAATGATGAAGAGATGGCCCTCATCATCAAAAGATTCAAGACGGCGCTAAAGGGTCGCAAGGGGCAGCCAAGCAAGACCAAGACAAAAGGGAAGCGCTCATGCTTCAAATGTGGTAAGCTTGGTCATTTTATTGCTAACTGTCCCGACAATGATAGTGATCAGGATCAAGGGAACAAGAGGGAGAAGAAGAAGAACTATAAGAAGGCAAAGGGCGAGGCACATCTTGGCAAGGAGTGGGATTCGAATTGCTCCTCGTCCGACTCCGACAATGAAGGACTCGCCGCCACCGCCTTCAACAAGTCATCCCTCTTCCCCAACGAGCGTCACACATGCCTTATGGCAAGGGAGAAGAAGGTATGTGCTCGAAACTCTACCTATGCTTCTTCAAGTGAGGACGAATCTAGTGATGAGGATGAAATAGATTATTCATGTTTATTTAAGGGCCTAGATAGAACCAAGGTAGATAAAATTAATGAATTGATTGATGCCTTGAATAATAAGAATAGGCTTTTAGAAAAACAAGAGGACTTGTTGTATGAAGAACATGATAAATTTTTAGAAGCACAAAAATCTCATGCCTTAGAAGTTAAGAGAAACGAAATGCTTTCTTGTGAATTATCTTCTTGCCATGAGACAATTTCTAGCTTAAGGAGCATTAATGATGATTTGAATGCTAAGTTAGAAATAGCTAGTAAATCAACAACTTGTGTAGAAAATGTTGTTATTTGCAATAGATGTAAAGATTTTGATATTGATGCTTGTAGTGAACACATAGCTTCTATTGCAAAATTAAATGATGAAATGGCTAGTCTTAATGCCCAACTTAAGGCTAGCAAAAGTGATTTTGATAAACTAAAATTTGCTAGGGATGCCTACACGATTGGTAGACACCCCTCCATTAAGGATGGGCTTGGCTTCAAGAGGGAAGCCAAGAACTTAACAAGCCATAAGGCTCCCATCTCCGCCAAGGAGAAAGGGAAGACCCCTATGGCAAGTAGTACTAAAAAGAACCATGCTTTTATGTACAATGATAGAAGACAATCTCATAGGAGTTGTAATGCTTTTGATTCACATGCCTATGATTCTTATGCTATGTATGCTTCTAGTTCTTCCTATATGCATTGTAGAGATATGCCTAGGAAAAATATTCATCATGTGCCTAGAAAGAATTTTGTTCATGCTCCTAGGAAAGTTATGAATGGTCCCTCTACAATTTATCATGCTTTGAATGCTTCCTTTGCTATTTGTAGAAAGGATAGGAAGATAGTTGCTAGGAAATTAGGGGCAAAATGCAAGGATGATAAAACTTGCATTTGGGTCCCTAAGGAAATTGTGACTAACCTTGTAGGACCCAACAAGAGTTGGGTACCTAAGACCCAAGCCTAAATTTGCCTTGCAGGTTTATGCATCCGGGGGTTCAAGCTAGATTATCGACAGCGGATGCACAAACCATATGACGGGGGAGAAGAAGATGTTCACCTCCTACGTCAAGAATAAGGATTCCCAAGATTCAATCATATTCAGTGATGGGAACCAAGGCAAGGTGAAAGGTTTAGGCAAGATTGCAATATCAAATGAGCATTCTATCTCTAATGTGTTTTTAGTTGAGTCTCTTGGATATAATTTACTATCTGTTAGTCAATTATGTAATATGGGATATAATTGTTTATTTACAAATGTAGATGTGTCTGTCTTTAGAAGATGTGATGGTTCACTAGCTTTTAAGGGTGTACTAGACGGCAAACTTTATCTAGTTGATTTTGCAAAAGAGGAGGCCGGTCTAGATGCATGCTTAATTGCTAAGACTAGCATGGGCTGGCTGTGGCATCGCCGCTTAGCACATGTGGGGATGAAGAACCTTCACAAGCTTCTAAAGGGAGAACACGTGATAGGGTTGACTAACGTGCAATTCGAAAAAGATAGACCTTGTGCAGCTTGTCAAGCAGGGAAACAGGTGGGAGGCTCTCATCACACCAAAAATGTGATGACAACATCAAGACCCCTGGAGCTGCTACATATGGACCTCTTCGGACCCGTCGCCTATCTGAGTATAGGAGGAAGTATGGTCTAGTTATTGTTGATGACTTTTCCCGCTTCACTTGGGTGTTCTTTTTGCAGGATAAGTCTGAAACCCAAGGAACCCTCAAGCGCTTCCTCAGGAGAGCTCAAAATGAGTTTGAGCTCAAGGTGAAGAAGATAAGAAGCGACAACGGGTCCGAATTCAAGAATCTTCAAGTGGAAGAGTTCCTTGAGGAGGAGGGGATCAAGCACGAGTTCTCCGCTCCCTACACACCTCAGCAAAATGGTGTGGTAGAGAGGAAGAACAGGACGCTCATTGATATGGCGAGGACTATGCTTGGAGAGTTCAAGACCCCCGAGTGTTTTTGGTTGGAAGCCGTGAACACGGCTTGCCACGCCATCAATAGGGTCTACCTTCACCGCCTCCTCAAAAAGACTTCATATGAGCTGCTAACTGGTAACAAACCCAATGTGTCTTATTTTCGTGTATTTGGGAGCAAGTGTTATATTCTTGTGAAGAAAGGTAGATCTTCAAAATTTGCTCCCAAAGCTGTAGAAGGGTTTTTATTAGGTTATGATTCAAATACAAAGGCGTATAGGGTCTTCAACAAATCATCGGGTTTGGTTGAAGTCTCTAGCGACATTGTATTTGATGAGACTAATGGCTCTCCAAGAGAGCAAGTTGTTGATCTTGATGATGTAGATGAAGAAGACGTTCCAACGGCCGTGATACGCACCATGGCGATTGGAGATGTACGGCCTCAGGAACAATTGGAGCAAGATCAACCATCTTCCTCAACTATGGTGCATCCCCCAACCCAAGATGACGAACAGGTACCTCAAGTGGAGGCGCATGATCAAGGGGGAGCACAGGATGTTCAAGTTGAAGAGGAAGAAGCACCTCAGGCACCTCCAACCCAAGTTCGAGCGACGATTCAAAGGGATCATCCCGTCGACTAGATATTGGGTGATATTAGCAAGGGAGTAACTACTCGTTCAAGATTAGTTAATTTTTGTGAGCATTACTCCTTTGTCTCTTCTATTGAGCCTTTCAGGGTAGAAGAGGCCTTGCTAGATCCGGACTGGGTGTTGGCCATGCAGGAGGAACTCAACAATTTCAAGCGCAATGAAGTTTGGACACTGGTGCCTCGCCCCAAGCAAAATGTTGTGGGAACCAAGTGGGTGTTCCGCAACAAACAGGACGAGCACGGGGTGGTGACAAGGAACAAGGCTCGGCTTGTGGCAAAAGGTTATGTCCAAGTCGTAGGTTTGGACTTTGAGGAGACATTCGCTCCCGTGGCTAGGCTAGAATCAATTCGTATTTTGCTAGCATATGCCGTTCACCATTCTTTGAGGTTGTACCAAATGGATGTGAAGAGCGCTTTCCTCAACGGGCTGATCAAGGAGGAGGTGTACGTGGAGCAACCCCCTGGCTTTGAGGATGAACGGTACCCCGACCACGTGTGTAAGCTCTCTAAGGCGCTCTATGGGCTTAAGCAAGCCCCAAGAGCATGGTATGAATGCCTTAGAGACTTTTTAATTGCTAATGCTTTCAAGATTGGGAAAGCCGATCCAACTCTTTTCACTAAGACGTGCGATGGTGGTCTTTTTGTGTGCCAAATTTATGTCGATGACATAATATTTGGTTCTACTAACCAAAAGTCTTGTGAAGAGTTTAGCAGGGTGATGACGCAGAAATTCGAGATGTCGATGATGGGCGAGTTGAACTACTTCCTTGGGTTCCAAGTGAAGCAACTCAAGGACGACACTTTCATCTCCCAAACGAAGTACACGCAAGATTTGCTAAAGCAGTTTGGGATGAAGGACGCCAAGCCCGCAAAGACGCAGATGGGAACTGACGGACACACCGACCTCAACAAAGGAGGTAAGTCCGTTGATCAAAAAGCATACTGGTCCATGATAGGTTCTTTGCTTTATTTATGTGCTAGTAGACCGGATATTATGCTTAGCGTATGCATGTGTGCTAGATTTCAATCCGATCCTAAGGAGTGTCACTTAGTGGCTGTGAAGCGAATTTTGAGATATTTAGTCGCTACGCCTTGCTTCGGGATCTGGTATCCAAAGGGGTCTAACTTTGACTTGATTGGATATTCAGATTCCGACTATGCTAGATGTAAGGTCGATAGGAAGAGTACATCGGGGACGTGCCAATTCTTAGGAAGGTCCCTGGTGTCATGGAAGTCTAAGAAACAAACCTCCGTTGCCCTATCCACCGCTGAGGCCGAGTACGTTGCCGCAGGACAGTGTTGCGCGCAACTACTTTGGATGAGGCAAACCCTCAGGGACTTTGGCTACAATCTGAGCAAAGTCCCACTCCTATGTGACAATGAGAGTGCTATCCGAATAGCGGAAAATCCTGTTGAGCACAGCCGCACAAAGCACATCGACATCCGGCATCACTTTTTGAGAGACCACCAGCAAAAGGGAGATATCGAAGTGTTTCATGTTAGCACCGAGAACCAGCTAGCCGATATCTTTACCAAGCCTCTAGATGAAAAGACCTTTTGCAGGCTGTGTAGTGAGCTAAATGTCCTAGATTCGCGGAACTTGGATTGAATCGTAGCATACATGTGTTTATGCCTTGATCATGTTCATTCTGCATTTTGTTGCTTACTTGGTGCTCAAGTTGTAAAATCTCTCCCCGGACCTCACAAGTCCTTGTGCAAGTGATGCACATATTTAGGGGGAGTTGTGTTACAACTTGACCCTTTGAGACTAACCATATGCTTGAGTTTGCTTGTTTTAGTCTCAAAGGAGGTTTGAAAGGGAAAGGTGGACTTGGACCATGAAAGACTTCCACTGCACTCCGATGAGAGGGTAACTTATTCCAAGTTCATCTCATGTACTCTTATTGCCTTTGTGTTCTCATTTGAAGATTTTGGTGAGGCAATGGGGTTAAAGGGCCAAGATTGATCCCGTTTTGGTGCTTGATGCCAAAGGGGGAGAAAATAAAGGCCAAAGCGATAAATGGATCAGCTACCACTTGAGAGATTTTGAAAATATTAGAATAGAGCTTTTGGTTTGTCAAAACTCTTTTGTTGTCTCTCTTGTCAAAAGTTGGCTTCTTATGAGGAGAAGTGTTGATTATGGGGAAAAAGGGGGAGTTTTAGAAATCTTGAATCAATTTCTCTTGGAATGACTCTCTTTATGTCTTAACATGTGTGTTTGACTTAGAGATAGAAATTTGAGTTTGATTTGCAAAAACAAACCAAGTGGTGGCAAAGAGTGATCCATATATGTCAAATTCGAATGAAAACAATTTGAGTTCTTATTTGAAGTGATTTTGTACTTGTTCTACTTGCTTTATGTTGTGTTGGCATAAATCACCAAAAAGGGGGAGATTGAAAGAGAAATGTGCCCTTGGGCCATTTCTAAGTATTTTGGTGGTTTAGTGTCCAACACAAGTGCCTAAGTGTAAAATGGTGGACAAAGTACAAATCAAGGATAAAGGTATGTTTCTCAGACTTAGTACATTGTTTTATGGACTAATGTATTGTGTCTAAGTGCTGGAAACAGGAAAAATCCAATTGGAAATGTCTTGGCTCGAGCAGCGAAGAATCTGCTCAGTCTGGGAGCACCGGACTATCCGGTGGTGCACCGGACAGTGTCCGGTGCGCCAGGCTGGCTCGACCGCTCGAGCAAAGTGGCTGCTCTCGGGACTTCGACGGTGGTGTACGGCTATAATTCACCGGACTGTCCGGTGGTGCACCGGACTGTCCGGTGGGCCATTCACAGGCGAACTCGTCGCTCTCGGGAATTCATCGGCGACGTACGACTATAATTCACCGGACTGTCCGGTGTGCACCGGACTGTCCGGTGAGCCAACGGTCGGCCGGACCAACGGTCGGCCGCGCGATCTGCGCAGGACACGTGGCCGAGCCAACGGCTAGTAGGAGGCACCGGACTGTCCGGTGTGCACCGGACATGTCCGGTGCGCCAACGGCTCTCTAGCTGCCAACGGTCGACTGCGCCATTTTTGGAAGGAAATCGGGCACCGGACAGTGTCCGGTGTGCACCGGACTGTCCGGTGCGCCAGTCGACAGAAGGCAAGATCAGCCTTCCTAGATTGCTCTCAACGGCTCCTAGCTGCCTTGGGGCTATAAAAGGAACCCCTAGGCACATGGAGGAGTACACCAAGCATTCCTACAACAATCTTAAGCACCAAGACATCGATTCCGCGCCTTTGATTCTTTGCGATAGCAATTAGAGCTCTAGTTGAGTGGTGAACTCATTGAGTTGTGTTGTGAGCTCTCGTTGCGACTTGTGTGCGTGGTGTTGCTGTGATTTCTTGTCTTGAGTGCGTTGCTAATCCCTCCCTTGCTCTGTGCTTCTTTGTGAATTTCAAGTGTAAGGGCGAGAGGCTCCAAGTTGTGGAGATTCCTCGCAAACGGGATTGAGAAAAGAAAGCAAAACACCGTGGTATTCAAGTGGGTCTTTGGACCGCTTGAGAGGGGTTGATTGCAACCCTCGTCCGTTGGGACGCCACAACGTGGAGTAGGCAAGCGTTGGTCTTGGCCGAACCACGGGATAACCACCGTGCCATCTCTGTGATTGATCTTGTTGGTTATTGTGTTTTGTTGAAGATTCCTCTCTAGCCACTTGGCGGTTATTGTGCTAACACTTAACCAAGTTTTTGTGGCCTAAGTTTTAAGTGTTACAGGATCACCTATTCACCCCCTCTCTAGGTGCTCTCAGACGCTCGACCTCTCCTACTGCGATCGGAAATCTGATCCATAACCATGTTGCACCGGCTCCTTTTCCTACTACCACGTTTGTCCCATCGATGCGCTGGATCAGCAACGTATACCGGACCGGTGTACGTTGGCCATTGTGACTCATCAAGAAATGGCTCAAAACGAGGGCTCCAGGTACGTACTAATCTCTCTACACTGAACTCCGAAGGTATTCTGCTCTCAAATGCAAAGTTACGATAACGTGCGGCCGCAACATAATGAGAACATGGAAAATGGTATTGTCTAGGTTTTCCACAACCGCACGAGAATGCATCAAGTAACACGACATGTGTCCTCGAAGGCCGCACCTCACCGTTGGAAGTTATGCCGCCTAGTGTTGTTACCTCGTATTTACCCAACTCCTCATCAAAGCATTGTACCTCATGTCTATGGGCACGTTCCTTTGCATTATTAAGGTGTGATGTTGGTTTAGGTGCCCATCTCTACCCTCGCGTCTGCATTGCCTTGGCTTGTGCGTGTCTATCATTAAACCAAGCCACAAGCCTATAAAAAGTGAATGTTACTATAGCATTGACTAGCATGCCGCGTATACCCTTGAGCACACTGTTAAATGACTCGGCCATGTTGCTAGTCTAAAACTCGAACCTCCAGCCACCTTCGTCGTATGCCCTTGTCCATTTCTGCGGTTCCCTCAGCAATCCAGCAATCCAGTTCTTACTTTCAGCATTTGTTGCATCTTTTAGTTCCTTCAACTTATCCTCGAAAAACGAAACCTCCAACTATCGACGTACCTCCTCAAAAAGGGGGAAGTTAGCCTTGCTATGATCCTTTCGAAGAAGATTTTCTGCTAGATGTCGAGTGCACCATCTGTGATGCATGGGTGCGTAGCCAGGAATCTGCTCTTGCACTGCATTAAGAATACCTTGGTGTCTGTCGGATATGACACCAACCTCGTGACCAGGGCCTACGACACGGATCCGAACAAGTCGCAAGAACCAAGACCAACTATCTCTATTCTCCCTCTCCACCAAAGCAAATGCCAAAGGAACCAATGCGTTGTCTGCATCGCATGATATGGCAACCAACAATGTGCCCTTATACTTCCCAAGCAGAAAAGTACCATCAATAGAGAGCATGGGACGACAATGCCTGAAGGCCTCTACGCACTGCGAGAAACACCAGAAAGCACGAAAAAATATCTCTCTGCCGTTCCTCCATTCATTAGGTTTGGGGATGTACTCGTAATGCATGCCTGGGTTTTTTGCTTTGATTGCATTGAACAATGCTGGTAACTTCTCATAACCCTCCTCCCAATCCCCGTATATCATCTTCCATGCTCGCTGCTTTGCCCTCCATGCTTTCCCATATTTGATCCTGTAACCAAACAGCTCCGAAGTCATGGTTATAATTGACTTCACCTTCAAGTTTGGCTGACCCTTCAATATCCCCAATATCCTTTTCGCAATTAGGGTAGATGTCAACTGACGATGCTTAGAGCTCAGCTCTGCCTGGGCACAAGTGTGTGGACCTACAATTTTGGTGATCTTAAACTTTCCGGTTTCCTTCTGCCTTCGGGCACATACCCTCCAATTACATTCCGACACCTCGCACACAACAGTGTAACGACGCGGTGCATACGAGTGTCTCACCTTGAACGGCCTCTTGCGGTTCACAGAATATTCCTGTAGCCATCGTATCAGTGTAGGCAGGTCCTTGAAAATTAAGCCTACCTTAATCTCAATGTTGTCGATGTTATCCAGAGCCTCTAGCAGTTCATCATCACGTCCTTCAGCATATGCACGGGTGGAATGACTTAGACTGCGAAATTCATGTACTGCAGGGTCACGCTCGGGACACAAACGTCTTATGAGTTCAATTTCTTGCTCAATCATTTCTTGAACTGGACGGTCATCATCAGAATCTAAGGCCCGTGCAGCCTCATATGGCTCCTCCTCATCCTCAATCTGAACATCAACACTATTGGATGCCCTGCATATGTTGTCCATATTATATGATACAGGCACATCAAGATAAGCACCATTATCTATTTGTGGAGATCCTACATCAGGTCGAAGCAAGAAATACTACATTAAAAAGTCTAATCAAACGAAATAACGATGGATATGAACAACGTGTCAAAGACACTTACTAGGATGATCCTGAACTGGATCCTGGGTCAAAGGGATCTCTTGGAGGGTACCACCAGATTAGAAGCCCCACAAACGCCAGGAAGAGGACGAGAAATCTCATACTCGTGCGGCCCCGATTGAGCATCGGGCACAACAACCACTTCTTCTGGAAGCTCTACCAAAGGAGCTTCAATACGAGATGCATTTGGCATTTGTGGAGACAACCCGACTGGAGCATCACAATGACAAACAGATAACTTTTGAACAACCACATCCAAACATGGTGGAACCATCGTCTTCACAATTCTTACATATCTCACCCAATCATCTTCTGAGGCAATGGAGATCAACCGTCGGACAACTGTTCCATATGTAATATGGGACAACAAACCCTGAATTGATATTCTAGGGTCGTTTATGTTGCAACTAATCTCCTCACAAGCTCGAGCGAAAATCTTGTCAAAAAATGGTCTTTCATCGAACATCATGGTCACAATCTTCATACCAGCAAAACTAACATTCCCATAAGCATCTATCTCCACGCTTCCTCCGTGGTATAGTGTCACTAGGGTGTCCATCTATTGCAAAAACATATTACTAACTCAATATCCATTTAATATGGTATCTGACTAACACTATATAGTAAAAAAAATGGGCAGCACCTCCCCTATATGATCAGGTTTCTAAAACCTGTAGATAAACCTTCAACGCGATTGTTGGGGGCCTTCGGCTCCCGAAGGTCCTCAAAAAACATAATTTGATAATATTTTCCAAGTGTAATATGTGAACAGGCACCTTCGGAGTCAGGTTGCAAATATACAAGAGCGTGGTTAAGACGAAGCTTGATTGGAATGAAAAACGATCATGATGAAGGATGAGGCGATCACGAAGCTATGTGCAGAAAGGCTTCGGCACAACAACAGAAAAGAAGAACCGACTTAAAGATGAAAAGCCAAGTTGGACCCCAAAGAATTACTGTAGTTATTAATAAATGTAAAGGGCATCTATGTAATTGAACACGGGCTGCGACCCGAGTCTATAAATAGGTGAACAGTACTCCCGTACTGTTCACGCTGACTTGGCATATGCTTTTTCACATCACCTTTGTACCTTTACTCTTCATCAATCTGAAGGTACATTTGTAATTCATTTTTGTAAATTTAATAACGGAAATACATCGATGATTATACTGGTATTATTACTTCCACATTTTATTTAGTTGCTCTGTTATAATCATTTGTCAACATAACGAAGGTCCTTTCTTCTGTAACCTTCGTCCGAGATTCGTTATACCCGAAGGGGTATAACGTTTCTAAGGGCGAAGGAGTTCGACATTTAACACTTTCATGTTGTCTTGTTCTTGATTCATAGCATTTGAGAACAAGCCCCCAACAGGATGGCTGAACATATAAAAGTACTACATAAACCCTAGGGTAAATAAATGATAAACAATATTAATTAACACTACCTACTACCTTACAAGTAAACCATAAACCCTAAACTATGCTACAAAATAAATGACTATTCACTAACGACTAAATAATAACTAATACCTAACTCATTACTAACAAATAAATACATATATCAAATAAATGGCACATGGCATGAGAACTAATTATAAATAACTAAAAACTAACTAAACAATTAATATCAAATAAATACATATAAATTATTTTAAAATTTGAAAAAAAAACAGTACCTAGAGCAGCCGATGGTACATGGCATGAGAACTAATTAAAAATAACTTATAACATTCATGTAAACAATAACTATACACTAACTAACTAATTAATATCAAATAAATACATATAAATTAATTCAAAATTAGAAAAAATACCTTTCAATGGGATAGGGGGTCGGGCGGGCGGCGCTGGACGCCGGGGCGGGGCGCGGCACGGCGTAGGGGGTCGGGCGGGCGGCTCGCGCGGCGAGCGGCGCGGCACAGGGGGTCGGGCGAGCGGCGCTGGGAGCAGCGGCGGCTCGGGCGGCCGGGCGGGCGGCTCATGTGGCGAGCAGCGCGGCAAAGTGGGCGGCGCGGCGCAGGGGATCGGGCGAGCGGCACGACGGATCGGTGAAGGAACGACGGGAGCGGGAGTGGAGGAACGACGGCGCGGCAGATCGGCAAAGGAAGGTAACGACGGGAGGGGGAGTGGAAGAAAGACGAAAAGTGGGCCAGAGCACTTAAGTCCTAGCTCGGCGCCAAGATCTATGGTGCCGAGCTAGGCGCCACGTCGGCGGCCGCGTCAGCAAGCTCGGCGCCACAGGTCTGGGCGCTGAGCTGTGTTAGCTCGGCGCCATGGACCGTGGCGCCGAGCTTTGGGTCTAAAGTTGCATTTAAGTATTCTAGGGGTGTAAACGTAAATATTTTAAAAAAATAGAGCTGAAAAACAAAAAATTCGGTCAACACATTGGAGCACGATTGTGGGATGCAGAGCACGCCTGGCCGACTGACGAAAGGGTCCCACCTGGTGGCGCTTGACTTCGGCTAGTTGGGCTGCGCGGAGAGGGTTTGGTGCGCGAGTTGGGCCGCGACAAAGGAAGCAACCAAGCGCGGGCGTTTATTCTTTTTCTTTTTATTTTCTATTTTCCTTTTCTTTTACTCATTTTCTATTTTATAATGTTATTTATAATTTGAATTCAAATTTAAGTTATGACTCATTTATTTAAATAAAATGCATAAAAACGGGTTCCCAAAATTTTAGCATGAATGTACCTTTAATTTATTCAACTTGATCTCTGTATGTACATATGCAAAATAGAAAAGAGAGTAATTAGTCACATGGGTTCCTAAAATTTCCAAGGCTCTGATCATAAATAAAGGTTTTATTCTATACTGATTTTGGGCTTTACAAAAAGACAGATATCAACAAATGATGCCCATAAAATGAAATTGAAAGAAAAAAACTCAGGAACCGGCCTAGTGGTCACTTCTATTTGTATATTCGAAGACGTCAAGTTATTGGACATTATATATAAAAGCCAATAAATATACTCTCTCCGTTCTTTTTTATTTGTCACGTTTTAGTTCAAAAATGAACTAGCCGATAACAAATATTCAAAAACGGAGTTAGTAGTTTTTTTATCGTCTCTCTTATAGATGATATCTGTGATCATTTGGGGCTTATTTGGGAGAGCCAGTGAAACTAGAAGAAATGGCTTCACCATTTTCTAGTTTATTTAGAAAAATAAAGAGAAACGACTCGTTCTACAGTAGCTGTTGTGTTAGGACAGCTCTAACAACGATAAAAGAGAGAGAATAACAAATTGTTTTATTCATAAAAAGCTAAGACTAACTGCAACGCTGCCCTCTTCCCCTCCCCTCCGCTAGCACTGTTCACAGTTTAGGGGATACAGTTCCCCCCTACAACCCGCAGCGACGCGCGCTAT
Organism: Zea luxurians; assembly: GCA_029449295.1. Lineage (NCBI taxonomy): Eukaryota > Viridiplantae > Streptophyta > Magnoliopsida > Poales > Poaceae > Zea > Zea luxurians. The sequence continues at coordinate 44,794,950 of JAOPSE010000026.1, forward strand.
CCGCTCCCCTCCGCCGCGACCCTCCTCTCTCTCACGCCAGATGCAGGGGGACACTGTGCACTCCCCCTCGCCTGCTTCTCGCGGAAGAAGACGCCCGCGCCACACACCGAACACTTCTCGCTCCACGTCTCTCCCTCTCGACGCGTCTGTGCAAGGGCGATTTCCGGCGACGCGGCGGTGGATCTGCCGCCGGAAGGTCGCGTCCGCGCCGGTCCCCGTCGGCTGTGAAGAAGACGAAGTGGAGGTCGTCAGCAGGCAGTTCTGTTCGCGAGTGAAGACGAAGAGGACTCAAATCCGCATCCGCCGAGGTTCGTCGGGACCGCTTCCTTCCTTTCCGTCTCCGACCATCGACGGGTACCTCGGATCCGGACGTCCAGTGTTCGATTCGTCTTGTTGCGGCCGTAATCTTCGGTTCTTGAGGTACGCCGTTCATCTTGTATACTTTCCCTACTTGATGCGCCTCACTTTGATGAATGAAATTGAACACCTTTCGTTTAGTAGTGAACCGAAGTCATTACATGCGACCCGAATCGACTATTCCCCGCAGCAAACATGTACATAGATCTGAAAAGGTGTTAGGGTTTTTTTATTCGAGTTAACCACCGGCGGAATAACCTTGTTATTTACCAAACGATGGGAACTCCAAACCTTGTCGTATTGCTCTGCCGATTCGCATTAACTTGAAAGCCTAGATTATGGGCTAAACTATGAAGGTGCGTTAAACTGTCATGTGTCGTGCCACAATTTTTTGGTCCCTACTACCAAGTAAAATTGACGATTTGGTAATGTTTGTTCTGGAGACAACTGATCTCCTTTTGTTGACATACATGTGCATGATTCATCCTAGGTTAGCCTAAAGCGTCTTACCTTACCCGCGCCTAAGTAATGCTAATTGTATACTTGACAAGTTCAATGTGTGATCTACATTTGAGATGGTCCTGACATCATTATTTAGTGTGAGTCAAGTTCAGTAAAAGCAGCAGGTGTAATGTAATGTCCAATTTGTATTGGTCTCCTTTAAGAGGGTTGTCACCCTTTGGTACCAATGCATGGTACAACAAATGTTTGGACCTTGATATAGTTGATCTGTAAATGCTGACAACAACTAGATGTCTTGGTTGTGTTCACCAATATTTGGCTGTCCACATTGAAAGGGAATTAGGCTTACACCTATTTCCTAAACTAATTTTGGTGGTTGAATTGCCCAACACAAATATTTAGACTAACTAGTTTGCCCAAGTCTATAAGTTCTACAGGTACAAAAGGTTCACCATAAGCCAATAAAAAGACCAGGGAAAAGGGTTCAAACAAGGAGCAAAGGGACAGCCGAAGGCATCCTGGTCGGGCGCACCGGACTGTCCGGTGCACCACCGGACAGTGTCCGGTGCACCAGGGGAGATCGACTGGAAACTCTTCACCTTCGGGAATTCTAAGAGCCGGCGCGCTATAATTCACCGGACATGTCCGGTGTACACCGGACAGTGTTCGGTGCTCCAAGAGGACGCGGCTCTGAACTCGGCAGCCTCGGGAATTCGCATCGGATGCTCCGCTATAATTCAACGGACATGTCCGGTGTACACCGGACTGTCCGGTGTAACTGCGGGGCAACGGCTACTTCAGGCGCCAACGGCTACCTGCGAGCGCATTAAATGCGCGCCAGCGCGCGCAGAGGTCAGGCACGCCCATGCTGGCGCACCGGACACCCTACAGTGCATGTCCGATGCGCCACCGGACATCAAGGAGGGCCCAGCATCAGAGCTCCAACGGTCGGAACCCTAACGGCCGGGTGACGTGGCTGTCGCACCGGACTGTCCGGTGCACCATTCGACAGACAACTTCCACCAAACGGCTAGTTTGGTGGTTGGGGCTATAAATACCCCCAACCACCCCACATTCAAGTCATCCAAGTTTTCCACTTCTCAACCACTTACAAGAGCTAGGCATTCAATTCTAGACACACTCAAGTGATCAAATCCTCTCCAATTCCACACAAGGCTTTAGTGATTAGCGAGAGAGACTTGTCGTGTTCTCTTGAGCTCTTGCGCTTGGATTGCTTCTTTTCTTTCTCACTTGTTCTTGTGATCAAAACTCCATTGTAACCAAGGCAAGAGACACCAATTGTGTGGTGGTCCTTGCGGGGGAAGTTTTGTTCCCGGTTTGATTTGAGAAGAGAAGCTCACTCGGTCCGAGGGACCGTTTTGAGAGAGGGTAAGGGTTGAAAGAGACCCGGCCTTTGTGGCCTCCTCAACGGGGAGTAGGTTTGCGAGAACCGAACCTCGGTAAAACAAATCATCGTGTCTCATTCCGCATTTGCTCATGATTTGTTTTGCGCCCTCTCTCTCGGACTCTTTATTATTTCTAACGCTAACCCGGCTTGTAGTTGTGATTAATTTTGTAAATTTCAGTTTTGCCCTATTCACCCCCCCCCCTCTAGGCGACTTTCAATTGGTATCAAAGCCCGGTGCTTCATTAGAGCCTAACCGCTCGAAGTGATGTCGGGGGATCACACCAAGAGGGAGATGGAGACCGGCGACAAGCCCACTACGAGTCACGGGAGCACTTCATCGGAAGAGTCCCACACCAAGAGGAAGGAGAAGAAGAAGAGCTCCTCCAACAAAGGGAAGGGGAAGGAGAAGAAATCCTCTTCCTACAAGTCGCATCGGAGAGGCGACAAGCACAAGAGGATGAGGAAAGTGGTCTACTACGAGACCGACACTTCATCCGACGCGCCGTCCGTGACTTCTAAGCGCCAAGAGCGCAAAAAGTATAGTAAGATCCCCCTACGCTACCCCCATATTTCAAAGCGTACTCCTTTACTCTCCGTTCCATTAGGCAAACCACCATTTTTGACGGTGAAGATTATAATATGTGGAGTGACAAAATGAGGCACCATCTAACCTCACTCCACACAAGCATATGGAATGTTGTTGAGTTTGGTGTACAGGTACCATCCGTAGGGGATGAAGACTACGACTCGGACGAGGTGGCCCAAATCCACCACTTTAACTCCCAAGCAACCACCATACTCCTCGCCTCTCTAAGTCGAGAGGAGTATAACAAGGTGCAAGGGTTAAAAAGTGCGAAGGAAATTTGGGACGTACTCAAGACCGCGCACGAAGGAGACGAGGTGACAAAGATCACCAAGCGGGAAACGATCGAGGGGGAGCTCGGTCGCTTCATGCTTCACCAAGGGGAGGATCCACAAGCTATGTACAACCGCTTAAAGACCTTGGTGAACCAAGTGCGCAACCTCGGGAGCGAAAAATGGGATGACCATGAGATGGTCAAGGTTATTCTTAGATCCCTCGTATTTCTTAACCCTACACAAGTTCAATTAATTCGAGGTGATCCTAGATATAAGCTAATGTCTCCCGAGGAGGTTATAGGAAAATTTGTGAGCTTTGAGCTAATGATTAAAGGCTCAAAGAAAATCATCGAGCAAGGCACTTCCTCCACACCCGAGGCACAACCGGCCGCATTCAAGGCGACAGAGGAGAAGAAGGAGGAGTCTGCACCAAGTCGAACACCCATCGACGCCTCCAAGCTCGACAGCGAGGAGATGGCGCTCATCATCAAGAGCTTCCGTCAAATCCTCAAGCAAAGGAGGGGGAAAGATTACAAGCCCCGCTCCAAGAAAGTGTGTTACAAATGTGGTAAGCCCGGTCATTTCATTGCTAAATGTCCATTATCTAGTGATAGTGACAGGGGCGACGACAAGAAGGGAAGGAGAAAGGAGAAGAAGAGGCACTACAAGAAGAGGAGCGGCGATGCCCATGTTTGCCGGGAGTGGGACTCGGACGAGAGCTCCACCGACTCCTCTTCCGACGAGGACGCCGCCAACATCGCCGTCACCAAGGGTCTTCTCTTCCCCAGCGTCGGCCACAAATGCCTCATGGCAAAGGATGGCAAAAGGAAGAGGGTTAAATCCAAATCCTCCACTAGATATGAGTCCTCTAGTGATGATAATGCTAGTGATGAGGAAGATAATTTGCGTACTCTTTTTGTTGACCTAAACATGCAACAAAAGGAAAAACTAAATGAGCTAATTAGTGCTATTCATGAGAAGGATGATCTCTTGGACTCTCAAGAGGACTTCCTCATTAATGAAAACAAAAAGCATGTTAAGGTTAAAAATGCTTATGCTCTACAAGTTGAAAAATGTGAAAAATTGTCTAGTGAGCTAAGCACTTGCCATGAGACTATTGACAACCTTAGAAATGAAAATGCTAGATTAATTGCTAAGGTTGATTCTCATGTTTGTGATGTTTCAATTTCCAATCTTAGAAATGATAATGACGATTTGCTTGCTAAGATTAAGGAATTGAATGATTCTCTTGCTAGTCTTAGGATTGAAAATGAAAAATTAATTGCTAAGGCTAAAGATTTTGATGTTTGCAATGCTACTATTTCTAACCTTAGAAGTGAAAATGATATATTACATGCTAAGGTTGTAGAATTAAAATCTTGCAAACCCTCTACATCTACTGTTGAGCATGTTTCTATTTGCACTAGATGTAGAGATGTTGATATTGATGCTATTCATGATCACATGGTCTTAATTAAACAACAAAATGATCATATAGCAAAATTAGATGCTAAAATTGCCAAGCATAACTTAGAGAATGAAAAATTTAAATTTGCTAGAAGTATGCTCTATAGTGGGAGACGCCCTGGCATCAAGGATGGCATTGGCTTCCAAAGGGGAGACAATGTCAAACTTAGTGCCCCTCCTAAAAATTTGTCTAACTTTGTTAAGGGCAAGACTCCCATGCCTCAGGATAACGAGGGTTACATTTTGTACCCTGTCGGTTATCCCGAGAATAAAATTAGGAGAATTCATTCTAGGAAGTCTCACTCTGGCCCTAACCATGCTTTTATGTATAAGGGTGAGACATCTAGTTCTAGGCAACCAACCCGTGCTAAGTAGCCTAGAAAGAAAACTCCTAGTGCATCAAATGATCATAGCATTTCATTTAAAACTTTTGATGCATCTTATGTTTTGACTAACAAATCCGGCAAGGTAGTTGCCAAGTTTGTTGGGGGCAAACACAAGGGCTCCAAGACTTATGTTTGGGTACCCAAAGTTCTTGTGTCTAATGCCAAAGGACCCAAAACCGTTTGGGTACCTAAAGTCAAGAACTAAAATTGTTTTGTAGGTTTATGCATCCAGGGGCTCAAGTTGGATCATCGACAGCGGGTGCACAAACCACATGACGGGGGAGAAAAAGATGTTCTCCTCCTACGAGAAAAACCAAGATCCCCAACGAGCTATCACATTCGGGGATGGAAACCAAGGTTTGGTCAAAGGTTTGGGTAAAATAGCTATATCTCCTGACCATTCCATTTTCAATGTTTTTCTTGTAGATTCTTTAGATTACAATTTGCTTTCCGTTTCGCAATTATGTCAAATGGGCTACAACTGTCTATTTACTGATGTAGGTGTCACTGTCTTTAGAAGAAGTGATGATTCAATAGCATTTAAGGGAGTGTTAGAGGGTCAGCTATACTTGGTAGATTTTGATAGAGCTGAACTCGACACCTGCTTAATTGCTAAGACTAACATGGGTTGGCTCTGGCACCGCCGACTAGCCCATGTTGGAATGAAGAATCTTCATAAGCTTCTAAAGGGAGAACACATTTTGGGACTAACAAATGTTCATTTTGAGAAAGACAGGATTTGTAGCGCATGCCAAGCCGGGAAGCAAGTTGGCACTCATCATCCACACAAGAACATCATGACAAGTGACAGGCCACTGGAGCTCCTACACATGGATTTATTCGGCCCGATCGCTTACTTAAGCATCGGCGGGAGTAAGTACTGTCTAGTTATTGTGGATGATTATTCTCGCTTCACTTGGGTGTTCTTTTTGCAGGAAAAATCCCATACCCAAGAGACCTTAAAGGGATTCTTGAGACGGGCTCAAAATGAGTTCGGCTTAAGGATCAAGAAAATTAGAAGCGACAACAGGACGGAGTTCAAGAACTCACAAATAGAAGGCTTCCTTGAGGAGGAGGGCATCAAGCATGAGTTCTCTTCTCCCTACTGAAAGGGAATTAGGCTTACACCTAGTCCCTAATTAATTTTGGTGGTTGAATTGCCCAACACAAATAATTGGACTAACTAGTTTGCTCTAGTGTATAAGTTATACAGGTGCAAAAGGTTCACACTTAGCCAATAAAAAGATCAAGTATTGGGTTTAACAAAAGAGCAAAGGGACAACTGAAGGCACCTCTGGTCTGGCGCACCGGACTGTCCGGTGTGCCACCGGACATGTCCGGTGCACCAGAGGACTCCAGCGCAAACTCGTCGTCTTCGGGAAAATCCAGAGGCAACTCCACTATAATTCACTGGACTGTCCGGTGTACACTGGACAGTGTCCGGTGCTCCAAGGAAGAGCGGCCTCAGGAACTCGCCAGCTTCGGGAAAATGCAACGGCTGCTCCGCTATAATTCACCGGACATGTCCGGTGTACACCGGACTGTCCGGTGTAACTGCGGGGCAACGGCTACGACGGCGCCAACGGCTACCTGCAGCGCATTTATTGCGTGCCAGCGCACGCAGAAGTCAGGAACGCCCATACTGGCGCACCGGACACTCTACAGTACATGTCCGGTGCGCCACCGGACATCCAGGCGGGCCCAGAAGACAGAGCTCCAACGGTCGAATCCCAACGGCTTTGGTGACGTGGCTGGCGCACCGGACATGTCCGGTGCACCATCGAACAGTCAGCCCCACCAAACGGCTAGTTTGGTGGTTGGGGCTATAAATACCCCCAACCACCCCACATTCAAGTCATCCAAGTTTTCCCACTTCAACTACTTACAAGAGCTCTAGCATTCAATTCTAGACACACCAAAGTGATCAAATCCTCTCCAAACTCCACACAACGCCCTAGTGATTAGTGAGAGAGATTTGCTTGTGTTCTTTCGAGCTCTTGCGCTTGGATTGCTTTCTTCCTTCTTTGATTCTTCATTGCGATCAAACTCACTTGTAATTGAGGCAAGAGACACCAATCTTGTGGTGGTCCTTGTGGGAACTTTGTGTTCCAAGTGATTGAGAAGAAAAGCTCACTCGGTTCGAGGGACCGTTTGAGAGAGGGTAAGGGTTGAAAGAGACCTGGCCTTTGTGGCCTCCTCAACGGGGAGTAGGTTTGCAAGAACCGAACCTCGGTAAAACAAATCCGCATGTCACACTCCTCATTTGCTTGCGATTTGTTTTTGCGCCCTCTCTCTCGGTCTTGTATTTATTTCTAACGCTAACCCATCTCGTAGTTGTGTTTATATTTGTAAATTTCAGTTTCGCCCTATTCACCCCCCCCCCCTCTAGGCGACTTTCAATTGGTATCAGAGCCCGGTGCTTCATTAGAGCCTAACCGCTCGAAGTGATGTCGGGAGATCACAACAAGAGGGAGATGGAGACCGGCGACAAGCCCACTACGAGCCACGGGAGCACTTCATCGGAAGAGTCCCGCACCAAGAGGAAGGAGAAGAAGAAGGACTCCTCCAAATGGAAGGAGAAAAGATCTTCTTCTTCACACCACAAAGAGAAGAAGGAAAAATCCTCTTCCCACAAGCCGCATCGGAGTGGGGACAAGAAAAAGAGGATGAGGAAGGTGGTCTACTACGAGACCGATTCTTCATCGACATCCACCTCCGGCTCCGATGCGCCGTCCGTAACTTCTAAGCGCCAAGAGCGCAAGAAGTTTAGTAAGATCCCCCTACACTATCCTCGTACATCTAGACATACTCCATTACTTTCCGTTCCATTAGGCAAACCGCCAACCTTTGATGGCGAAGATTATGCTAGGTGGAGTGATTTAATGAAATTTCATCTAACCTCACTCCACAAAAGAATATGGAATGTTGTTGAGTTTGGATCACAGGTACCGTCCGTAGGGGATGAAGATTATGATGTGGATGAAGTGGCCCAAATCGAGCACTTCAATTCCCAAGCCACAACCATTCTCCTCGCCTCTCTAAGTAGAGAGGAATATAACAAGGTGCAAGGATTGAAGAATGCGAAGGAGATTTGGGACTTACTCAAGACCGCGCACGAAGGTGATGAACTCACCAAGATCACCAAGCGGGAAACGATCGAGGGGGAGCTCGGTCGCTTCCGTCTTCGCCAAGGAGAGGAGCCACAAGATATGTACAACCGGCTCAAAACCTTGGTGAACCAAGTGCGCAACCTCGGGAGCAAGAAATGGGATGACCACGAGGTGGTTAAGGTTATTTTAAGATCACTTATTTTCCTTAACCCTACTTAAGTACAATTAATTCGTGGCAACCCAAGATATACACTAATGACTTCCGAAGAAGTAATCGGGAATTTTGTGAGCTTTGAATGTATGATTAAAGGCTCAAAGAAGATCAACGAGCTTGACGAACCCTCCACGTCCGAAGCACAACCGGTGGCATTTAAGGCAACGGAGGAGAAAAAGGAGGAGTCTACACCAAGTAGACAACCATTTGACGCCTCCAAGCTCGACAATGAGGAGATGGCTTTAATCATCAAAAGCTTTCGTCAAATCCTCAAGCAACGGAAGGGGAAGGATTACAAATCCCGTTCCAAGAAGGTTTGCTACAAGTGTGGTAAGCCCGGTCACTTTATTTCTAAATGTCCATTATCAAGTGACAGTGACAGGGATAACGACAAGAAGGGCAAGAGGAGAGAAAAGAAGAGGTACCACAAGAGGAAGGGCGGCGATGCCCACGTGTGCCGCGAGTGGGACTCCGACGAGAGCTCCACCGACTCCTCCTCCGACGACGAGGACGCCGCCAACATCGCCGTCACCAAGGGACTCCTCTTCCCCAACGTCGGCCACAAGTGCCTCATGGCAAAGGACGGCAAAAAGAAGAAGGTTAAATCTAAATCCTCCACTAAATATGAGTCTTCTAGTGATGAAAATGCTAGTGATGAGGAGGATAACTTGCGTACCCTTTTTGCCAACCTTAACATGGAACAAAAGGAAAAATTAAATAAATTAATTAGTGCTATTCATGAAAAGGATGACCTTTTGGATTCCCAAGAGGACTTCCTAATTAAGGAAAACAAGAAACATGTTAAGGTTAAAAATGCTTATGCTCTAGAAATAGAAAAATGTCAAAAATTGTCTAGTGAGCTAAGCACTTGCCATGACACTATTACCAACCTTAGAAATGAAAATGCTAAATTAATTGCTAAGGTTGATTCTCATGTTTGTAATATTTCAACTTCCAATCCTAGAGATGATAATGTTGATTTACTTGCTAGGATTGATGAGTTGAATATTTCTCTTGCTAGCCTTAGAGATGAGAATGAGAAATTGTTTGCTAAGGCTAAAGAATTAGATGTTTGCAATGTTACAATTTCCAATCTTAGAGATAACAATGATATTTTGCGTGCTAAGATTGTTGAACTTAATTCTTGCAAACCCTCTACATCTACTATTGAGCATATTTCTATTTGCACTAGATGTAAAGATGTTGATATTAATGCTATTCATGATCATGTGGCTTTAATTAAACAACAAAATGATCATATAGCATTATTAGATGCTAAAATTGTCGAGCATAACTAAGAAAATGAAAAGTTTAAATTTGCTAGAAGTATGCTCTATAATGGGAGACGCCCTGGCATCAAGGATGGCATTGGCTACCAAAGGGGGGACAATGTCAAACTTAGTGCCCCTCCTAAAAGATTGTCTAATTTTATTAAGGGCAAGGCTCCCATGCCTCAGGATAACAAGGGTTACATTTTGTACCCTGCCAGTTATCCTGAGAGCAAAATTAGGAGAATTCATTCTAGGAAGTCTCACTCTGGCCCTAATCATGCTTTTATGTATAAGGGTGAGACATCTAGCTCTAGGCAACCAACCCGTGCCAAGTTGCCTAGAAAGAAAACTCCTAATGCATCAAATGATCATGATATTTCATTTAAAACTTTTGATGCATCTTATGTTTTGACTAACAAATCCGGCAAGGTAGTTGCCAAGTTTGTTGGGGGCAAACACAAGGGCTCCAAGACTTGTGTTTGGGTACCCAAAGTTCTTGTTTCTAATGCCAAAGGACCCAAAACCGTTTGGGTACCTAAAGTCAAGAACTAAACTTGTTTTGTAGGTTTATGCATCCGGGGGCTCAAGTTGGATCATCGACAGCGGGTGCACAAACCACATGACAGGGGAGAAGAAAATGTTCTCCTTCTACGAGAAAAATCAAGATCCCCAACGAGCTATCACATTCGGGGATGGAAACCAAGGTTTGGTCAAAGGTTTGGGTAAAATAGCTATATCTCCTGACCATTCCATTTCCAATGTTTTTCTTGTAGATTCCTTAGATTACAATTTGCTTTCCGTATCTCAATTATGTCAAATGGGCTACAACTGTCTATTCACTGATGTAGGTGTCACTGTCTTTAGAAGAAGTGATGATTCAATAGCTTTTAAGGGAGTGTTGGAGGGTCAGCTATACTTGGTGGATTTTGATAGAGCTGAACTCGACACTTGCTTAATAGCTAAGACTAACTTGGGTTGGCTCTGGCACCGCCGACTAGCCCATGTTGGAATGAAGAATCTTCATAAGCTTCTAAAGGGAGAGCACATTTTAGGATTAACAAATGTTCACTTTGAGAAAGACAGGATTTGTAGCGCATGCCAAGCCGGGAAGCAAGTTGGTACTCATCATCCACACAAGAACATCATGACAAGTGACAGGCCACTGGAGCTCCTACACATGGATTTATTCGGCCCGATCGCTTACATAAGCATCGGCGGGAGTAAGTACTGTCTAGTTATTGTGGATGATTATTCTCGCTTCACTTGGGTGTTCTTTTTGCAGGAAAAATCCCATACCCAAGAGACCTTAAAGGGATTCTTGAGACGGGCTCAAAATGAGTTCGACTTAAGGATCAAGAAAATTAGAAGCGACAATGGGACGGAGTTCAAGAACTCGCAAATAGAAGGCTTCCTTGAGGAGGAGGGCATCAAGCATGAGTTCTCTTCTCCCTACACTCCACAACAAAATGGTGTAGTGGAGAGGAAGAATCGAACTCTACTGGACATGGCAAGAACCATGCTTGATGAGTACAAGACACCGGATCGGTTTTGGGCCGAGGCGGTCAACACCGCTTGCTACGCCATCAACCGGTTATATCTACACCGAATCCTCAAGAAGACATCCTATGAACTCCTAACCGGTAAAAAGCCCAATATTTCATATTTTAGAGTTTTTGGTAGCAAATGCTTTATTCTTGTTAAGAGAGGTAGAAAATCTAAATTTGCTCCTAAAACTGTAGAAGGCTTTTTACTAGGATATGACTCAAACACAAGGGCATATAGAGTCTTTATCAAGTCCTCAGGACTTGTTGAAGTTTCTTGTGACGTTGTGTTTGATGAAACTAACGGCTCTCAAGTAGAGCAAGTTGATCTTGATGAGATAGGTGAAGAACAGGCTCCGTGCATCGCGCTAAGGAACATGTCCATTGGGGATGTGTGTCCTAAGGAATCCGAAGAGCCTCCACATGCACAAGATCAACCATCCTCCTCCACGCAAGCATCTCCACCAACTCAAAATGAGGATGAGGTTCAAGTTGATGAAGGGGAAGATCAAAGTGATGAGCCACCTCAAGATGACGGCAATGATCAAGGGGGAGATGCAAATGATCAAGACAAGGAGGATGATGAACCAAGGCCGCCACACCCAAGAGTCCACCAAGCAATCCAACGAGATCACCCCGTCGACACCATCCTCGGCGACATTCATAAGGGGGTAACCACTCGATCTCGTGTTGCACATTTTTGTGAGCGTTACTCTTTTGTTTCCTCTATTAAGCCACATAGGGTAGAGGAAGCACTCCAAGATTCGGATTGGGTGATGGCGATGCAAGAGGAGCTCAACAACTTCACTAGGAACGACGTATGGCATTTAGTTCCACGTCCTAACCAAAATGTTGTAGGAACCAAATGGGTCTTTCGCAACAAGCAAGACGAGCATGGTGTGGTGACAAGGAACAAAGCTTGACTCGTGGCCAAGGGGTATTCACAAGTCGAAGGTTTGGATTTCGGTGAAACCTATGCACCCGTAGCTAGGCTTGAGTCAATTCGCATATTATTAGCCTATGCTACTTACCATGGCTTCAAGCTTTATCAAATGGACGTGAAGAGTGCCTTCCTCAATGGACCAATCAAGGAGGAGGTCTATGTTGAGCAACCTCCCGGCTTTGAAGATAGTGAGTACCCTAACCATGTCTATAGGCTCTCTAAGGCGCTCTATGGGCTCAAGCAAGCCCCAAGAGCATGGTATGAATGCCTTAGAGATTTCCTTATTGCTAATGGCTTCAAAGTCGGCAAGGCGGATCCTACTTTATTCACTAAAACTCTTGACAATGATTTGTTTGTATGCCAAATTTATGTTGATGATATCATATTTGGGTCTACTAATGAATCTACATGTGAAGAATTTAGTAGGATCATGACACAAAAATTCGAGATGTCGATGATGGGGGAGTTGAAGTATTTTCTAGGATTCCAAGTCAAGCAACTCTAAGAAGGCACCTTCATTAGCCAAACGAAGTATACTCAAGATATTCTAACCAAGTTTGGAATAAAGGATGCTAAGCCCATCAAGACACCCATGGGAACCAATGGGCATCTCGACCTCGACACGGGAGGTAAGTCCGTGGATCAAAAGGTATACCGGTCGATGATTGGTTCATTACTCTATTTATGTGCATCTCGACCGGATATTATGCTTTCCGTTTGCATGTGTGAAAGATTCCAAGCCGACCCTAAGGAATCTCACCTTACGGCCATAAAACGAATCTTGAGATATTTGGCTTATACTCCTAAGTTTGGGCTTTGGTACCCTCGGGGATCTACATTTGATTTGATTGGTTATTCGGATGCTGATTGGGCGGGGTGTAAAATTAATAGAAAGAGCACATCGGGGACTTGCCAGTTCTTGGGAAGATCCTTGGTGTCTTGGGCTTTAAAGAAGCAAAATTCGGTCGCTCTTTCTACCGCCGAAGCCGAGTATATTGCCGCAGGCCATTGTTGCGCGCAATTGCTTTGGATGAGGCAAACCCTGCGGGACTATGGTTACAAATTAACCAAAGTTCCTCTTCTATGTGATAATGAGAGTGCAATCCGCATGGCGGATAATCCCGTTGAGCATAGCCGCACTAAACACATAGTCATTCGGTATCATTTTCTTAGGGATCACCAACAAAAGGGGGATATCGAGATTGCATACATTAATACTAAAGATCAATTAGCCGATATCTTTACCAAGCCACTAGATGAACAAACTTTTACCAAACTTAGGCATGAGCTCAATATTCTTGATTCTAGGAATTTCTTTTGCTAATTTGCACACATAGCTCATAAAGTATACCTTTGATCATGTCTCTTTTATATATGCTATGACTAATATGTTTTCAAGTGTATTTCAAACCAAGTCATAGGTATATTGAAAGGGAATTGGAGTCTTCGGCGAAGACAAAGGCTTCCACTCCACTCTACTACTCATCCTTCGCCGTCGCCCCGCATCACTCTCCGTCTTTGGTATAATCTTCACTCATATGTTTTATTTGCCAAAGGGAAGATCGTAGTTAGACAAAGGGCTTATATCTCACTCAAAGTATCCGTTTTTGGTGATTCATGCCAAAGGGGGAGAAAGTATTGGCCCAAAGCAAAAGGACCGCACCACCACCCTAATTTTAAAATTAATGATTTTCAATTGGTAAATTTTAAATTGGTAAATTTCAAATTGGTATCTCTTTGTGTTCTAAAGGGGGAGAAAGTAGTATTTTCAAAATTGATATCTTAAAACCCTCTTGAACACTAAGAGGAGAATTTATTAAGGGGGAGTTTTGTTTAGTCAAAGGAAAAGCATTTGAAACAAGGGGAGAAAATTTCAAACTTGAAAATGCTTCGCAAAAATCTTATTCATTTACCTTTGACTATGTTGCAAAAGGACTTTGAAAAGGATTTACAAAAAGAATTTGCAAAAACAAAACATGTGGTGCAAGCGTGGTCCAAAATGTTAAAAATAAAGAAACAATCCATGCATATCTAGTAAAGTAATATTTATTGGCTCAGTTCTAAGTAACCTTTGCACTTACACTTTGCAAACTAGTTCAATTATGCACTTCTATACTTGCTTTGGTTTGTGTTGGCATCAATCACCAAAAAGGGGGAGATTGAAAGGGAATTAGGCTTACACCTATTTCCTAAACTAATTTTGGTGGTTGAATTGCCCAACACAAATATTTGGACTAACTAGTTTGCCCAAGTCTATAAGTTCTACAGGTACAAAAGGTTCACCATAAGCCAATAAAAAGACCAGGGAAAAGGGTTCAAACAAGGAGCAAAGGGACAACCGAAGGCATCCTGGTCGGGCGCACCGGACTGTCCGGTGCACCACCGGACAGTGTCCGGTGCACCAGGGGAGATCGACTGGAAACTCTTCACCTTTGGGAATTCTGAGAGCCGGCGCGCTATAATTCACCGGACATGTCCGGTGTACACCGGACAGTGTCCGGTGCTCCAAGAGGACGTGGCTCTGAACTCGGCAGCCTCGGGAATTCGCATCGGATGCTCCGCTATAATTCACCGGACATGTCCGGTGTACACCGGACTGTCCGGTGTAACTGCGGGGCAACGGCTACTTCAGGCGCCAACGGCTACCTGCGAGCGCATTAAATGCGCGCCAGCGCGCGCAGAGGTCAGGCACGCCCATGCTGGCGCACCGGACACCCTACAGTTCATGTCCGGTGCGCCACCGGACATCAAGGAGGGCCCAGCGTCAGAGCTCCAACGGTCGGAACCCTAACGGCCAGGTGACGTGGCTGTCGCACCGGACATGTCCGGTGTGCACCAGACTGTCCGGTGCACCATTCGACAGACAGCTTCCACCAAACGGCTAGTTTGGTGGTTGGGGCTATAAATACCCCCAACCACCCCACATTCAAGTCATCCAAGTTTTCCACTTCTCAACCACTTACAAGAGCTAGGCATTCAATTCTAGACACACTCAAGTGATCAAATCCTCTCCAATTCCACACAAGGCTTTAGTGATTAGCGAGAGAGATTTACCGTGTTCTCTTGAGCTCTTGCGCTTGGATTGCTTCTTTTCTTTCTCACTTGTTCTTGTGATCAAAACTCCATTGTAACCAAGGCAAGAGACACCAATTGTGTGGTGGTCCTTGCGGGGGAAGTTTTGTTCCCGGTTTGATTTGAGAAGAGAAGCTCACTCGGTCCGAGGGACCGTTTTGAGAGAGGGTAAGGGTTGAAAGAGACCCGGCCTTTGTGGCCTCCTCAACGGGGAGTAGGTTTGCGAGAACCGAACCTCGGTAAAACAAATCATCGTGTCTCATTCCGCATTTGCTCACGATTTGTTTTGCGCCCTCTCTCTCGGACTCTTTATTATTTCTAACGCTAACCCGGCTTGTAGTTGTGATTAATTTTGTAAATTTCAGTTTCGCCCTATTCACCCCCCCTCTAGGCGACTTTCACACATAGATGTTCAGTCTGTCAGTTTTTTCTTTGGTTACGTGGACAACATTGTTTGTTGATTTACAGATGGGCTTTGAATTATGATCATGAATGTGCCTCATCTTCTATGCAAATCATGAGTTGTTCATATATGTTGAACTATAGGTTTTTATCATGGGCATTAATTTTTTGTAGATCAATGTGCGTCTTCTTCTGTAAAAATCATGACTTGTTCAATAATTTTTCACGTGATTGACTGCATCATCATGTGTTTGAAGTTTTTTCCAACACTCACCTGTTTGCACATTATTTGACAATGAAGTTAATGGTTCAATTCATGTATCCTATTTAAACTACCGACATATTACTTTTACTTACAATTAGGTTACTCCTTTGACATGATGTAACCCCAATACCTCTCAGCTTAACCATGCCTACTTCATGGTCATTGTACATTTCCTAACTTGTAATGTAGAGTTCAATATATCTTTGGTCAGTCATATTGTTCATGAGTACATCATGAGCTATACAAGTTTTAAAAGTTCAGAAACATACATTGGCCTGTTCAAAATCATCATCACTATGTCAGATAAATCTCTATGTCCATGTACTACACTTTATTTCAAGTTCATTGTCATACATTCGTATAAATATTCTGAACATTATCAGTCAAGCTTTCACTAAGTTCTTTATGTTCCTGCCATCAATATGAGTCATGCTTTTGTAATCATTACATGTCCCTGCCTATATTTTTGTTCATGTTTTTCGGAACTTTTTCATTCGAATAGGCTATATGGTTTGTTAGGGTATGCACGTGTCACTTCATATATTACTTCTTTGCAGCACACTTGATAATGGCATCCTCGACAGAAGAAAAAATGAAGGCTTTGCTTAAAGTCCTTGTAGACTGTGCCGAGGATGCCACAAAATCCCTGGGTGGTTTAGTAGATCATGCTTTAGACCACATGCATGATGAAGAGATCGTAGCTAGAACCTTGTTTGCCATGAAAGAAAAACTTGAATTGCTACAGCAAGATGCCTTAGAGGCAAAAGTGCAAGCTTTTCCAGAAATTGCTAAGTACGACGGGGATGACATAAGTGTTGAACCTACATCTCCGTCGACCCCTCCAACAGTTACTGATCCATCTGTTGATGAAGAGGAGTTCTACTGCCCCGATGTCAGTGATGAGTGGTACTTCAGCGATTCTGATAGGTCAACGCGTAATAGCTACTGGAATATTTATTAGCTCCATGTATTCCAGTTAAAGTTGGAGGATATCCTTTTGAACTTGCAAGTAGTCGTGTTCTGTCACCAACTGTTAGGTTGTGTGCTTGCAAATGACAGTACCAGTTCCTAGTGAAACAGTTCATGACAACTTTTAATTATTACTCTAAGTGGTACCCCGTGACCATAAGCTAGAATGATGTAATGAATTATGTAGTATGTCTACTATGTTGACTCTTATTTGTTCTTGTGCTGCTGTTCCTAGTGAAACAGTTCATGACAACTTTTAATTATTACTCTGCTCGTTCAAATGCTTTGTCTCTTCTTATGTTTACCTGGTTTTGTCGATTCCATTCAGTTTATGCCAAATCACTAAATGTCTGCCATGTCCAACAATACTAGCATGGACCTAGCAAACAATGCCACCTCTTCGCAGTCGATGTCAAATACCTCAAGTGGCCAGCAATTTCCCCCTCCACCCCCTTTATGGCCTACGGGCTTCATGCACCAGACTCCTATGGATTGCAACATAATGGGAAACCTTAATTTTCCTAGTCCTGGTCAAGGTCCGACAACAATGTGGGCTCCCATGCAGACAGCAAATACTAGTTCCCAATCTACCATGATTCTGGCCTCGCAATCTGCACTCTATTGGAATCATTACATGAACTTTGTGAGGAATCCTCTTGGTTCAGTTGGAATGAATCCTTTTCTAGATTCCTATCCTCCATCACATACTAGTACACCATTGCAGGGTTCCAATACTATACCTTCATTACCTGTAAACTTGGAGTAAGATGCTGAACATAGTGTTCAGGACATCAATAGTCCAGAAAAAAATACACCTCCAGTTCAGAAACAAAAGAAATCGAAGGAACAAAACTTTACTGCTCCAGAAGACATCCTCCTATGCACTACATGGTTGCAAATTAGTAGTGACCCTATTGTGCACACTAGACAAAGGAGGGAGGGGCTTTGGGCTCGAATTGAAAAAAGGTACAACAAACAAAGGGGGGACTTCCCTTGTAGACTAAACATAGCACTTAGTAGCAGATGGGACAAGATTAGAGCAGATGTCAGTAAGTTCTCAGGATACTACGCAAGAGTCCTAAGAGAGAAACAAAGTGGCCTAAGTGACGAGGATAAGGTTCGACATTTTGTACTTAATTTCTTTCATGTCCTAGTAGCTGTCATTGTACATATTCTAAATGACATCGAACTTTGCAGACATCCAAGGCAGCTACATTATTTGCTCATGAGGAGAACAAACGATTCCATTATATGCATTGCTGGCATCAATTGAAGGGCGAACCGAAATGGGAGAGCATCTGTCAAGGACATTCGTTCAGAGGATTAAATGCAAAATCAATTGGATCTTCCGGTTGTCCATCAGTTGATGCACCAGAATCTGATGGCGGAAGTGCTGGGTTGACAGGAAAACGGCCCCGTGGTCGTGATTACAGTAAAGCAGAGAGAAAGAAAGGTGCATCTTCTTCGTCTCCAAAATACTTAAGCCGATTGCAACAAATTACTGAAAAGCAAATACAGCGTTCCATAGAAAAAGGTGAAAAAAAAGAAAAGTGCAGTGAAGAAGACAGGGAATTACAGAAAAAGAAATTGGAATTGGAAGCACAAAAGTTGAGCATTTGACAAAGGGAACTCAAACTTGAAGAAATCGAATCGGCCAAAACCCGTTTGCAGATGATGCTGTCAACAAATGAAGAAGATGTTGATCCAGAAGTTTGGATTATGATGAAGGAACAAAAAAAGTTGCAGTAGTTCATATTTAATTTTGAGTAAACTTTAGCTGTGTTACATATCGTCGACCTGGTGTCTGAAACATCTTGAGACAATTTATCTAAGTTGCTTATGTAATATTTTTTTGCAGAACATTATTAATTTGATCGAACCATTGTAAGTTAAGTTGTATGCTGTTGTATTACAAAATAATGACCTGGTGTCTGTTTGTTGCATTTCTATGCTATGGTTTACTTTGTACAACAAAAAGTGATGTATGTACTAAATTCTATTGGTATGATTGCACTTGGTACATAATAAGATTGCTAACTACTACAAACCTTCATATGGTGTACTTGGGACACAAAATGTATGTATGTAAACACAACTTAAGACGGCTGTCGGAACATATTTCATAGAATTGACGTAATTTATTCCAATACCCATAAATACGACATGAGAGTGCACATTACAAGTACTGAATTAAAGTTCGAACTAAGGTTCTACGAGACGACATTACTACATGCTGCCACGGCGAGCCCACAAATGCTCGACAAGATCATTTTGTAGTGAGCTCGACCTTTCTTGGCGACGAAGATCGAAGTGGTTAATAACCCATTCGGCCTGTCCTTCTGCAATTATTTGAGATGGTTCAATCCCTGATGTGTTATCTCCGAAATCTATATTAGCAGCAAAAGGCCCTTCGTCTTCGACAATCATGTTGTGCATGATGATGCAAGCTGTGATTATCTTAGTTAAACGATTACGATCCCAACCATACGCTGGTCCACGGAGCACCGCCCACCGGGCTTGAAGAACTCCAAAAGCACGCTCAATATCCTTTCGGCAACTTTCCTGCATCTGTGTGAAATAGACTTTCTTTTCCTCATACGGGTGTCCGATTGCTTTTACAAAAGTAGGCCAGTTGGGGTAAATACCATCAGCAAGGTAATATCCGAAGTTGTACGAATGACCATTTATTATGTAATTCACAGGTGGCATTCGACCGGTTGTCATGGGGTCAAATACTGGTGATCGGTGCGGCACGTTTACGTCATTGTTTGTCCCAGGCATGCTAAAAAAGCATGCCAAATCCAAAGATCATACGATGCTACAGCTTCGAGTATCATCGACGCTCTACCATTTCGACCACAAAACTGACCACGCTAGGCCGTAGGACAGTTCCTCCACTCCCAGTGCATGCAATCTATGGAACCCAACATTCCAGGAAAACCCCTTGCCTCGCTATTGTGCATGATGCGTGTTATGTCATCTTGAGTAGGAGTTCGTAGATACCAGGCACTAAAATATGCAATGATTGCGCGACAAAAACGATGAAGGCATTCCCTTGCGGTAGATTCCCCAATTTGAATATACTCGTCTACCGCATCTGAAGGTAACCCATAAGCAAGTACCCGCATTGCCGCACATACTTTTTGTAGTGGACCGAGTCCTGGCATGCCTGTTGCGTCCACCCTTTGTGTAAAGTAAGTATCCTGCTGTTGAAGACCTTGCAGAATGCGGAGAAACAAAGGCCTACTCATGCGGAACCTAAAAAATGTACATTGGTTTGTTGTGAATACTATGAAAATATCATAACCTATTACTATAAAATGAAGTGTGTACCTTCTACGAAACACATGGGGTGGATACACTGGGTTCGCGTCGAAGTAGTGATGCTGGATGAGGTTTTCTCCAGCAAAATGATCCCTGTGAATGACGCGGCGAGGTAAACCGGACCGTCGTCGGTGATGGCGTTGAGCCTCAATGTTGAGGGTAAGTAGATTGACAAGCAGAAGAGTTTCGTCCTCACTATCACTCGAATCAGAATCATCTTACGTATGGCTGTGAGACATACCGAACTATGCCTAACTTGATGAAGTAAACAATAATGGGCGTACATTTGGGTAGAGAATGATTGCATATATATAGGCGAGACCAAAGCGGCTTCAGGGGGAAGCTGGGGGCTTTCATTGAAAGCTAACGGTGGCTTTCTTTGAAAGCCAACGGTGGCTTTCGTTGAAAGCCACTCGTGGCTTCGTCCGTACGACTGGCCGGGTTTGCTTGCAACGTAAGTGTGGTTCAATATATTACGTCCCAATATATATGAAAAATTATGCCATAGCACAATTGTGAAGTATTGTATGCATTTTGCAATTAAATGTTAAATGAATTGATGTATGCATTTTGCAATTAAATGTTAAATGAATTTTTTTCTATATTATGCGTAATTTAAAACAAATAATTAAATATATTTTTTTTTCTTATTTAATATGAGCGCTTCATGTCTAACGTGTTAAAAGAAAAATATATAAATAAAAAATGAAGTTGGTTATGTTAGTTATATGGAAATGTATATTTAATGAGAAGAGGGATATGTGGGAGAAAATTTAGGGGGAACGGTTGCGGGACGAGTGAATATAGGGGAGGGAATCTTGCTGACGTGGCTGCATAGTAACATTTAGGGAGAAAAAATTTAGGGGGAACGCTTGCGGATAGCATAAGCTCACATACTAATGTATAAAAAAGCTAAGCATAATAACTCTATGTTTATGCTTGTATATTTTTCTATACTAATATATTAGGTTACTCTTTTTTTCCTTTTTCTTTTAAAAAAACACATGAGCTAACAAGTTAACTCTGCTGTAGAGGGTGCTCTTAGCATGTTAGAAAGAGCTATGCCAACCAGGTTCCTACTTTCTTTATTTCAGTCGAGGCACTGTATGCATATGGTAGTCACGGTCTTATGGTATTGACTGCGACTAAGAGGGTGTTTGGTTGCCCCTGCTAAAGTTTAGCCCGGGTCACATCAAGCGTTTGACTTTTAAATAGGAGTATGAAATATAGACCCAACCAACTGGACTAGATTCGTCTCGTCTTTTAATCTTCGGCTGACAAATTAGTTTTATAATCCGACTACATTTAATACCCGGAACGGAGGTTCAAACATTCGATATGACAGGGGCTAAATTTTAGTTTGGGGTAACCAAACACCCCCTAAGATGAGAGTTTCTAATGTTCAGACTTCAGAAGCCCCGGCTTTGAATGAGCTCACGTGTATGAATGCATCTTCAAAGTGGAGACAGGACCACACGATTCAGCCTACGACATTGTACTCCTTACGTATGCTATTAGGAACGGTCACATTACGTCATAGCTTCGGTCTAGACCTGTAGTACTACAATCTCCATGATACATATGGAAGCCAGTACAATGGTTTGGGTATTTTGTATGTCATACACACGCACAAGGACCTGCAGCAATCAGCATCATAATTGTTCCATATTCCCAGTCTTGGAGATTGGATCCATCACGATCTCTCCATGGAGCTGCAAACATCTAGTACAACTCAAGATTAGGAGAGTGCAACTATAGTACCCAATGTTCCATGTAAACCTAGCAACACATTGGCTTTTAAACTTCAAAAGTTGCTGCATTCTGCAGATTACCACTTTGCAAGCACCACTATTGACAGGGCACACATTCAGACACTAAGGTGGGTTCCGACGGACATTTCATTCATAGCTGCCTAGTTGGCATTTGATTCCAGCAGCAAAGCTTCAGAGCAGCAGAATCGCTATCCGCCTGATTGGTTGATGTGTTCGTGGGAATCAGGCTAGCGTCGGCCTGGGTGACCAGCGAAGCTCTCTCCTAGCATTTCTGCGCGTGCAAGTGGAAGTGGTAGAAAATAACTAGGTTGTACTCGCGCATGCAGACTACGCTCAGCCGGTACAGATCACCAATCATATGCGTGCACACGGTCAACGCGCGTGACGAGCCTGGACGCGGCCAAGCGGACAACCAATCAGGCCGTATATCTCTTTGTGGGTACATGCTTCTTGTTGTTCACTTGACCCAGATCATTATGATGGGATACTAATTAGGCAATACAAAGCAGACATCTATCGTTTGGTTCATATATAGGTAACGTAATAAGTAACCAATAACGTTAAATCATGTTTGTTTAAATTCAACCGTAATCAGGTACCACACTAAAGTTTGATACCGTCTTATTCAACTTTGTTATCATCGATACTCGAGTGTAAATCATTTCATTACTATTTACGTTATATTTCTTAAACCAAACGACACCTACCTTATCTATATACAAAGCGGGACGCAATCATGCGATCACATGCGTCCACGTCATTTTTTTTCTAGCCGTTATATTGGCAGCGAACGAACAAGAGCGCTTCGTACCATCTTTTTCCAGTCTTTACATGATGTTTCCAGATGGAGCCGGACGGACCGATGGAATAAAAAAAATCCGTGTCTTCCTCCTCCCAGGGCCAGGGCGACGCCATCCATGCGGAAAGAGCTCAGTGACCGCTACGGCAGGACACGCCCCGCCCGTTTGCCCACGCTTAAACAGATAAACGATCCTCCTTTTCCACAGTGTCTTCCTCTGTTAGGCCATGTTTAGTTTCAATTAGCCCTAGGACTAAACTTTAGTCCCAGGACTAAAACTTTAGTCCTTACCTGTTTGGTTGTAGGGACTAAACAGATTCTAAAGTCATGATAGTAGCTGTCCAAAGACTCAAATGCCCTTAGAATACTAGAAGACTGCGTGCAGCTGTGCAAGAGAGATTAGGGATAGGTTTGAGCAATAGGATAATTATAGACCATTAGTCTCTTTTAGCACCTAGTTGAAAGACTAGAGACTAAATTATTTTAGTCCATATTTTAGTTCTAGTGTTTGGCAAAAAAGAGACTAAATGAGACTACAAACTAGAGACTAATTTTTAGTCTCTCTAACCAAACACCCTCTTAGTCGTCTCTTCCCCCCACACACACACAAAACGCTGTCGGACTACGCCAGCATGACGAGCGCCACCCGTCCACGACCCGGTTCCTGGCCTTGGCATGCCCAATCGGCGCCCCCGCGACCACCTCCCGGACATCGAGAGCCTACAACATTGATTGGTCGGCGGCGAACACGTCGACGACGCTCGGACCGCCGCCGCGACGTGCGCATGTGTCGATGCCAGGAGACACTATCCCGTTTCTTGTGCGTGTCTCTGCCAACAGCCCCTCCCTCCCTCAAACGTCGCCGAGAGCATCTACACCATCTAGCCTGCTACTGGTTAGCCCCGTTTCAAGTTGGTTGTCAGATGGTACAACTGCATCCAACCACATCTAGCCTGCTACTGGCTAGCCCGGACCAGTGGAGCCGTGCAAGTGCAATATGTTCAAATAAGAACAAGAACTGAAACTTGGAGGAGTGGCTTAGAGTCTCTGAAGAAGCTGCCGGTGATGAAGACTGAATGTGTTAAAGCTGCTCGAGCTAGCTCTTTGCCTCTATTATAGCATAACAGAGTGTCACCTTTATTAGACTTGGTTCATTTTAAACGAAAAAACAGAGCATTCCGTTCATCAAATAGATTTGATTGGTGTAGATGCACAAAATACCGACGCTGTAGGCAACTGCAACATCGCAAGCGCCAACGCGAGAGCCTCGCCCCCTCTCTACACAACTCTCAAATGTCGTTGTGTTGCGATGCCAATCCATACTGCATTTTTTTCCTTTGCAGATTTGGTTACATAGTTTGATGGTCGTTTATTAACATGCTTTCTGATCGATTCTGCAGGTCGGCCGTTGGTGCTGAGAGAAAACATCTCTAATTCCTATGATTTCCAATTCTGATTTCTGAGCACAACTGGTACGTTCAATTAGCATATCCACTCTTCCCACTTTCAGTTACAGCCCATCAATGTAGTAACATATTCTTAAACACCTTTTCTATCTATGTACCTTGTTTTATTTATATATTTGCGTATCCTTATTATCAATTATAAAAAAAGGTAAATCAACCTTAAATGCATTTACTATGCATACAAGAAGTATCAGCTGAAGTTATGTTTTCACTTTACTAACGTACACCTGAAACTTTACATGTTGTTCCTGTATACACATTCTTACTTTTTCATAAAGAAAACAAATATGCACCTTCTTAACTTCAAACGTTTATTAAAATCTCTTTCATTCATTTTCAAACTAACCTGAGTATTAATAGATTACAATAAGACCCACTCATATCCTATCTGTTCCATGTTTACAGACCAAACAAAAAGATATTGCCAGCTTACAAAAGGATGATACAAATAGATAATCAATTCATAAGTAAAATATATATAATAGCTCACTGTTTTTTCATAACTGACCAACAGGTTCAAGCAAGAACCTGTGCACATCCCAGAAGAACCTACCGAGAAATATTCCCAAAACTGAATGTCGCCTTCTACCATCAACACTGGGGTGTTTATTTTGTAAGCTCTGTGTAATTATGTATGGATGCATCATCAACCTTTTGAAGATAATTTATATAAATATAACAACTTGATTTCAGATGTTGACTCAGTCGGAACTAGCCTTTGTTCTACCTCTTGTAATATATATGAATAGCTTACTTAATGTACATCTTACAAGCAATATAGCACTGTTATCACTTATATTGCGATTTTTTCTACTTATATTGCAAAAAAAAAATCTACACGCGTAGGGCGCATGCCAGTTACTAGTTATACAAAAAAAAAGGGTGCAACAAGATAGCCTGCTTGCGTTGCATCTCCAGGTCTAGGAGATAAACCAAGTCCTACAAACTTACAGGTCACACCAGAAGCTGACATGAGATCTTGGATCTCCTTATCACTCTGGAACAACTTCATCTTCACTAATTGCCTTATTCATTATTTTAGTGGACACATCCACGTCTTCTTTGGGACCATCTCCGCCGTCCGTCTTCTTGTCCACATGAGAGGAGGGTGAGGTGTTGTTGCTGCCACCATCTCCAGCTCCAGATGTGGACTTTTTGGCATCTGTTACCAGAGCCAAGGTGCCATTTGGAGGAGAATCCAACTCAAGCGACGTCTGGTTAGTCAAAGGCTGTACTTGGTTGCCGAGCACTACCATTGAATTACTTTGTTGATCCGGATGACCTTTCAAAGTTGAATTAGTTTGCTCAGGGTTGCTGGTCAAATTTGTTGGAGATGGATGGGTCTTGCTTTCAATGTCATCGCTAGGAATGTCTGTGTTTTCCTGGGAAGATGAATTCGTTGGTGTAGCCGCATTGCCTGCGGTGGTATATGATCCATTTATTCCAGGAGCTCGAAATGAAATTCCATTAGATAAGTTTGTGGTGCCTTCAAATATCCTATCCATGATGTTTAATTGTTCCTCTGGGAGAGGTTTTGTCACCTTTCCGTCATGATCTACAGAGCTTGACACATCATCACCTCTGAAGCTCCTTTCCCTAGCCCTGTGCACTTCATCCTCGTTTCCAGCCTCGTGATTTTCATTAGGCACTGCAGTTGAAGCATCATCCACAAATAAGACCTCTTGGCCATGATGGAACAGCTCATCTTGCTCCGATGATGGGGGGTCATGAGTAACAGCACTAGAAACATTGTCACCATGGAAGCTCCTCTCTTGATCCTCCTGTGACCGCTCCTTCCGCTCTTCATCATCAAACACACCCACATCTCCATCCCTTTCAGAAGAATGTTCATCAGGCTCAGGAAGATCCTCATCCTTCTCCAGGTCTTGCTCATCGATGGGATCATCATCGTTCTCATCATGTTTCATTTCTTGCTCCATTTCATCATTCTCCTCATCCTCAACCCGTTCATCCAATGTTGAAGAGTCGGCCTCCATCTTTGGAGGCAGATCCTTCCTGCCTAGTCTGACTGTCTCTCCCTGGTCCTTGTCATCTTTATGTGAATCACTCACTTCATCTTCGCTGTATGCCTTCTTCTCATAAGAATGCTTAACTTGGTAGAGCAACCAAACAGAAACCAGAAGCAAGAGACTAATCTGAAGAGCTTTCTTCAGCTTCAGACCTTTGGATCTCTGATTTCTACTAGAGCTCTGCCTCAACATTGTTAGCAAAACGAGGTAAAACAACAACCTCTACAATCCTTTTCCCCTCCACTCCCAATCCCTCCACTGGAACACTTGATGGTTCCTGAAAAAAGATGTTACCAACATATAAGCATCCTTCTTGATATATTTCACAAAGGGTGAAACGATGAAGTACTTGAAAGAACACAATAGTACTAAGGGCCTTTTTGGCCCCCTCTAAACTTCAGATCTAAAGCTCCAAAGTCCAAACAAATGCTCTAAAGTTAGACCTAAACTTTAGCCCACCTCACATTAGAGCTTTAGAGTTCTCTAAAGCTTTCAAAGCTCTAAAGTTTATAGGAGACCCAAAGTGCCCCTAAGTTCATTTACTTCAATTTACTTGTGCAAGCCATACAGTGACCCCCCCCCCCCCCCCCCCCACCACCACCACCAAAAAAAAAAGTTTCCATAGATGTAGCAATCCCACCAATCATATCAATACAAACTATGCATTTGATAGGTGAGGTATCTGCAACACTTCCAACGTCTCTACTAGGTAATAGGTACCTCTATTGAAACTATGCGTAGACAGTGTAGGAAACAGAAATTTGGCATGACCTGCCTACGATAACTGAAAAGGGAACAAGAGCAAGCACGCGGCTACATTTCTACATCCAAGTAGCTTAAATTAAGGTCAACAAAGCGTCCTAATCAACGAGCAAAAACCCATCAGGTTATTGAAGAAAAGGACGCAGAGCCTCCAAAGCATTACCTAAATCACATAAAACGCCATTCTTGACACCAGGTGATTCAAAACTGCCAAAATCCAAATAAGAAACCCCGGACAACAGCTCAACGATCACCATACACCACAAATCCATTATCCAACACCTTCAGTAGCTCAAACACCAGATATTTCGCCCCCAATAAACCTAAAGGGCTTCGAGGCAAGAACAAGCACGCAAGGCCACAGGACGCCAAAAAAAAAAGATTCGAGCTTTGGAACACTACAGGGGACAGTAATATCTCACCAGCAGGAGCCTTGAAACGACCGTTCTTGCCTTCGCTTTTGCCTCGTCAGTCTTCCCACCTCCAGAGATTTAAAGGCGAAGACCGCAAGGCGGGTAGAGCAAAGATTGGTCAAAAAATCAAGATGCTTGTTCACCTAAATCCCCCTTCCGCCTACCGCAAGAAGACCGCCTCTCTGGGACGGAAAGGGTAGCGGGAGCTAGAGGCCGCCAACAAATGCGACGGTGGATTCGGGGCTCGTGCACCAGTCGGATTGGGGAATGGAATGGGCAGGTGGCGGGGGTAGGTGCTAGGTCGGGGCTTGGAAAGGGGGATTTATGACGCGACGTGGACGGAGACGGAGAGGCAGGCCGCAGGCGACAGCTCCAGAGTCACAACTCGGCAACTCGCAGGAGGGGGAGAAGGGAAGAAGGAAGAGGAAAACGGTGAGGACTTTTATCTGATCCTTTCTTTTGACTTTTCTGTTTTACTATTTTATTTTTTCCGCTTATAATAAAAGAAGTGAAAAATCGATCTTCTTGTAGTTGTGTTTGGGTTGGGGTGGGGCATTGGCACTGTGTGGCAGCAAGCATTGGAGGGCTCGCCCAGCGTCAGCCCGGTTTGTCATTCAAGCTGGCACTTACGTTTTTTTTTTTTAAAAAAAGGTGAATTTGTTGCATAGAATTTGCATATCAACTAATGCATCGTTAGCCCTTCGTGAGAGAGACGGGCTTTATGCATTAATAATGTAGAGCTAAGATTATTTGTAATTCATTATTTTCTTCACAATATCCAAAGTTATCACGTCATATGCTCAAAGATATTACTACAAAAGATATAATTGTGTCAGTATGAGAGTAAGCAAGTTCGTTTTAAATTAAAGCTAGTTGTTCCAACTGCTGCAACTGCAATTTATAGAGCCAAAATATTGTAGAAATAGTAAAATCTGTTTTGGATTAAGAGGATATTTGGCTTCTATGGACTAATTTTAGTTCTTTTCTTTTATTTTATTTTAGTCTTTAAATTACCAAACAAAAACTAAAATCCTATTTTAATTTCCATATTTTAGTGTCTAAAATAGAATAAAATTGAGGGATTAAAAACCTGGTCTCTAAAAACAAACATCACCTAAAGCCAAGTGAACAACTTGAGTATGGTGTGTTATTTAAGTCTTCATAAGACACTTAAATGCTACATTTGTACGAGAGTATAGATCGTGGACCATTTAAATAATTCATTTTTCAATGTCTATATCTCATGCCAAGTGATATCTTCCTCAAGATACGACTTTATTATCTTTCTTTTTTACTCACATGCAACATCAGCTTTCTATCGTACATGGCATATATTAAATTAGTAGGATACCATACAATAGGAATAGCCTAACGACCTGTTTGATAACACATTATTTCCTTAGTGTTAGTGACTTGTTTTCAAATGCTACGAATTAAGAACAAGGCAACACAAAAATAGGTTAATTGTTAATGCCCTTCGTCCTTTGGAGCATTATTCCCCTAAAGAAATAGTGATCTTCGGACGAAGGCCATGAAGGACATACATTCATCATCACAGTATATATGTATTGAATAAAAGATGAAGCATGTAAAACATAAAGGAGAATGTGAACAATTATATGATATTATCACACACATTTCTTATTATATGATCATAAATGAATAAGAACAATATTGAATTACATTTGTACCTTCGGCTTGACAGAAAGTGAAAGTACACGCGTGACGCAAGAAAGAATACAAGTCAGTGTGAACAGTACGGGGTATTGCTCATCTATTTTGTAGGCACAGGACGCAGCCTGTGAGAAATTACACTCATACCCTTTACATTTACTATTGACTTTAGGACAATCCATTGAGGTCCATATAGCCTTTTCCCTTTTAAGTCGGTTCCCTTTCCTGCTGCTATGCCGAAGCTTCCATGCGCGTGGCTTCGGGACTGCATCATCATTCGTATCGTTCATGCTTCTCACATTGTATACGGTTTAGATCCGAATCCGAAGGTACCTGTTCATATACCACACTTAGAAAATATTATCAAATCATATTTTTGAGGACCTTTGGAAGAAAAAGGCCCCCAACACTAAGTTCCAGATAATATCGTGATATTTGATCATACCATTGTATTTAGACTAAAAGGCGTTTGAGAGCCCATCTAAAAACTCTATATTTAAAAATATGGTTTTACCAATACCACGGTATTTTTGGGGTAAAAAAACTTTGGTCTGGACCAAAGTTTTTTGCTTGTACGCAACTGCAGTCTTCACTTCTCCTATACTACAATTAAAATATTGGGTCTCTAAATAGGTGTTGGATTGCACTGATGTAAAATATACCATAGTTATGTCATGACAAACAATAAAATGTGATATTATAAATTGTGCTTATGAGAGATAGAGTTCCCAAACAAGCCGTAATTATTATATAGATGGGCTAAAAGATAGACTATGAGGCTATTCTCAGTGGTGAGTTTCATAGTTTTCAGGTTGAGCGACTAGCTGGTCGTTCCAGAAGACCGACCAGGCGCTGATTATGACAATGATTAGGACACCTAATCGGTCCTAATCGACCTAATCGTCCTATATATTTTTTTGACATATGTATACATATATATATATATAACATAGTATATGTACTAGGTATATGCCTATGCGTTGCTATGGAGTCAATATTATAAAACACAATATTTTTTGCATATCAATGTCTTTTATCATAGCAACACACGAGCATATACCTAGTTGGATTCCTATGTGGTGAGGTCTCAACTATTTAATTCCATTGTGCTTTATAGGTTGCATGTACACGAGATAGTTCACGGGCAACGTACTAATCAAGCACTACTTTCTAGTGAAAATAGTTCTCTATTTCCCTTGTAATCTACGAACTGCAGTTATTTCAGATTTCTGTGAAAATAGTCACTTAAATATGCAATTATTTCATATTTCTGTGAACATTGTCACTTGAATTTGCAGTTATTTCAATTTTCTATGAAACTTAACAATATTTATTTCTAAGAAACTATACAATAGTTCAAGACAAACTCAACAATAGTTCCTGAGAAACAGAAAATAGTTCATGAGAGGTGACTATATACAGGATACAGTATGCTTTTATCTGTACACAAATACCAGCCAACAAGGTAAATTGATGGAGTGCAGTTATCCTAAATCAAATCATCACTGCAAAATGCAAAACCTAAAAACACAAAGCAATTGTCATGTGACTCACCCTGCACCAAGAAGCAATATCCCAACAACAAGCTTGGGAGCCTGTTTTTTTGCACTGATTTCATTAACGCGCGAAAGACAAATGTAGGTATAAACTCTCCATCAGCTTTGGAGGAGAAGAAAGATGCCAAGAAGAAGCGGGATGATCTCTTCAGCAGCGATTTTTGAGCACTAAGTGGTTCCTTGGTGAACTCCTTCCGTTCCATTTCCTGTTTTTTCCCTTGCTTCGATTTGTCTGAATTAGGCTCAACTTCTCTCTGAGGCTCAATAAACATCTTATCGTAGCTTGATTCATCATATATATTATCTAGCAAGTGTTTCATATGATTATCAGTGCTCCTCTTGATGATTTTTAGTTGCATTCTACAAATAACTTGATATATAGAGTTAATCGCTCAAAAGGAATATACACATGGGCATTTTAAGGCCATGCTGCTCATGAATATGATAAGCTATTTTTAGGACATATTCAAATTAGCACTCCCAAACAATTAACCAGAAGAACACATTATAAACAATTTTCATGTCCAAAAGGTACTAAGAGTAAGGGATGAGTATCAGAAATCAAGACAGGTGGGTATCTAAAATCAAGACATGTCTGGTAATGATAAGCTAACCAGATTTGGAATCCCACAATGTTCTAAACACAAATGAGTACAGACAATGCTTTGTTGCTACAACAAATTTTGAAAAATCGCAAATCTACAACAGAGTGGTTAGAATCATATTTGGAAGTCTAAACAATTACAGATCCTTGGCAACAAAGTTAGATCAGATCCCATGTTCTCTAAACCAAGGAGGTAACACACAGATGCAGAATCAGACATGGGACTGGATCCGTGAGCTTTGTTGTTACTTGAGCGGGAACAGATGAGAGCAGTTGCGGGTATCTGCGAACCACCACCACATAGCAATGAAGCAGTCAAGCCACTATCTCCGCGGCTGGAGAAGCAATAGGGGGATTTAGGCCACTCACGGCATGAGGCATGTGCTGAACATGTACCACACCAGGATGTAGAACCCGATCTTGAGCACAACAACGGCGCCAGCGAGGTGCGCTTCGCACGCTCCATCGACTCAAGCTTGGTGGCAGACTCACTGGGCTAAAGCCTCCCGCCCGAGATGTGAGAACACCTAGAGGGGGGTGAATAGGTGATCCTGTAAAATTTCAACACTAATAGCCACAAAACTTGGTTAAGTGTTAGTGCAATAGAACCAAGTGGCTATAGAGGAGTTCTTGTGAAACACAATAACCACAGAGAAAGACAACACAAGAGACACAGTGGTTTTATCCCATGGTTCGGCCAAGTATAACACTTGCCTACCTCCACGTTGTGGCATCCCAATGGACGAGGGTTGCACTCAACCCCTTTCAAGTGATCCTATGATCAACTTGAATACCACGACTTTTCTTTGCTTTTCTCTTTTTCCCGTTTGCGAGGAATCTCCACAAGTTGGAGTCTCTCGCCCTTACAACAAAGATCACAGTGAAAGCACTAGAGTAAGGATGAGAAGCAACACACACAAATCCGCAGCAATACACACGCACACAAGCCAAGACTTGAGCTCAAAATGAAGCACAACGAGTTCTCAACTAGAACGGAGCTCAAATCACTAACACAGTCGATCAAGTGCGCGGAGACGGAGTGTGGAAGACTTAGAATGCTTAAAGTATGCTTGGGTAACTCCTCCATGCGCCTAGGAGTCCCTTTTATAGCCCCAAGGCAGCTAGGAGCCGTTGGAGGCATTCTTCTAATCTTGCCTTCTGTCGCGTGACGCACTGAACAGTCCGGTGTGCCACCGGACAGTCACTGTAGCTGTCCGGTGCGTGATCTCCTTCCTTTTCTGGAGCATCCGACTGTTGCAGATTTGTGGCAGTTAGCGCACCGGACACTATCCGGTGCACACCGGACAGTCCGGTGCCCCCTGCCGACCGTTGGCGCGCCCACGCGTCGCGCGAAGATTGCGCGGCCGACCGTTGGCGCAGTCGACCATTGGCTCACCGGACAGTCCGGTGCCCCACTGGACATTCCGGTGAATTATAGCTGTACGCCGTTGAACTTTTCCCGAGAGCGGCGACTTCGCCACGGACGACTCACCGGACAGTCCGGTGCACCACCGGATAGTCTGGTGAATTATAGCCGTACGCCGCCGTCGAGTCCCAAGAGTGGCCTGTTCACCGAGACTGGTCTGGCGCACCGGACACTGTCCGGTGCACCCAGACGAGCAGGACAGCGAACTCTTTTCCAATTGCTTTTTCCCTGTTTCTAGCACTTAGACACAATACATTAGTACCCAAATCAATGTACTAAGTCTAGAAACGTACCTTGTTTTATGATTTGCACTTCTTCAATCTTTGGCACAAATTAGCACTTAGAGAAAATGTGTTGGGCACTTAATCACCAAAACACTTTAGAAATGGCCCAAGGGCACATTTCCCTTTCAAGATGGCACATCCCCGCAGGGTCCATCGGGGAGCCTACGACGGCGAGAGTCGGGCACGGGCGGAGGCGCCACGAACGGGAGGCTTATCTTCTCCTCCAATCGGACCTAGTACACTTGAAATTGGTTCAGATCTGAATAAAAATGGCTTAATTGAGGGTTCGGGCGCTCGGCCTTGTACAGAAGTAATGGAGGAGAAGGGGTGGGCATACCTAGTGGGTTCTCGTTGACGGAGAAAGGCAGAGAGAACCCATATCCTAGAGAGCGGCTAAGGAAGCGGAGGAGTTCACTCAGAGAAGAGGAGAGGGTTGCACCCCTATAGGAGCCGCCATATCATGCGGCGCACATCAGGCTCTAGGAACGCCCGCTCGGTGCGCATGACTTCGG
Organism: Zea luxurians; assembly: GCA_029449295.1. NCBI lineage: Eukaryota > Viridiplantae > Streptophyta > Magnoliopsida > Poales > Poaceae > Zea > Zea luxurians. The sequence continues at coordinate 44,828,297 of JAOPSE010000026.1, forward strand.
GTAGGATCTGCCTCGTGTACTCCATCATGAGGAATGCGCCCGTGATGATGTGGTGCGCGGCGTGGAGCTCCATGAGGCACGGGTGGCCACGGCATGCCTCGAGGCAGCGGACCTCGCGGTGGAACATCTTGTCGAATATGTCGCCCTCGCCATTGCCGGTGACGGTCTCGCCTGTGCGCCGGTCGCGAGCCTTGTAGATGACCCCCTGTGCAAGATACAGGGGCACGATGGGGGGCACACGGGGGTGTAGACGCTCGCTTCTTAATAGAGCAGTGATGGCTCCGGTTGCCGACATGGCGTTGATGGCGACATGGTGGCGTAGGGCGTGGAGAAGGGCAGCGTTGAAGGCGGGATGGTGGCGCAAGGCGTGGGGAAGGGCGGTGATGGCTCGGGTGGCTCGAGCGGCGATGATGGCTCTGGTGGCGCATCGCGTGGGGAAGGGAATCGCGTTTGATGACATTGACACGCGTGGTAGACGGGGGCGGGCACGGTGTAGTTGTGGACGCCCTCGCTAGGTTCATATAGAATAGTAGAGATATATAAGAATTAAGCAATACTATAATAGGCATTATATAAATCTGAATTGAAACTCTAAAATCGGAACTTAGTAACATACTAAAAAGCAATATAGGCATAATGGCATATAGCAGTAGCAGCAAAACTGAAAGTCTGAAACCAAAATATTGAATGCTACTACAAGGCTACAAGCAGTAATGCAGTACTTGCTACCTAGAGCAGATTAGCATCCAAGAAAAAAGCATCAACAACAACTTCCCCTCCAACAGATTCAGATTCACCTTGATCCATATCCCGAGTTGCTTCTAGTGGTGGTTGTTGTTCTGCTGTAGCAGGACCATATTCTTGAGCATCATTGTCATCTTCTCCAATATCTTGAGTTGCTGCATTTCTTGAACGCTTCCTTGTCCTAACATAGGTTTGTTGAGGCTAAGAAGATGAACCATCACCTGCAACAGCTATTCTTGGCAAATTTCTGCCTCAGAGAGTTTGAGTTGCTCCTAATGCACATCCACAACATGTCATATGCTGTTATCACCATCAGCTTCGTTATTTTCTTCAACCTAATCATTTTCCCATATAAAACTCTTCAAGCACTAGTGGGTTGCTTTCTTTTCTCTTGGATCCCAGCTCTCTTATTATTCAAAACCTATTTTCCATCTTCTTGTTGTAATTGACATAGACTAATTTATTAAGGCTCTAGTGTTCTAGTCGGTTCCTCTTTTTCGTATGGACCTAAAAATGCACAATTGCCAATTCAGCAAGCTATAATGATCAACCACCAAGCTATAATGATCAACCAGTAAGAAAAATCACCATAAATATTATACTACTTACTGTTGTAAAATTTGACCAAATTCTCTCAACCAGAAACTGCATAGCAAAGGCTTATAACCCTTTTTTCTAGGCTTTGTAGTTCATATGCCAATCCTCCATATGCATCCCCCCATAGGACTGTTATACAAATTTTTTAGTTCAATTTTAGTGCCAAACACGCAAACAAATTAACAAATGCTGGAATTGGAAAACTTACTAGGACTTCTTTACTCTCTCTTTCTTTTATTGATCCTGTAAAGCATTCCCCTTCGAATCTTTCATAGTCATCTGCTTATTTACTTAGTTTTGTTTGCTCATCCCATCACTAACCATATTCCACAAAACATCATTGAACATAGTTCTAAGTCTTGCGGCTTGCCTCCTGTCCTTATCTTTCAAGGTAATGAATTTACCTGGATTCAAATAATGGATTGCCCCATATAATTTTTGCTCCATCCGAGTTTGTGTAAGTGCAATCAACCCTGATTGAGGGTTTTGGTGATTAAATGACAAAGCAAATAGAGTTTCTAACAAGCTTGCTCCTAGTATGTGTTCAGTTGTTTCAAAGACAGAAGGCACATAGATTCCATCTTTAAACAAAGAAGAATGCGTTGTGGATTAATTATATACATCATATGGCATGCTTCATGTGTTTCTGGTTGATGTCCACTTAAAATTTTTATAATTCTCGAGTGTTAGGATTCACCGTCCAATTCAGAGGGATCCCCACAAGTGAGTAAGTTTTGTGATGAGCCCAACATTTTTCTCTTCAAAGTCCTCAAAAAATCTTGAGTTTTGGTCATGGATGCATTTTGGTGAAAGCAAGTCGATTTCCCTACTCAGCCGGGCTGTCAACTAGGCCTCTCTCTGCAGAAAGCTGGTCGACCCCCTACTCAGCCGGCCCTTGGACCTGGATCTTCTCTACTGAATACCGACTCTACTGGTTTTAGACCTAGCTCAACCAGTTTTCCTCATTGCTTAGCTCTCTGCTCAGCTGAGCAGTCAACCAGTTTCTTCTCTGCTAGATACTGGCTTAACCGGTTTTAGACCCGGCTCAGCCGGTTTCTCTCCTAGTTCACCTTGCTGCTCAGCTGGTGGCTCAACTGAATTCCTCTCTATTGGATACTAGCTCAGCCAGTTTCAATACCAGCTCAGTCGGTATTTGAGCAAAAAGGTCAAACAGTTGACTGCTCATTCACTATAGCCCCATCCATGAATTCTTGGCTGACCAACACTCAGACAAGTGCATTTACTTCCTCTCTCACACCCTAAATCTCATCCCCTTCAATCACTTGGAGGGCCTTTGGTGTGAGGTGAACTTCTTGGTGATTTCATTGCTCTAATCTCCCTCTCTTTCTCTTGAGCTCGTTGCAAACTTGATTCTTGTGTGGATTTGTTACTCTTGGAAGCATGTGTTCCTTGACAAATAGAGGCTGCTTGAGAGTCTCCAAATTTGTGGATGATCGCAGGAAGTTTGTAACACCCACTCTTTGATCTAAGTTGAGAAGAGATTGTCTTGACCTTGGTGGTCGGTTTGAGGAGGATTAGGGTTGAAAGATAGCCAGCCCTTATGGGCGCCTCAATGAGTAGGACACTTTTGTGGTATGGCCGAACCTCGAGTTATATCATGTGTACTTGTTATGTTCTTGAAAAGGGCTTAAAATTGTTAGTTAACTTAATCTAATTCCATCTCGTGTGTGGATCGTGTGGAGTTGGTTCTCCTCAATTCATCTCCTATTCTCATGGATTTGTCTCTAGGGCGAGCTATTAGAAAGAAACTCTCATTACTCTGCATTGTTCGTGTGTTATTAATCTAACCTAAGTTGAGTAGGTTCAAACCGGTTTAGTCAGGATTTATACCAGCTGAACCCGGTTGCACCAGTGCAACTTGAAATTTGACTCTATCTCGAAGTTTTTGGGGAGAAAATTCAGGTGTAGCCTATTCACCCTCGCTCTAGGCTAATTTCAGTTTGCCACCTTTTCTTAAAGCATGAGGTTACTTCAGCAAGTAATCTTGGCTTCTCTTTTAGTGACTCTTGTATGGTGGCTTTTGCTTTTTTCTCTCATTGGGCTGTGAAGTCATCCATGCTTGTATAGGATCCTCGAAACCTTCTTTTCCATGTTGATGCAAGTGTTGAACTCCTTCATCTTGCCAATATCCTCCAACAACAAATCCAAGCAATGTGTAGCACAAGTAGTAGAAAACAGATGCATAATTATGTCCATAAGGATCCTCCCTGCTACTTTGAAATTGGATCCATTGTTAGTGACCACCTAGACGGCATGTTCTTTCCCCACCTTCATTATTTGCTTCTCCAATAGATCTTCCAACATATTGGCATTTTATATCTCACTTAATGCATCAACATAACCTAGAAAGTAGATCATTGCTGGACTATTGGCAATGAAGTTGATCAACGGTGTTGTCTTGTGTTGATCCATCCATCTAACATAATTGAGCAACCATATTCCTTCCAAGACTCTTCTTGCTTAGCTCTCAATGTTGATGTTCTCTTCACTGCCCTTTTAAGCCAAGGTACCCTAGCCTCATTGAAAGTAGCCTAGAGGGGGGGTGAATAGGCTACACCTAAATTTTCTTACCAAAAACTTCGAGATAGTCAAATTTCAAGTTGCATGTGCAAACTGGTTCAAATGGTATTATTCCCGGCTGAACTGGTTTGAATCTGCTCAACTTAGATTAGATAAATAGTTACACGAATAACACAGAGTAATGAGAGATTCTTTCTTATATCTTGCCCTAAAGAAGATCCACTCGAATGGGTGTCAAATCGATGTGAACCGAGTCCACAAGATTCACACACAAGATAAAAACAAAGATGGACTAACCAACAATTTAAAGCACTTCTTAAGAACACTACAAGAACACACGATTTAACCCGAGGTTCGGCTTCCACCATAAAGGTGTCCTACTCCTCGTTGAGGAGCCCACAAAGGGTCGGGTCTTTTCCAACCCTAATCCTCCACAAGCCGACCACCAAGGTCAAAGAATTCTCTTCTTAACTTAGCTCAATGAGCAGGTAATACAAACTTCTTAGGGTCATCCACAAATTTGGAGACTCCCAAGCAACCTCTATCCATCAAGGAACACAAGGTTTCAAGAGTAACAAATCCGCACAAGATTCAAGTTTACAATGAGCTCAAGAGATGAAGAGAGAGGGAGAATAGAGATGAAATCACCAACGAGTTCAGCAAACTTCATCTCACACCAAGGGTCCTCCAAATGATTGAAGGGGATGTGATTTGGGGTGTTAGAGGTGAAGTGAATGCTCTTGTTTGAGTGTAGGTCAACCAAGAATTCGAGGATGGGCAGAAGTAAATGAAGAGAGAGGGGGCAAAGGGGTATATAAAGGAGCCCCCAAAAGCTGGTGGCTGTTGGACTTTTCTGATCAAAAAACGGTTGAGCCGATTTTAAAATGGGCTGAACTGGTTTCCATCAGTATATTTTTTGGTTCAGTGGCCAGCTAAGTAGGTGGGTGGACCGAAGGCAAAACCGGCTGAGCTGGTCCAAAACCGGCTGAGCGGGTTTTCAAAAACTGGCTGAGCTAGTTTTTAGAAAAGTTGTACACAACCTTGGGGAAGGCTGAGTGGAGAATTCGACCAGCTTTTTCAAGAGCATCCATGATCAAAATTCAAGGTTTTCTTAGAGGATTTTGAAGAGAATTATACTGAGCTCATCACAACAACTTAATCATTTTTGTGGATCCCTCTTAATTGAACAGTGAATCCTACGACTCAAGAATTCTAAAAATTTAAACAGTCGTCGTTCATAAGCACTTGAATCACGCCATATGATGTATATATTTAATCCTCATCGCTTTACTCTTTGTATAAATATGGAATCTGTGCTCCTCCTGTCTTTAAGATAATTGAATACATGCTAGGAGCAAACTTGTTAGAAACTCTATTTGTTTTGTCATTTAATCACCAAAACCCTCAGTCGGGGTTGATTGCACTTACACTCATGGTATGATGGGCCATGATATACAGGATCGTACTGCCCAATGGACTCCAACATAATCTCCCAACTTCTTGAGTTAACGACATTCAATGGAATCTTGTTCTCATACAGAAAATCAGCTACATGGTCGTCAACAATTTGCTTTGCTTTTGTTCCTTTCTTTGTGTAGTGCTCAAGAGTGGCCTAGGAACTTTAGTTTTTATGCCTCTCTACAACAACTTCTAGAGTCTTGCAAAGCATTGCACTCATTAATTTGCTTGCCTTATGTGTACTTGGTTTTGGAGGAGTCGATGCAACAAATGAGGACATGACAATTTGGGTAATTTTCTTTTTTGCTTCCTTGTTTTTTATCCTAAAACTTGGTTCAGGACCTTCAACATTTTGCTCTCCTCCCTCTTCATATTCTTCACCATCAGCAGTAATCACAAACCTCATGTTCCTTTTCAGATAGGTGTGCATTTCCTTTGAAACCAATTCTAGTATTCTAACACACTTCATGGTGTCACCAAACCCAATAGAATGATGCCGCTTGAACCTTTTGATTCTAGAAGGAACAATCTTCAAACAGAAAACACACGGAACAGAATCCTTATTACTTGTGTTTGGCCACCACCTAAATTTCGATCCTAGGTCTTGTGACCTTGCCTTTCACTTTGGGTCATTGAGAGCACCTAGAGGGGGGGTGAATAGGTGATCCTGTGAAACTTGAAACTTAAGCCACAAAACTTGGTTAAGTGTTAGCACAATAATTGCCAAGTGGCTAGAGAGGAGTCAAAACACAATAACCACAAGAGATCAATCACAGAGATGGCACGGTGGTTATCCCGTGGTTCGGCCAAGACCAACGCTTGCCTACTCCACGTTGTGGCGTCCCAACGGACGAGGGTTGCAATCAACCCCTCTCAAGCGGTCCAAAGACCCACTTGAATACCACGGTGTTTTGCTTGCTTTTCTTAATCCCGTTCGCGAGGAATCTCCACAACTTGGAGCCTCTCGCCCTTACACTTGAAGTTCACAAAGAAACACGGAGCAAGGGAGTGATTAGCAACTCACACAAGACACAAGAATCAGAGTGTCAACACGCACACAAGTCGCAACAAGAGCTCGCAACACAACCCAATGAGTTCACAACTCCACTAGAGCTCTATATGCTATCACAAAGAAACAAATGCGCGGAATCGAGGTCTTGGTGCTTAGGAATGTTGTAGGAATGCTTGGTGTACTCCTCCAAGCGCCTAGGGGTCCCTTTTATAGCCCCAAGGCAGCTAGGAGCCGTTGAGAACTATCCTGGAAGGCAGATCTTGCCTTCTGTCGACTGGCGCACCGGACACTGTCCGGTGCAGATATCCTTCCTTATTTGGTGAAGCCGACCGTTGGAGTCTGAGAGCCGTTGGCGCACCGGACACTGTCCGGTGCACACCGGACAGTCCGGTGCACCAATGTGACCGTTGGCTCGGCCATGCGTCACGCGCGGAATCCTCGGCCGACCGTTGCCCCGGCTGACTGTTGACTCACCGGATAGTCCGGTGCACCACCGGACAGACCGGTGAATTTTAGCCGTACGCCGTTAATCATCTCCCGAGAGCGACGAGTTCGCATGTGAACGGCTCACCGGACAGTCCGGTGCGCCACCGGACCGACCGGTGAATTTTAGCCGTACACCGTCGTCGAAGTCCCGAGAGCAGCCTGTTCGCCAGAGCCAGCCTGCACCACCGGACACTGTCTGGTGCACCACCGGACAGTCCGGTGCACCCAGACCGAGCAGACTTTGGCTGAACAAAGCCATCTCATTTCCAAATCAATCTTTCCTATTTCCAGCACTTAGACACAGTACATTAGTCCATAAAAACAATGTACTAAGTCTAGAACATACCTTTTGACAAGATTTTCACTTTGTCCACCACTTTGCATAGATTAGCATAAAAGCACTTGTGTTGGCACTCAATCACCAAAATACTTAGAAATGGCCCAATGGCACATTTCCCTTTCAATCTCCCCCTTTTTGGTGATTTATGCCAACACAACATAAAGCAACTAGAACAAGTGCAATAACAATGCAAATGAACACTCAAAATTGTTTTGATTCAATTTTGACATATATGGATCACTCTTTGCCACCACTTGGTTTGTTTTTTCGAATCAAACTCAAATTCCTATCTCTAAGTCAAATCCACTTGTAGAGACATAACGAGAGGTATTCCAAAGGAAATTGATCAAGGATTTCAAAAACTCCCCCTTTTTCCCATAATCAACACTTCTCCCCACAAGAGGCCAACTTTTGACAAAAGAGACAATAAAAGAGTTTTGACAAACCAAAAGCTCTAATCTACTGTTTTCAAAAATTTCTCAAGTGGTAGCTGATCCATCTATTGCTTTGGCCTTTATTTTCTCCCCCTTTGGCATCAAGCACCAAAACAGGATCAATCTTGGCCCTTAAATCCCATTGCCTCACCAAAATCTTCAAATAAGAACACAAGGGCAATAAGATTAGATGAACTTGGAATAAATTACCCTCTCATCGGAGTGCAGTGGAAGTCTTTCATGGTCCAAGTACACCTTTTCCCTTTCAAATCTCCTTTGAGACTAAAACAAGCAAACTCAAGCACACGGTTAGTCTCAAAGGGTCAAGTTGTAGCACAGCTCCCCCTAAATATGTGCATCACTTGCAAAAGGACTTGTGAGTTCCAGGGAGTGTTTGTACAACTTGAGCACCATACATAAGCAACAAATGCAGAAGGAACATGATCAAAGGCATAATCACATGTGTGCTATAAATCAATCCAAGTTCCGCGAATCTAGCACATTTAGCTCACTACACAGCCTGCAAAAGGTCTTTTCATCTAAAGGCTTAGTGAAGATATCGGCTAGCTGGTTCTCGGTGCTAACATGAAACACTTTGATATCTCCCTTTTGCTGGTGGTCTCTCAAAAAGTGATGCCGGATGTCAATGTGCTTTGTGCGGCTGTGCTCAACAGGATTTTCCGCTATTCGGATAGCACTCTCATTGTCACATAGGAGTGGGACTTTGCTCAGATTGTAGCCAAAGTTCCGGAGGATTTGCCTCATCCAAAGTAGTTGCGCGCAACACTGTCCTGCGGCAACGTACTCGGCCTCAGCGGTGGATAGGGCAACGGAGGTTTGTTTCTTAGAGTTCCACGACACCAGGGACCTTCCTAAGAATTGGCACGTCCCCGATGTACTCTTCCTATCGACCTTACATCCAGCATAGTCGGAATCTGAATATCCAATCAAGTCAAAGTTAGACCCCTTTGGATACCAGATCCCGAAGCAAGGCGTAGCATCTAAGTATCGAAGAATTCGCTTCACAGCCACTAAGTGACACTCCTTAGGATCCAATTGAAATCTAGCACACATGCATACGCTAAGCATAATATCCGGTCTACTAGCACACAAATAAAGTAAAGACCCTATCATAGACCGGTATGCCTTTTGATCAACGGACTTACCTCCTTTGTTGAGGTCGGTGTGTCCGTCGGTTCCCATCGGCGTCTTTGCGGGCTTGGCGTCCTTCATCCCAAAACCGCTTTAGCAAGTCTTGTGTATACTTCGTTTGGGAGATGAAGGTGCCGTCCTTGAGTTGCTTCACTTGGAACCCAAGGAAGTAGTTCAACTCGCCCATCAACAACATCTCGAATTTCTGCGTCATTACCCTGCTAAACTCTTCACAAGACTTTTGATTAGTAGAACCAAATATTATGTCGTCGACATAAATTTGGCACACAAAAAGATCACCATCGCAAGTCTTAGTAAAAAGAGTTGGATCGGCTTTCCCAACCTTGAAAGCATTAGCAATTAAAAAGTCTCTAAGGCATTCATACCATGCTCTTGGGGCTTGCTTAAGTCCATAGAGCGCCTTAGAGAGCTTACACACGTGGTCGGGGTACCGTTCATCCTTGAAGCCAGGGGGTTGCTCCACGTACACCTCCTCCTTGATTGGCCCGTTGAGGAAAGCGCTCTTCACATCCATTTGGTACAGCCTGAAAGAATGGTGAGCGGCATATGCTAGCAAGATACGAATAGACTCTAGCCTAGCCACAGGAGCAAAAGTCTCCTCAAAGTCCAAACCTGCGACTTGGGCATAACCTTTTGCCACAAGTCAAGCCTTGTTCCTCGTCACCACCCCGTGCTCGTCCTGTTTGTTGCGGAACACCCACTTGGTTCCCACAACGTTTTGCTTGGGACGAGGCACCAGTGTCCAAACTTCATTGCGCTTGAAATTGTTGAGTTCCTCCTGCATGGCCAACACCCAGTCCGGATCTAGCAAGGCCTCTTCTACCCTGAAAGGCTCAATAGAAGAGACAAAAGAGTAATGCTCACAAAAATTAACTAATCTTGAACGAGTAGTTACTCCCTTGCTAATATCACCCAATATTTGGTCGGCGGGATGATCCCTTTGAATCGTCGCTCGAACTTGGGTTGGAGGTGCCTGAGGTGCTTCTTCCTCTTCAGCTTGAACATCCTGTGCTCCCCCTTGATCACGCGCCTCCTCATGATGAACATGTTCATCGTCTTGAGTTGGGGGATGCACCGTAGTTGAGGAAGATGGTTGATCTTGCTCCAATTGTTCCTGTGGTCGCACATCGCCAATCGCCATGGTGCGCATTGCGGCCGTTGGAACATCTTCTTCATCTACATCATCAAGATCAACAACTTGCTTTCTTGGAGAGCCATTAGTCTCATCAAATACAACGTCGCTAGAGACTTCAACCAAACCCGATGATTTGTTGAAGACCCTATACGCCTTTGTATTTGAGTCATAACCTAATAAAAACCCTTCTACAGCTTTGGGAGCAAATTTAGAAGTTCTACCTTTTTTCACAAGAATATAACACTTGCTCCCAAATACACGAAAATAAGACACATTGGGTTTGTTACCAGTTAGCAGCTCATATGAAGTCTTCTTGAGGAGGCGGTGAAGATAGACTTTGTTGATGGCATGGCAAGCCGTGTTCACGGCTTCCGACCAAAAACGCTCGGGGGTCTTGAATTCTCCAAGCATAGTCCTCGCCATATCGATGAGCGTCCTGTTCTTCCTCTCTACCACACCATTTTGCTGAGGTGTGTAGGGAGCGGAGAACTCGTGCTTGATCCCCTCCTCCTCAAGGAACTCCTCCACTTGAAGATTCTTGAATTCGGACTCATTGTCGCTCCTTATCTTCTTCACCTTGAGCTCAAACTCATTTTGAGCTCTCCTGAGGAAGCGCTTGAGGGTCCCTTGGGTTTTAGATTTGTCCTGCAAAAAGAATACCAAAGTGAAGCGGGAAAAATCATCAACTATAACAAGACCATACTTACTTCCTCCTATACTTAGATAGGCGACGGGTCCGAAGAGGTCCATATGAAGCATCTCCAAGGGTCTTGATGTGGTCATCACATTTTTGGTGTGATGAGAGCCTCCCACCTGTTTCCCTGCTTGACAAGCTGCACAAGGTCTATCTTTTTCGAAATGTACATTAGTTAGACCTATCACGTGTTCTCCCTTTAGAAGCTTGTGGAGGTTCTTCATCCCCACATGTGCTAAGCGGCGATGCCACAGCCAGCCCATGCAAGTCTTAGCAATTAAGCATGCATCTAGACCGGCCTCTTCTTTTGCAAAATCAACCAAATAAAGTTTGTCGTCTAGTACACCCTTAAAAGCTAGTGAACCATCACATCTTCTAAAGACAGACACATCTACATTTGTGAAAAGACAATTATATCCCATTTTGCATAATTGACTAACAGATAGCAAATTATATCCAAGCGACTCAACTAAAAACACATTAGAAATAGAGTGCTCAGATGAAATAGCAATTTTACCTAACCCTTTTACCTTGCCTTGGTTCCCATCACCGAATATTATTGAATCTTGGGGATCCTTGTTCTTGACGTAGGAAGAGAACATCCTCTTCTCCCCCGTCATGTGGTTTGTGCATCCGCTGTCGATAATCCAGCTTGAACCCCCGGATGCATAAACCTGCAAGACAAATTTAGGCTTGGGTCTTAGGTACCCAACTCTTGTTGGGTCCTACAAGGTTAGTCACAATTGTCTTAGGGACCCAAATGCAAGTTTTATCTCCCTTGCATCTTGCCCCTAACTTCCTAGCAATCACTTTCTTATTTTTCCTATAAATGGCAAAAGAAGCATTGCAAGCATGATATATTGTAGATGGTTCATTAACTTTCCTAGGAACATTAACAACATTTCTCCTAGGCATATTATGAACAACATTTCTTTCATGCGCATAGGAAGAACTAGAGGCAAACATGGCATGAGAATCATATGCATTATAACTCCTATAAGCATTTCTAGATTGTCTCCTATCATGGTACATAAAAGCATGATTCTTTTGCACACTATTAGCCATAGGGGCCTTCCCTTTCTCCTTGGCGGAGATGGGAGCCTTATGGCTTGTCAAGTTCTTGGCTTCCCTTTTGAAGCCAAGACCATCCTTAATTGAGGGGTGTCTACCAATTGTGTAGGCATCCCTTGCAAATTTTAGTTTGTCAAATTCACTTTTGCTAGTCTTAAGTTGGACATTAAGACTAGCCAATTCATCATTTAGTTTGGAAATTGAGACTAGGTGTTCACTACAAGCATCAATATCAAAATCTTTACACCTAGTGCAAATCATGACATGTTCCACACAAGAGTTAGATTTACTAGCTATTTCTAGTTTAGCATTCAAATCATCATTAACACCTTTTAAAGTAGCAATGGTTTCATGACAAGTAGATAGTTCACAAGAAAGCATTTCATTTCTTTTAACTTCTAAAGCATGAGCTTTTTGTGCCTCTACAAATTTGTCATGTTCTTCATACAACAAATCCTCTTGCTTTTCTAAAAGTCTATCCTTTTCATTCAAGGCATCAATTAACTCATTAATTTTGTCAATTTTAATTCTATCCAAACCTTTAAACAAACTAGAATAGTCTATCTCCTCATCGCTAGACTCATCATCACTAGAAGAATCATAAGTAGTACTGTCTCGAGTACATACCTTCTTCTCCTTCGCCATGAGGCATGTGTGACGCTCGTTGGGGAAGAGGGATGACTTGTTGAAGGCAGTGGCGGCAAGTCCTTCATTGTCGGAGTCGGAGGAGGAGCAATCCGAATCCCACTCCTTTCTGATATGTGCCTCGCCCTTGGCCTTCTTGTAATTCTTCTTCTCTCTCTTGTTCCCTTTTTCCTGGTCACTTTCATTATCGGGACAGTTAGCAATAAAATGACCAAGCTTACCACATTTGAAGCATGAGCGCTTCCCCTTCATCTTGGTCTTGCTTGGCTGTCCCTTGCGACCTTTAAGCGCCGTCTTGAAGCGCTTGATGATGAGGGCCATTTCTTCATCATTTAGCCCTGCCGCCTCAACTTGCGCCACCTTGCTAGGTAACGCCTCCTTGCTTCTCGTTGCCTTGAGAGCAATGGATTGAGGCTCATTGATTGGACCATTCAGTGCGTCGTCCACGTACCTCGCTTCCTTGATCATCATTCGCCCGCTTACGAATTTTCCAAGGACTTCTTCGGGCGACATTTTGGTGTACCTGGGATTCTCACGAATATTATTCACCAAATGTGGATCAAGAACGGTAAATGACCTTAGCATTAGGCGGACGACGTCGTGGTCCGTCCATCGCGTGCTTCCGTAGCTCCTTATTTTGTTGATAAGGGTCTTGAGCCGGTTGTATGTTTGAGTTGGCTCCTCGCCCCTTATCATTGCAAATCTTCCAAGCTCTCCCTCTACCAACTCCATCTTGAGGGTGTCCCAGATTTGCTTGGCATTGTCCAAGCCGCTCACCTTATGATACTCGTCCCTGCACAAGGAGGCTAATAACACAGTAGTAGCTTGTGCATTTCTATGAATCTGTTCATTAATAAAAATAGGACTATCCGAGCTATCAAACTTCATTCCATTCTCAACAATCTCCCATATGCTTGGATGGAGAGAGAACAAATGACTACGTATTTTGTGACTCCAAAATCCGTAGTCCTCACCATCAAAGTGTGGAGGCTTGCCGAGAGGAATGGAAAGTAAATGTGAATTTGAACTTTGAGGAATACGCGAATAATCGAAAGAAAAGTTTGAGTTAACCGTCTTTCATTTGTCGTAGTCCTGGTCGTCGTTGTCCTCATGGGAAGAAGTGGACTCATCACTGTCGTCGTAGTAGACGATTTCCTTGATGCGTCTCGTCTTCTTCTTCCTTCCATCTTTGCGTCTATGGCCCGAGCCCGAGTCGGTAGGCTTATCATCCTTAGGCTCGTTGACGAAGGACTCCTTCTCTTTGTCGTTGATCACGATTCCCTTCCCCTTAGTATCCATCTCTTCGGGCGATTAGTCCCTTGTGAAGAGAACGGCTCCGATACCAATTGAGAGCACCTAGAGGGGGGGTGAATAGGTGATCCTGTGAAACTTGAAACTTAAGCCACAAAACTTGGTTAAGTGTTACCACAATAATTGCCAAGTGGCTAGAGAGGAGTCAAAACACAATAACCACAAGAGATCAATCACAGAGATGGCACGATGGTTATCCCGTGGTTCGGCCAAGACCAACGCTTGCCTACTCCACGTTGTGGCGTCCCAACGGACGAGGGTTGCAATCAACCCCTCTCAAGCGGTCCAAAGACCCACTTGAATACCATGGTGTTTTGCTTGCTTTTCTTAATCCCGTTCGCGAGGAATCTCCACAACTTGGAGCCTCTCGCCCTTACACTTGAAGTTCATAAAGAAACACGGAGCAAGGGAGGGATTAGCAACTCACACAAGACACAAGAATCAGAGTGTCAACACGCACACAAGTCGCAACAAGAGCTCGCAACACAACCCAATGAGTTCACAACTTCACTAGAGCTCTATATGCTATCACAAAGAAACAAATGCGCGGAATCGAGGTCTTGGTGCTTAGGAATGTTGTAGGAATGCTTGGTGTACTCCTCCATGCGCCTAGGGGTCCCTTTTATAGCCCCAAGGCAGCTAGGAGCCGTTGAGAACAATCCTGGAAGGCAGATCTTCCCTTCTGTCGACTGGCGCACCGGACAGTCCGGTGCACCACCGGACACTGTCCGGTGCAGATATCCTTCCTTATTTGGTGAAGCCGACCGTTGGAGTCTGAGAGCCGTTGGCGCACCAGACACTGTCCGGTGCACACCGGACAGTCCGGTGCACCAATGTGACCGTTGGCTCGGCCATGCGTCACACGCGGAATCCTCGGCCGACCGTTGCCCCGGCTGACTGTTGACTCACCGGACAGTCCGGTGCACCACGGACAGACCGGTGAATTTTAGCCGTACGCCGTTAATCATCTCCCGAGAGCGACGAGTTCGCCTGTGAACGGCTCACCGGACAGTCCAGTGCGCCACCGGACCGACCGGTGAATTTTAGCCGTACACCGCCGTCGAAGTCCCGAGAGCAGCCTGTTCGCCAGAGCCAGCCTGGCGCACCGGACACTGTCCGGTGCACCACCGGACACTGTCCGATGCACCACCGGACAGTCCGGTGCACCCAGACCGAGCAGACTTTGGCTGAACAAAGCCATCTCATTTCCAAATCAATCTTTCCTGTTTCCAGCACTTAGACACAATACATTAGTCCATAAAAACAATGTACTAAGTCTAGAACATACCTTTTGACAAGATTTTCACTTTGTCCACCACTTTGCATAGATTAGCATAAAAGCACTTGTGTTGGCACTCAATCACCAAAATACTTAGAAATGGCCCAAGGGCACATTTCCCTTTCAGTCATTTGCTTGTGCATTAAGCTCAGAAGGGAGCGCTGCAATTGCCTTTTTAGCAAGAGTTTTAGAGTCTCCAGTAGCTGATAATGACAAAGCAGGGTCATTGCTATCAGCATTTGAGGTCACAGGAGGAACATAAGTACTTGCACTACTGACCACATTGGACATAGGGAATATGACCTCAACATTATTAGCACCTCGACCACCTCCACATCCACCATTGTCGGGGACCATAATTAGGGGTACCCTCAAGACGCCTAATTCTCAGCTGGTAACCCCCATCAGCATAAAGCTGCAGAGGCCTGATGGGTTTGATTAAGTCAGGGATCAGTCCATACGAGTGACTTGACCACGCCACGCCCGGGCCTAGCCTCGGGCGAGGGCAGCCGACCCTAAGATGACTCCGTCTCGCCTGAGGCCTCCTCTTTCACGGCAGACGCATCTCCGGCTCGCCCTAGGCCCCGCCTTCGATAAGAAGAAACCCTGACTAAATCACCGCGCCAACCGACCGAGTCATCGGGGCGATTGACGCAAAAGGTAAGACCGACGGGCGGCCAGACTTCGCCAGAGGTGCCATAGGAGGCTCCGCCCGACCAAGGGCTCGGACTCGGGCTAAGGCCCCGGAAGACGGCGAACTCCGCTCCGCCCGACCCCAGGGCTCGGACTCGGGCTAAGGCCCTGGAAGACGGCGAACTCCGCTC
This sequence comes from Zea luxurians, assembly GCA_029449295.1. NCBI lineage: Eukaryota > Viridiplantae > Streptophyta > Magnoliopsida > Poales > Poaceae > Zea > Zea luxurians. Next base: position 44,844,041 of record JAOPSE010000026.1, read on the forward strand.
CGCCCAAGGGCTCGGACTCGGGCTAAGGCCTCGGAAGACAACGAACTCCGCCTCGCCCGACCCAGGGCTCGGACTCCGCCTCGGCCTCTGCCGAACGATCTCCGCCTCGCCCGACCCAGGGCTCGGACTCTGCCTCTGTCTTGCAGGACGGACTCGACCTCGGCTTCGGAGGAGCCTCCACGACGCCCGACCTAGGACACGAGACCGCCACGTCAACAGGAAGCGTCATCATCACCCTGCCCTGAGCCGACTTGGGTCGCAGAGAACAAGACCGGCGTCCCATCTGGCCAGCCACGCCAGATAGGCAAATGATGGCGCCCCGCTAGACCATGACGACGGCGGCTCTCAGCTCCCTTACGAAAGCAGGAGGACGTCAGCAAGGGCCCAGCCACTCCGACAGCTGTCTCCCCGTCCGGCTCCGTTACTCCTCCAACAGCCACGACGCCACACCAACAGGGTGCCAAGATCTCTCCGGCTGCCACCTTGGCATGTACATAGGGCGCTAGCTCTCCCTCGCTAGACACGTAGCACCTTGCTACACTCCCATTCTGTACACCTGGACCCCCTCCTTACGACTATAAAAGGAAGGACCAGGGCCTTCTTAGAGAAGGTTGGCCTCGCGGGGACGAAGGGCAGGGGCAGGCGCTCTCTCGGGGCCGCTCGCTTCCCTTCACCTCGCGCGGACGCTTGTAACCCCCTACTGCAAGCGCACCCGACCTGGGCGCGGGACGAACACGAAGGCCGCGGGAATTCTCCGACTCCCTCTCGACCCGGCTCCGGCCACCGACCGCTCTCTCTGTTCCCCCCTTCGCGCTCGCCCACGCGCTCGACCCATCTGGGCTGGGGCACGCGGCACTCTCACTCGTCGGCTCGGGGACCCCCCGGTCTCAGAACGCCGACAGTTGGCGCGCCAGGTAGGGGCCTGCTGCGTGTTGACGTTCGATTTCCCGTCAAGCTCCAGATGGGCAGTCTCCAACGACCTCTTCAACCCGGGACGGTGCTCCGTTTCGGGAACCTCGAGTTCATGTCTCT